>CM062570.1:19650809-20250809 GCA_031468815.1 Morus bassanus
ACTTTTTTTTTTTACTCTACTGCTGGGCACCTTTCAGTCACCTGTCCCTTACCTAGTTACAACAGGATCAGCAGCATGGTTTGGTCCCCAGCGCCCTAACAATCCTCTGCCTGTGAGGCCAGTCCTTCCCAGTGGATTTCTGAAATAAATAGCACAGTATGTTAAACGTATTTAGTCCACTACATTCAAAATGTGCTCTAAGTATTCTAAAAAAGCAGCTTTAAAGCTTAAATAACAGCAAAGGAAAGGATAGCAACATATATTTGGTGCCACCATATGCTGGAAAGAACAAGAGAGACAAAGCCTGGTTTTCTCCTTCATCAACCTCTTTTTGTGTTTGACAGTACAGGGAAAGGAAGTATACAAAATGGCTTTGTCATTTCCCAGATCTTGTGTCCTGAGGTACTCCTGATCAAGCGTTATTCTCATTGTGCACACAACCTTGTCTGAAAATGGAATACAGTTTCCAAAACTATAGATGCACAGAGCATTCAATTATGTACAAATGGCAGAAAGAAAAGAAAATTTTTAGGTGAGATTACTCATCTGTGCTATGCCAGGATTTGTCAGTGGAAGGAAATACTCTTCTGCTCCACCATAGCACACAAGTAGTACAAAAGCTTCAGAGCCCAACACCTGGTCAAACTGTGGAAGCAATTAATTCAACAGACCCTACTATGTTAGACCTCCTCCAACTCCAGTGTCACCACAACCCTCTGTTGTGGTAGTACTAGCTAACCTTTTAGCGCCTCTCTGCCACAACCTTCTTCCAGAAAGAACTCTGTCCCTAAGGTATCATTTTTCCTGTTTCTAGGGGAGACTATTTTGTTCTAGCAGGTACAATGTATCAAAACTGACAGATCTGTAAAAGCTCTGAAACTACATCACTGAAATGAATATGCAAACAAAAAAAAAACCACTCACCGGGGCCTCCCGTTTTCAACCACATACAAGCCATTCAGACTCCTCCTCTCCACTTCTCCATCTCTCTCATTAAATTTGGGAGAAAAACCTTTATTACTGTGTGGAAAAGAATAATTTAATAGTGATAAGTCATAAAACACAGAACACCCCTCTGCCCCACAAAAGCTTGAAGGCCAACCACGAGACTGGCAACACCCATTTGACCAATGAGCAGTTTTTACCAGAACTTAAGCTGCAGGCCCTCCCTTTTCTATAAGAGGCTGTAAAATCTCAACCTTACCGATGACAGTCTTCCTGTATTTAGTTCTGCAGACATAAGTGTGCCCCTTTAAAGTATTTAACATTGCATCTCTCTAGATTTTTATTTAGACAAAGTGCTTCAAAGGTGTTCTTGTTAAGGTCAGAGAACATAGAAGGCCATTATCCATTGATAAAACTAAAAAAGATTTTTCTAATTAAAAAAATTGAGCAGAAATTTTTATTAGATATGATTTGTCAGAGGTACAAGCTAATAATCACCAATTTTCAAAATTAGCTTAACGACAATCTCCTACGTGCACCTCTGAAAACTGGTAGATAAGCAACTACCTGTCTACAGAAGTGTATTTCCTTTCCCAAAAGCAATTCCTCTCAAACAATCACAGGTTTTAAAATACTGACTAGCTTCCACACGTAATTTGTTTGGAAAGTTACACTAATACCTAAAAAAATTACTGAATTTTCAAGTATTACCAACACCTACTAAAAGATTACCTGACGCTTTCCCACCTATGCCTTGGCATAGCAGCCCTACGGAGTCTGAGGAGTAGTGTGCCTTGCAATCAGCAGAATACTAAACCAAATTAAGAGCGAATAGAGGCACATGTTCACACAGCAATGGGAAAAAAGGAAGGTAAGGCTGAAACCTCAAGTGCCATTATCTTCTCATCTTTCTACACAAATGTGCATACACAGGAATCACCATTTCACATTATCACAAGTTGCACTAGCTACATGCATCTAACTTCCTAGCCAAGAAGCATACAGCATTCCTTGAGAGGAGAATATATTCACAGAATCAGTAAAAATGAATACATACATTCACAAAAAAGAATTAAAGTCATGCATTCAACCTGTCACATTTCCCGAGTCAGAGCACTCAACTCAAGAACTACAATTCTACTTTAATTCTTTCTCATCTTGCATTCAATCCATGAACAAACCAGTGTATTATGAAAAGTCCTCCGAAATTCCTAAGGAGAATTAGGAGATTTTTACTTCACTCACAACGCAGAGAAGAAGGACTAGACAGCATCAACAACTGTCCATTATTCCAGTTAACACTACCCTTATCTCAATCACCAGCTCTGTGTCAAATCATGTGTCAAAGACCTTCACAGCTAACCCAAACCATTCAGTTCTCTAACCACCATTTTTCCAGGTCTTGACTTTCACACATCACTGTAGACATGTCACTTAAGCTAATGATCTTACTAAGTCACTACTTCCTGCTTCCATGTTCACAGGAGAAAAGAGCGACAATTCCCACTCACTGGATTTGGGGATCTGCCCAACTGGGTCCAGCCAAAACGGACAGTGCAGTGTACTCTACAGGATTATAATCCTTCCACTCAATTAGCCAGCTCACTTTATCTTCAGGAACTTGGCAACGCTCAATATGTGATCCTGGGTATGGGGAGGTGAGAGCTTTGCTGTGGTAAAACTTAACATTATAACTGTTGAACATGTTAACAGGATGAAGACGGGACCAACAGTTTTCAGACGAATTACTGAAAGAAAAAAAAAGAAAAAAGCACCCTATTAGGCTTTAACCCTGTTATTTAATCCCAGATCTGCATAATACATTACAGCAAGTGAAACAGACTAGATTTTTTCACTAAACAGCTCTCAGTAATATATTACTGCTTCTTTCAGACAGCATGCAAATGTATGCCAAGACCAACAAATTCTGAATTTCACCTTCAACTTCTTGAAGCAGAAGAGTACTCTACTAGACACACATGAAGATTTCATAGCATGAGAAGCTGAGAACTAGAACTGCCATTCTGGACTGTGTGGGATGCTGACCAGTCATTAATCATATACCAGGAACACCTCAAAGATATTTACCATAAATGCAGACAGAAGGCCTGCTTCAGCATTAAATCTCCATGTGGGCATTTCAACAACAAACCAACCCAGCCTTGCAAGAGTCCTGCTCTCACATCCAGCAGTAGACCAGGTAAGAGCAAGAATGAAACACCCAAAAGCCTGAGCAACACAGTTCTACAAGTTGCTGTGACCACCAAAATATCGTTTTGTGTAATACCAAGTAGGATAACACATACCTTGTTTTTCAATTCCAAAGAAGGCTAAAACTATCAAACTACTTAAGTTAAAGAAAAAAATACTTGACACCTCTAGTGATTTTATTTTGCCATGCATTTTCAGGAGCTGAAACACCAGCCAACAATGAAATATGTCACAACAGAATGGGTTACAGTGCCTGATCACCAGCTCCTAAAAACTCTATACAGATTTCCTTCAACACACAAAGCAGCCTTCCTGTACTCAGATTATTTTTTTTACTATTACAAAAATCAAGAGGATTACTTTAGATAAGAGACTGAAAGCTCAGCAAAGGGGCTATAACCAGAAGAGTACTCTAAAAACAAGATATTTGTAAGTTCTTAGTGAAAAGCTTTAAGTCAATAAAGAATCAATTCCAGCATATAAGAAAATATATCTCCTCTGCAAAAATGCATCCAGGTTTTAACAACTTAACATCTGAGCAAGGTGATGACACGACCAATGCGTTACAGATAAAAAAAAGAAAAAAGCAACCCTTACATTATGTATTAACCCTGCTATTTGAACCCAGATATGAATATCAGATTATAATTATCTGAAAAGGCCAGGCTTTTTCAGAAACAGCAGTTCCAGTTCTAAACTCCTCACTCATGCTATGAACTCTTCAGGTGCATCTAGGAGAGTAAGTTCTGCTTCACACTGAAGTTGAGAATTCCTTGGTCACAGTTACAGCACATGTGTGCTGTCACATTCACTGCTGAGGTAATGTTCTCAAGACCACAATTCAACTCATGAACCACCTGAGGCTCATAAAATCTTTAACAAAGATGGCGAAAAAGGGCATATTCAATAGGGTGCCAACCTCCACACGCAGGTCAATATTACATCACCTTTGTATTTTTCAATAACTGCACCAGCTTAGCTTTAAAGGACAGCCTGAATTTTGTTTCTGCCATGTCCAAAAGGGCCACCCTCAGCTACACAGCACACCCCGTGCAAGCTCCCCCTCAGCAGGCAGGGGAGGGCACGGCAGCTGTGAGATCTTGGCTGCATGTTTTGTGCCACAGGCTGCTCCCTCGAGAACAGGCACCCACGACCTCAACGGAGCCAAACGCCAGCAGAGCCACCGACTCGAGCCGGCTGCGGGACTCGGGAGCACCAGTCCCCGCCGGGCCTGGCAGCGCCCGCCTCACCACCAACAGGCCGCCGTACCTGGGGGGCGGGCGGCGCGGGACACCACACCGAGCGGCCTGGGCGGACAGCGCAAGACTGAAAGTAAACACGGCGAGTGCCCGACCGAAACCGGGTACAGCCGCCGCACGCAGGGCGCCGGCGAGGGGCAGCATCGACGCTGCCACCGACCGGAGCTCGGCAGGAGCGGCCCCCCCCAGCCACGCAGGGCTCGGCCCGGGCCCAGGCCGGAGATGCGGACGCTGGGCCAGTAGGACGGAGCAGCCCACTCCGAACTGCCGCGCCGGGCCCGGGCCACGGAGGGGCCGGGCCACGCCTGGAGCTTCCAAGCACCACCGCTACCTGCCGGCCCGCGCAGCCCCTCCTGCCGCCGCTCCCCGCCGCCGCCACCGCTCTTTACAAACTCGCCTCCCATTGGGCGGAGCGCCACCAATCGCGAGCGCCCCCAGCCCACCGGCTTTTCCCCTCCAAAGGGCACGCCCCCTCCCCGACCGCCGCTCTCTGATTGGTCGCTGCGCCCCCGGCAGGTGGGGCCGGTCCCGGGACCGGCGCGGCCGCTGGCGGACGCCGTTCCTCGCGCCCCGGTCGCGGACCAGCCTCGAGAATCGCGGCCTCGGCGTTTCACGGAGCCCCGGGCGCGAGGGGAGGCTGGAGCCCGGCCCCGGCGGGGCGGGTGCGTCCCGTGACTGAGAGGGCGAGCGGCGCGTGCTCAGGCGGGCCGCGGGCTGCGTTGCTTCACCCTCGTCAGACGCGATCGCGGCGCCGTCAGGCGACCAGAGGACTTCCAGGAATACAATGAGTCCGTTTCTGGATCTCCTCCTGTTCCTGGCCACGCTCGTCTACTCCTACTTAGAGGCCATCGTGAAGCTTTTTCTCCCCATGAGGAGGAAGTCTGTCAGCGGAGAGCTTGTTCTCATCACGGGCGCTGGCCATGGCGTGGGGAGAGCAACTGCCCTCGAGTTCGCCAAGCGTCAGAGCAGGCTGGTCCTCTGGGACATCAATAAGGTAACGGTACAGTTCCTGTCTTGGCTCGTTCACCTCCGAGCCGCTGGGTTTGTAACCGCGTAGCAAGGGCTGCGTGCAAACTGCATCCACACCACCTCCTCCCGCGTCTGCTCCCATCGGCGCCCGGTCAGCTCACTGACGGGGACGCTGAGCGCCAGCGGAGCGTTTGGCCCCACTTGCACGGAAGGCCGTAGGTGTCTCGCAGGGTCCCGCAGTTACTCAGTGCTGATCAGCGAGGTCGCGCGCACAGCGCGTCAAAGAGTACCTGCAAGAGGGAGCGCAGTGGTCAGCAAGCTGCCGTTGGAACCGCTGCCTGGGCTGGCAGAAGAAGGCACGCTGAGACCGGAAGCCTCTTTCTATAGAGAAGCAAGTTTACCTTCTGCTCGCTGTCTCTCTAGCCTCGGGTGTTTTGCATACGTTGCCGCAAGACGTGTCTCTACTCCTGTGGACGGGCATCGCTGCGTTGAGCCACGTGTGGGCCCTGCTGCCCTCTGGCGCAGTTACGCGTGTAGGCGGCGCCTTGCTAAAGGCTTACGCTAGCCCAAACTCTTTATTTCAGGTAATTTGACTAGAGCGCAAAAAGACCTTGGCAAGTGGAGGATGGACAGATACAAACACGCAGAATGTCGTTCGGTAGGGATCAAGGCAAAGTGCTGTGCGTAGGAGTGATCGGCGGTACAGAGGGGGTGAGTGGCTGGGCAGCAGTGCACGGGAGAGGTTCCTGACACAGCGGATCAGAAGCTGCATATACAAGTAGGGAGGATATGCTTGAATATTCTCAGTGTCTGGTACAGCTAAGGCCAGACTCTGGAGGGGTGGGAGGAGGCATGGCCCCGGTCTACTGAAGTGTAAAGGGCTGCTGCCAAGTCAAGTGTTGTCCATATTGGCTGGAATGGAGGAAAAAGGAATAAACTTAGTAGCGAGCGAGACCTGACCTTGGTGCTTACATTGATGAGGGTGAGTGTGAGCAGGCACTGAAATACAACGCCAAAGGAGGCGGTGGATCCCAAAGGTTTTAGGAGTATGCTTCCCCAATCCAGCTGCCTTGACAAAGGCCTCATTCCTGGGGGCCATCAGCCGTAAGCAGCAGCTGGGGCTGAGTGGAGCTGCCTGGTCACCCACCCCGAGGACCTGCACAGCTTCTGTCAAGTGCTGAGCTGTCCCAGGCCATTTGTGAACAGGGGCTTTTCACTGCGCGGGTCCCCACTGGCATGGCTTTCTGGCACCTGGGGACAAGGCTACAGCAAAGTCACTTCTGCCCTCCCTTGGTGGATTGATACAATGGCTTTGGGGAGTTTCTGTTCCGTGCGTGTCAAACGCTGCTCTTGTAAGACACGTCTCTCTACACTGTGCGCTTTGGAGCACGCCTCTCTCCTCACATCCGGTCTGTGAATGCAGACACACGTAGGGCCGCTTTTCATATCTCAGGGCTGTCAGCTGGGCCTGTGTTTAAGAGCTGAGCTTACAGTCACGGTGCCTGCCTGCTGTGCTGGGAAAGTCACTGAGTGCCCCCTTTCTGCAGCCTCGCTACATGTGCTTTACCAAGGCGAACTCACTCCTGTTACCACATTCCCTTTCTGGCAGTGGCTCTGTGCGGGACCGAAATTTAAGGTCGGAATACTAGTCCTGCCACGGACCCCAGCTACAGCTCTTTCCCTGGGTAGCCACAAACTGCTCAGGGGCTTGGCAGCAGTTACGGAATCAGGACAAATCTTCAGTCTCTAACTGGTCTGCCGCGGTGCCTGAGCAGCAGCACACGGGCAGGATACAGTTCCGCATACGTGTCTTTCTTTTCTGCCTCTTACAGCACGGCGTTGAGGACACGGCAGCAGAATGCAAAAGGCTGGGAGCTGCTGTTCAAGCCTTCGTGGTGGACTGCAGCAAAAGGGAGGAAATCTACAGCGCTGCAGAGAAGGTAGGGGAGCAGGGGCACGTCCCAAGGTTTATGCAAAGGTGCTCAATTTTCAGATAAGTCAGGAAAACAAGAGAAGAGGTGTTGTATGCAGACCATGCAAGCCCTTGGGATCTCCCCGCTTCTTGCTGCTTTCAGTACAGAGGGTGAAGTAGCACTTCCCAGATCGCAGCCAGTGTCATCCTCCTTTGGGAGGCTCCGGCATATCACGCCTTGTTGCCAAGTTTGCCCTTTAGACTTCCAGCCCCTGAAGGAACTTCTGCTTCTTAGTTTCCTGAACAGCACACAGGCAACACTGGGGGCATTTGAAACGTTTTGTTGTAAACAATACGGTCCAGCTGGCTCAAAACAGTCTGTACGTCCATAGTCCCCGCTGTGACTACACAGAGCATACTGCACCTGTGGGCAGCGTGTGGAAGACTATCAATACGGGCAGTAATTAAGGGATAAGCATCAGTTCTAAACCTGATTTCTTGGTACTACGTCATGGTTCCTGCCACATCTGGAAATGTGGTGTGACCTTCCTCTCCCTAAAAGAAACAATGCTAAGAATTAAATGAATTGTCGCTCATCTTCCACAGCCTTGCATTCTTCTGATAATGAATGACGTGCACCTTTCTGGGTTTTTTCTGTCCCAAAGGTGAAAAAGGAAATTGGGGATGTCTCCATCCTGGTGAATAACGCTGGTGTGATTACAGCTGCCGACCTGCTCTCGACTCAGGACCACCAGATTGAAAGAATGTTTGAAGTCAACATTCTTGCTCACATCTGGGTAAGGGCCACTACCATCTTCATACCTATGTTCGTTTGGGAGCATTGTTGAGGACTCATATTTAGACTAACAATTATTTCCAGCTGCCAGTGAACTCAATAGCATCTTTCAGATGCGTAGAGCACGGGGCGCCCAGCTAGATGGACTGTTGGGAAACTTGATTAACCTCTTGCTGATCTGAGCCTGGCCCGGTTTTTTTCATTCTCTCTTTCTTCTGCGTTAGCAGGCTGGCGACGGCCTCGTATGCAGCATGGGTTGATCTCTGTCATAGGTGTATTAGGGTACCTCATCGTGTCAGGTAGTTTGGGCACCCACAGCTGAGCACCAAGACCCTGCAGGTCAAAGATACACAGCTGAAAAATACAAAGCAATGTTTTTATCAGCTGACACGCACAAAAGGCAGACCAGCACGTGGCCCAAATGGCTGGGCAGGTCAGGCAGAGCAGGGGAGGGCCAGCCCCGCAGCTCCCAGCACAGCCTGGACACAGGGCACAGCAAAGCCTGGCCTCTCCCTGACTGCGCTCACCAGCCCAGCCGATCTCCCTGGGTGCTCGTCCCCTCACGGTTTTTACCTTGCTGTGTCACCGCCTTCCCTCCTGGCTCCTCGAGCTACTTCTGAGCCTGTCTCCCATCAATCCCGCCTCTCCTCATGATCTGCACCTCTCTCAGCTCTCTGTGGACTTTCTCACAGCTTTCTCCCAGCAGTCTGAGTCGAGGTGACACAGCTGGGCACTACCAGTGCTGGGCCTTGGGCCCTTGGCACACCTGCAGCTGAGCCCTGGGGTAGGGCAGCTGCCAGCAGGGGTTACAGAGTGGGAGGGTTTCAGCTGTTAAGGCCTTGTTGTTTGCAGCAGAAGAAAAGAGGTGCTGCAGATGGACGAGCGTTTTATTGTACGTGCTGGGGTGAGACACTGGCAGAGTTGGTGCTGACACCTGAAACCTAAAAAGCAGCACAGGAAAGATGTGAGAGTCAGCTCCTCTTCACAGCCTACTTCCTGAAACGTTCCCATTTGGAAAATAGGTTGCCAGTTGTACCAGCTGAACAGCGAACGGGTACCTCTGCGCTCTCAGAATCTGAGATGCTGTGCAGCACATAGCATTAGCGATAGCATTGGTCGCTTAGTGAATGATAGTCAGGGTCAGTGCTGAACATGCCTAAGGAAAACATTGTTCTTTTCCCCCTTCCCCCACCCCACATTTTTGCCTCTCCGTTTAAATGGCTTTCAAGACCACAAGAGCTTTTCTGCCAACCATGATGAACAACAACCACGGTCACATTGTCACGGTGGCTTCGGCAGCAGGTCATTTTGTGACATCTTTCATGGTGACTTATTGGTAAGTGATTTTAAGATCAGCTCTCTTCATTATTTGTTTTTTATTTTTAATTGCATCTTCTCCATCAGCAAGCACAGAGTAACCAAAATAATCCTCCCACTGCATACGGTACGTCCAAAGGACGGTGCTAAGGAGGAAAAAAGCACAAGAGCCAGCACTTAAGGATGCCTGGAGATTCCCACCGATTTGCTTGTTAGCTCCGACTGAATCAGGAGCAATGCTTGTATGAAGGAACAGTCATGTGACACATCAACTCACGAAGGCTTCTCCCTTTTTCTCTCCCTCACTGATCCAGACTTTTGCTTAACAACAAAGGTATCCTCTTCCCTTCTCTTTCTTAGAAAGTAGCACTCCCGTGAGTTGTTGTAATGTTGTCAAGTAAACCCCTAATGAGTCGCTTTTGATCCTTCTACCATTGTGGCAGTGACTAGTGCATAGAAGTAGTTCTGCCGTCATGAGATAAAACTGCTTTTGGACGGTAAAATTACCTTTCAGAAGGTAAAAACATGATAATACTTACTCCTTTTGGGAGCAACCTAACTGATGCAACTGAGAGGTCGGTGCATTGCCAATTTCTACTAGAAGCACTCGAATCACGGTGCATGAACAGAAAAACTGTTGGATTGCGTATTGTCATTCTATGGGGCGTCAGACCTAGCCCCTCTAATAGCAGCTCCAGGCGGAGCAACCTTCCCCTGGCAACACTCCTTCTTAAGAGAGTCACTCTCTGCTGGCAATATGAGAACTCCCCAGCCAGGGGTTTTACTGGGATTACACTGTCCAAATCAACAGCAGTCAATAAACTGACTCTCTGGCTCTACTTTCTTTGGACTTGATTTATACTCCTGGCCTGCACCAATTTCTGTGGCATTAATTTCCTCAACTTCGCATGCATAACGCTCCTCCATTTCAAAGCTCACACCCAAATGTCAAGTGACACTCCTGTCTGGTACGAGAAACAGCGGAGGGTTGTTCTCCATTTCTACTCCTCCCATCCTTCTTAATTTTAGAGGTGCAGGCTGCCTTCCTGCTAAGAATCTTCTCTTGTGGGAAAAACAGGAAGCCAATTGATTTATGCACATTACTTATCATTTTCTAAGAATGCCTGGCATTTGTCTGTCTGTTCACCACTAAGGCGACTTTTTCTGAAAGGCACCTGATCTGCTGCATGCCACAGTTACTTCCCCAAGCAGCAATATTTAATCCAGCACTACACTCCGGCCAAGGGGAAGTTAGAAGTAGTCTCTGCCCTGCCTCTCAGCTGGATTACATGTTGGGGTTTTTTTTTCGCCTCTTAGTCAGTACTGTGTGATCTTTTAGGCCATTTGCAGTTGCAGAAAGTTAGAAATAGTATTTCTGCCTTCTCATTTGTGCTTTTTCCCCTCCTGCAGTTCAAGCAAGTTTGCTGCGGTTGGATTTCATAAAGCTCTGACAGAGGAGCTGTCTACTCTGGGAAAGGACGGAATAAAAACTACATGTCTTTGTCCGGTTTTTATAAACACTGGATTTGTCAAAAACCCCAGTACAAGGTACCTATGAAAACTCTGCTTTCCTGTCCTTCCTTCTTTGCACCAAGGCACTACGTATTAGCCCCAGCTTTAGGCCTTGTACTCCAACTGACTATATAAAAACAGTATATAGCATTGGCTAAAGAAAATCTGCGGTGTCATTTAACCCACAGAACGGTTGCATTTGAATTACCTGAGTCTGTGCACCTGTGAAGCGTCCTACATCAGCTAGTACCACCGGTTTCCCACCGTAGCTCTTACGTGTGTGCTTTCCTGTGTAGGCTTGGAAAGATTTTGGAGATTGAAGAAGTTGTGGAGGCCCTGATGGAAGGAATACTGACCAACCAGAAAATGATTTTTGTTCCGTCACTTCTGAGCATTGCTTCACTTTCTGAAATGTAAGTAGCAAAAGAAAAAGAAAGGGGGGGTGAGAGGGAAGGTAAAAACAGATCAATGCTAACTACCCAAGTATTCAACCCTCAAACTTGTAACATCTGAGTCAAGATTAAGTTTTACTTTATGAGGAACTGCATTTTGCATTCATGGTAATAAAAGATATGGTTTGGCACCATAGAGAAACCCTGGAATGACAGCTGGATGGCAGAAGTTCATAGTCAACCCAGTTTAATTTATTTTGTATTATCTTTAGTGTTTGACATCACTATACTCAGTTATTTATCAGTCCAGATTGGACATCAGTATGCCTATAGTAACTAGATAATGTGTAACTGTCTGCAAGAGTATTTTTTAAACAATCACCCACCTGAAATATTTTAGTATGAGAAGAACACATAACAAGGTAATGAAATAGCAATGGTTCTTTCTAGTTACAACAGCAGACATCATACACAATGTGTTTTTTGAGCCCTCTTATAGGTCCTTGTGATCCACTTTCTGCAGCTAACTATTCTCAGTGGAGAACTCAACTGCTCTACAGGCTGATAGGGCAGGAGAGGGAGAACAAGAAAACAATTTTTCTTCACAGATCACCATTTCCCTTGGGCTTGCAAACAACAGTTTTTCTGAACCAGAAGCCCTAGGGTAGTTCCAGAAAGAGTTGAGGACCTGCTGCTTATTAGTGTTCGTTTCTTCATATCAACACCGAAGACTGAGGTGACAGAGGCTGGGAAAGTTACTTCAAGAGGGCTCTACTGCTTCTCTCTGCCACATAAAGCACGATTTGTCCTCTCATCACATGTCTTTAATATCCAGTGTAGCTGCTCTGCTGAGGCGGCCTTTTTCCCAGAGCTCAGGTTCCAAATCTGGAATTCACATCAGAACAACTAAATTAAGTTTTCAGTTAACTTTTACAGTATTTTGTGAACCACTTAGTAACACCTTGCTTGCAAAACCCAACACAAGACAGTGGGAGAAAAAGCTTTTAAGTTTTTTGCATCTCCAAGAGCTGCATGCTGACAGTGCAAGTCTGCAGAAACATAGACAAGTCAAACCTAATGCTGTCAGAGCCCTTAGGACAACTTTGCTTTTTTGTCTTAATTTGGGGCAGGGTGACACAAAGAGACATGACTCATAAGAGAAGAAATCCTAGGAGAGGAAACTGCACCTCAGTTTTAACATCTCATCCTTCCATAGGCCTGCTGCTTTTCACAGCATAAAACTCAACACACACCTGTGTTCAATATTGAACCTTCCTGGATCCTGCAGCAATATTGCAACCTAAATCGTGTCCAGTACATACCTGTTCTGGAAGTGTCATAAAAGGAGATGGGTGGGATTGGAGTTAAACTAGATAGAGACTGATGAGGGCTATGTATCCTTTGGAAATAATGCCCGGTCTAAGCCTTGGCCTCAGTCTGTGTGTGCACGCATCCACTCCCAGACCAGCTCTTCCCTCACCTGCAGTGCCACTTTTCCCCATAATTCAAGTTTCTTATCCCTCATGTAATTTCCTGTTCCTATCTCTTTCAGGTTGTTTCCAGAACGTGCCTTGGCTGTTCTAAAAAAGCTGACCAATGTCAAGTTTGATGCAGTCATTGGGCAGAGAAGCACTCAATGAAAGCTAAAATTGATTCTCATTTCCCAGTGGCACGAGTGAAAACAGAACACGCGCTGAGCATAATTCAGCTGGTTTGATTCAGAGCAGAACTGAGACAGATGCTTCCAGGCCACCATTTCCAAGCACACCTAAGGTTTTATCCCACACCTGCAGCAGGGACATGCCTGCACAACATGGAGCGTTAACAAAGCAGAGATGCACCTCTAGAAGTCTGAAGGGCTGCTTTGGCTGTACATCGCATTGCCTCTATCGCCTAGTGCTGAGGCAGGCAGCAATTCCCGCCAAGCCTGTCTTGAGTGCAAAGGGATTGCCTGAGAATATGATAATCGACTCATCCCTGAGCAAAGGTATCTTGCAAGAAGCAACTTGTAGGGGAGGTGGGTGGCCTGTTTCACCTCAATTTATCTTTTGAAATTTAAAAAAAATGTGCTCTAACGAACACTCACACTTTCTTGTGCTTTTTGTAGTGAGTACCTGAAATAATACAGGCTTATATGTAATGTAATACCTAATTACATTGTGTATTAAATATGCATTAGCACCAACAACACTCCTTATTCCAAATAAATACAGCTCTCTAACCCAAAGGTGTGTCTCAGCAATGAAAAATGGTAATCAGGTCTAAGCAAGGACAGTGGAGCAGGTGCCACAACGGTGAAAGGGTCAGCCAGAGTCCGCCAACCACCAGGCCAGGCTGCAGGGGTGAGGCAGGACCCCAGTCACACCGGGAAGCCACATCAGGATCAGCAAGGTACAGGACCAGGCATGGCACGCCAACAGCACAGCCCACGCAAGGGCCGGGGCCAAGGCCAGGGCTTAGATGCGGGTGCCAGGCCAGGGGGCAGAGGGTGCACAGGGGAAGGCTCCAGACGAGCCTTCTCACAGCTCCTTATCACAAGCTAGCGGCCTGCTCTGATGGGACCCACCTTGACCATGAGGTTAAACCCCCGAAGGTCTTTGGCCCGTGGTACAAGAACAGTACCTGATGAAACACGGGTCAAAGACCTCTTCAGAGCACAGACTGTCTTTCCACCTACTTGTGCAACTCCCGATAGCGCAAGGCACTCGCAGCCATCGAGGGAGGCCTGAACACACTGCCACCTTTGGCACAGCTGGAAATGGGTGGCTTCCAGTAGAACCCTTCCCGCTCACCTGAGCATTTCATGTTGTTCTGCAAACTGAGGGTCTTCAGCAAAGGGAGAGCCCTCGTCATCCAGCTCCTCCTGCTGGATGCCAAGAGGTAGAAGTTTGTGCTGCTGGCAGCAGAAACGGTTGCTAAATGTGCTAAATGACACAAAAAATGTTTCCTTTTTGCTCGTGCAACGTTCATGTAACAGGACATTCAGGGTGTGTCAAAGCACAAGTTCCCAGCTTGGGACCTTCTGCTTCACAGTGCAAGATTCCTGTAGCCAAGAAAGAAAAAGAAAGAAAGGGTTTGCAAATTTCAGGAAATGGAAAAAAAAAGTTAAAAGCCAGTTAAAGAGTATTACACATGGGTTGTATTTAAAACCAAGACCCTCTAAACCCCAAAACATTTGAGAGAAGCATTCTTTGAGTCCTGAAGATAAAGGAGGCCAATTTGCATGCATGTTCAGTGAGTTATTTTGTAAGTCTGTTTTCTCTGACTCGGAGGCATCCCCCAAATCTGAGAACAGTGATTTAATGTCTTGTGTCTACTCTGAAAGAAATTATTGGGTTTGTACTGTTCCTGCTTTTATTTGAGCTACATATTTAGCTCTTGCTAAGAGGACAGGCCTGTCACAACCGAGAGGCGCTTGCTCTTCGCCATGTTGCCTGAGAGTGCAAGTCTTCTGCTTGGCATAAAGAAACAGATGCAAAAGCAAGGATTTAAGCCTTCGTCTCCTGAACACCAGTGACAGAATTGAATCATCAAGTCTCCCAGGCTCCCAGTTCGCTTTCTGGCCACAACAAACAACTGAAACTTATCTCAAAGTCTCGTTGTTATGTGTGCCTAGCAGGAGCCTGTGCGAGCAAGCTTCATATAGCCACCTACAGCTCAGTCCCAAATGTGAAGTGTGGTACCTCACACCCTGGCTTAGGACTCCTTATGAGTCAGGTTAGTGACTCTGGCCTCGTGCTCTGCCTCCCTGTGAGGTGTCTCTCGGAGTCGGCACTTCTCTGCCCTCCCTGCCTCCTCCGTCTCAGCCACAGCACAGACTGGAGCCCTGCGCCAGGAAAACGACAGTACCACTGAGCCGTGCAATTAGGGTCTGGCCCAAACACCGATGTGTTAATTAAGAACAGAACAAAGTTCCAAGAGAAAAATAGGAAGTGCCTAGCTCTGAATCTCTCTGCTGGAGCTGACCCAGTCTCCCGCAGACAAGATGAGCAAAAGTGCAGCCAAACCACCAGGACAAAAAAAAAATCCTTTTCAACAACTCTAATCTTAACTGGAGACCGATTTTGGTCAGAGGACAGATGTTCATGCAACCTTCACTCTTCCCCAAGCAGCTCAAAAATATCCTTAGGTAGAATTATGAACGTGACTTGGATACATGTAGTTTTCTAACTGAAAAGCAAAGGAGCGAGGTCAGCAATCCTTTTCAAACAAGTCTATGCAGTTACGTTGTTAGAGCCGGACAAACCACCTGAAATTAGTTTTCTCCTGTTTCTTATAAGTGTTCCTGTTCTGGTTAAGGTTCTGGACACTCCATTATACAAGAGCAAGTCAAAGTGTGACTTGTGCAATTAAGACTCAATTAGATAAGGATGACCCAATTCATGAAGCCAATGCCATTTTCCAAAGGACTTGAGGAAACTAAGCAGCCACAGCCATAAGACACTATGGGTCTGGGTACAGATAACTAATTAAGAGTGAGAATAAGAGGGAACAGAGAACCAAGAGCTCACCTGTGGAGTCCCATGAGTTGAAAGGACTCGTGCCATTCAGCTTTTGTTAAGTGGCCTGGAAGAGGAAGGTAGGTGACAAAGTCTGCTGACAACTTCAAAGGAAGGAAGGACAGACTTGGACTCACCAAGATGAAAACTGCTCAAGGAACTCATCCGACTGAGCAACTGGGCTTTCACACAGCAGGATTCGGGACAGAATTACAACAGAGAGTTTAGGAGACCCTCAAGATGTTTTTGCTAGTGACTGGATTAACAACTTACTTGCCACTTCTGTCCCTCTTCCACCTGCAAGAAACGACAAACAAGAACATGATTTGCTGCTCCTTGACACGAGGACCTGGGAGAGGAACAGCAAGGCACCCACACTGTCACCTGTGCAGGGGCAAACAAAGCAGAGAAAGAACAGACACAAAGCAGGACTGACAGATACCATCCGGCAAGTTCGCAACCAAGGGAAAAAAAAACACCTTTTGCCCACCTCTAGCGACTGTGTTTTCCCCAGCCACAAGGGCAGAAACCGCCCAAGGGCCACGTTTCAGTAGCCACGCCGATGGCGGCAGCTCCTGTGAGAGCTGTGTCCCATCCCGTCAGCGGCAGCGCTCACCGGGCCGCGCTGGTGCCTACCCGCAGCCAGCGGGTGACTTTGCCTCCGGCTCCATCAGCGCGTCCGTGCGGGCTGGGCGCCCCCCGCCCGCCCAGCGCCGGCACCAGGCCGCCAGGCAGCGAGGCCAGCGCGGGGGCACGGCAGGGCGGAGCAGCCCACTCCGAACGGCCGCTGCCGCCGCTGCCCGGGCCACGCCGGGAGCCCCGACCACTGCCGCCGCTCCCCGCCGCCCTCTTTACAAACTCGCCTCCCATTGGGCGGAGCGCCACCAATCGCGAGCGCCCCCAGCCCACCGGCTTTTCCCCTCCAAAGGGCACGCCCCCTCCCCGACCGCCGCTCTCTGATTGGTCGCTGCGCCCCCGGCAGGTGGGGCCGGGCGCGGGACAGGGGCCCCAGCGGGGCGCGAGGGTGCGTGCGTCCCGTGACTGAGAGGGCGAGCGGCGCGTGCTCAGGCGGGCCGCGGGCTGCGTTGCTTCACCCTCGTCAGACGCGATCGCGGCGCCGTCAGGCGACCAGAGGACTTCCAGGAATACAATGAGTCCGTTTCTGGATCTCCTCCTGTTCCTGGCCACGCTCGTCTACTCCTACTTAGAGGCCATCGTGAAGCTTTTTCTCCCCATGAGGAGGAAGTCTGTCAGCGGAGAGCTTGTTCTCATCACGGGCGCTGGCCATGGCGTGGGGAGAGCAACTGCCCTCGAGTTCGCCAAGCGTCAGAGCAGGCTGGTCCTCTGGGACATCAATAAGGTAACGGTACAGTTCCTGTCTTGGCTCGTTCACCTCCGAGCCGCTGGGTTTGTAACCGCGTAGCAAGGGCTGCGTGCAAACTGCATCCACACCACCTCCTCCCGCGTCTGCTCCCATCGGCGCCCGGTCAGCTCACTGACGGGGACGCTGAGCGCCAGCGGAGCGTTTGGCCCCACTTGCACGGAAGGCCGTAGGTGTCTCGCAGGGTCCCGCAGTTACTCAGTGCTGATCAGCGAGGTCGCGCGCACAGCGCGTCAAAGAGTACCTGCAAGAGGGAGCGCAGTGGTCAGCAAGCTGCCGTTGGAACCGCTGCCTGGGCTGGCAGAAGAAGGCACGCTGAGACCGGAAGCCTCTTTCTATAGAGAAGCAAGTTTACCTTCTGCTCGCTGTCTCTCTAGCCTCGGGTGTTTTGCATACGTTGCCGCAAGACATGTCTCTACTCCTGTGGACGGGCATCGCTGCGTTGAGCCACGTGTGGGCCCTGCTGCCCTCTGGCGCAGTTACGCGTGTAGGCGGCGCCTTGCTAAAGGCTTACGCTAGCCCAAACTCTTTATTTCAGGTAATTTGACTAGAGCGCAAAAAGACCTTGGCAAGTGGAGGATGGACAGATACAAACACGCAGAATGTCGTTCGGTAGGGATCAAGGCAAAGTGCTGTGCGTAGGAGTGATCGGCGGTACAGAGGGGGTGAGTGGCTGGGCAGCAGTGCACGGGAGAGGTTCCTGACACAGTGGATCAGAAGCTGCATATACAAGTAGGGAGGATATGCTTGAATATTCTCAGTGTCTGGTACAGCTAAGGCCAGACTCTGGAGGGGTGGGAGGAGGCATGGCCCCGGTCTACTGAAGTGTAAAGGGCTGCTGCCAAGTCAAGTGTTGTCCATATTGGCTGGAATGGAGGAAAAAGGAATAAACTTAGTAGCGAGCGAGACCTGACCTTGGTGCTTACATTGATGAGGGTGAGTGTGAGCAGGCACTGAAATACAACGCCAAAGGAGGCGGTGGATCCCAAAGGTTTTAGGAGTATGCTTCCCCAATCCAGCTGCCTTGACAAAGGCCTCATTCCTGGGGGCCATCAGCCGTAAGCAGCAGCTGGGGCTGAGTGGAGCTGCCTGGTCACCCACCCCGAGGACCTGCACAGCTTCTGTCAAGTGCTGAGCTGTCCCAGGCCATTTGTGAACAGGGGCTTTTCACTGCGCGGGTCCCCACTGGCATGGCTTTCTGGCACCTGGGGACAAGGCTACAGCAAAGTCACTTCTGCCCTCCCTTGGTGGATTGATACAATGGCTTTGGGGAGCTTCTGTTCCGTGCGTGTCAAACACTGCTCTTGTAAGACACGTCTCTCTACACTGTGCGCTTTGGAGCACGCCTCTCTCCTCACATCCGGTCTGTGAATGCAGACACACGTAGGGCCGCTTTTCATATCTCAGGGCTGTCAGCTGGGCCTGTGTTTAAGAGCTGAGCTTACAGTCATGGTGCCTGCCTGCTGTGCTGGGAAAGTCACTGAGTGCCCCCTTTCTGCAGCCTCGCTACATGTGCTTTACCAAGGCGAACTCACTCCTGTTACCACATTCCCTTTCTGGCAGTGGCTCTGTGCGGGACCGAAATTTAAGGTCGGAATACTAGTCCTGCCACGGACCCCAGCTACAGCTCTTTCCCTGGGTAGCCACAAACTGCTCAGGGGCTTGGCAGCAGTTACGGAATCAGGACAAATCTTCAGTCTCTAACTGGTCTGCCGCGGTGCCCGAGCAGCAGCACACGGGCAGGATACAGTTCCGCATACGTGTCTTTCTTTTCTGCCTCTTACAGCACGGCGTTGAGGACACGGCAGCAGAATGCAAAAGGCTGGGAGCTGCTGTTCAAGCCTTCGTGGTGGACTGCAGCAAAAGGGAGGAAATCTACAGCGCTGCAGAGAAGGTAGGGGAGCAGGGGCACGTCCCAAGGTTTATGCAAAGGTGCTCAATTTTCAGATAAGTCAGGAAAACAAGAGAAGAGGTGTTGTATGCAGACCATACAAGCCCTTGGGATCTCCCCGCTTCTTGCTGCTTTCAGTACAGAGGGTGAAGTAGCACTTCCCAGATCGCAGCCAGTGTCATCCTCCTTTGGGAGGCTCCGGCATATCACGCCTCGTTGCCAAGTTTGCCCTTTAGACTTCCAGCCCCTGAAGGAACTTCTGCTTCTTAGTTTCCTGAACAGCACACAGGCAACACTGGGGGCATTTGAAACGTTTCGTTGTAAACAATACGGTCCAGCTGGCTCAAAACAGTCTGTACGTCCATAGTCCCCGCTGTGACTACACAGAGCATACTGCACCTGTGGGCAGCGTGTGGAAGACTATCAATACGGGCAGTAATTAAGGGATAAGCATCAGTTCTAAACCTGATTTCTTGGTACTACGTCATGGTTCCTGCCACATCTGGAAATGTGGTGTGACCTTCCTCTCCCTAAAAGAAACAATGCTAAGAATTAAATGAATTGTCGCTCATCTTCCACAGCCTTGCATTCTTCTGATAATGAATGACGTGCACCTTTCTGGGTTTTTTCTGTCCCAAAGGTGAAAAAGGAAATTGGGGATGTCTCCATCCTGGTGAATAACGCTGGTGTGATTACAGCTGCCGACCTGCTCTCGACTCAGGACCACCAGATTGAAAGAATGTTTGAAGTCAACATTCTTGCTCACATCTGGGTAAGGGCCACTACCATCTTCATACCTATGTTCGTTTGGGAGCATTGTTGAGGACTCATATTTAGACTAACAATTATTTCCAGCTGCCAGTGAACTCAATAGCGTCTTTCAGATGCGTAGAGCACGGGGCGCCCAGCTAGATGGACTGTTGGGAAACTTGATTAACCTCTTGCTGATCTGAGCCTGGCCCGGTTTTTTTCATTCTCTTTCTTCTGCGTTAGCAGGCTGGCGACGGCCTCGTATGCAGCATGGGTTGATCTCTGTCATAGGTGTATTAGGGTACCTCATCGTGTCAGGTAGTTTGGGCACCCACAGCTGAGCACCAAGACCCTGCAGGTCAAAGATACACAGCTGAAAAATACAAAGCAATGTTTTTATCAGCTGACACGCACAAAAGGCAGACCAGCACGTGGCCCAAATGGCTGGGCAGGTCAGGCAGAGCAGGGGAGGGCCAGCCCCGCAGCTCCCAGCACAGCCTGGACACAGGGCACAGCAAAGCCTGGCCTCTCCCTGACTGCGCTCACCAGCCCAGCCGATCTCCCTGGGTGCTCGTCCCCTCACGGTTTTTACCTTGCTGTGTCACCGCCTTCCCTCCTGGCTCCTCGAGCTACTTCTGAGCCTGTCTCCCATCAATCCCGCCTCTCCTCATGATCTGCACCTCTCTCAGCTCTCTGTGGACTTTCTCACAGCTTTCTCCCAGCAGTCTGAGTCGAGGTGACACAGCTGGGCACTACCAGTGCTGGGCCTTGGGCCCTTGGCACACCTGCAGCTGAGCCCTGGGGTAGGGCAGCTGCCAGCAGGGGTTACAGAGTGGGAGGGTTTCAGCTGTTAAGGCCTTGTTGTTTGCAGCAGAAGAAAAGAGGTGCTGCAGATGGACGAGCGTTTTATTGTACGTGCTGGGGTGAGACACTGGCAGAGTTGGTGCTGACACCTGAAACCTAAAAAGCAGCACAGGAAAGATGTGAGAGTCAGCTCCTCTTCACAGCCTACTTCCTGAAACGTTCCCATTTGGAAAATAGGTTGCCAGTTGTACCAGCTGAACAGCGAACGGGTACCTCTGCGCTCTCAGAATCTGAGATGCTGTGCAGCACATAGCATTAGCGATAGCATTGGTCGCTTAGTGAATGATAGTCAGGGTCAGTGCTGAACATGCCTAAGGAAAACATTGTTCTTTTCCCCCTTCCCCCACCCCACATTTTTGCCTCTCCGTTTAAATGGCTTTCAAGACCACAAGAGCTTTTCTGCCAACCATGATGAACAACAACCACGGTCACATTGTCACGGTGGCTTCGGCAGCAGGTCATTTTGTGACTTCTTTCATGGTGACTTATTGGTAAGTGATTTTAAGATCAGCTCTCTTCATTATTTGTTTTTTATTTTTAATTGCATCTTCTCCATCAGCAAGCACAGAGTAACCAAAATAATCCTCCCACTGCATACGGTACGTCCAAAGGACGGTGCTAAGGAGGAAAAAAGCACAAGAGCCAGCACTTAAGGATGCCTGGAGATTCCCACCGATTTGCTTGTTAGCTCCGACTGAATCAGGAGCAATGCTTGTATGAAGGAATAGTCATGTGACACATCAACTCACGAAGGCTTCTCCCTTTTTCTCTCCCTCACTGATCCAGACTTTTGCTTAACAACAAAGGTATCCTCTTCCCTTCTCTTTCTTAGAAAGTAGCACTCCCGTGAGTTGTTGTAATGTTGTCAAGTAAACCCCTAATGAGTCGCTTTTGATCCTTCTACCATTGTGGCAGTGACTAGTGCATAGAAGTAGTTCTGCCGTCATGAGATAAAACTGCTTTTGGACGGTAAAATTACCTTTCAGAAGGTAAAAACATGATAATACTTACTCCTTTTGGGAGCAACCTAACTGATGCAACTGAGAGGTCGGTGCATTGCCAATTTCTACTAGAAGCACTCGAATCACGGTGCATGAACAGAAAAACTGTTGGATTGCGTATTGTCATTCTATGGGGCGTCAGACCTAGCCCCTCTAATAGCAGCTCCAGGCAGAGCAACCTTCCCCTGGCAACACTCCTTCTTAAGAGAGTCACTCTCTGCTGGCAATATGAGAACTCCCCAGCCAGGGGTTTTACTGGGATTACACTGTCCAAATCAACAGCAGTCAATAAACTGACTCTCTGGCTCTACTTTCTTTGGACTTGATTTATACTCTTGGCCTGCACCAATTTCTGTGGCATTAATTTCCTCAACTTCGCATGCATAACGCTCCTCCATTTCAAAGCTCACACCCAAATGTCAAGTGACACTCCTGTCTGGTACGAGAAACAGCGGAGGGTTGTTCTCCATTTCTACTCCTCCCATCCTTCTTAATTTTAGAGGTGCAGGCTGCCTTCCTGCTAAGAATCTTCTCTTGTGGGAAAAACAGGAAGCCAATTGATTTATGCACATTACTTATCATTTTCTAAGAATGCCTGGCATTTGTCTGTCTGTTCACCACTAAGGCGACTTTTTCTGAAAGGCACCTGATCTGCTGCATGCCACAGTTACTTCCCCAAGCAGCAATATTTAATCCAGCACTACACTCCGGCCAAGGGGAAGTTAGAAGTAGTCTCTGCCCTGCCTCTCAGCTGGATTACATGTTGGGGTTTTTTTTTCGCCTCCTAGTCAGTACTGTGTGATCTTTTAGGCCATTTGCAGTTGCAGAAAGTTAGAAATAGTATTTCTGCCTTCTCATTTGTGCTTTTTCCCCTCCTGCAGTTCAAGCAAGTTTGCTGCGGTTGGATTTCATAAAGCTCTGACAGAGGAGCTGTCTACTCTGGGAAAGGACGGAATAAAAACTACATGTCTTTGTCCGGTTTTTATAAACACTGGATTTGTCAAAAACCCCAGTACAAGGTACCTATGAAAACTCTGCTTTCCTGTCCTTCCTTCTTTGCACCAAGGCACTACGTATTAGCCCCAGCTTTAGGCCTTGTACTCCAACTGACTATATAAAAACAGTGTATAGCATTGGCTAAAGAAAATCTGCGGTGTCATTTAACCCACAGAACGGTTGCATTTGAATTACCTGAGTCTGTGCACCTGTGAAGCGTCCTACATCAGCTAGTACCACCGGTTTCCCACCGTAGCTCTTACGTGTGTGCTTTCCTGTGTAGGCTTGGAAAGATTTTGGAGATTGAAGAAGTTGTGGAGGCCCTGATGGAAGGAATACTGACCAACCAGAAAATGATTTTTGTTCCGTCAAGCCAACGGATTGCTTTACTTTTTGAAAGGTAAGTGTGGGGAAAAAAGAAAACAGCACCCCAAAACAAAGCAAAAAAAAACCCCAAATATATCAAATGTAACTTGCTGAGTGTACAACCCTCAAACTTGTAACATCTGATTCAAGATTAATTTTATTTTAGAACATATCACAAGGTAAACAAATAGTGCAGTGGTTCTTTCTAATGACAACAGCAGAAATCATTCACAGAAAGATTTTCTTAAGGCCTCTCGTAGGTCATTATGATCCACTTTCTGCAGCTTACTGTTCTCAGTGTAGAACTCAACTGCTCTACAGGCTGATAGGGCAGGAGAGGGAGAACAAGATACACTTTTTTTTCATGGATTGCAATTTCCCTTTGGCCTGCAAACAACACTTCTCTGAAACAGCTGCCTCAGAGAAGTTGCAGACAGAGCTGAGGATCTGCTGCTTATTAGTGTTCGTTTCTTCATATCAACACCGAAGACTGAGGTGACAGAGGCTGGGAAAGTTGCTTCAAGTGGGCTCTACTGCTTCTCTCTGCCACCTAAAGCATGATTTGTCCTCCTGTATGTCTTTAATATCCAGTGTAGCTGCTCTGCTGAGGAGGTGTTCTCATCAGAGTTCAGGTTCCAAACCTAGATAGAATTAACATCAGAACAACTAAATTAAGTTTTCAGTTAACTTCTACAGTATCTCACGAACCACTTGGTATTTTCTTGTGTGTGAAAGCCAGCAAACTTGGGTCTAATCTCAAATTTCTTGTTATGAGGAGGTGTAGAGATGTTTGTGGGTTTTTTTTCCCCCAAGTATTCTTCAAAGTAACCAGAAAAGGTTTTGATAGCAAAAAGAAAGCAAATGCACGCATCTGTGTTCAATACTAAATCTTCCTGGATCCTGCAGCAATATTGCAACCTAAATCGTGTCCAGTACATACCTGTTCTGGAAGTGTCATAAAAGGAGATGGGTGGGATTGGAGTTAAACTAGATAGAGACTGATGAGGGCTATGTATCCTTTGGAAATAATGCCCGGTCTAAGCCTTGGCCTCAGTCTGTGTGTGCACGCATCCGCTCCCAGACCAGCTCTTCCCTCACCTGCAGTGCCACTTTTCCCCATAATTCAAGTTTCTTATCCCTCATGTAATTTCCTGTTCCTATCTCTTTCAGGTTGTTTCCAGAACGTGCCTTGGCTGTTCTAAAAAAGCTGACCAATGTCAAGTTTGATGCAGTCATTGGGCAGAGAAGCACTCAATGAAAGCTAAAATTGATTCTCATTTCCCAGTGGCACGAGTGAAAACAGAACACGCGCTGAGCATAATTCAGCTGGTTTGATTCAGAGCAGAACTGAGACAGATGCTTCCAGGCCACCATTTCCAAGCACACCTAAGGTTTTATCCCACACCTGCAGCAGGGACATGCCTGCACAACATGGAGCGTTAGCAAAGCAGAGATGCATCTCTAGAAGTCTGAAGGGCTGCTTTGGCTGTACATCGCATTGCCTCTATCGCCTAGTGCTGAGGCAGGCAGCAATTCCCGCCAAGCCTGTCTTGAGTGCAAAGGGATTGCCTGAGAATATGATAATCGACTCATCCCTGAGCAAAGGTATCTTGCAAGAAGCAACTTGTAGGGGAGGTGGGTGGCCTGTTTCACCTCAATTTATCTTTTGAAATTTAAAAAAAATGTGCTCTAACGAACACTCACACTTTCTTGTGCTTTTTGTAGTGAGTACCTGAAATAATACAGGCTTATATGCAATGTAATACCTGATTACATCAATTATCATTTATGCATTAGGGCCAGCAACACGCCTTATTCTGAATAAATATAGTTCTTTAACACAAGGGTGTCTCTTGGCTGTGAAAGTCCTAACTAGGTCCCAGAGGTGCATTTAATGTATGGTATCAAGTAACACACCCTTTCCCCATATAATCTCTCACACTGCTTATCTGCAATTCCCAGCTACCTTTAAAACACCTTCCTGTGAAAACAATGCAGTATTTCTCTTAAAATTACTGGGTGCCCTCCTGCATTTCATGCATGCTAGAGAATGTGATTTATTACATGAGAACTCAGACCAAGTTGGACTATTTTTCTCCTTACAGTACAAGGCAAATAATCCAACCTAATGAAAATTCTGCAGTCTCTCTACTTCAGTATTCATAAGCCAGACTTGTGTATTAAAGAAAAGAGCAAGGTTATGCTGAGCCAGGAAAGCCTTTGTTCATGTGCAGTGGGTGAGTTTAAGCTGAAGTCCACAGGGCTTCTGCACTTGTATATAATGCAGGAGAAGGCCCGAACTCCCAGAAACTGCTTTATACGTCTTCATTTTGAATAAGACATTCATCATAGCACAAAGTTACAGCCATACAGACACTGGATAACACATATGCCTCCAAATAGCTCTTTTCCTTCTGTCTCTTTAAACACATGTGCACCAGACAGAGGGTTTATGTATTCCACTCCTCTGAAACACTACCTTGCTGACAGGAGAAGATGCTGCAGCAACAACATGCCTGTGTGATCCTAGGCTTTACCTTCCCTACCCTGCTCTGCCCCTCCCAGGTGCAGGGGAGCCACGGAGCAGGGATTCTTGCAGGAGGAGGCACGCCAGGTGCCACAGGTGGGGGCGAGGCAGGCATGGCACCAAAGGGGCGCTGCCCCACTGTTCCCAAGCAAGGACAGTGGAGCAGGTGCCACAACGGTGACAGGGTCAGCCAGAGTCTGCGAACCACCAGGCCAGGCTGCATGGGTGAGGCAGGACCCCAGTCACACCGGGAAGCCACATCAGGATCAGCAAGGTACAGGACCAGGCATGGCACGCCAACAGCACAGCCCACGCAAGGGCCGGGGCCAAGGCCAGGGCTTAGATGCGGGTGCCAGGCCAGGGGGCAGAGGGTGCACAGGGGAAGGCTCCAGACGAGCCTTCTCACAGCTCCTTATCACAAGCTAGCGGCCTGCTCTGATGGGACCCACCTTGACCATGAGGTTAAACCCCCGAAGGTCTTTGGCCCGTGGTACAAGAACAGTACCTGATGAAACACGGGTCAAAGACCTCTTCAGAGCACAGACTGTCTTTCCACCTACTTGTGCAACTCCCGATAGCGCAAGGCACTCGCAGCCATCGAGGGAGGCCTGAACACACTGCCACCTTTGGCACAGCTGGAAATGGGTGGCTTCCAGTAGAACCCTTCCCGCTCACCTGAGCATTTCATGTTGTTCTGCAAACTGAGGGTCTTCAGCAAAGGGAGAGCCCTCGTCATCCAGCTCCTCCTGCTGGATGCCAAGAGGTAGAAGTTTGTGCTGCTGGCAGCAGAAACGGTTGCTAAATGTGCTAAATGACACAAAAAAATGTTTCCTTTTTGCTCGTGCAACGTTCATGTAACAGGACATTCAGGGTGCGTCAAAGCACAAGTTCCCAGCTTGGGACCTTCTGCTTCACAGTGCAAGATTCCTGTAGCCAAGAAAGAAAAAGAAAGAAAGGGTTTGCAAATTTCAGGAAATGGAAAAAAAAGTTAAAAGCCAGTTAAAGAGTATTACACATGGGTTGTATTTAAAACCAAGACCCTCTAAACCCCAAAACATTTGAGAGAAGCATTCTTTGAGTCCTGAAGATAAAGGAGGCCAATTTGCATGCATGTTCAGTGAGTTATTTTGTAAGTCTGTTTTCTCTGACTCGGAGGCATCCCCCAAATCTGAGAACAGTGATTTAATGTCTTGTGTCTACTCTGAAAGAAATTATTGGGTTTGTACTGTTCCTGCTTTTATTTGAGCTACATATTTAGCTCTTGCTAAGAGGACAGGCCTGTCACAACCGAGAGGCGCTTGCTCTTCGCCATGTTGCCTGAGAGTGCAAGTCTTCTGCTTGGCATAAAGAAACAGATGCAAAAGCAAGGATTTAAGCCTTCGTCTCCTGAACACCAGTGACAGAATTGAATCATCAAGTCTCCCAGGCTCCCAGTTCGCTTTCTGGCCACAACAAACAACTGAAACTTATCTCAAAGTCTCGTTGTTATGTGTGCCTAGCAGGAGCCTGTGCGAGCAAGCTTCATATAGCCACCTACAGCTCAGTCCCAAATGTGAAGTGTGGTACCTCACACCCTGGCTTAGGACTCCTTATGAGTCAGGTTAGTGACTCTGGCCTCGTGCTCTGCCTCCCTGTGAGGTGTCTCTCGGAGTCGGCACTTCTCTGCCCTCCCTGCCTCCTCCGTCTCAGCCACAGCACGGACTGGAGCCCTGCGCCAGGAAAACGACAGTACCACTGAGCCGTGCAATTAGGGTCTGGCCCAAACACCGATGTGTTAATTAAGAACAGAACAAAGTTCCAAGAGAAAAATAGGAAGTGCCTAGCTCTGAATCTCTCTGCTGGAGCTGACCCAGTCTCCCGCAGACAAGATGAGTAACAGTGCAGCTACAGCACTGGGACATTGGCTAGCGGTCTGTAGAGCTGCTGCTTCTTCTCCTTCCCCACCTGTTGCAGTTGTTACACTTTCAGAAAGCACAGGAGTGTGAGGACCCCACAGGGATTTTTATGTACCAGGTGCATTAAGTATTCCCTTAGCTGTTGCACCCACATGCAGATGCCACTGCTGTGACTGCCGTGCTAGCTGAGAGAGGCTCTGTTCCCCACTGCAAAAGGCATGAAATAGAACTATTGGTATCACAGACCCTATAGCTGTGTTTGTAAGCTACATGGCCAGGCACCACATTCATGCACTGTTTTGCGGTCATCAGTGCTAGCATGTGTTAGCATGCTTCCTGGCATAGTTTTGGCTCATAACTGTGTCTGGCAGCACATGCTCTGGCATAGTGTGGGGGCAGTGTGTCCCTGGGTACAGAGCTGCTGGGCAGGTGGTGTGGGTGAGACCATCTGCTTTGCAAAAGGAGTGGAAGTTTCTGGACACCGAAGCCTTCCGAGGACACCATCCAGATCAACACTGAATAAAACAAAGGAGCAGCTGTGATAGTTTCCCTTTGTCCACTATATATGCAGACATGACTGGTCTGAAATTTGAGAGACTCATTATTAGAGGAAAAAACAACATTTAACAACAATATTTAATGACAATATATAACATTCATGATTACTGTCTTCATCATGATAGATAAAATTTTCAAGATTCTCCAAATGGCTTCAACTCATCTTGGTCACATCGAATCTAACTGAATTTCTAATAGCATGGATTAAAGCTCCCCACAGCACTGCAGCCTGATCTGTCTCTTCAGCAAAGTCTGAGAGTACTTCTTCAGAGACTGGCTCTGCTGCATTTTTCCAAAGTCCTTGAATCCTACTCAGAATGTTAGGAGAGTCATCCCAAATTGTGTTTCTTGTCACAAACCTAGGCCACTTAGAAGTGAAAATCATGGCTGTACATCTTATTGCCACTGCCTGCTAGCATTGATGCCCCAACCTCATGATTGGGGCAATACTCATAGTATTTTAAGGCTTGCAGGTTATGCTAGCATGCATAAAAAAATTATGCAATTTTAGGCATTTCAGAATATGGATTTCTAAATGCACAGAACTTCTTGAACCCAGCAGTTCAAGGAAAGGGTTTTTTCATTTTGCCTATTTTTCCCTACTGGTCCACTGAAATTAAGCATCTTGAGATCACTGGCTGTTCACAGTGTTGCAAAACTGTCTGCAAAATTTCATTCTGAAACAAATTTTGGTACCCTAAACCTTTCAGATTCTTTCATGCATTTTGCTTTTTTCGAAGCAGGTATCTTGCTTTCTATACTCATGCTACAGTTTGAGCTCACCACTAAGAGGATCATGGTTTTACTGCAAAACCTCTATTAGAGTATGAATGCTTACATTTATCCAACAAGTCATGTATTACTAGGAGTAAACCTGCTCTCATGCAAACTATTTCCCCTCTGAGTTCTCAGCCTTTTAATGATCACAGCTGGTGGCTGATCATTTTCCAAAACATCACAATCAAAATGTTTTCCAAGAAACATTCTAGTTAAACAGATGCTACAACAGGAAGGTATGCTCATTGCTCAAAAATAATCCAGTGACAATAGTCACTGTGTTTTTATATAAAGGTATTCCAGACACTCATGTTCACTAGTACCTACCAGCTTGCTAATCATGAGGTAATCCCTAATGGGAAAAAAAAACCAAACACTGAGCAGGAACTTGCACTAATCTTTTGATGATCACATAGCTTTGATGATGAAATGCTGCTGCTTTCTTTTGAAGAGTTGACCAAGTATATAGTAAATAAGAAGTTCTTCAAGCCTTTTAGCACTGATACCTGCACTCTAAGAGAGGTGAAAACCTGAAGATCATTTAATAACTGGTTTTAATATTATGCAGAGGCAGTGGTCTGCATTTACTCTCATCTTCATAGAATCATTAAGGTTGGAAAAGACCTCTAGGATCATCAAGTCCAACCGTCAACCCAACACCACCATGTCTCCTAAACCATGTCCCGAAGTGCCGCGTCTACACGTTTTTTGAACTCCTCCAGGGACGGTGACTCCACCACCTCTCTGGGCAGCCTGTTCCAGTGCCTGACCACTCTTTCAGTAAAGAAATTTTTCCTAATATGCAATCTAAACCTCCCCTGACACAGCTTTAAGCCATTTTGTCACGTCCTATCACTAGTAACTTGGGAGAAGAGACCAACACCCACCTTGCTAAAACCTCCTTTCAGGTAGTTGTAGAGAGCGATAAGGTCTCCTCTCAGCCTCCTCTTCTCCAGGCTAAGCAACCCCAGTTCCCTCAACCTCTCCTCATAAGACTTGTTCTCCAGACCCTTCACCAGCTTCATTGCCCTTCTCTGGACACGCTCCAGCACCTCAATGTCCTTCTTGCACCGAGGGGCCCAAAACCGAACACAGTATTTGAGGGGTGGCCTCACCAGTGCTGAGTCCAGGGGCACGATCACTTCCCTACTCCTGCTGGCCACACTATTCCTAATACAAGCCAGGATGCTGTTGGCCGCCTTGGCCACCTGGTCACACTGCTGGCTCATGTTCAACTGGCTCTTGACCAACACCCCTAGGTCCTTCTCCACCAGGCAGCTTTCCAGCCACTCTTCCCCAAGCCTGTAGCGTTGCATGGGCTTGCTGTGACCCAAGTGCAGGACCTGGCACTTGGCCTTGTTAAACCTCATACAGTTGGCCTCGGCCCATTGATCCAGCCTGTCCAAAGAAATCTAGTGATTTCTGAATAGAAGTCTAGTGATTTCTGTGTAGTTACACTGAAATTATACTGGCAAAAGACAAGATTCAAGTGTCTCTGGTATGAAAAACAATGGAAGAGGGGGGAAGTATTTATCTGGAGCTCAGTTCTTAAAGCCCTTAAAGCATACATGTGCAGTTAAGCCCAGTTCTGGCTCCACAGGCTAATCATCAGTGTTACCTTCCCAGCTAAACACTTTGTTCATGTGGCACATTTCATCTTCCATCCTCCTCTCTCTTTTTGACATAAAGTGGTATCAAGAGCCCTTTTAAACACAAGAAAAATTCCAAGGGGATTTTAATGGCTCTGTCCATTAAAAGGGAGCTTTGCTTGGGCCATACAGCTAACATTGGCCACAGGACACATCAGGATCCCACTGTGCCAGTTTAAAATTACACATTTGAAAACTGTTTCTCATTTTAGGAAGTTTAAAAGAGTACAAGTGCAGTAAGAATATTCTGAGCATGAGCTAAACTTTATTCCTCACAAGGACAAAGAATGTAAGAGCAAAACCAATCCGACATTAGCACACTAATTAACAGAGGCACAGTTACAGCTAAGACATCTATGTTGCTCCTGAGATTCAAGTGAGTATCTCTGCACAGGACTATGGGGATACTTTGCAAAGGATACTCCTTTTATATCTGTTAATTGTAATGGATGCAACATCAGGAATGAGTGGCTGAGAATCATTCAAAAATGCAATATTTTATGAACGTAATTTATACTCACTGTTTATATGTTCATTTTCTAGATAAAGAATTCCTGCCTCACAAAGACTATTTTGTTCCTAACCCATACGGTTATTCAGTAACCAATTTAGGGGCAGGAATGGCTGTAGCTCACTTCATGCTCTCTCTCCGCAGGAGCAAGGAACAGATAAAAAGGAAGGAATGGCAACATGTGCCAAACAGAGGTGTATTCTCCTTTAGCAGGGTGACTTAAGTCCATGCATATAAGAAAGCAGCAGCACAGATTTTACGGATAGTTGTTTTTCAAGCTATGGATTGTTTCAATCTTGCTCTGTCACACACAACACTGTGTTTACATCTGCAGCCTCAGAATCATGAAACTTAGGATGCTCCGTACACAGTTACATTAAGCGCAGATCCTCTCAAGTTCTTAAACATATAACATGGGTTGCAGACAACCAAATCCTAAAGCATGATCCTCAAAACTCTGAAGGCAGTTTTAGATAACATCTGTGCTGTGCAATGCTGAGCCACCACAGCACTTCCTCAAAGGCACTGAGAGAGACATGTTTTGCATATATAGATAGCCCCCTGCTTATCTGCTACCCTGGAGCCTAGCAGTGGTACAGCTGTTTTAGTGCAGCTCTGTAGTAACATGTTTGCAAAACGGATTGTTCTTCATTCAGCGGCTAACTTGAAGATCTCTGGACAATGCCAAGTGCCACAGTGCAAACCTATACTCAGTGCGTGATGCCTTCTTGGCAAGACACCACTATCTGGCATTCAGTCTCTATCTGAAGCATCCTCAAGGTAGGTGTTTATGCTTCTGTGGGATCTCACACTGCAGGCATATCTGACACGTACTGATTTAGCCAAGCTTAGCACACAAAGCCACAGTCACTCAACACCCAAAGATACTTTCACCTAAGCTTATGTCCTGTCTCGGAGCTATCAGGTCATGATTTCTCTTTTGGACCAAGTGAACTTCATTTTTCCCTCTGAAGAGTAACACTGAAAAAAAAAAAAAATCAGCTATTTAAGCCTTCACAGTTGGCTCTTTAGTCATATGTCTGCTTCTCTTTTTTTTTTTTTTCTTGAATTCTAAATATTAGGGAATAGCAATATTTTTAAATTAGTTTTTCAGAGGGCACTCCTGTTCTCAAAGCATCCCTGCTTGATAAAAAGTCTCTATCCCTTGCCTGACTGGGCGCAGTTGGAAACTATTTCATAGTTTGTTAACATTAATCCTGGATACAAGATGTATTAAAAATAGACAGCAGAAAGATACATGAGAATAAAGGCCAGTTTTAAGAATCATGTTTTAATTTGTTGCATTTCTCAGTTTAATAAGTCAGCCTTTACAGCAAGGAGATAAAGTATCGAAGTCTTACAGATCCCTTAAAGTCAACCAACCACAGTAGCTTAGCAACCACCCAGGCTTTATTCTTTTTGTTGTAGATTATTTTAAACGATCACTAATCCTGCTACGAAACTTCCAATTCCATAGACTCTACATTGCCTAACTTCAGACAGTCCAAAGCTTGGGAGTCTGAGGTTCCTTTCACTACTAATATGCATCATGCAGCATAGCATACACAGGCTAGTCTTCTGTGTTCTTAAATTATTCTTGCAGAGCTAAGGAAATGGCTGAATAAATTTAATTAAATACATTAGGAGACTAATAAGATTTCCATTTCCTAAAATGTAATTCCTGAGCAATGCAATTTTATAAATATCAGCTGCATTTTCTAGAAGACATTTTCTGATTCTACAATTGCTAAACCAACGAGCCAGTATAGTTTTAAACCCAAGTCTTTAAGAGAACCCAATCACATAAATTATTTTATATTTACTAACAGAACAGAGGAAAACTAAACAGAACAGTCACAATGGATCACTAGGAATCCAGCCTCAAAGTCTCATCACATTCAGGAAAAGGTACCCTCTTTCTGTCATCAGAGATTACACATCACACACGTAAATCACTACTTGCAAGGACTCAGTAGATATACATATCTGAGGGCAGGAGGGGAGCTCTGTGCCAAAATCCCCAATGGCAGCAAAACTAAACAATGGCATCTTTGTGTGTTGATGGCCTGGTCAAATTATCACTGAAGTCGATGGGAGCCTTTTCAGTGGTTTCCAGGGGCATTGGATGAGAGCCACAATACATTACAAGCAGTATTGCTAACTTTCAAAACCAGAAATAAGAGCACAAAGGCATTAGTTTCTCGTTTAGAATAGCAGTCTGCCCACTGATTCCTCCTATCTTTTTACAGAACAGAGCAATGAGCTTGCTCCAATCCCAGGTGCTCATCTCAGGAAGATGGGAGGTAAGACTTCCTACAACCTCTTAAGCGTCCAGCTTTCATCTTGAAGAGAACTGGTCTGGGGAAGTAAAAGCAGCTGCCAGGCTGGACATCATGGACAAACGATGTAGAAACTATGAGGCCAATAAAGAATAAAAGCATGCACTACAATAGAAGGCAAGGAGAAAACTGCAAAACACAAAGCTCTGACAAACTTGTTCCCATCAGACCATCAGCTGTGTGCCTGTGTGTCCCAAGGCCTACTGGGAAAGCCTCCTTCTTAACCTTCTGACCAAGAGGTCTGTCTGCATGCATCAGTTTGATCACAGCCTTCTGGAAACTGCTCACAGCCAGCAGCATCTCTGCCACACACATACAGGTTAGTACCTTTCAAACACATGGATGGATTTGGGGAGGATTGCTTGGGTTTTTGTATTCAGAAAAATAGCCGCTAAGGCATTGCTGAACTGGAATTTTCTGAGATGCAAAACCTAAAATGTTTTGGGTTGATCAAAACTAGTGCACTCTGGGCAGTTCAGCACGTCATGTAATCATTTCAGCTGTTTGCTACTGAATTTTCACCACCTCTGACCTCTATGAAATATGTGGGCGGGGGGCTGGGGAATAACAACCCAAACCCATTAAATAGTTATATTTTAGATAATAACAATTATCCCCATTTTCCCACGGATAGTGTTCTGGTCCTTTCTCAAACAGGTCAGCTCAAATAGCAGTGTTATTTAGTTGGACATTTTTGCCTTTAAAAACTCCAAAATCCATCTCCTTCTAAACACAGTATATGTGTATTCTGTGCGGAACTGTAAACCTCTAGCCACTCATTCTCAGATAAGCCTGGATTTATAAAACACCTTCCTGCTTTTCAGCAGAATTGTGTTGTATTCAGGAAAAAAGGAAATCCTAGAATTATTATGCACATCTATTGAGGTGAATTTGGCGTGCAGCATGAGAGTCCAACTTTCAACTCTGCAGTATGTAACTGGAAAAACTATTGAGCTATTTAGCTGTGGGGCTGGAGGCGGAGGGCATTTTCAGTTGGCTAGCTGTGGCTGCTTTTGTACAAGGCAGTTATTTAAGAAGACTCTGTACTTCCCAGGGCATGTATTTCTTTAATAAGGTCTTTCTTCAATTCTAACAGGCTGTAAAACATTCCTAGCCAACTCTTTTCAAGTTCTCAAGTCAAGCTTTAAGTAAAATGGGACAAAGACTTACCCTTTTTGCTCCACAGGCAGAGAGAGGCACTACAAAGAGACTGAAACAAACTTGGGGGAAAGCGTGTAATGGAGAAACGTATTCCTGCACTGAAGGAGGGGTGTGGTAGCACTGTGCGAGACGTATATATATACTGTATGGGACAGAGCTGGTGGACAGGTGTGGAGGATGGAACGGGTACAGCCTTTTCCTCTGTCTCCTGGATCCTTCTCTCTCTGAACTCCTGGAGGGCAGTTCCTCCAAAGTCTGAAGCAGAATCACTCTGATCTGTATTACCTAGGAGACTGAACTAGATCAGATTTCGGGGGAACAGGGTGATGGTATTTCTTGGGAATTGTTCTGCCTGCCTCTGCTTCCCACTGAAAGGCAGCTTTTTTATGCACCAAGAGGAAAGGAGATAAGCTCCATGGTATTGGTCCATGGTCCTGGCATTGAACCAGAAAAGGGAAACATGGTTACGAGAGAATAGCAAGCCGACAGACTCATTGTCACTGTGAAACTGTCCTGGGATGGATGCCTAGCATGTGCTCCAGCAGCACTCGTGTTCCTTTACTCATGTGCAAATTCTAGGTTTTATTTGTTTTAAATTGGCCTAGGAAATATATTTTTCACAGAAACCATTCTCGAATGGAAAGAGAACAGTTTCTAATGGAAATGTTAGAAACAGTTTCTGTTTCTAATGGAGAGAGAACAGTCAAAGTAAGAGACCAACTCTAGCAAGAAGAGTAACTATTCTCATAAGTCACTCACTCAATAAATGAGTGGAACTGGCACAGAAGGATTAGCCACCCTGTACAGCCATCAGCTCTTGGCGACCTCGGTGGCTCTGCTCTGTCCGAGAAGATGATGCAAAGCACAGCCAGATCAACTCCCGTCAGCAACACTGCATCAAAGCCTGCCCTTGGGGCAGCAGCAGCTGCTTTCTGCAGTCACCGTACACTGCCTGCACTAAAATCAACTCTGCTGCTGGCCGGCTGTTCAACAGCGACGGAGTTCACGCTCCCGTTTTCAGCTTGCCTTCTCCCTTCTTTTCTTCCAGCACATCATTCCACAGCAGCAACACCCTCGCGTGCAGCTGCCTCCCCCTCGCTGTGTCGTTTTGCCTACGGTTCTGAAAAGGCGGCCCTGGAACTACAGGTGTGCCCTTGCAGCACAAAGCTCCTGCCCGGCCAGGTACGGCGCGGTTCCGCTGAACAGCCAAGAGGGCTGGAATTGCAGCGTCAGCTCCGGCACGGACCAGACCTTCCTTCTCGCAACGGGGCTCTCGGCGCGGGGGGAGAAGTGCTGGGCGTTCGTAACGTCACTGGGCGCTCGTAACGTCACGGGCGCGAGGTGGGAGGAGCCTTACACCGCGGGGCCTGGCCGGAGCGGGGCGCCTAACGGAGACCTCCTCACGCCGCGGCCGGGGGGGGGGGGCGGGGCAGCCCCCGAGCGGCCACCCCGGCACGCGGCGGCGGGACCCGGCCCCAACGGCCGCCCCGCCGGCGCATGCGCCCCGGCTCGCCGCCCTGCCCCGCGAGGGCGCGAGCCCCCCTCCTGCCGGGCGGCCGGCCGGCGGGCGGGCGCGCGCCCCGGCGGACTCCGGCGCCCGGCGGCAGCGCAGGTGAGCGAGGCGGGCGGGCGGGTCTCTCGTCCCGGGCGGCGGGGCCGTCCTCCCCTCCCCTCCCCTCCCCTCCCCTCCCTCCCCCCCGCGGCGGGAGGGCTGCGCCCCGCTCCCGGCCCTTCCCCCGCGGCCGCGCTCCTGCTGCCGCCCCTCGCCGTCGTGCCGCGCCCGCCCCCGGCCGGGGCCCGCCGCCATGGTGGGCTGCCCCTGCCTTTATGTAACTCGCCTCCCTCCCCTCAGGTGTAACGGGAAGCGGTCCTGCTGGCTTTGGCGCGGGCGGGTTTTTCCTCCTCCTGGCAGCCCCTCAGCGCCGTTCTTACCCCGACGCAGCCCTGCCCTTCGGCCCCGGCGCGGAGGGACGGCAACGGGCCCGGCTCCCTGTCATTGCAAACGGGTATTGCCGCGGCCGGCTTCGGAGACCCAAACCGAGCGCGGATTTCCTGTAAATTATCCTGGAATTGGTGCAGATCACCCAGGGCTGGATTACGCCCCTTGCAGGAGCACGCACGGGCGGCATGCTGCCTGGGCTGGCCTCTCCTCAGCATCAGAGGACTTATTCTTTGGGAGGCACCCGTGGAGTCCTGTGCTCACAGAGCTCTTACTTGCCATACAATTCAAGCACAGAGACAAAAACTCGCAAATAAACTGAGCTGGGAGTCCACACGTTTCAAGATGCTGCATGTAATTCACTATGTGGAGACCGCAGCCCAGGAAACTAGTGCCCTGGACAGCTTACTGTTGACATCTTGTAATGGATAACAAGTAAATTCACTTCAGTTACCCCAAACCAAGTATTTCTTGTGTTAAAAAACAGCAAGAAATTACTGGGGAGAGCCTCAGGAGTTCCTAGTCTCTCCTTCCTTCTCATATGAATGAGAATTTCAGAAGTGGCAATTCCACCAGCTTTTTATATTGCCTGCTTGAGTTTCCTTCCTGCTTTGATAGGGTCCACCTTCCCATCTCTACTCAAGCCAATTGCTTACTGGCTGCTGGGAAGTATCAGTTATTCAAACTCTTATCCATAAGGGGTATGGAGGTAGTTCACAAACCAAGTAGGGCCTCCTAGTTCATAGATCTGCATTTCCTCTGCCTAGCTGTTCCTATGTATTCTGCAGTAGTAAAAGTTATAGAACTCGGAGATACCTAGCTTTCTGTGCCTGTTGCAAAGGCTTCTGGAAGTATAATCAATAAACAATTCACACACATGTGACTATAGAAAAGTAACACAGCAGGTAAAATAGCTCATCAAATGTTAACAAGCTAAAACTACAACAGGTGTGTCACATATGGCTTTGATTACTTGTAATGGAGGTTAAGCTGCAAAAGGTTTAGCCACCTTCTTTAAGCAATTGGGCCTGAGGTTTTTGAGTTAGTTTGGGCTGATTCCCCTATAAGCTCTGTGTGAACTCTTGTGCTGTGTAGGAAATGTGTCTGCTTCGTAACATGCCAAGACTGGGCCTGTGGTTGCTGTGCAGTATGTGATTAGCAGTGTCTTCATGACCTGGTTTATTTTATAAGTTGTTAGTGAGATGTCAGTAGCCTGGCATCCAGTTTTCTAGTTGGCTGTATATTTGTAAAAGCAAGCTTGATCCGTGTGGTTGCAAGAGGACACAATCATTGTGTAATTACTACCAGTAATTTGATGCAAGGCAGCATAATACCATGTTAGACTGTGTCTTAGTTCTTCCTCAGCAGGCTTCACCAAACAAATTTCGTGATAATAATTTTCTGCATGAATAGTTGTAGCTTCTTGGGTTGTGAAACCTTTTGTCTTGTGTCACCTCTGCCCCCTGCTGATTTCAAACAGATTTTTAAGGAGCCTTGCAGCTCTGGGACAAAAGGAAGTTGGTATTGCTTTATGGTTTGAGCTGTTTGACTTGTGAGTGTAATGTGAAGCTGCAGCCTCAGTGAATCTCAGCTCTAGATGAGAGAATATGATGATGTTTGGCAGCTAAGGCAGAGAGCCCTGAGAGGATGGGGCTGGTGGGTGTATGGGAAACGGTGTTTGGCTACATCTCTGGGATGCTCTGGTGGGTACCATGCCTTGATTTACATGTCCAGGATAAAGGGCAGCTGACAAATGACTTAGAAATTATTTTGCTCTCTGTTAACACTTCCCAGGAAGGGCTGGACTAAACTGCTGTGGAGACCATTAAACTACTGTTATTTTTAATCAGGTCCATCAGAGAAGACAATAGTGCCTCTCCTTGGTAAGGGCCTGTTCTGTATTCTTACGAATGTAAAGTACTAGTTAAAATTTTTGTTACATATCTATCAACACTTCACTATGCTGCCAAAAATTGCACTGATTTGCAGTATTTTTTCTTTTGTGTCCTACTTTTTGGATATTCCCAAGGTTACCTTGCATAAATAAATAACGTCTTAAGTACACTTGTATCTGCAAAACAGAGTCCGTCTTTGCTGTTGTGGGGCTTCTGATGGGTTTTGGTGGTTGTTCTGAAGCAAAAGTAAATCAAGCATAAGTAAATCATGACATATTAGGTTGTTTGTTTTTGATTATGCAAAATTGATCAAAATCGTCACCCTGTCATCCCATAAAGCCCAGAAGACGATTGGCCTTTCTGGTGTTTGATGGAAACGGGGATGAAACCTCAGTAGAACTTTGTTGAGCATATTTGTATATTGGATCAAAGGAAGCAGGGAAGAAGCTGTCTGAAAACAGGATTAAGGGATTGCCAGGCAGAATTATTTCCAAAATGAGATTTTATCTGATTATGCTTTTCATGCTTTACAAAACACCTTTTCTGTCCTTTTTTCTGTTGCATTTTTCCAAGAAAGAGCAGGCCTCATTCACTGTGTGTCTACAGCACTGATGGGGCTTTGGTTATAGAAGCAGATTAAAGATGGTGCCAACTGTACCCATTTCACTGTTTTCTGAACTACCTGTGTGACAAGTTACACAAAACAATAATACATGTCAGTTTTTGCTACAAAGAACCTTTGAAATACTTAAATGATCTAGAAGTGTTATATTAGCATTGTCTAAGAAAATTTTTAATTAATTTCTACAAAAGGAAGCCTGGTGGTTTTAAACAAGCTGAACCAGTTAGATGTGTGGTTTCTGAATTTTTTTTTCTGTTAAATTAACTTTCTGCTGAAAAGTACCATAGGCTTAGGCTTGTAATACAGTGTGTAACTTGAACTTTCCCATGTTTTCCAACCTGGTCTGATTTGACCTAATTAGCATGGGCATCTGAGCAGTTTTGCATGAGGTTTCCATAACTCCTTTGATGGAATTGGTGAATGGAGAAAAGGGGAAAGCACTGAGGTTTTTCTACACTATTTTGTCTATCAGTTTTTAATTGCCACGTTCCTTATTGGTGATGCAGCTGTAACCAGACTGAACGGCAAACAGCTGCTTGTGCAGTCCCTGCCAAAGCTGCTGCTTGGCTGCAGTTTGTGCTGCAGCTGCCTCCTGCCCTTCCCACTTCTCTTCCTCTGCTCTTCCTTAGCTCTGCCAGCTGCCCTCTTTTCAAATGTTCAAGTTTTCTTAGTACAATACAGGACAACAGCTAGGCTTGTTCTGTTAGCTAGATTAAACTGGAGAAGATCTTGTCGCTGCATTGGCTTATCTAATCTTGTGGTCAGCAGCACCAGCATATAATTACACGTAGAGACTCATCAGGCTCTGTATTAGAAAAGTTAGTTTTACAAAGCCACATGTACAAACTTATATATATTTATATGCGTACAGTTTCTTTGTACTCGAGTCACTTCCAAAACCTCCCTGCTCATAGGGCTACAAACTTTGCATTTACAGAAGGCAAATTTCTCATCTTCTTCAATTAAAAGGTCCTTTTGTTTTCTGAGTGAGGCTAACTGCCCTTTTCTGCACAGATCATGGTGTGATTTTTGTTCATCTTGTGGGTGGGTAACCAAAATTACATACAGGATAGCTGGTGAAGCGTCACCTGTATCTTGATTTCTCCTGGACTTCTGCCTTCTTTTCTCCAACTTCAGTGCCACTGCTCATAAAGAACATTGGATTTACGGGTATCGTAATACCTCTCATCTGAACACTGCCTAGTTGTGGTTATAGTGGGAGTTTTGGTTTTGTTTCTGTTCTGTATCACTGAAATGTCTTCCTCCCTTGTGTCAGTGGAAGAATGAAGACGATCCCCTCTTTCTGGGGCGCTGTCTCCCAAGGTACCTGACAGGGGGAGGAGGCTATGTACTCCAACATTTTGTTGGCTTGTTGGCCAGGATTCCTGGGGTTTAATTTCATGACAGGGGAAAAACAGAGCAATGTTCATTCATGTCCTGCCACTGTCTAATGTCTTCCATTTCTTTTTGCTTCAAAATTATTTGAGGTATTTTACATCTATTGAACATAAGTACTCTATGTGACTTGAGGAATTTTACACTTAATTCCGTTTCAGATTTAGCTAGAATGTCTGAATCAAAATCACTTCACTTTAGGATGTTACTGTTATCTGAATTGCAGCAGATACAAGATGATGTGCTTATGCTCTGACCTCCCATCGCTGCTTGCTTTTCTAAGTTTGATAGTGAGGAATAGCTAGGAGGGGATCCTCAGTCCCTTGCCTGAGGACCAGAACACCAACGCCGGGGTCTGGAACGGCTGTACTCTGGGAACAGCAGACATCATCAATATTTCTAAATATTTGACTTGAACAAGAAAACTGCTGACCTGCTTTCAGCAAACAATGGTGACCTATAAACAATGTGTGGTTTGTTTTTTTTATTCAGACAGTTACTCCTTCTTGGAAAGTGTCAAGCAGCAGCCTGCAAGGGATAACAGATGATGTTATGAATGAGGCACTTCCTTTAGTTTCCTTAGAGTCACTCAGTTTCCGTGATGGTCACATACACTCTTAGTATAGTCAAAATACTAGACTGTACAGAGGCTGGAAGACTTAATGGCCAAGATGAAAAGGGAGCACATGTTGTTGAGGTTTTGAATGGCCATGGCAGTGTTTTGTTCTAGAGAGGAAAGGCAGCGTTTGTGTAATTCTGCAGCATTCACCCAGTACTAAACTAACTTCAAGTAGTTGGATGTTATTGTTGCGTTACTCTTGATTTGGGGAGCAAATCTGAAAAATGGCTCTTCTCTCTCAGTTTGTGGATACTTAGTATATAATTAACAGAGCATCATGCACGCTAACTTAAAGGCTGGTTAATCCTCCTAGCTGGTGGTTCTGAAACTAGTGAACTTCTATATAATTAAAGATGTGAAAACAACTTCAACTTCTTGCTCTTTTCATATGCTATCCCTTTAAGGCAGAACTATTTACCATTGTGCTTCAAGCTGGAAGGAGGAGTAGGTTTGGAGTTGAAATACACTGACCTTCATGACTTCTGCATGACCTTCAGATTTCTAGAGTTTAGTATCTTGATTCAAGCGCTACTAAAACTCGTTTCTGTTCCATTTAAAATATGAGAACAGTAAAGGCCTATAGCTAAGTGTTCAGATCAGCCCCAATCAGTATTTTCTGCAAATGAAACATCTGTTCTCTCCTTCTGTCTGAGTTTGTGTTTAACTCTAGTAGTGCACTGTGTTGATAAGCCTGGCTCTTTACAGAAATTAAGTATGGTAGTGGCTCCTGACTTACATTAAACCTCTGACTGTGAAAATCCCTTGATTTTTCAGATAGACAATATAATTCATAATAGTGTTATTTCTCAAGCCAAATACAATTAACAGCAAACTGGACATATACAGCAACCTGGCCCTCCTTCAAAGTAAGCTTTACAGCTGTCTCATGGCTACAGCTGGTACTTTCTTTAGTAGATGATGGTTTGTTTGAAGACTCAAACTGTGAGATGCTGTAATTAAGACAAGTGGAGGATTTGTGGATAGGTAGCTAAAAAGATTTGGATGATCGAGATGTGTCACAAAAACAAGATGCTCCTGAATTGTTGACTTCGGGGAAGAACAAAAATCTTAGATAAGATATTATTATCTGTCACAAAGTCTCATCAAAATGAAATTGAACTGTGTCAGACTATTGCTATCTGAATATTTCCTTAAGGTTATATTAAACATGTTAAACATGTTACAGAAACTTCTTACCTGAGGAGCAGTAACTGACTTGCTCTCATGTTCCCATACACTTATTTGATATACTGGGAGCTCCCTTGTTCATGTGATTCTCCTCTCTATGGCTGTGTGCCTGAGTAATGGCCTTGGTCTCCTCTGGTGTGATTTCTAGTTTCTTCCCCATCAATATCAAGTGTGTGCTTAGTATGTACTAAATATATAAATCCAAATATGTACTCAACTTTTTTCTTACAGGTGAGAGCTCAGAGCATCTCCAAGAGCTTCAGTGGATATAAGCATCAGATACGGATGAAAAGCATTGCTTAAAATCAGTTATATTTTGGCTTTTGTGTTATTGCTCAGTTTATTTAAAACATAAAAAAAGTCACCCCAACAGCACTGATATATCTTAAGACTCATGGGTTTTGTGTTGGTGTTTACAATGGCATATCCAGAACAGGTAAAATGTACACCATCAGCCTCTTTTACAGTGAGACACAGAATAGTTTTGGAAAGTATATGTGCAGTTACAGATGGAAAAACTTCACGACTTTGGAGCTGCAAACTATTGTTTAGTAGTCAGTGGCAGTTCTGTCTGAAAGCAGCGTTTCTACTTGGCTGTAAAAATATTGTTAGGTGTGCGTAGCTAGGGAGCAGTGAAGTGAGGGTGTCAGTTAAGGACCAAAATAAGCAGGAGTTCCCTAGAAGTGTAGGGTAAAGATGCTATATCTTACCTCTGAATGAATAATACATGATGCTTTTCAAAACCCTTGTATAGCATTTCAACTTCTCTCTTTTTCCTCTTGCTTGTCTATGTTCACTTTGGTAACTTTAGTAGGTTGCCTCTGAAGCTCTGTGTTAGCTTCATATCTCAGTGGTAGTAATTACTTCTTCGAAGGGCATGTTAAACAAAGCAAAGGTGGTGAGTACCAGTAGTGGAAGATTAATTTGAAGTTAAAAGAGGAGAATGAAAATATCAAGATTTTTCCTCCGAATGAAATAGAGAAACATGTTAATATAGTAATTTATCAAATCTGGCAGAATAGAAGTTAAGTTTTCAGCGGAAAAAGGTATTCCTTGCTAAAAACTACGCATATATCCTTTGATCTGTAATTTCTTTGAGATAGTTTGTGGTTTTGGAAGAAGTAAGATCTCTCTCTTAGATATCTTTTAAAGGAAGAATACTTACCTTGCTTACAGCAGCATTAGTGAATATTCTAGGCACGTTTGATCTTGCTTTAACCTGCCTGGCCCAGTGCAGCCAACAGCCTTGTCACTGCACAGGACATGGAGCTGGCAACAACCCTGTGACCTACAGCAGAAATGAGTATGATCGCCTCAAGTCACTTCCTGCTCTTTGTCCAGTACCGAGGCATGAGAAGTTGTAAATTTATTAAGAGACATGGACACTTTCAAAATATCCCAGAAGAAAATCAGTTCTGCTCCTAGACATGTGACTTACATTTTTATAGTAGAAGAATTTTTTGTTGCCTCAGTCAGTCCACTTCCTCCAACACCAGAGACCATGAGCAGAAATCTCTAAACTACAGCAATCATCAACTCTTAGCATAGAATGAAGAATGAATGCATAATAAATTAACCAGAAAACATGAAGACCAAAGCTAGCCAGTTTAAGAGAGGAACACACTACTAAATATGTTCTCCAGAGACTTTGTCTGAAAACCTTACAAATCCATTTGCTTCCCTTGTCAAAGTCTAACAGAACTCTTGCTTGTAAGCTGAATTCAGTAACTCCATGCTTTCAAACAGTATTTCATTTTCTCTTGTGGACTTCATAATCTTCCACAAAGCATGTGCATGCACGGCCTAAATCTCACTGAGTTGGCTTTCACAGCTTTTAGACACACAGAGCTGAAACTTAAAATATGTTACCAAACTGGAAAAAAAATTTGCTCTTCCCCTACTGCTAAACTTTTTTTTGCGAATAAAAGGGTGGACTTCAAGCTTAACCTAACTGAAACTCAAATAGCAGGAAGAGTGAAATATTTGAGTGACAGAAGCAGAAAAAGCCTTCTCCCCATTGCCTGTGGTATCCCTGATTTGTCTTTCAGCCCTGGGAAAGCTGTGATGTCAGTATAGCTAAGATGCCTTTAGTCCGAGCTGTATAAATCTTAGACATCTTAAATATCTTCAGCTAAGCTGGGTAAACAGTCCAAAACAAAAGCTAGCAAGCAGAAACAAACTTTTGAATAACACTCATTATAATGCTTTAAATATCAATCTGTTGGATTAATAAGGTTGCTAGATAAAAGGAAATAATTTTCATTCCAAGATTTTTCTGTAAGTGTAAATTCTTGTTCTCTAGTTCTGTAGAAGCTTTTTATATTTTGCTTACATTTGCATAACTGCACAAAACAATTAAGGATTGCTTTAGGTTTTGAAGAGACCTAGGAAAGCTGAGTAATAAGTATGTGCAAAATACCTGTCAGGGTCAGATCAATAGTCTGTCTGTGGCAGCAGTAATGAGAGATGCTCTTTAGGGACCAAAGAAGCACAGCTGTCTGTGGGTCATGTCCCTTCTGTTCCTCTGCCATCCACAGCAGTGAGATCTGGAGTGTTGGAAGATACATCCTTGCCTTTTTTCATGTCTTTTTCAAGTAGTGTGGGCAACAAGTTCACAAACAATGGCTTTTCCTAAAGGTACCTGCATAGGATTCTTGACTGTGGGTCTTTTTGCCCCCTTCTCCTCCCACCTTCCCCAAGTAAGATTATAGGTAGTATTTATAACGTAATCAAAGTGGTAGGTACTAGCAGTACCTAATGGCTCATCTGCTTTTTTTTTTTGTGTGTGTCTGTCTTTTTTAAACAGGAAGATGAACAGAACTTAAGTGCATTTTAGGGCTTGACTCCTGACGGGCTGGATTTTGTCTTGGCAGGAGTTTTTGAAGATTCACGCAGTGAAAGAAGAAACAGCCAATGGCTTCAGAATCCATGGTCCCAGAGCAGGCAAAACAACATCTGATAAAGGGGAAAAGGCGGCAGCAACAGCAGCAGCAGCAGCAAACTAGGTCTTCCAACAGTGATGGTGAAGATGACGTCTTTGTATTTGAAGCAAATGAGGCTTGGAAGGATTTTCACAGTTCTCTTCTTCACTTCTTTGAAGCTGGAGAGCTCTGCGATGTTACACTGAAGGTGATATTGTCACACATCCATTGCATTTAAAACAGTCTGAAGATTAAGCTAAATAAGTATGCTGGAGGTGGCTGTGAATTTGGGCAGGGCTTTGGAAGCCATAGAATACCTGTTGGATCTGAGGCATCTCTAGATAGGCTTGTGCTTTTTTTCCTTATTTAGGAAGTTTATAACTGAAATGTAAACACTTAAGATACTGCCAGTCCAAGAGAGGAAGTACATGCCTCTGACCTCACCCAACTTGCCTTCCGAGCAAGCTTCCACAGCTGATCAGTATATTACTGTGCAATTTCAGCTCCTTGTAGCCTTTTTGTTCTCACGCACTTTCATCCCTCATTTTATCTCTATTTTTGCATTTTGTGTTGCTCTGCTAGATCTTTCTTGGCAAACAGGATTTCTGGAGCAACTCTAATTTCCAGCATTCTCAAAGAAAGAGGAAAAAAAAAAAAAAAAAAGAACCCAGACAATTATGTTCTACAGCTGATCAAAGAGTAAAGGAGGAAGTGGAAGCCACTTTTATGATTCTTGCATAGCATTGCTTTAATGCATTCTTTGTAACTCAGCTGTATATTACTTATATCCTGATCACAGTAAATTTGTATCTAGCATCCGTAACAGTGGTTGTCAGCACCAACAAACATTAAGTATTCCTTAGCTAGACATCTTAGTGTAGTGCAAGATAGTTATTTAAGAAAGAGATGAAGCCTAGCTCCTATACCAAGAACAAATGACAGATGCCTTTAGGAGAAATTGTTTGCCTGCCACTTTTACTATTAGATATTAAGAAGGAAAATTCTTGACAGATGTCCGTCCCTGGTGCCCCCTCCCCACCCCCCTGGTAGGCATCTCTTCTTTCTAAAACACTTGGGAGACAATGGAAGTCTCTGAGAGGAAGAGGTGTTCTCTCCCTTCCGCCCCAGTGGACAACAGGAGTAGAATAAGCAAGAACATTTTCTGTTCTGCTTCACAGAAGATACTAAATTGCCTGTCACCAGGCAGGCACTAGATGCAGCAGTGAATAGGTCCAGTGGCCCATAAAAGGTGAGTTAATGCTCACAGGACGCTGAATGACAATACTGAAGCTGCTCGGGACAGTGCAAGAGCCGTGAAACAGAACTCGCCTGAGAAGTCATCATCAGGTCTTCTTACACCTGTCATTTTAAAACGCGTTTTGGGGAAGAATGTTCATGTCAGAACTCTTAACAACCCTCTTCCCTTTTCTTGACCTCAATCCTTACCTTTCTCCCTTTCCACCCACCCTTGCAAAAAAGGCAGAAAGACTTATTTTATAAACATAGTTAAATGTATACTCCTGCGAGGGAAACCTGGCTTGGAAAATACAATTTTCTGTGGCTGCAGTTTAACTTTCCCTAAGTTAGGCTTGTATTAATGTTCATTTGTATTACTTGTGTGGCGCTACTTTGGTAATTTAAGAATATTAGATTGCATGACTTGGCTTCCAGTCCTCAAGTAGAGAGTATAATCCATGGAGGCTAGAGCAACCTATGTATGTCTTACCGTAAGGCTTCCTAAATCAGTGATTTTCAAGTAACTGGTAACTATATCTGGAACTGGAATCTTCTGGAGGGGTTGATTTTTCTTTCTGTAGTGCTCAGGCATTTCTCGTGTTTTAGAATAATTCCTTCGCTACTGAACTTTCTGCTTTTGTGCATGACCTCTGATGGTGAGCAATTCTGGCATTGCTGTTGTCAGACCAAGTATTGATTTAACTGCTGGCTCTTAAAATATGATAGTTAACAACAGGAGGGGGACTCTGATTTCAAAACACCAAGAACATGCTAGATATTTAAAATTAAGGAGATTTGGGTAAAATAGTGAAGCCACTTAATTCAAAAGAAAGATCTAGTTAGAGATTGGGATAATGGGCAGAATAAAAATCTTTGAAGGTGAGAATGGCCTAGGAGCTTTCCCTGATATAGCAGACCAGCTGGTAGCATCTTTTTGCATCAGTACTTTAATTAGTTGGAGTGCTGACACTGTAACATCGATAAACCGTGGGAGCACACAGGGAGACTTCCTCTGTTCCAAAGAGTTAAAATCTGGAATTCACCTACCGTACTGCTACTGGCATATGTACAGTTCCCTGTCAGAAGACAGAGTGGCAGATGCATACCATCTGCTTTTCTCCTATTGGTTTGGTTTTTTGTTCATTTGGTCGGTCTATGAATTGTCCCTTTTGGAGTGATCTAATTAACTCACACTGAACCATCCATCTTTTCCTCTCTTTTAATCTGTGTACTCTTTTATGTGTGTTTGCTTTCTGTACTCAGCTTGCTGCTCACCAGGCAGGTTACACTTGTGTTGATAATACACAGTTTTAAAAAGGATAGAACAACTGTGTATTGAATCAGAGCTAGAAAAAACTCCCAAGTTATGCTTTATAATATCCTTTTCTTTTTCAATTGTAAGACAGCTGACTGTAACACCTTCACTGAAAATGAACATGTAATTTGAGTCTGTCAGCAAAACTGGTTGCTTAACTCGGCCATCCCTTTACGTTAGTCCACATGGCAGAATGACAAAGCCTGTAAGAAAGCACTCCTGTAACACAAATAAGTAGTGGATCGTTCATTTACCTTCAGTATTTACATTCTCTTTTAAATGTAACTGAACTCTAGAATTTTGTAAGTGAAAAGCTTACTTTGTATTTTCTGATCAGAATTTTGAAAAATACCTTGTCTTTAAGGGGAATACTCTATCTTTTGTGGCTAAAGAGCTTCTAAAAATCTTGAAGTGATTGGTAACTTAATAATCCCTGCAGTAGCTGTTATTACTGCAGTTTTACATGAATTTGCTTCTATAAACAGCATTATCAATTCCTCAACGGTAGTAAAAGTCCAGAGGTTTAAATTAAGTAGTCTAAAAATGTCACTTTACAATATCCCCCCCCACTTTAAAGTCTCTGTGTACACATAAAACAAACAAGTGCCTAGCAGTCTCCTCTTGTCTCCAAGATGCATCTAGAAGGTTCCAATGACCCTTCTAGATGTCCTTCTAGGTATCCTTGTGAAAGGATGTTTCATTTAAAAAATGGGACATGGCTCTTAAAGAAAAGCAAGTTCAGTGCATCGGTGCTATTGCTTCCTTGTGTTATGGCCTTGCCCGACTCTGGTGGCCAAATTACAACTCAGGTCTGCTTGGGATACATTGATCTAATGTCAGAAGTACAGGGCAAATAGAGTTAATTTGAACAAAATACAGTAGCTCAATACGTATCAAGTTCAGAACTCTGATTTCAGCTTAACTGTCCGTCCTTTCATAGCTGAAACTGATATTCCAGTAGAAGATTGGGGGTTTTTTTGTTCTTTTTTTTCAGGTTGGTTCAAAGCTTATCTCCTGCCACAAACTGGTGCTAGCTTGTGTTATACCTTACTTCAGAGCCATGTTTCTTTCAGAAATGGCTGAAGCCAAGCAGACGTTGATCGAGATCAGGGATTTCGATGGTGATGCAATAGAAGACCTAGTGAAGTTTGTGTACTCCTCCCGGCTTACTCTGACAGTGGATAATGTCCAGCCTCTCTTGTACGCTGCTTGCATTCTTCAGGTGGAACTGGTAGCGAAAGCGTGCTGTGAATACATGAAGCTGCACTTCCATCCCTCCAACTGCCTGGCAGTCAGGGCATTTGCAGAGAGTCACAACCGCATTGACTTGATGGACATGGCCGATCAGTATGCTTGCGAACATTTTACAGAAGTAGTGGAGTGTGAAGATTTTGTGAGTGTGTCACCACAGCACCTCCATAAACTCCTGTCCTCCAGTGACCTGAATATTGAAAATGAAAAGCAAGTTTACAATGCTGCTATCAAGTGGCTGCTAGCCAATCCACAGCATCATGCTACCTGGCTGGATGAAATACTTGCGCAGGTAGGGCAGACCGAGGTGCCAGGTGCCTGTCTCGTCACTGGTTTAGTTGTATAATCAACTGTTGGTACTTAGATAGATCTCAAGATGAAAAATCTTCTTAGCACTTGATGCCTCATCTGGTAGTCACAGTTGTGAGTTGACAGTGGAAGCAAGTTAGATCTCTTGACTATTAGGAAGAAGTCATATTCTCCAGTTTCTGCAGAGAGAAAAGTACTCACTTTATGGTCATTGCTGGGGGGAGGAGGGAGCCAACAAAAAGCTGCATGTGTGTTAGAGCAGAAACTTCCTAGTTTACACATAGTGGAGAACATAAAGCCATCACTTCACTTGGTTTGATATTACTACAACTTGAAAGGCTCACTTCCCTTGCTGGTAAGTATTTGTACTTAAGAAAGGAGAGCAAAGCTGTTGAGGAGGTTTTTTACATGGCTAGGAAAGTAAAACTGTAATGGAGATGTGTCACATCAAGCTGTGTTCTAGAATATTCCATATATTTAATTAACAGAAGACCAAGATGTGTTAGCCCTACGAGCAGGCTAGGAAACATACGCTAGACCCTTTAATGCTCACTAGACTAGCACTGCTGGTTACCTGTAGGATCCGAAAGGAGTTTGCAGTTTAATTGTCTAGACTTGATGCGAGTCCATTGCTTCTGAAAGAAACACATACAGGTATCAAAAGGTCACTCAGCTGAACTTATTTAAACACCCATCAGACCTCTTCCTATCAAAGCGTTAGGTACTTCAGTTATTCAAGCTCCATATGTGCTGGTTATGGGAGTTTAAGATACACTATTTGAGACAGGTATGGAGAACCTGTGCTGGGGAGGAGGGAGGTACATGCCATGTGCTGCAAAATGCCCTATATATCTTAGCAGGTAGGATCAACTGTGCTGTTTCAGTTGTCACTGAACTCCAACTTGAGTATTTTGCATTTGGCAGAACTGCTAATATTGGCATCATGTGAGTAATGAGAGGTCCACTTACATGCTGCTGCCGTTGTCTTCATTCATCATTTTTCACTTTTCCTGGTAAAAGATCACAACTGTTTATTAACTGTCTTCCAAAAATCTTCAGTTTCATCTAGACTAGCATGAGGCTTTTGGTACAAAAAAACTTCTTTAGTACACTATAATTAAATTTACAGGCAATATAATTTGACATTAAAAAAAAAAAGATTGATTTTTATTGCCCAGTTGTGCTAGCACATGAGATTAACAGCTTTATTCTGTTCATGGAAACCAGAGTCTAGAACGAAGCAATGAAAAAGTAAACCCCTTCCTGTAAATATGGGCTATTTGCCAGAGTGTATGGAGCCATCAGTTTATTTGGACATTATTGCTAGCAGAAAACATGACTGGGCTTCTTGACAGTTATTATCCACATCATAATCAACTTTATGGGTTTCACTGTTATAATGAGTTTCTGAATTTGTCAGCCTTGAGTTCCTTCTGCATCACTTACCTCATGAGTCTATTACCAGGGCTACAGTGGTGCTTTTCATCAGCTTAAAATAAGCCAGGCCAACGTAAAGGAAGAAGTGGGACTGGAAGCAAGTAGGTGGAAGAAGTGGTAGAGATATTTGCTTACTTGAAGACAGGGACAACTGTCAGCCATATAACAGCACCATCCTGCTGCTCTGAGAAGCACTGGAGATACTGGACCTCACCATTGCTGCTGAGCTGGGAGCTGCTTGACAGCAGACTCCAAACCTTAGGAAGTCAGATGGTGGTTTACTTCAGTTCCCCCCGCTAACACCTGTCCTACCTTTGCGCCTGATTGTACTTCATATTCCTCGCTGTTTCTCTCAAAGACAGATGAAAGGTTTGCTGAAATAAATGACTGGGGGGAGGAGGACATTTCAAGGCAGTCTTAGAGAGGCTGATCTTATTTCAGATCTGCCCTGACACTGGAGATTGCTCTGGGCAGCAACCACCTGTGGCCTCACCCAGAAAGAGCCTTCTATTCCTCAGCCTGGTCACCAGCTCTCTTCTGGGGAACTGCAGGAAGGATTTGGGGAAGGAAACAATTAGCTCTCAACCTTTTTTTTTTCTTCTTTTTAATCCTCTAGTCTGTCAAGTCCATGTTAGAGAAAGGTGTTACTGCACTAGCAATACCACCTCAATAGACACTTAGTTCATGCTGACAGTGGTTCCTTTTTGACCTGTCACCCAAAGAAAATGAACCATTCCAGCAAAAGCCCTCTTATGCTGGCATAGCAATGAGCTGAAAATTCATACCCTCAGCAGACTTAACCTGACATGGGCTATCCTGGTAAAGCCACAGATGCTGCCTGCGTCATGTTGGGCAGGCACAGCTGCAGTACAGGCAGTGGCACTTCTTCCTCTGCTCAGCCTGGCCAAGGGACGGTTCTCCACTGCTCCTTAAATGCAAATGGTTGTAGCAAACATTTGTCACTAAAAAGAACTGTTCAAATTGCTGTTATTGTGGAAAAAAAATATGAAAGTTGCTTTTTTTAGTGAAGAGCGTGGGGCTGGCAGCTGGCTTAGAAGCGGCCATCTGTTATGCGTGCATCACTGTAAATGGTGAGACTCAGTTCAGGCAGTTACTCCAACTGTGTTCATTTCTGTCAGGTACGGCTGCCTCTCTTGCCCATTTGTTTCCTTATGGGTGTTGTGGCAAAGGAAGAGATTGTCAAGCAGAATCTAAAATGTAGGGATTTGCTGGATGAAGCAAGAAACTACCACCTTCACCTGAGCAGCAGGGCAGTGCCAGACTTTGAGTACTCCATTCGCACAACACCAAGGAAGCAGACTGCTGGTAATTAAATGTGTGTCTGATTATCCAGTAGGGAGTGGTGTGGAGAAAAGGTGGCGCATCTGTGCAGGATTAGATAGCTTGGTATAAATGTTTGTTAATGACTTAATGCAAAATTGGGAAAGCCATTGGGAACCTCTCTAGTAATTAGGTGATGTTCTTTGTTTTCCTAGCAGAACTTTAGCGGTCATTTTCTTTCTTTAAAGCATTATTTATTTTTCCTGATTGGCTCTATCTGTATTAAAGCTAGAACTGTTAAGTATATTATGACCAGGCAGTATGCTCAAAGCTATACCTAAAACAGTGGACGCTTATCTTTTGGTGTGAGAAGGTTGAGCTAACTTTTAAACTCTTTGGCTAACCTACACCAAAAGTGAGTGATGAACATCAGACTGCAAATCCTAATTTTTACATTGTTGCATTTAGCAAACAATCTGTTTATCTCCCTAAGCAAAATCACAAAAAGCATATATAAAATATGCATTGTTTTTTGCAAAAGCATAGATAGTTAATTGCCAGAGCAGCATGCCAAGCAAAGGCCAAAATCCAGCATCCAGTTATGCAGGGCAATGACCGTGCCCCTTGTGAAAGGGGGGCCCCTTGAGCCCGAAGTGAAATACGACTTCTCCTGAACTACATAATTTTCAGTTCCACTCTGCTGTACAACTTTATTCCCCATCTTCCTGCTAGTTTTCTGGAAACATGTTTTGTCGTCTTCAGGTGTGCTGTTCTGTGTCGGTGGAAGAGGTGGATCAGGTGACCCATTTCGCAGCATTGAATGTTACTCCATCAGTAAGAACAACTGGTTCTTTGGCCCTGAAATGAACAGCAGGAGAAGGCATGTGGGTGTGATATCTGTGGGAGGTCAGTAAGCCTATTCAAAAGGCACTTGTTTGCTCCTTTTGCTGAAATTGGTACTTTTACTAAATAAATCTGTCTTCCAGTGGCTTAACTGTTGGATATTCTTCAATTTAGTAAAGCTTTTTCCCCATGAAGGGGTTTTTGATTCTGAAACAATCTGAGAGCATGTTTCCTGAGAAGACATTACTGTGAACTGAGAGTTGGGGTTGTTCAGCCTGGAGAAGAGAAGGCTCTGGGGAGACCTGATTGCGGCCTTTCAATACTTAAAGGGGACTTATAAGAAAGATAGGGACAGACTTTTGAGTAGGGCCTGTTGAGATAGGACAAGGGGTAATCATTTTAAACTAAAGGAGGGTAGATTTAGACTAGATACGGGGAAGAAATTTTTAACGATAAGGGTGGTGAAAACCTGGAACAGGTTGCCCAGAGAGGTGGTAGATGCCCCATCCCTGGAAACATTCAGGGTCAGGTTGGACGGGGCTCTGAGTATCCTGATCTAGTTGAAGATATCCCTGCTCATTGCAGGGGGGTTGGACTAGATGACCTTTATAGGTCCCTTCCAACCCAAACTATTCTATGATTCTCTGAACTATATATAGCCTCTTGCTTTAATATGTGATTTAATTTTTTTAAATCCATTTATAAAGAAATGGCCTTACACAGCAGAGTAAGCTAGCAGAATTTGCTAGTACTCATACTACCTCCCCTCATATTTAGATCTGTACAGGCAAGTCACTAAGACCATAACTCGGCCAAGAGCAGACCTACCTTTATTTTTGGGTCTCCATCTTCTGAAACCAGGTCTGTGCAGTCCAGAGCAGATTAGCACCCATGGTGCAACTTTTCCTTGTACACGGTAGTCCCTGCGTTGCTGCAGCAGAACAAAGATCTTTTTTTCCCCCCATAGAAAATGTGGAGAGACTGATACAAATGTCAAAAACTGATCTGACCTGTAGCACTCAAGTTATGGGAAGATTTTTGTCTACATAGCTCAAGCTTTCTATAAAAATCCATGTTAGAACAGATCTCTGGTTGAGTACAGCATATAAAAATATAAAGTCCGTACTTATTAAGATCCTGATATTGAAAACTTTAACCATTATTTGAGTTTGTCTCCACATAGGCAGGACATTACATAAATGAAAACTGAAATGCTGCCAAGCAGTCTCTGCATTGAAAGATGTGTTTCAGGTAAAGTCTACGCAGTCGGTGGACATGATGGAAATGAACACTTAGGAAGCATGGAAGTATTTGATCCCCTCACAAACAAGTGGATGATGAAGGCATCAATGAACACAAAGAGGTACATGTCCTGTGATTCAAAATTTAAGTCCTAGTCTGTGATATATCATTTCTTGCTCATGCTGAAAAAACATCACGTCTGTCCTGCCTTTATTTGGGTTTCCAAACTGTGCTATTTTTTAAGAATTTTTTTTTTCTTATTTTGGGGCTTTATGCTATCAAACACCTTTATTTACTAGCTTAAAGCAAACACAAATCTGCATCACATACTTGCATACATCACGTATTTGCAAAAATGCAAAGTTGTGCGTAACATACTGTAAGTATTTCAGTGCCAAACTGCACAGTCCCTCTCTCTAGGGAGAGGCCCTGGCTGGTAACATTGGTTATGTTTACACTTTGGCTTTCTTTTGTCGCTCTATTACCCTTTTCTTTTTTTCTTTTTTGGTGGGCCTGCCTTCTGGAGCAGAGAGCCCTTCTACTCCAGCTGTGCTTACATTGTGATATCTAGGGCCTTTCTGCTATGCCCAATAAAGAACTTGAAACTGATTAACTGGTTCTGTGGGTTTTTTGCTCTTTTTTAAGAATGAGCGAGATAACTGCCAGCAGAACACGCACAGTGAAACACTTCATGCCCAGAAAACCAATAGCTGCCTATGTTTTTGCCACAAAAGGCCAGAAGCACTAAAACACTGAAAGTCAAACTGAGGATTTTTCTTGCCTTTTGACATTTAAGATTCTTTTAAGGAGCTACTGGACTCACAGACCTGTAACTTTTTGTTTCTGCTGTCATGTAACCTCCTTAATTCTACATTCCATTTTGTTATTTGTTTCTAAAAGCATCACATACAAGTAGGAGTAAAATACTGAGCATGGCTAAGTCCAAAAGCTATTTGTAGCTGTGACCTAATCAAAGATGACCCAGACTCCTAGAAATGGCTTCCTGCTCCTTTTCCTCCCTCCTGTCACCACCCCAGGGCATATTCTTGGCCAACATCAGCCCTACGTTTCTGTGACATTTCTTACTCAGTACCTTGGTAAATGAAAGGGCTGCCGTGCCTTGGCCACATTCCACTCCTCCCATCCATGGAGGTGGTGTCAGAATACTTGGTTAAAAAAAACCACAACTGCCTCTATTGATGGTGTCTATGTTATCTGCCAAGGCAATTTAAGATGAGCCCAGTATATTACCACAATGTTTGTTCTACAGAAAGATTATACCTCCATTGCTCCTGCCTAGGTATCTGTGGACCTGCCCTGTGTGTAATGAGACAATAATGTTCTCAGTGAAATGGTAAATCACCTGTCTTGGTAGTTAAAGCAGAAACTTAATGCTTACACTCTAGACCATATTTTTCATTTGTAGTACTGATTGTACTCTCATATTGGTAGATTCAGTAGAAAAAAAAATTCTGACAACTATTTTAACACAGACTTAATAGAAAACAGAATGGAAGAAATTGCAATTAAATCTTGCTAGAGTTCAGTCATCTAATATCCAGCACACGTTTGCCTTTTAATATGTATTGATATTACCCCCGAAAAAATCATTCCCAAATTGTGGCAGCAGCTATACCAACACAGTTAAAACCAGCAGATTTTGGTTCTCCATCAGATTCAATAAAACAAGGTAGGAGGTATAAAATTCAGTACCAAGATAGAGAAATCAAATAACTAAGACAATCTTATACATCCAAGAACGTAAGTAGAGGACTTGGGCCTTAGGTGACGTTCAGTCAAACAGTATTCCACCCCCCGCGCCTTTTTTTTTTTTCTAATTTATTTTTTAAACAGGAGCTTTGTCTTTTTTCAGTCTAAAGCTATTCTAGCTGCAACAGTCCTGTTCATGGATCATACAATAACATGCAGGTGCATGGGAAAGCTGAGGTGAAGTTAAGATGAAGCTCTAGAGCCCCTCTAATGGGAGGCTGCAAACATACAAAAGACTTACAGGATAAAGCTGCTAGACTGACACAGGTGTGCAGAGGGCCAGCCACAGTTACTGGTCATTGTTTATTATAAACTTCACTTTTTAAATTTTCGTTACTTTTTTCCCATAGTTTGAAACAGGTGCCAGTCAGGTAACACTGTACTTGATGTGTGTTTTCCATTCCCTTTCCTTAAGGATTTGCACTGAGGTATTGATCCTATGGTTTCCTTAGGAGAGGAATCGCTCTTGCCTCCCTTGGTGGCCCCATTTACGCAATAGGAGGTTTAGATGACAACACTTGCTTCAGTGATGTAGAAAGATATGACATTGATTCTGATCGATGGAGCGCAGTTGCCCCAATGAACACTCCCAGGGGAGGAGTCGGCTCCGTAGCCCTTCTGGTAAGTGACTGTTTCCTCCCAAGTCGGGGCCAACTGAGGAACCGACCTGCTTTTCAAATCTGCTTTTACAAGGCAGAACACAAGATTTTAAACAAAATGCAGCTGGTGGGTCTGAGCACCTCCAGTCATCAAAATCCTATGGAACTGTGCAAAAGGTGAGGATATTTAGGATAATACTTATCATATAGTAATAATATCAAATTGAACTGCGCTCCCTGTTTCAACAGTATTTGAGGTACTGGGAGCAAGTACCAGGACCCTTCTAACAACATCAGGCTAATGCTTCATGTCTCATTCAGAAGAATGGTTTGTCATGGTTACTATGTTTAAAGTACTGAATGCATCTGCACTTTAATCCCCCTGTTGCCATGCATACTCTATAAAATATCTGCATCACTGTGTAACTTTTTCACTTCTTTAATTGGAGGATGGCATTTACAAGTTGTTAGATAATTAAGTGTGTTGCTGGAATTCTTAAATAAAAGTAAATAGTTAGGACTGTATGGATATACCATGTTTTCCTGTAATTTTAGCATTGCTTATGAAAAACTGATAATCTTTCTCTATACAACTGTTTTCCAGAACCATGTTTATGCTGTGGGTGGCAATGACGGTGTAGCATCTCTTTCCAGTGTGGAGAAATATGATCCCCATTTGGATAAGTGGATAGAAGTGAAAGAGATGGGTCAGCGAAGAGCTGGCAATGGTGTCAGCGAGCTCCACGGCTGCTTGTACGTTGTTGGTGAGTAGGGATGTGGCATTTTGTAGTGCTGTTTCTGCCAAGTACTGGCATTTGGAAGAGGCTGTTGTTGCTAGAGGAACAAGAACAGATAGACCTGACCTGTACTTTGTGTTCTTGGGCAGGAGAAGAAAGCAAGCACAAGCAGGGCACACTTAAACAAAGGTATGTTAGCGAGGAAATAAAAAACAGTTCCTAACCCACATTTCAGGAGGGTTATACTTTTCAGGACAGCACATCTATATAGAAAATCCTCTCAGCATTCACTAATCTTGAGTTTCCTTTTAGGAAAATGATTCTTAAGTTCACACACTTTTAAAGCACTGTAGTTCTATTTTGAGTGTAGACAACAGGAGCTTTTTTGCACAGTGATAACACTTATTCCACAGCCTGTTGTCCTAGGCCGGTTTTCTTCTGCTCTACCTTGCATTCACGTGCTTTCCTGAGGGAGGAAGATGCCAGGTAGGTATGCCATAGTGATAGTTCCAGAGCTCTGCCTTGGTTATTATCATAAGTGATTAAAAAAGTTTTGAGTAAAATGCTCCCCTGACAGCTGCCCCAGCAAGGGGAACATGTTCATCACTGAAGTTTTACTTGAGGGTTGATTTTTTTTTCCCTACTCAAGTATTCAGCAATGCTGTAATTTGAAAACACCACAAGAGTGTGTTTTGCTTAAGTCAAAATAAGGTCAGGACTATCTTTTACTGGTCTTAGGGTTCTTTCTATTCCAGATTAGAAACTGCTCCATTATAACTGTGTGTAAGATGAATTTAAGGAGAAAAATAATAGAAGTACCTCTCCTTGCAACTTGAGTAGAAGACTGTCACTCTTGGTGATGCTTGTATGATGACAGGAGGGAGAGCTGTTAGATTAATTTTAAGGAGCTTGTAAAATTCAAGTAAAGAAATAGAGCTGGACACTAGCCCACTGAATGCTGAGAATAGCCTGATAATCCCAGTCCTGGATATCACCACCACTAGAAGTGGCTAAAAACTGATCATGTGATGATTCTTTGCAGGTGGCTTTGATGACAACTCTCCACTGAGCTCAGTGGAGCGGTTTGACCCACGCAGTAACAAATGGGAGTATGTAGCAGAGCTTACAACTCCAAGGGGTGGTGTTGGCATAGCGACACTGATGGGTAAAATTTTTGCAGTTGGCGGTCATAATGGCAATGCGTACCTGAATACAGTGGAAGCATTTGATCCCATAGTGAATAGGTAAGGTAACTATTTTATTTGGCTTAATAAGACAATGAAATCTGTCTATATGAAAACACAACATAATAGAAATAGTGTGCAGCAGGAATCTATCTGTTGTTTCCTGGTAATAATTGAGTAATATCCGTGACTAGCGATGTAGGAGTGCTGCTTATGCCACTAGGGGAGTCTTGTAAATACTTAAGCACTTCTTCCTCCTCTCCATCCCTTGTCCTTTTCCCTTCATTCAATAAGAAACTACATTATTCTGGTTGTTTCAGTCTGATTTTGCACTAAATTTACCAGAGAAATAATAGGAATAAACTAGCAGGGTGTATTTTTGTGCAGAGTAAACAGGCTGTATAATAGAATTTCAGACACAGAAAAGAAATACTTTCAAGTTGCTCACAAAGGAGAGGAACTTACTTTCCTTTTTTTCCTCTGCCATCTCTTTAGGTGGGAACTCGTCGGCTCTGTGTCACACTGCAGAGCAGGGGCAGGTGTGGCTGTGTGCTCTTGTCTCAGCAGCCAGATCCGGGACGTGGGCCAAGGATCCAGCAATGTTGTTGACTGCATGTGAGCTCTGCTGCCTCCTCCAAATTCCAGAGGAATGATAGCAGGGAGGCACTGCAGAGCTTTTAAACACCGTGTTTTGTATGGTGGGTTAAGAAATAAAAACAATACATTTTCTATGTGAAAATGTTACCTTCTGCAACTATAAAGCTTTTGGGGGCTTTCTGTCAATAGTGATACAGAAAAGCCTGTGAAAACTTGGAGTAAAAGTGTGACTCGCAGGAGGAAAACCTGCCAGAGCTGCAATCATCCCATTTTTGCAAAGTTGTAATTTCAGAATCATTTGAGGCAGCTGTTACAGGGGCTCATTATTGAACTGTGAACCAGACATGGGGCAAGAGGAGAGCAGCAGTTAGTACTGCTGAGCCCTACCCAACAGCCCTGCTACATGTTTTCTGGAGGACTCGAGTGCCATTTAATATAACTTATTTTCAGGAACGTAGTCTTAAACATTTCCTAATTGTACAAGGGCTTTGTAACACAAAGCGTCTCAAGTTTTAGAAGGTAACGACATCCCTGTTGCACACTGAGATAACTGGAGCAGAGAAGTTCACTGCCCACCTCCCAAGGGACTGCTGGCAGCAGTGGAAATTGCAGGTACTCAGCCTGAAACCTGCCTTTCAAAGTACTTTCTCAAGCTAATACACTTGATTCTTGACCTGAGTTAGCCACTGGAATACTGGAATTTTCAAGTCTTCAATAAAATTTGTAGTAACTATCCGCCCACCAAAAGGCAAGTTTCTGTTGAGAGGTCATCCCTGAAGTAATCAGTGTAATTTGTCCTACTTGGCGATGATAGTGTACGTATATGTAGGCTTCAGTGGAAACACTTAATAAAAGTTGCAGTACTCTGTAAAGACTTTTAAATGTAATTCTAGGAGATGACAGCTCCAATTTCAGTATCCAGTAGCAACTCTGTGGTAATTCTAGAGGTACTGGTGCTTCTAAGATAGTTAAGCCAGGAAGGTCTAGCCTCAAAACAGGCAGATGACTTAAAGCGTACATAAAGAGAATCAGCAATAAAAAGAAATGGAAATAAACCAGGACTTACATCAGAAATTGAAATGGGAACTTGACAGTGCTGTGTACAAAGGTGTCTTGTTACACAGTCAGAAACCCTGAATTCCAAGTAAAGTCCAGCTGGAAAGACTGCAGATTCCTGTTGCTGCATCACCTTGAACAGTCTAACAAGTGACAATCCTTTGTGACCAAAGTTTCATGTTCCCAAGTTGTTCCAGGTGACCGGGGAGAGCAGCAAACTTCTCTGCATTCAGTACCAGGGAAGAGGCAGTACGAGCATAAGGCACAGTCATGTTTGCTGTTGAGTTACCATCATTTAGCTTTGCTGTTTCAAATGGCTTGCACATTGGTAGCACCAAGGGACAAAGTGAATGGTACTGTAAATAATGAAACATTGCAATAAAATATTTGTACTTCTAAGCACCTCGTTTATAGTATGACTGGAGCATGCTATTGTGGGGAAACATTACAACATTGAATATTTTTTTGTTTCTGCAGAGTATAGTTCTCAACAGGAACCCTCTGTCAGCAGGGAAAATCCTGCATTACATCTGCGAGCCATACCGCCCTGCTACCGCCCTTGCCCCCTGTGCAAGGATGTGGTCACCCTTGTGGTACTTATGGCTCCTGATCTGGCTAGGAGTGGTGGAAAGAAGAGGTGTAGGTCCCCTGTCTGGAACCAAACAGATTCTTCTATGGATGTCCTGGCTAACAAGAAAACTTAAAAAAAAAAAAAAAAAAAAAAAAAGGCAAGTTTTCCACAAAGTAATACTGACTGTGAAACTAAGTAGCCTGGCAGTGCTGCTTGCCAGCTGATGCATTTCTCCTCTTGGTGGGAAAGTGCTAGTACCCATGGTTGCAGCCTGTGAGAACTCACACCCATCTGGACCACACTGACAGCAGTCACCTTCCAGGCACCAAAGGGAGAGATGGGTTCAGCAGGGAAATAAGGTTACAGCAAACACAGTGGGATTCTGTCTGGTGTGGGAGGAGCTCTGCTGTTGACCCTGTAGTTGGAGGTCAAATGGTACTAGGTCTGAACACAACTGTGAGACAGACGCTTCTGTATTTCAGTTTGCACCTCCCGCCCCAACAACATTTGCGCTTAGGCTTCTGGAGGTGTATCAAAGGGCTGGCAGGAACACTGCAAAAAAGGTTTACAAGGAACAACCCTGATGTCAGTATAGTGATGTCTGCATTATTAATCTTAGATAGCACCAGAACTAGTGCAGAGCTGGTTTTAGAAACACTGTTTCTGGAAATGTGATAATGATGTCAAAGTATCAAAAAAAAAAAACCTATAGGATTACTGTGGGAACAAACTGTAGTGACTTACCTGCATATAAAGCTGTTATGATTTAACACCAGCAAACTACTTTTCCTTGTTCTGGTACTGGCAACAGGATAATGATGACAAAGAAGTAACCTCCCCCTGCCAGGCCGAGGGAACAAAGCAGCCCACCCTGGTTCCCCGTGGTGATGCAGCCCTCCAGTGGCAGCAGGCCCTAACTGCCACCGCGTCTTCTAATTTAAAACTAAACCCGGGATTTGTGATAGCAAAGTCTTTAAACACTCAGGGTCATGAACTCATTGCATCTAAACATGATATATGTTTTATCACAAATGTGGAACTGTTACTGGGTCTGTTAATGTTTTTCCTGCATCTAAAAGCCTTGACCTCACCCATAAAAATCATAAACCCAAAGATGTCTATTAGTACATCCTTTAAACACAAAGGAAAAAAAAACATTTTGGAAGAATCAAGTGTGGTCACAGTTACTCACATCAAAGTTTCAGGCCTGCTGATTTTAACCATGTCATGGGCTTCCAGGAGGAGCAAGACCAGACTCTGGACCACTTCAGACCAGCCCCCTCGGCCGTGTATCTCCAGTCACGGATGTGCCACCTGCTCTTATGAGTCACCCTGCTCCTGCCTCCCCCCCCCCCCCACTGCCGCCCCCACTTCTGGGACATGCTGCCTCCCCGTCCCAGGTCGCCTGCTGCCCCACAGCAGCCCTCATGCTCAACACTGCTCCTCACCTCAGGGCTTGGACTGTGGCTTCCCAACCACTCCCAAACCATACCGCTGCCGCGGGTGGCGCATCAGCTGCAATGCCACCCACAGCCATGCTTGTCTTCAGGAAATTTTAGTCTGAGCACTTTTTTGTATGGAAGATCAATACAAAGACAAAGACTTCCCTTTGGGCTAGATTTCTGATTGTATTTTTTTCAGGACATGCCATAACGCCATGGTGATGCAAGGATATATTAGTGTTTATTTCCATTTTGTAAAATATGTCCTTTCAAAATAATCTTAAATCCATACCTTACTATTTACATTCAAAGGGCATTGCGAGAATTTGGTTATACTTTCACAGCTTTGAATACTTCTTAATATTGTTCTTCCCCAAAGGCATCTCATACCTAATAGAGCCATGCTTGCAGCAAAACTGGATTCGACATCCTGCTAAAATACTCAGATGTGGACAGAAGACTTTAGAAGGCGATGCATGTGCTACTTGCATATTTTAAAACATAAACAAAATATATGCATGCACTCTTTAAGTCCCATCAGAAAGACTACAGACTTTCCTCCTGTTTGAACAGCAGCTGAGAAAATGTTTTCACTGAAATATCTGCCTGTAGAGGGGGATGCAGCCTTGCAGAAAACCAAGCCTTTGCAAGAGGGTTTTGCGCAATCAACCAGCAGCCTCCTCGGGCTGCTGCACGGAAGCAAGAGGTGACAATGATCCCAGCCAGGCACTGGAGGGATCCTGCGTCCATCTCTGGGATTTTCTTTCAGGTGTGGTGGGATTTGGGGGCAGTTACTCCAGCATCAGTGTTGTTAACCCTGGTAGCACGCACACACGTAGGGCAGACTGAACATGTCAGAAGCAATTTATTCATGAAAACCAAGGAACTTCTCTTGCTCATGATCTAGTAACAGGCTTCTTTTTTTTAGAGCAGTGGGAAGGTAATTAAATAAAAGCACAATTGCCGCCAGCATGACCGGCAGCAGATTCTGAAATCAACATTCGGGCTGAACAGCCTCTTCCTCTATGCTTGATCCGACTGCATTCAACTGCTAGCAATACATGCAATGCAGACAGTCCAGCAGCAATAAGGCTAACAAAGCCCCAGGAAATTATGAGATCACTTTGCTGCTCTGAACTTTTGTGCGCACTTACCCAAAATCAGGCTGCCTTCCTGCGTCCTGACTGCACCGCCTCAGCTCCGTGTCTTACCTCCACTTGCAGCAACGTTTTGACCCTGGAGTGATTCCATCTCTTCTAGGAGTTGGAAACAAGCTGCATGAGAAAATTCACGTCAACAGGCAAAAAACATCTACAAACAGCAAACACTGAGGAGTGGGGGGGCAGGCCTCACTGACTCAGGGAAACTCCTGAGTAAATAAAGGTTTGTTAAAGATAAAATTGAGTGCTCAGAATGCAACACTGATTGCACAGCTTCCCAGCAACTCCAGCCCAACGTAACTGCCCTGAACCACAATGAGAAACAGAAGCGGTTGCATTTACCTCGTTTGCCGCGTGTCCGCCCTTGTCTGCTGAGGCAGCTGCAGGATACTTAGCGTGATCTTGTGTGATGGGACCACGGCTCTGACACCAAATGACACTGAGATTCATTTTACAAACAGGTTACCATCAGGCGATAAAAATTCAGCCAATTAACCTGTTTGTGCTTAATTAGAACAAATACCTGGAAAGTCCGTAACTCCAGATTACCCCCACAGTTAAATGAGGCTTTCTATCTTCATTTAGGCCAAAACTGCTTTTAAAACTATTTTCAACATCGCCGCAGTGCAGTTTTGCAAATCTGAGTACTTTATTCCAGATGCTCCACTTAAATTTTTTGCTGGCTGCTTTTACCACATCTGTGTTTGTTTTCTAAACCTTTGCATGTTCTCTCAACTGGAACTGGCAGCAAATAAAGCACTCCTAGCCAGGAGATGAAACTTATATTTGTAATTCTTTCCTGGCTCTGTCAGCAAGGTTGGTGTTGCTGCCATTTCTCGGCATTTTAACACAATTCCTTGGATTCCAGACAATTTCATTTTAAAGCTGTTCCAGTACACACCAAAAAAAAGTCAAAGGCAGCTATGTAATTTCTGCCATCTGACTTGTCTGGTCTGCAGGGGCTGTCATGTTCTATCACTTCAAGCAAAAAGCCCATGCAAATACATACCTGCTTTAAGTGCTCCACCGAAACGGTGACTCAGTCTTTCAATGAGTGCACACAACCTGCGTTAGGTGGTGCAGCAGCCAGCGTCCTGGCAGAGATAATAAGACACACGTGCACTGGGCTGTGATGAAGAGAATGCACACGTGGCTACAGCTGCCTGTCTGGCTTCTGAAGCACCCCTGCTACCTGGCAGTGTCCCACAGGAGAATTTCTCTGATGCTTATTAAATTAATGGTCCTGAAAATTAATACTCTAAGCCCGCAACTATGCAGCTATAGCCATCCCTGGGAGTGGCAGGAAGGCATGGCTCTGGTTACATAGCCAATGAGAAACATCTTTGTGTCTTCATTTGCTTGATGGCTAAGACTTAACTCGGGCCAAGAATCACCAGCAAATTATCTTCCTCTACATACATTTTCCAAGAAAGAAAAAAAAAAAAAAACCAAACCAGTGCAAGTCAGCACACCTAACTCAGCACAGGCTGCTGGAAGAAAGTAATTGCAAATCCATGCACTGTTCTGACACAGTCCGAGTCAGATCTCCAACTGAACAGCCGCCAGATGAAACAAGCAGCACATTACAGCTGCAAATACGATTGCATTTAGATGTCATATCATCATCACACGTTATGCCACATAGCAACTTTCTCCTCCTGCTTCTCAATTTCCTTTTGTACAAGTGGCTGCCAGCTCCCCAGCCAAAATCTTGGTCAGTGCAGGACAGAAAGAACAGGAATGGAAGAGCAGAGCCAAACAGCCCTTCTTCCTTCCCATCCTCACTGGACACCCTAGCTGCTCTCGCTACTGCTGTTTGGTTCCCAAGGTCTTCCTTTTACCTCCAGGAGACCACCATGCCTCTCTCTCTTACCTCTCCCTTTCCCAGCCCCTCACACCTGGCCCTGCTTCCCCACAGCTGGTTTCCTTGCTTTTTATCACTCCCCACCCAACGTTGGTTGCTGGAGTACTCCTAGCTCAGCTAACCATAATCCATCTTACCTAATTACGACCAAAGATCTGCAACTCTGTGCTCCCCCAAGGGCCAGCCCCTTTGCTCCACACACTCTCTTTCCCTGCTTGCAGTGCCTGCACACACACGCACTTTGGCTTTCAGATGAAGCTCATTTCACCTTGGCACCAACGCTGCTCTAAGGCATGCCAACAATCCCTCCACCCGAGCCTGTCACAGGGGGAAGAAGGAAAGCTGATGGGGGCATACACTTGTCCTGCTCTGTAAAGCCTGTGGCCACAGAAACACACAACACAGCCCTGCTGGAGTCATTAGCCCTCATCATGACCTCGGAGCCAGGGCACTGCCATCTCCAAACCCTTGGTGTCAGGCTGAGATTCATCCCTCTGCATGTGCGTGGTGTCGATTCACACCCACTGATGACTGGTTTTTAGCAGAAGGTTAGTTACCGCCCTTAATTAAAGTTTTCCTCACTGAAAGAAGGTCAAAGCTGTCAGACAAAATGAACCAGTAAAACAGAAGACTAATTCTGTCTTCTTTTTCATGGTATCAACCAAAAGACAGAGGCAGCGTCAGACTACTATGCACGTAGTCATTAGGAGAGAGGAAAAAAGGGAAATAAAATATGTACGAGGTATCCAGAGCTCCCAAGGATGCTTGGCCCAGTAAAACATGCCCCAGTCTCAGGCAAAATAAATGGATCTGGAAATATGCTTAAATATTTTGCCAAAGTAATACTTACAAATGAATCCCAGCATCGCAGTCTCATCAGGATGGACACCTGAATTTCAAACTTTAACGTTAAAAAACTTGAAACACACCATTTTGGTATCTTCCTTCAAAAGGTGGCAATGAGGTAAAGACAGTGGCAAGTTTGTGCTGTTGAATATTTCAAGAAATTCAACCGCATACCAAGGAAGATGCGCGGCACAATCACACATTGCATGGCCACATCAACCCTCACCTCTGAGCGAAGCTGCACCCAGTTGTGCTTGTGCAAACTGTGTGTGAGCAGAGCACAAGGGAGGGTGAGACATCTCAGCTTCAGATCAGCAAAACAAGAAATTCCCTCTCCCCAGGCAGCTTGTTTTTCATTTCATCTTTACAATTTTGACCAACATCTCCTTCATCTGAAGAACTTGAAGACAAGCAAGTCAAAACTCATATTTTAATTTTTTATATATATATATGTATACACACACACAGCAATTCATCCTCAGTATAGAAGACAAACAAACATAAGATCTGCAGCACAATTTCTTTGGAGAGATTTTTTTTTTTTTTTAAGCTGTATCACAGATCTGATTTTTGTCTTTTTCAAGGACTATGAAAGGCAGCTATTGCTTATTCGCAGAAGCCTCGGAGTGCAGATTCAGTGCTGAATTCAAACACATCAGTCTCCTCCACTCACTTATTGTACATCTTTTCCCGCTGGAGACTCCATTTTGCAGGAGGTTTGGCATCCTCATTTCTCCACAGGGCTCTAAGACATCATGCCTCTCCTGAGCCCAGGCCACTGCTGTGTCCCAGCATGTGAAGAGTTGCTGTGAGAGGGAGGACTGGCATGTCACTCTCCATGGGATAATGACCATTTAACAGATTTACGACCAGTGTTCCATGTTCAGGAAACCTGACAGTTACTTTTTAAGGATGTTTTTACTGAGAATTGCAGATTTTATTTATGCTCTAAGTTGATGAGTAAAGTGGGGTGAAAAAAGAAAAAAAAAATCCATCCCTGTATGATAACAGTTGAAATAGAAATCCCATTGAATCGACTCAGAAATGCAAGGAGAGGGTGGCTGGCAGCCGAGCAGGCAAGCTGCGACTTGACCAGCGTGCCACGATTCAACATGCTGTCCGGAGACCTGATGACATGAGCCCTGCTGGCGCCCACAGCACTACCGCACGCATTCACGTTGCAAAGAAAATGCCACTCATGAAACCTTCAACTCCTGCCCTGCTTTGCAGACTGCATCTCACTCACCCCGTTTCCCAGGGCCCTCTAGAAAAACAAGACAAAGCAAAAGCCTGACCCTGAAACCTAACTAGCTCTTCTCTGAACAGCGAAGAGAGCTCACAAGCAAGTTCAGAACTTGCTGCACCTCGTGTGTAGCAAGCAAAAAGGTGTACAGGCTGGAGCAACTTTCAGAAATACCTTTCAGCTGCCACAGACCACACACAGGCTGACACGTGCCTTCAAATATTGAAAGAGAACAGAAAAAGAACCCTATTGGTTGGGATGCAGCTTTGCTGGCTCAACAGAAGTGGACAACATTGCTGTATTGCTACAATATGAAATGTTGGACCCAAAGAAAACCTTAACCTCAGCAATGCTGAGTAGGAGAGGAGAAACACCCAGCGGGAATTCCAGGAACCCTGTACCTTGACAAAACACATCACAAAACAGCAGTGATCGCATGCTGCCGTTGTAACATGCACGAGTCCTTGTTTCAGGAACACATTCAGAAATGCTGATGATGGCCCAGGAACACTGTTGGTTTCAGGTAGTGACAGGGGTTACTAAAACTGCAATTAATATAAAGCAAGCCAGGCTGCCAAGGGGCTATTTTAGTGTTGGGAGAGCAGCACAGGGCTGAGAAACTGAATCAACTTTAATGCATCTGTTTTGCCAAAAATAACATTTGTCTTTGAAAAGGGTAAGCCAAGCCAAAGAGAGAAAGCAAGCTAATCTATGATGTAAAACAAATCTCAAAATAAATTAAACATGGTTGCAAAATTGGGTTTGGTCAATAAAGGCTCAATAAATAAACGAACAACAACAACAAAAAAATATTATTGGAAAACAACCCCAACATATTTTTGGCCATTTTAGACCAGGGGGGCTGCTGCCCCGGGCAGAAAGCTGAGCAGGGCAGTCAATGCCTGCTGCAGCTCCATGGCCTCCTGCTCCCCCTTCTTCCTCCCCAGCTTTTGGATGACCTCCCTGCTGGCACATCACATTTCCTTCCTCTGCATCTCTCCTTCCGCTCCCCATCTCCATCCCACCTCCAGAACTAACCCTCCTTGCTTTTGCCCCAAGCGAGGAGTGTGGGAAGCATACCTTTTGGGGTGCGAGGGGTTAGAAAATGGTGGGACAGAGGACACGAATGACCCAGGAAAAGCAGCTCCAGCCCAGCCAGCAGACAAGACAGCTTGTGTCAACTACCCCTCACGCCGAACCAAAACCAGAACAAAATTCAGATGCTTAATCCACATATGTACGGCCACAACCACAAGCTATCTTCCCATGCTCTTTTCTTACCCTCCATGCATCTTGCAACCAGCCTGGGGCCGACCGGCTTTCAGGCCACTTGAAACACTAACTGATGGCAGTGAACTGAGTCCCAGTCCCACCTCACCTAAGCAAACGCACCACCAAGCTCCTCCTGTCTAGTCTGTAGCTAAAAATCCCACCAAATGCTCATCTGCAGATATCTGACATTTCTTTTTTTTTTTTTTTTTTTACTAACTAGATATTTTTTCCTTTTATTCTTACTTCAGTACCGATTTTGCCATTGGGATTTTAAGTGTGCAGTGAAAAAGTGCATTTATCCAAAAAACAAGTGTACATTTCTGTATACAACATCTGTAACAGCAACATATCTAGTGGGTATTAAAACAGGTTTCAGTATCCTCTACAATTTACATACTACACTAGACAACCACATCCATTATTAGCAAACGTCTTAGGTGCAATGCCTGTTGCAGAAAGGACCTGACTTATACGCACAAATTATACCACAATAGTGCATAGAGAGATGCAAAAATCATTCTTCTAAGGAAGAGTTATATTGCCTGATGTAAAACAAAAAGTGGGAAAAGCCCCAAATGAGAAGTTTAAGGCCATTGCAAAGAGATCACCTTGCACAAACAATAAGAAGCAGAGCTACCATGGGACATGAAACCCTGCAGGATTCCCTGAGGGAAATCCTCCTCGCAGCACTTCTGAAAGGTGTCCATGAACTAGACCTGAGCAGACCCTCCTCCCAGCACCGAGCCCTGCAGCACCTTTGTGGCAAACGTGGAGCAGTACACTCCAACCGCCGTTTCTGTGCCTTGTCTCCTTGTTTTCTTATTTAACTTGTTTGACTGCATGAAACCAACCCGTGGGATTTTCCTGCCAGCAAGCGCTCACAGCCAGGCTCTGCTGGTCATCAGTGGCTGACCCCAGCACAGTCTTCCCTGAATCCATTTCGGGAGGGCAGGAGGCAGATGTCTCGAGTCATGAACCTCCTGCCACTCTGAGCATCTAGATTTGCAGCCATTCTTGTTCCTAAAGGAAAGGGCAAGGGCCGATAAACAGGGGAGCAATTGAAACAGAGACTTCTTGTACAGAAATTCATACTTAAACCTCATTCAGAAGGGAAACACTAAGAGCATTCAGAGAGAAAAGGCAAATTACAATTTCTCTACAAGAAGCTGAGAACACGAGGACTCTTGCAACAACCCATAACAAATAGGCTACTTCATTTATTGTTTATTTCCCCATATGACTGAATCAACCATCTCGGAAACTCCATCACACACAAGGCAGAAAAAGTTATTTACAAGAGGGGCATACATCCCCAAAATAAGTTTAAAATGTACAGATTTATAATGGGAACCAAGGGAGAGGGGAGAGGACAAAACCAAAACCAAGGACATTGCAGTCAGACTTTGACTTTCAGTTACAGAAGAGATCTCTATTTCCATGTAAGTGGGGTTTTTCAACTATTAAATAAACGGCATCTTAAAAATAGAACATTTCACAATTTCAACACATGTATTATTTCTTCTAAATAAATATTGCATGGAAATGATGCTGCTTTGCCACTGTAGCTGCCTCCTCTCCTTCTGGGACTCAACCATCACCTCTGTCTTTCCTTGGATTCACGGTTTTGTTTCCTAATGGCAAATGCTATTTCCTCCACTTATGTTTTGGTTTAGGTTTTTTTTTTGTTTGTTTGTTTTGGGGGGGTTTGTTCATTTATTGTTGTTGTTTTTTTTTTTTTTAAAGGCCTGAACAGGCCCAAGTGAAAATGATGAGTATCTTTCCTAACCCTTTGCAGGCCTCTGACCTGGATCAAGGTTGAAATACAATGGCTTTTTAAAAATTTCCTATAATTTAAACAGTCTTCTCCATGACCTGAAACAAAACATAGCTTCCTGCTATGTAGCTTGGTACTGATGCTTCCACAGATCACTTTTGAAATGAGAGCCCCCAAGTAGCCCCCCACATGCATGTGACACGAACTGCCCGCGATCTCATTTCCTCCAAAGCCCAGGGTAGTTTGCCCTGGGAGCGGGAACAGCCCTTGTACAACCGCCTCCGCATGGTAGCAGAGCACATGCTGCCTTTTCCCAACTGTAAAGCAGCAAACGCCAGTAGTTCGTCTGCCTTCACTGGCTGTCTTCCTACCAATTTTGCCCACCCAACACCCTTGCATGAGCTTTTCTAGAAGCAGGGCAACAGATTATCACTGTCTGGGCAGCAAAGTGCCCAAAGGGCAGGTGAGGACTGCACCAAGCCGGATGCAGGACCGGGGAGGCTGCACGCCCTGCCTCGCGCATTGCAGCAGACGGTCCCCTCCAGGGTGGGAAAGCTGTGCGCAAGCAGCTCTCTGAGGGGAACGTGACCTGGCAGCGGGGAGGGAGATGGGTGTATGCAAAATGAAAGTACGGGGGGGACCCATGTCCCTGCTTCACCTTACGCTTACCCCTAACACTCTGCTATGGTTCTTGAAGACTCCCACAGAGGTTTTCAGGTTCAATAAAGCTTTCTTCCTTCCTTCCTCCTCCTCAGCTGGTGATCCTAAAACTAGCTTTGTTTGAAGACAAAGTCAGAAGAAGGCATCGACCCACCAGTTTGGAATTGAGCTCCAAAGTGCACATCAAGCCTTCAGGCCATCTGGCCATCCCCATGCTTCCTGAGAACAAAAGAGTTAATGCTGAGCTTCTCTCTGTCCCTGGCTTTCTCAGAGCAGTTGCTCCTGCAGGGAGGAGGAGTGCAAGTGAAGTAAAATAGGGAGGGTGGGACATGGACCTTCCTTCCACTGGTTAGGACAGCTTATCCCTGAAATGCACTAAGGCTTTTAATAAAGTGAACATAAAAGAACAGTCCCTTGAAGGTGTGGGAAGACCCAGCCAGGATCCTGGCAGTCCTGTGCTGCCAGGGGAGGCAAGAAGAGAGCTCCCTTGTGCTCAGGACTAGGGCAGAGCTGCAACACGCTCCTGCCAGCTCTTCCCAGAGGCAAGACGACTCCAGGCTTTCCCATGGCAGGGGCCATTTCTACAGAAACTACTTTTGGAAATGCAGACCTTTTGCTGATATCTATTTGCTGTGTATTTTCATGAGCCTCAACGCCATGAGCAGGTATTTTACAAAGGGGGTACTGCTGCACACGTGCAGACCTGTTCCTCCATCCTGAAATAATGTGGAAAAGGGAACTAATTCTTTCCTATAAGCACAATTATTTTGGAATACCATCCTTCTCCTCGCCACTCCCACAGGCCTGTCGGAGATAGGGTGAGGGATTCAAGAGGGGACCAGAAAGCTAAGGCACACTATTAGATAGGAGGATGGCAGAACGCTGCTGTCACACAACAGGAAATCTTTGGGTAGAGAAGGGTATCATCTTACTGTATACACGAATGTCACAGATGCTGCCTTCACTGTTACTGTCACCTGCAAAATCACAATTTCAAAAATGCAGCTCCTGACAAGGAAAAAATGCTTGCAAACAGCTAATTATTCCCTTTCATGTTCCCTTGACAGATTTCTAAGTCGCTGGGCCCATCCTGTAGTTTGGTTGTGAAAAAGCATGAGTTATCTCCCACATGAAGGATGCCCTACTTTGGTACCAAATCCTGCTCTTAGATATTCACCAAGACCAGCAATGGTTGCAGGCAAATATCCAAATGCAAAATTTGTCTTTTGTTCCACATTCAGCCACTTAGTCCCTCCTTAAACAGGAGCAGTTCCTCCGCATGTAAGCTCTCAGACTCAGAACAATGCCCAAGCAATCACAGTGACCCAGTACAGCTGTCCACCCTCACCCATTGAAACAACAAAAAGCAACCAGACAAGGACTTTTCAGTGTTGAGTGACATCCCTCCACTGCAGAAGAGAGGCAGAGCTGTTTCCAACCACACCTGCTCATTTTGCCACCCAAACTGTGTTTGTCTTACAAGGCTTAAACTGAGCAAGACTCTAAGTAACATAGTTCGAGTGCTAAGGGCACGTGTGTGCATGAGTGCATGGCAAGGAGGAGGAACAAAGCAGCCATGACTTAAAAAGTGAACTTGAAGCACTGAAGGCAGTGGTCTCCCCCAATTCTCAGGACAGCAGCTGGCTGACAAATGCAAGGGTGAGGTTGGAAAGCAGGCAAGGCAGAACACTTTGCTGTTTTTATTGTAACATAACGCTGTTTGGTGCTAATGAGGTTGCTACTTGCCATCTGAGGAACAAAGACACCAAAGATTGCAGCCGTGCTTGCAAAAACACTTCTCTGACATGTCTTCTGGGCACACAACTGTTGCAGACTGTGGGATGTTGCATAATAACCTCTGGAGGCAGATTTCCTTCTTGTCGGCACTTCTTCATGTGTGATTATTGTCCTGCTGGTTATTCATAATAGAAATGTTTATAGACCATCAACACATTGAGCCATTCAGACAATTCATTGCACTTCGTCGTTTTAAAGGAAGGTGCCATCAATGCTGAGGCTTTCCTCCATCTCTTCTTTTTCAAGGCAGCAAAGTGCTACCCTAAAAACACAGTACAGTTTTTCCAGTGTAACCAGATTCCTTCCACCTTGACTTATTTTCCCTTGCAGGTGCTTTGTATCCAATGATTCAACAAGTCAGACTGTTTCTGAGGCTTCAAAAGTGCAAAAAAGTTCAAGGTACTTAACCACCTTGAGCACCAGTTAAGGCGTATTTGTTTCCAGTCTCAGCCACTGTAAACCCTGTCTAGTGTAGTGTACCAGTTCAGTCATGCTACTGTTCAGTGCCAGGGCGCACGTCGCTGTGCTGAGTTCAGCAAAAAACTCTGGAAAAAGGGGAGGGAGAGAGAAAACATTTGGTTGGTTTCACACAAGAGACATCTGACAGGCAAGGGGGCAGTGAGGAATGACGACAGCAGCACGCTGTCAGTTGGCATGTCCTGTTGAACACGTCGTTAATGCAGAGAGCTCAGCAATATTAGAAGGCTGGGAAGCATAACAAGCACGCGAGGCAAGGCACGTGGGAGGAAAACGCACTCACATACGTATACACACACTAAATCACCTCCCCAGGGGCTGGCTTTAAAAGGATATCAAGACTCGATGGTAGGTGGGCAAAAGTTTGGGTGTTCACATGCCAGTCTCTGCCATGTGCTTCCCCCAGATTTTAAACAGGCCAAATTTCAGTGTCTTTCTGCGTGATGCCTGGAAATACACACAGCTGTCATTGGACTGGTCCCTTTCCTTCATCCATCCTCAGATGTTGGAGACATTATGATTTCTCAGCTGAACAGGTTTAAAAATTTGTATTGCTTGCCAGGCTATATACAGCTCTGATTTGGGTTGCTTATAGCTGGGCACGTCAGGCAGATTTAACAGAGTCCTCCTATCCCACCACCAACTTCAGGCACTGTGCTCCTCCTCCCACATGGGCAGGAGATGGTTTTTGCAGCATATTTGAACCTGCCGGGAGGTGCTGGCAGGCTGCACACTCTGCTCTGTGCTGGCAATCACCTGTGCAGGTGACCGCAAGTTACGGGAAATTATCATGCCTATTTCTTTCTAGTCACCTTTCCAAGACATTCCTGTACGACCTGCCTTCCAGTGACATGGGCTCATCCCAGTCCCTCTGTCCCTCCAGCCTCGATTGTGTTGCCAGGTACCTTTTCAGAAACTGGCCATTCTCAGCTGTCCTTTTTTACACATAAAGATTGAACCCAGAGGCTGAAAATTTCTGCTTGGCTGTGCAAGGAACTCTTCAGAAGCACAACAATTTCATTCTAATACTTTCCAATTCAGAAGCAGAGAACACATTTCCCCTGATTTTCCTGCTTTTGTTTACAAAATGGGTATCCATTCCCTCTATGGGGAAGAGAAGAGCTGTAAGCAGAGACAAGGAGTCCAAACCCGCTGCCTGAGCAAATAGAAGATAATCTGATTTGTGACCACAGCACCGTGTGGATGGAGAGTGACTTCACATGCGTGCATGCAATCTCAGCTTGTCCCCGCTGTGGGAGATCAGAGGCCAGAAGACAACCTGTTACAGCCTCGTGATCCATGGCACTGCTCAGAATTACGGCGAGGAGCTGGGTCCTGCGCTGGAAGCACTTGGTTGTGGACCCGCCAGAGAGCACTTAGGCTCTGTACAAGTGACTTGGACATCAGGTAAAACTAACCGCTTTCCACTAACTTAGGACTTCCCTGTAAACAGCGAACTCAAGAGCTGAAGGCCACTGCTGCTCTTATGCCCTATGAATTGCAATAAAAGAATCAAGGATGTGGCCTTTTTTTTTTTTCAGTTTTACGTACTCACTCTCTGTACCTCTTAGCATCTCTACGTTACACTGAATATCCACAAATTCCAGTCCTGAAACTCCTCCAGTGCCCTCAACAGTGACAACTGCCAAGCCTACATGAGTATTTACTGTTCTCCTGCACAGATCCACTCCCTTGGGAGTATTTATCACCCCAGTCATCATTCCCCTACATTAAAATGGCAACACAGAGCAGGTTTTGAATTTAGTCTTGATTGATGCAAGATTGTCCTCAGGCTGCCCTCCCACAGGTTTTTTCCTCCATGACTCATTCCTCTGGCTTACCAGCAGCATCCACCACTCCTATGTGACAGTCTTTTATCAGCCTTTTGAGGATATAGTCCAAAATACTTCACATTAATTGCCGCTGCGAGCACAGATTTGCTCAGAGGACAGCCAACAACCGAAGTTACTTTATTCAAAGGTGACTTGCAAAGCCTTTTGAATTTCAGCAACTACCTCATTAGTGTGAGTATTTTTACAGCCTTCCAACAGTTCCGCCAGGCACATCGTGCTTATTTTCTTTTGTAAGTTTGCCAACAGATCATGGCAATACATCCCTTCACCCATAGCGGCTCACAAAACTCTGTGTTTTATGAAAAATGACACTGCAAAAATCACGTAGGATGGCAAGTTACAGGCTGAACTGCACCCACGCTAGGGCTTTTGCTTATTCACCATTGCTTGTACCACAGGACAATTCAACATTTTTAACAACAATACTGTAAAAGAAAAAAAAGTAGCAGCAATTTTAGGAAATGCTACTGGCAAATACAGGTCATGTGCCCAGCAAGGGACTCCAACTCAAGCGCTGCTCAGCTTCTCTGTTAAAGGGAGAAGCCAGCTTCACCATTTTCAAGACAAAAATACCTGGAAGTTTGACAAACAAACTAAAACACAAGGCTACAGGCCAAAAAGCTGTTTTTAAAGAAAGCTTTTTTGAGTTGGTTCACTAAGTGCCCCAAAGGGAAAAACAAACAGAAAAAAACCCCTTATGCTTCTTGTGTTACCATGAACTGAGCTGGCTGTTTTCCTGCACTTGATGCCCTCATCCCTTAGCTCTTAGAATATCTGAGGATGCCAGGACAACTTTTTAATTAGAACACTCATCAATATATCACCAATCATCTCTGCCAATAACCTGCCAATATGCCATAGCTGTCTATTTCAACATATTTAATGCTTTGATCTTTAGATATGGTGTTTGCTACACTGAATGTCAGGATTTAAGCAAGTACATACACATAAACACAACACATAAAACAGAAGAGCCAGAGGGCAAAAACTTACCCTTATTCTTCCTGGCCATTGCATCAGCCTGTTCCCAAATATCATACGCATAGAGGATATAGGAAGTGATGTTGACGTAGGAAGAGGTGATGCTTGGGATATTATAGGGAACAGCGATTGAAGAGCCAATGCTGTTGCCACTGCAGTTGCTAGCATTTGATCCCGGCTGAGAACTCACAGAACCGGCAGGAGAGGGCATTGGAGAAAGAGGAGAAGGCATGCCTGTGCTTCTGCAGAAGGAAACACCATCATGAATGTTTAACTTCAGAGTTAAAAGTCTTGCCACAAGGCTACCTTATGCCAGGAGCTATCCAGTGTCATCCAGGCCTGCAGTATGGAGTGGAGCGTTGAAAACTGAGATGTCTTCAGCTACGTAACAAGTAATTGTCCTTTGAGTGCAAGGCCAAGGTTTTTGAAGTGATTTGTGACTCTAAGGACTCATCTTGACAAAAGGAAATGCAGGACCAGACATCAGAAAGGGCCATCCATCCACGTTCCAAAATCTACACCTACTTGTGGAAGCTTTCACCAGATTATCTAAGTGTTTTTTCCTAATGGTTTCCATTTCAGGCATGCTGAAGCTCCCCACCTATGGAGGCTGGAGCTTTCTGACACAGCTAGTCAAAGCAGCCAGGTCAGCCTACACATACTTATTTATAGACCTAGGGAAGCTAAATGCAGTCAGCTGCCTGCCTTCCAGACACAGGCTGGCTTCATCACATCACTTCACCCCCACTACTTCACCCAACCTAATTTTAGTCACTGGTATGAGAGGGCTTCCACCACTGCTCTTGGGAGACCATTTACTTTCCAATAAACCATACTGTGCAAGGTGGCAGAAAAATAACTGAAATTTCAGCATCGCTATTAAAGACCAAACAACCCCCTCTCAACCGCAGAGTTTAAAAGGGACAGATGTGGAGCCGGGTAGCTATCTGCCAAATGCAATTACCACAGTACACAGGAAAACTCTTTCTTACTCACTGTCTTTAAAACACAGGCCCAGTCTGCTGGGCATTGGGTCAAAACACTGTTATGTGACAGCTTGCCTTTTACTTTTGCTCCCACATACACAGCAACACTGCTGCAGATGCACAGAAAGGACAAAATGTTCGATAACTTACAAATTAGAAAATTGCTTTCTTTTTCTTAATTGGTGACTGAGCTAAAGAGAAAAAATATTAAAGTATCACCTCAAAGTTATGCTACCACAGGGTGAAGGTATAATCCTACTGGACAGTGGCCAGGGAGATGGGGCATGGTATCCTATTATGTCTCAAAGAATCTCTAACAGAACAAAGATGACAACAACAGAGGCTCTGAAACAGCATAGTGACAATAACTTCCTTGCTCCCCTGATGTGCTTCTCTGGTGGAGAACTGCTCTGCTTGATACGCAGTAACTCTGGACCTCGTAACAAAAAACAAACAAACAAAAAAAACCCAAACAAAAAACCACCAAACAAAACCCCCACCCCTTTCCAACAAAAAAAGACAGGAAAGAGAGAGCAGAAACATACTCATGCCCCCAACAGTATGATTTCAGGGGCAAGAAAGAGCGAGTGGTGAGGCAATCTCAAATGCAGCTTGCAGCTCAACTACTCCAGCTACCGTTTACACTCACACCCTTATAGACACATTACAACATATGTATTTTTAAATCTTACCTTGCAACACATGGAGAAGGTGCTTGTGTTACTCTGGAAGAGTTCTGCAGCAAGGAACATAACTCTTGTTACGTTTGGGCTATTCAGCTGACATCAGTAACTACCGCAGCCATCCAGCTGGCAGCTTAGTAATACGCGTGCCCTACCTTGAAGTGGTCATTCAGGATCCTGGAATACTTTATTGCAGTGTCTTTTTTGTAACGAAACATTGCCATATGCAGAATGGACTGGCAGCGCATGCTGTGAACAGAAACACACCCAAGCATCAGTGTTCATGCTCGCTGCTGCCTGCTCAGCAGTAATCAGCCTTGTGGGATGGCGACAGGCACACATGAGCTGTGCTGCAAAGTCAAGAAAGCTCAGAATTTCTCCTCCTTCTGCTCATCTCAAAAAAGACTCTGTGAAAAAAATCACAAGGAAAAAAAAAACCAAATGGGGAAGGGCCATGTCTAGTCTTTTATATAAAGAGGTGCCCAGCCTCTTATAGGTGCCACAGGCTGAGTAAGCCCCCATCCAGAAGTCTCTCAGCTATGTTCAACTACAGCTTCAGTTACATGACTCAAAACATGGGCAGCCAAATCACATTCTTTAACCTTAGGTGAAAGCCCTTATGTGCTCTCAAGTTACCAGCAGATCAAATTTTAGAGCCTGTGCCTTCCACATGTGGTCCCTTGTGATATCCCAGCTCACTTTAGAGGTATTCCAGTTGATTCCGGTTTTTATATTGTGTTTTTTTTTCCTTGCAGAACTCTGATTCCCATTTAACTCACTCCTTTGCCCCTGAAAGTAATGGGTCTTACACTCTATCAAGTCTGAAAACAGAATGAGGGGACAAACAAACAGTTACGCACCATAACACAGCAAAGATTTTTTCATGTGAAGATGCTGAGGAGTCTGTAAAGGATTTCAATGCCATGGTGAATCTAAATAAACAAAATAAACAGAATCTTGTCAGCCATCAGTGCTCTGAAGTCCCACTGTATATGAAAAACCAGTGCATGCAGTTATCTCAAACACTGGACCAAAAGTCAGGAAACCTGCCCCAAGTTCTTAGTCCTAGCACCAAGTGCTTTGTATGATCTTGAGCAGAGGACTGTGCCTCAAAATGCCTTGTTTTCCAGGCAGCGGGAACACATGTGGCCCCTTATGTGACTCACTCTCCTCTTCCACTGATTAACAGCCAATGTCCGTACAAGTAGATGCCCCCTGTGGGCCATCTACAGGCCTGGGGCCCCAGAAGAGGTGCCCCTGTTACTGAAGGTGAAATATTTATTCAAGTGTTTCTTAAAAAAACCCAATAAAGTGCACAGCTAGAAAGAGGAGGAACCAGTAAAATCTTCCTTCAACCAAGCTGCAAGACCTTTGGGCCACAAACTGTTCCTCCACATGCTATATTGTTACTTTGCTTTTTTTAACTCAAATGCTACTGAGCTCACATGCAAAAGCAACTTCAGATGTGGATAAAGTAAAAACTCCTTCATGTCCTCCATTGTCATAACCAGTGTCCTCTGGTGTCTGGTGTACCTCAGCTGCAAGGCTCAAACACTGAGAAGGACAGAGTGCCTACTTCTTCTGTGAGCAGTGCTGAAACATTTCCAAGGATTTGTCTCTGGTGCCTCTAGATGGTCTGTCTGTCTCGTGCTTGTACAGCAACCTGAACACTGCTCCGTGGTGGGAATCCAGAGCTGCCACAGTTGCAAACAAGCAATGCAACTAACCCTTCCCCTCCAAACACTCTGCCTAACCACAATGCTTTGAAAACCACTTACTTGATGAGATCTATGGTGTCGCTGAATATGCTGTAAGCTGATTTTGGTGCTGGTGCATCCGATTCCAAGGCAATCCCATATTCAATGAAGGAAAGGGCAGCATCTAGGTACTGAAAGGCCTTTCCAGTCTTGTCGGTCTATTGGGAAGAAAATTCTAATTTTTAGACTAAGACAAAAACTACTTCCCTCAAGTGTACCTGAATTCCTTTTTTTCTCCCTAGTTAGGTAGGATCTGAAGAAAGAAAAATATGCAAGTCAGGCCTCCAGGTGATAATTAAAGGGTTCTCAGAAGATCCCCTAATATGGTCCCAGTCATCAGCTTTGTGTGCTCTGGCTATTTGTATCTCTTCTTCTTGCTCAGTGTTTTCCTTGAGTAATTTATTATCTTCACATTTTTTGGATATTACTGTCTGTTCTTGGAGGCCTGCCTTGTGAGAGGCAGATGGGGCTTTCCCACTGCAGTATTCACTCACTTAATTTTCACAGGTAAATGGCAAGTAGCAAATGTACACTATCTGAGCCATAATTAGCAAAAAAATATGTTCAGTCATGCACACTGTTAAACTGCACACAGCAGAGAAAGCTAGTTACATCTGCAAAGGGCACTTCCAAGTCTGGTTCACCAGCAACACAATTACTGTCAGGATCCTGACATTTCAGAGTAAACTGTCTTAAAACTAACCGTTCCGTCTACCTTTCAAGGACTTCGTAATAGCTCTGCAAAGCAAACAGTCCTGCTAACCTCAGACAATGTCAGTTCTGAATCCTATTCTCTAGGCATATTCTCTAGATGTGTTTATAACAAAGGGAAATGTCTGAACATTTGGCAAATAAAGACAGCCTCCCCACATATGACTTGAACATACTCCAGTATGGAGCATGGGAATAATGTTAGCCAGCAAATCTTATTCACATGCACTCAGTTATCAGGTCCGAATGCAACAGCTGTTTAACATTTCTAGCACAGGCCCAAGACTCACCATTGCATCAGCTTTGTGCTTCAGCCTCTTGGCCTCTTCCATGTAGTATTCCATCGGACGCTGTCTGAATTGGGGACAGAGAGAGGAAAAATAGAAAACAGAGGAAAAAGGGTACGACAATTATCAATTTTACCTTATATATAGAGGATGCTATGAGTCCAAACATCCTGTTTGGGTAAGCCTGTTACAGCCTTATGAAACACACATTACAATTATGATAGTCACTAAATGAACATTGTCTGCATGTTCAGAAATACACAGCAGCTGAACCCACAGATAAAATTGATTTCTTAAAAAGCTTATATTAGAATAACACTGAAAACTTACATTCTGAAATAAAAAAACACCGGAGATTAGGCTAATATGAAGCCAAGTTTACTTCTTTGCTCCCATGGAAAGATAGTAGTTATGTGATCTCCTATCATTCCTCAAGTACAGTACGACAAACACATTTTGATTGAAACATACAGTAGACTTTGCACTACCACACACTCATCTCAGACCAAAAGAGCTTGCATTCAAGTTATCTGCTTACAAGAGATATGGTCACCAAGGCTTCTACAGGTCTTGGTCTTGATCAACACGTAAACAATGAAGTTGGACCACACACATTTCTGTGCACTGGGATAATCTATTCACCATTCAAATGGCACACAGCCACTTGTGCAATAACAAAAATAAGCAAGTAAAGAGTCATGCCCTCTCAGAAAAACTCAGTTGCCTGCCTAGCACCTGTGACAACAGAGGAGTTTGCCACTTGTCAAGAATCAGACAAATCAAACCCCATCACTTGGAGACAGGCACAAGAGACACCTCCTATCAAGAGTTAAAAAATACCCAATTTCTAGAGTAGCTTCCCTCAAACCAAGAACTGTTGTAACGAGACCTTTGCTTTGCAGTGGGTGGGGTAAGTCCCAGACACGAGAAGGCAGTACAGGGCAGGTCCCAGACATCTCTTCCTCTCTCTTCCCTCCCACAAGAAGTGCTCATTAAGAAGCAGAAGCCAGGGCGGCTGCAAGGCCAGCCTTGCCTGGTGTCTTCTGAAAGTACAGGCAAGGGGTCTAAAACCAAAACTTACTTTTCAAAGTTGAGTTGAGGTCTCCTTGGCTTGGAGGTACCATTTGGCAAAGAAGGCACTGGGAAAGGATTTCTGACATCCCCTGTAGATCCCTGAGAAACCACAGAGTAGAGATAAAGCTGGTGAGAGATATGTCTAAACCAATTCCAAAGCCTGGCTTTCCTAAATTTCAAGAGAAAATGTTTATTTTCCCAGGCATAGTCTATTCTCCAGGCTCTCTCTCCCCTCTTCTTACCTTCTTCCCCAGCACCCCCTCCAGTAATGTAAATGGAAACTTGGCTTCTTACCTGACTGCTAGTAAGGCTTAATACTAACCAAACTTTTCCCAAGCATAGCCTTCCTTGCACAATGGCTAAGACAGCAGTAAGGCTGCAAGCAGCACATTTTTCATGGCCACTAGCCAAGGCAGGAATGGGTAATATCCATTCACACTTTTTTCCAGCTTAACCACACAGCAATTGCTGATTCTCCATTACTAACTACATTATCAGGAAAAAACAAGCAGTTAGAAACCAGCTAGTACAGTGTGCACAGTCTGGCTTAACACACACACACACCAACATCCTACACCACACACCCAGCACTAGTAAATGGCAATATAATTGAATTTTATATAACCCAAAAATGCAAAAATCCAGCTACAAGTATCATTAACAATTTTGTTAGCAAGCTATAAAACCTTATAACCAGGTTGCAGTCAAAAACACAGGTTGCTTGTTTCTTATTTTTAAGCAATCCACTCTTTCTTTTTGTAAACACACTTATTTTTACCCCAATATTGTACTTGCAGTTGCCTACAGTCAGAAACAGTTACTACCACAAACGTGATTCTCTTGCCTTTGGTTTTTACATGGTGACCACTTCTCACTATGTTTCACTGGTGAGATGAAAACAGAAGATGGAAAGTCAGCAGAGAAGTTATAACACAAGCTTTTGGGCTAGCAACATACAGTCACAGATAGCCATTAAAGGGGCAAAAATGCTTCAAAGAGCTTTCTCTGGTGGCTGGTTTAGCTTCCTTCTTTTAATATCCTCAGAGCATGTTTCTAAAGAGAATGACACAGCACGGGTTGCATCCCACCAATTATAATAGATACCTACTTTGATGCCCTTTGACAGTTCAGTGTGATTTCTCTCCACTTTCTTGTGCTTGGAGAACAAAGGATCCTTGTGGTTACTCTTGTTCCTGGCAGTGTTATCCGTGGCAGGCAGCTCACCGCTCTCACTTCTGGGTCTCTTTTGGGCCATCTTGGATGACTTTGGTGCAGGATGTGCAGGAGACATGGGTGGCAGTGGTGGGGGTAGCAGGAGATCTTTCTTCTGGGTTTCAAACGAAGCTTTTGATGCTCTGGAGATGGGAAGTGAATTCAGCAATTGGGATGAATATGGTGTACATATAATGTAGGGATTTTATTAAAACTTAGTTACATCACGTACCAATTCTGTTTACATTTCTCTGGAAGTGTGAGATGATTTGTTAACATAAAGAATTCAACAAAGCCAAAATGAAACTTCAGGAACTTCATGATGCATTAGATATGTCATCTTCAGCTATCAACACCATAAAAGCAAGTTGTTTTTCAAGTAGGAATAAGCCTTAGAATTTGTCCTTGGAGTAAAGGCTTGCAAGCAGAATATCAGGATGTTGCAAAAAAGGCATCCCTCCAACACAGCCCCTTTTCACTGAAAAAGGGATACAGGTAATTACAGCGACTAAAATCCCTGGGACAAATCACCCAACAAGGCAAATAAACTGCAGCACTGCCCCTCTCCCCACTATGGTAGAAGATATCTTCTATGGTCAGAGATACTAACCCTGACACTTGATCCTGTACGTGCTTTGACAAAATTAAGCTGGGTTGTTCCTCTAAGACTTGCCAGCTCAACTAGACAACACTTATAAAGTTGAGAGGATTCAAGTGAAAGAGACTTAAGAGACTTAAAATGCTGCGCTTTTAAATGGCAGAGACTATCACATTTAATAATACGGTGGCATATCAGATTTCTGATCATCTGAAGGGAGAATTACCAGGGAACTCCGGCAGCTCTAACCAGCACCAAATAGCTCTAAACCTTGTTTCGCTACTGCTCATTTACATCATTTTTATTCAGCTTCTCAAAGTTTCCAAGAAAACACTGAGCAGTGAATACCAACTCAGGGACTGCAACATCAGAAGAGGAGGAAATTAAGTTAAACCCAGTAAGAAGATTGAAGCGTGACGTTGCACATCTTGCTTTGTTCTGCTGTGCATGGAACAGTCCTCATTCCTCTTCCACAACCTACTTTTCCCAAGGTATAGGCCCTACTCACTGCACACATGCTCCCCAGCTTCACTGCCTTGGTACAGCTAATGTTCCAGAAAGGACTTTTTACAAAGAGCACAGCAGCATGACCTGATCCAGAGCCCTCTCTCCCCAAAAATGCATCCTATCCTTCCCACTCCAAAAGCCAGAACATGGCTAAAAGGGGTGCTCGTTTTCACGGAGAAAAAGGGGGAAATGAACCCCAGAATTAAAGCCCTTCCATTATTACCACAGCTGAAATACCCCTTCACCCTACTAAACGTTAGCCCCAACGTCTCAGTGCTTTAAGAGTATATCAGTGCTTTCTCTGCAGAAAAGCAGTTCACTGATATTGTCAGGACATAAGCCTCAACACTGCATACCAATCCAAGTCAATACCTCAAATTCAAGCCACAAGCAAGCAGTAACTGAATGCAGTATAGCCCATGACTGATGCATGAGCCTCCTCTCTCAGGAACACTGCCCATTTGAAGACATGCTCTTGGAAGCATTCACTCTAGCAAAGACCTAGCCAAAATGCTGGCAGTACACTGGTATGCAAATTGCAGGGTAAGTTTCAGCAGATCTACCAGAAGCACTGCAAATGCTATGCTGGAATAAATGAGAAATTCCTGGCCATAAAGGCCACCTGAAATTCCAGACAGAGTCGTGATTCAAACACGCTGGTTTTGTGTCCATTAGGTCACATACAAAAAAAGACAAAGGCAACAAAATTATTTTAGTGGAGAGGGGAAATGCTCCCTGCCCCTACCCACCTATATAAACAAATCTGTTTTCTGGACTGGGCTTTGCACATTTCACCCCTTTACAAATTTGGGTCAGTCACAGCGAAAAGCCTATTGGCACTGCGGCATCTTGGTTTGATTAGAGAAAGGGGGAGCTGTATATCCTTGTGCTTCTGGAGCATCCCAGTTCAGCAGCCTGGCATGGCAGCAAGGTGAGAAAGCAGAGCTCTGCAATATCCATCACATCCACCTCTGTGTTCTCAGCTAGGAGAAGACAGGTCCCACCTAGCACAGACACCATGTGCATCAGCAGCCAGCCAGTAAGTGCTATTCAAACTCTGTAACCGGTGACAGCAAAAGCAGCTGAGGGAGCAGACAGTATCAGCATTAACGCCTGACTTTTTTCTTTCAGCAGGACCTGTCCAATTAAGAAAACAGCAATGATTACCAAGTCAAAATTTATGGACGTACAGTTACACTTAGTACAATATCTTTTCCCAAAAGGCTGCCAGAATTCTCTCTGCTGTGGACATGATTGCTCAGTCACAGGAACAAGAGTCATGACTTCTGGGCCACACTTTCAGCTATTTTACCTGTTTGCAGCGGGAGTCTGAGCAAGCAACTCAACTTGTCTGCACCTCAGTTTTTCCATGTGCAAAACATGTTCACATCATCTTCTCACCTTACAAAGACTAAGAGCTTTAAACGCCTGTGAAGTATCATGAATCTGATAAAAAGCTTTCTGCTGCTTCCCATGCAGTGAGAGCACAAACTTCCCCAAAATACGTACGACAGCAGAACCCAGAATGAGGAAGACATAGGCAAAGAAAAAGAAGTTCATAGAATCATAGAATGGTTTGGGTTGGAAGGGACCTTTAAAGATCATCTAGTCCAACTCCCTTTTTAAAAGCATATTAAGGCTAGTTCCATTTCTTATGAAAGTAGAAATAATTCGTACTTGAACTCTCAAGTCTTACTCACCTAGAATCATAGAACAGAATCATACAATAGTTTGGGTTGGAAGGGACCTTTAAGAGTCATCTAGTCCAACCCCCCTGCAATGAGCAGGGACATCTTCAACTAGATGGCAAGTTCTCTTGCCATCCCCTGAAACCCCTAAACTATCATGCAGAACAAGCATACACCACTCCCCGCAGAACAGCTGCCACCTCCAGATCATCTAGGGCAATCATCTGCTGACAGATTACCACCACTGTAGTTTGGAGAAGGGGAAATGACTCCTGCATCCCAGCAGGCAGTCTACCACACTGCAGCTCAAACAATATGTAACTTTTTTGCACAAATTTGTTTCCTGCATCTGGTCTGAAAGACAGCAGTGTAAATGGTTGCCTACCAGCTTAGAAAGAAAAGTAGTACGGGCACAACTGATAATTACATTTCTTGCAGCACAAACAGATTTTTTGAGCTATGTGTAATGTATTGATCAGGGCATGCAGCAACATAAGCTGTAGGATGGACAAGTTCATGTTTAAAATGGTGAAGTCTTCATTCCCATCTCAACTGTTAAAAATCAGGACAAATGCCACAGCATTCAACGCTTTTGCAGCAGTTTAAACCAAGCATGGGAGGATGACCAACCACTGAAACATCAGCTTATGCTTGAATGATTAGAACCATAATCCTCAGCATTAAGAAGGGAGAGGAAAATAGGTGACACCCGAGTATCACTTCACATCTGCAACAAATAAAAAGGCGAATAAGTTACATTCCCATAGCCACATGGCTGGTTCCAGGATGTAAAGAGAAATCTGCAGCAGATTAAGTTTCAGAAGGCACATTATGTTATAAGCAGACTCATGAGTGTAGGGACAGGAGACACAATTCCTCACCTTAACGTTTTTAAGAAAGGCTCAGTTTTATGTATTTTTCTGCCATCCCACCACTGTATACTCACTTCAATTTACTGGAGTCTTTGTTAGCTGAAGACTGCAATGATTTTGTTTCTTTTTCTGATTTCATTTTCTTCCTATCAATCTCCTTCTCCACCTCCCTCTAACAGGAAGAAAAAGAAAAAAAAAAATCAGTCAGGTTTTGAAAGTTCATGTAAAGTACAGACCAACACAGCTAAGTTTCATCGATTCTGGTTAAAAAAAGAAAAGATAAGATATTGGAACCAACAAAGTGGAAACCCAGAGCACAGTGGATATAGATTTCAGACTCACTGACAAGTATCCTAAAATGACATTTCATCTAGTTTTGCTTGGATAGATTAATTATTTCATAGTAGCAGGGACGGAACTGCTAAACCTCTTGTTGCTAATGGTAATCAAAATTAAGGCACTTCCATTACTGAAAAACAAGCATTTCATCTGTTCTGGATGGGCTTTTCTCTCCTACTTAGTATGAATCGTACAGAGATGCACTCAGATTCCTCTGGCAAAGTCATGAACTGCAAGCAACTGTGTTTTGTGATACGCCTTATCAAAGGGAAGGAAAAAACTGCATTCACAGGAGATCACTCAGATTCCCCAGATTGCAGGGGTTTTGATTTTATTACACAAGAATCTGATATATAGGTGAAATTTTAAACAGTCAGTTAAAATCACTGCCATTGTCCTCCAGAAGAACAGGAACCATTAAAGCAGAAAGGTAATAAATAATACTCTTTAATTGCACTGCATAGATCTTACAATACAAAGCCTGCAAATCATCAGCATACCTGAATGAAATACTTCAGAATAATTTGCTGCAAGCCAAGAAAATGTAAAAGAAACTGCACTTATCAGTCAGTGTTACCCATGGAGTGCCTGGTGGTAGCCAAAAGCATTGCAGGACTTACTGTCTCTCTCCCAAGAGTACATCCAGGTTTACATCACTGTGATGGAACTCAGTGGGTTGTGCTTGGCACAGTCTACCTCTGGCAGTGTGCTCAGGGCAAGGTTCCAGCACCTAGATCATGTCCTTAAACTTTCTCAGGTTGAGCTCCACACTGCTGCAAAAGATGTCTGACAGCTGTATCTGACCTAGCTGGCTGCGATAAAGCCTGAGCCTCCAAGGACACTGATGCACGCTGACATAATACAGACGGCGAGGCTCTGAGGTGGGTTTTCCTGCAATCAGACACTCAGACTGCAAGGGAAGACAAGTCTAACATGAAATAGCTCCTCTCTTGGGTCTTTGAGAGACAACAGGAGAAGCGACAGATTTACTGCCTGTTTACCTTTCTCCTGCTGCTCTGCAAGAGGGGGACTGCTGGGGTCTTTCAAGTTTCTTCACCATTTCCCTGCTCTTCTCAGTTCTCCCCCACAACTATGGGAAGTTCAGAAAATGACAAGACTAAATGAAACCCATGCGGGAACCAAGGTTATTCACCCACACTTGCTAAGGCACCTGCTCTGTTAGGACGACCAAAAAGGAGTACAGGCACTGAAATATCCACAGTGAATACCCATTCACCATAAGGCCTTTGTGCAGTTGAACCAGCTGTCTGGAATTATATTTGCAGTCCGCCTCGGGAGTCAGCTTTCCAAAAAACACTTGTGAGCAACTACCATCTCAGTTAAAGGGCTGCCTTGTAATTCAATGGAAAGCAACTACTACAGGTGAATCACAGAATGATTTAGGTTGGAAAATACATTTAAGATCATCAAGTCCAACCATAAACCTAACACTGCCAAGCCCACCACTAAACCATATCCCTAAGCACGACTGAAGGACTCTGCAAAGGGGTGTCTGGAAGGCCCCTTACTGGACACATGCATCTTTTAAGCATTAGCATCGTTGCTAGTACCACAGCAGCTCCAGCGAAAACCAAATAAGTTTTCTATGTATATATCCAAGTGCTGAGATCCAAAGCAGAGTTTAATGATGATTGTTACTATCAGTGAAAGCTGGTTCGGTTAGCAGTCTGCATTTATGGAAAAGCAAAAGGCACGGGGCCGTCACCCCTAGTAATAACACAGTTCACACCTGCAGAATTTGTTCCTCTCTGCGTAAGCAAGCAATCACAACTGTTCCGTGGAAATAAATGACTCCACACAGGAAAAGACTACGCTACTCAAACTGAGGTTGCACGGCTAAAGGCAGCAGAAGGTGTATACATGGACAAAACTGAAAACCGCAGGCCAGAGCTGCCTGGGTCGGTTCTCCCTCTGGGCACCCCCCACAAACTGCAGGCAAGCTGCTCTCCCACAAGACATTAAATGGATAGCGCAGATGACTACACAGTTTGGGAGGTGCTTCAGATACCGTGCTGCTTTTAAAAGGGTTGCAGGGGGAGGGGACACTGCAGCCCTACAAAGCTCTGCTTGGGTTGAAAGCCAGAGAAACACACAAATACTACTAGGGGGCTGGCCAGCCACATGCTGACATAGCCTGCTGCCGAAAGCTCCTCTGACATAGGACTGCTGGGGTTTTGTTGTCTGAGAAAACTAGTATTTCAAGAAAACACAGCAAAAAATTTTTTAAAATACCAAAGCATTTGTTAGACAGCCTACAGAGCTTTCCATTTGCTCGGCAGGGGATTTGTGACCAACAAGAAACATCTGTAGACAGTTTTGATACACATTCCCTTTAGAAGTTTGATAACACCTTTATAGGAGGAGCATAATGGGTCCACTCCCAACCTATGAAGTGGAAATGAACTCTCTGCATGGGTTTTTCAAACACTACTTTGGTTCTTGTTCAAACCCACCTCCACCTCCACCTCTCACCTTCCTCTTTTGAAGGGACTTGTCAGGAGTGTCTGTGGTTTTCCTCTCCAAGTCCTGATTCCTTGCACCGGGGAGCTCCTTGGCCTCTGCTCTCTTCTGGTGACTGCCTTTCCCAGGGGGCTGGGGGACTCTTGACAGGAGATTGAGATCTATTTTCACCATGAGGGACTGAGGGGTGGGGGAGTCTGTCACTGGCAAGAGCAACTTCTTCTCACTGATAGGCATGGGAAGTTTCTCCTTGTGAAAATCCTCTCTGGCCACGATGGCAGGCCTGTGGCTGCTAGTCCTGGTGGGGGTTGTGTCCTCGCCTTGAGGAAGGGGACTGAGAGCGAGATGCTCCTGGGTGCTGCCAAGCAAAACATCTCTCACTAGCTTGAGGTCCAAGAAGGGTTTGGTGTTGGCCTGGTGGGAGCTCTTGTGCTTTCTGTTCTCAGGGGGCTCTTGCAGTGTCGGCTTCAGGTCTTTTCTGTCACTGGATTTTGGCTTCCCTTTCGTTTTGACTTTTGGCTTGTCTCTGGAAGACTGGTCACTGACCTCAAAGGGACCAGGGTCACTCTCCACCTTCAGGCATCCCCTGGGCCCCTCACGCACCGGGGCCTTGCTGGGCCTTTTGATATCCCCAGTCTGCCTGGGCGAGGACTCCTCGGTGCACACAGGAGACTTCTGGCAGTTGCGTTTGGTTGGAAGATGAGCATCCTGAGGAGCCCTGGCCACTCGGCCGGAGCTCTTGTGATGAGGCTCCCTTGGTTCAGCATGCTGGTGGGAGGAATTGCTGCTGACACCCTGCTCCTGTTCCTTGCCCTCCTCACATCCATCCCCATGGGTGATTTCACTGAGACTCTCAGTTGGTACTGCTGGTGGGTTCACCTTGGTTAGCCAGTTGTCGAGCTGCCACTTATTAGAAGTTGGTGGGTCAGGCTGCAGACAGAAAGAGAAAGGAAGGATGCAAGACTGATGCCTTTATGGGCTATTTCCATCCTAGCACAGCTTATCAGAACCCAGTAAAATTTCCCTTTACTCTTAAAATAGCTTGAAAGTGGAAGACCATGAGACAGTGGGGATGCTCTAGTGCATGCACATCAACACTTACCTCAGAAACACAGACCTCATTTTTGCACAGGATCAGTCAAATGTGTTGCACAAACACTCTTGGATCTCTGCTAGCCCTACCTGTCGCTCAGTAAGAGACCAGTCTATATGAAAGCTTCATCTTGGTTTGCCACTAAACAACATTGTTGCACAATCAGACAACATATAAAAAAAAGCAGCAATTGTAAAAACAGATTAGGTGCTGTCCTTGCAATGCTTTAGGAAAGTTATTTGCACACAGCACTGCTTTCAAAACGGATGAGGAGCTGTGCCAGCTATCACATCTCATTGAAGTCTGACAGGCAGGCTGTCAGGTTCCTGTAGTTTAACCAAAAGAAAACCATTTACCAAAAGAAATTGTATGGCTAGCACAACAAGTCCAGCCTCTTCTGAGTCCTCTGCCTGTACAACCCAACACTCGCACTTGCCTCTGGGTCAAGCAAGGCACGAGCAACGAGCAAGGTCTGAAGGCCTCTGGAGTCAGAGCCAGATAACATAACAAGGTTGCTACAAGCCCCGCCTAATCTAACAGTAGTCTGACAAATTATGAGAAAAGCAAACCCAACTAACCCTAAAACAGACAACAAAAGCTGCAAATCAGGGGCATGATTCCCTGGGGGCCGTTCCGAAAATACCATGTATGTGTCAGCATCACTCAAATGTGTAGCTCATTATTTGGGCACCATCAGAGCACAGCTACACTCCTGCCTTCACCGATTCTCCCCAGTTACAACGCTCACTTCTGAGAAGAGCCAGAACTTTTCCCCAAAAAGAGAAAGCCTAGTACATGAAACATTTTCCAAGACTAATGAATTCCTTCTGCCATGATTTGCTTCTCTAACCAGACTCAACTCGCTGTAGAACACATGAATAAACAAGACATCTTCAACCATGTTTGAGTGAGTCAGTCTAGAAACTTGGTTTAAAAAACAGTTTGGTTTTACCATGGGTTTGTAAGTAAAATTAAACAACAAGTTCCATTATACTTTTCGGATAACACAAACCTGCTTTATTTTCATTAGAATTTTAACTTATTAGCCACTGAAGAGCATTTTTTTTTGTCAAACACATGGCCAAAAGACTTAGGAAACTTTGGTTTATAATGTAGGTAGCTATCAGACAGTGGCATACTCTAATCCTTTTCCAGCTCTTCTACCATTGGTTATCTTGTTTGTGATCTACACCATCATACAGGTTTTCATTATGTTTTCCAAACACAAAAAAACCCCAAGGAATTATTGCCTGTAGGTCTTAAAGTCTGTGCTTTTGCATGTGAAGAACTGACTGTAAACAAATGGGCCACGTGCACTAACTTGCTCCGTTAGCACCACAGATGAACAGTTTGCTGGATAAAATGGTCAATGGCAAATAGCTAGGACTTCACTAGAGTGAGAAGGATCTTACAACCTATTATTTTCATGACAAACCAGACAGGATTTGGTAAAAGAGGAGAAGTATAACATCTGATTCCTTCCAAAGACACCCACATTGCAGAGGGCAAAGTCTGTAACTGAACTGCTGGAAGGTAAAGTGTATTAGATGTGAGATTAAAAGATATGCCTACTGAAAACTTGTTTTCTGCACAGAAGATTCTCCCTCTTCATGTGTTTCTAAGGTAAAAGAAAGGAAAGCTAGTGCTGGGGGAGGGGGGAGAAATAAATTACAAGGCTTCTGGGCTTTGTGAGAGTACCTCAAAACTGTCAGCGGATTGGTTTACATCAGCTGTGGTCCGTAGGATATAACCATGCACATCCCACTGGCCTGAGAATGTTTTGCAAGCTGGAGGAACTGTTTGAAACCATGGGACAAAAGCACTTGTACAGCATATTTTTAAAAAATGCAGTCTCAATTATGAAACTTTAAGGCACCAAGTTCTGTTTGTCTGCTTTTCCCAATAAAAGCTTCAGAAATGCCAAAGCAGCATTATCTGAGCCAAATTCAACAGAAGCAAGTCTAAGCACATTCCAGCCCTTCCTGCAGGTCTGATCACTTTAGCTGCGATCTAGAAGCTGAATGTGTGACTCACGCATAGGAGCTGCAGGGAGGCAGCAGCTCCTCTTAACATATCAGGGTCTCATCCTGAAGCAGCCCATAGCCTTGGCACCCAGAAAAGCTGCACAGGCAGAGGTAGGCCCCAAACACCCCAGACAAGCTGTGCTTCTCATCTGCACCTTGCTGTGTCTTGCCAACGAAGGCACTAATTCCTCCAGGAGTGCTAGACAATGATGCCAAAGGAGAAGGGGGAACACCTCAAGGTTAGGCATGTAAAAGTCTAATTATGCTGTTACTAAGGGTTATTTAATTGACAAACTCTAGAAGGGAGGCAAAGGGCAAGAAAAGTCTGATGATGCAGCGAAGATGTCAAGGGGACACCTGAACAATGACAGTTATTTCAGGTCTCCTGGCCTGACTGCATTCAGACAGCAGAGAGACTCAGGCAAGAGGCTGTATTCAGCAGCCTCTACAGTTTATTTGCATTCACCTCAGATGCTGATGCTGTCGGAGGGTCATTTGCTTCACTGTCACTGGAGTTGCTCTCCGAGTTGCTCTCCGTCTCTGAGTCTGAAGAGCTGTCTGAGTCACTGGTGCTCCCTGACTCCGGGCTGCTGGAATGTGCTGATGCCACACTCTTGGGCTGGGACTGTAGGGCACTGCAAGGCCACCATGCGATAAAATTAGAAAGTAGCATGGGTGAAGGTTACTTACTTATTATATTGGCATGGCAGCATTCAAAAATAAAACTGAAAGCCTGTGTTTTGGCACTTAGACGAGAGGGGAGAAAGCCAAAAGAATACATTGACATAGTCAAAAGACAAAGCACCGGCATAAAACACCTCTGGAAACAAAATCTTCAACTCCAACCCGGTCAGATAAATGCATAAGCAGGACATCACTGCTGCAATATGAAGCTGCATTTAGCCAACCAAAGTTTAAAAAACAACCAAAACTGACAAGTGCTTTTCTGAAAGCCCCAACCCTCAAAAGAAAAATTTCCAGTCAAGGCTAACAAGACCGAAACATACATTCCAGGATGGTTTCTCTTTTTCGTATTCTTCCCCCTTAAGTTTTCATTTCTTCATCTGTGTTACTTTGTCAAGGTGCTGCCACTGTTTTGTTAACAGCCATGTCAAGCAGCAGCAGTTTTTGCAACACCCTCCTCTACTCAAAAGTGTCTTCCTCCAGCACTAACAATAGGAGTGGATGGAACTGAAGGAGAGCCATGACTTTTATGCACAGCTTCTTTTTGTTTTGAAATGGGCTTATGAAATCAAAATGTTTTTTTACTTTGAAAACTGTTTCCCACATCAGTATCAACACATTTGTATGATTTGGAGGCAAGCTCTTTAATGATTCAGACTGATATTGTGAGAACACTCTATTTCAAGAGCTTGCAGAGACACAGATCATGCCAAGAACTGGCATGCCCTTCTGCAAGTCTAACCTTGTAGACCATTACCCTGTGCTTGAATAATATAGATATCAAGCCAAAACTGTGTCAGTGCTCTCCTATAGGAAAAATTCTGTGCTTCTCCACCTTTTTTCCTCTTATACTGGCATGTGGCTGTTCAGCCTACCTTGAATACATTGCAGGAACTGCTTACAATCAGCTGCCTTATCAGGAGGAGCTGAAACAGCCTCAATGAGTATACCTAACCCTTTTCAGTTCTTCATCTGCTTGGCGGTTTTGGGCTTCCTTCTGCACTAAAACTGGACTTACACCTCACCCATCACTACGGCAACTGAAAATCCCATTAGCTCCAGTGTGATCTAAATATACACTGGTGAAGGGGAATAGGATAAAAGAAGGGAATAGTTGGGGAAATACAGTTCTGGTTCATAGACAAAATCCAGCATGCCTGGATTATTCATTTCTAATTGGAGCTTTCCGTAAAACCCCACACAAGTAAAGCTACTTTTCAACAGCAGCTTCAGGCAGCTAGAAACCAAAGCCTGTATCTACAAGAGAAACCAGGAACCCTTACACATCTACCCCATATATAAAAAGTAGTTTTGTTTTTCATCCTTATTTGGTCTAGCTAGTAGTTTGGGAACAAACCTGTACCTTGGAGGAACAAGTGGAGAAGGTGGCTTTTCAACAACCTGTTTTGTTCACAAAAACAAAGAGGAGAGGGGGAGGAAAGGTTAGCTTAAGGAACTCAGAACAATGCAACAAGTCATGATGATTTAAAGGGATGTCTGTGTGCCTAGTGTATAAAACATCTAAAACTGACTTGGTCGTCACCACTCTCTTCACTATCACTGAGCTGCAGGTCGTCCTGGAGCATTCTGAAAGACAACCAGAAGATAAATATCAGCCAATGCAGACACATTTTCAAGCAGCAGACACTGAAAAAGACTTGGTTTGCGCTTGCCAAAACAAACCAACCTCCCACATCCTTTCTGAACATTCTGCATGCTCAATCCACTAAACCCTTTCATTACCTGAATGAATAATAAAATGATAACACACAACCTAGGCATTTTACTGTGCTTTCCAACTGACCTCAGGACATTTCGCAATGGAGGTCAGTATCATTAGCTGCCATCTACAGACAACAAAGACAAAGATCTGTGAGGGAAACGCTCCTCAACAAAGGCTACCTAACACACTAGCACAGCAGGGTGGGGTGGAAGAAGTCTGATCCTTGTACAGCAAGAGACTAGCATGGTATTCGCCTGCACTGGCTCCCCAAGGGGCAGAAAGCATTGTCTTTGCACCAGAAGCTGTGCACGTTCATGCTCTTTGCTCTCAGGGGCTGCAAATACTTCTTCTGTCACAGGGGTTCTCATTTTGCTGTTGAAGTCTCCAATCACACATACGTACGTAAATGCCAAGGTCAAGCCTATCTCCTATTTCTTCGCTACACAATGAACTTCATGCTCCTGCACATCTCAGTGGTAACCGTAACATTGAGCAGTTCAGATACTCAAAGCAGTTTACAAGTGGGGAGGCATGAAGTTTGTTTTACTATTGCTAGAGAACAGGCTGCCTGCAAATGTTTCCAAAAGCATGATTCAGTCCTCTGCCTGCAGGTGGTAAGTACTGCTTGCAATTTCAATGCATTACACCAAGGTTCTCAAAAGGCTGGAGGGGAAAGATTTGTGTGGAGGGACCCAAAGTTCTCCCAAATTGTTATCCCCCTCTTTGGCAATCACGCAGGCATCCCAAAAGGAGTTGCAAAACAGACAGGCAAAACTCCTGCTACTCAAAAATATAGTGATTCGAATCTTGAAAGTAGCTGGAGACCGACTCCTCAACCCAGAGAATTACGTAAGTTTCATTCCAAAAATGGGATAAAAAGCTTGGAAACTGAGACAAGGTTTTTAATCAATCAGGACAAAACTAAGGGCTCTCTGTGTGAAACTGTTCTCACTGTTCTCTCACCCAAATAAGAAAAATATGCTTCCAACCTCTCATGACAACATTTTATATCAAGAAAACAAACATGAAAGATCCCCAGTGAGCCACATCACCTTGGAAAAGTGTGGAGAGAGTTAGTGTTCCTGATGCATCTTAGGAAAAGGAAAACTACACAAACCTTCACACTCTTTCAAGCCTTCATGTCAAATTATGAATAAAGTGAAGAAGACTTATGGCTCTGGGGGTCGCCTCTAATGACCCTGAGGAGTTTGCTTTTATGACTCCATGACAAAAGAGTAAAAACCCTGTAAAAAAGTGATTCCCTTATTTAAACACTATCCCCACTAACTAGAGAAATTATTTTACACTCATACCAAAGCAGTTGACATGCATGGAGATACTTTCATTGAAATAGGACCATGTTTACTGCCGAAGCTGGCCACGGTCTCACAACAAATGACAATTCCACAAACCAGAAATGACAAATCTGGTCTTGTCCACAAAGCACCCCAAAGAAACCCCAAAGGTCTCCTGTGTCTACTAGTACAGAGCCAACCCCTCCCACACAGGTGATGCCTCCTGCAAAGGTACTGATCCCACAGGCCCCAAGTACCTCTCACTGATGCAGAAAAGGCTCTCAGTGCCAAAAGGGCTCTGATTACACTCACAAACACCTATGTGCTTTCTTTGTTCAGGCATTTTGACTTTGCCATTCCCCTGTGACTACCCTCCTCCATCTCCCAGCTTCTACTGCCTTATTTGCTCACACACCTGCTTGGTGGAAATCACCTCTTGCCTCCTCTTTTAGAGTAAACACTGAAGGGAAGCACTATTAGACACCACCTTGGGAAAAAAGGCCCCTGAATTTCCTACAGAAGGCAAACAGTACACAGTCTGCAGCAATCCTGCATTTGTCAACTTTGCATGTGGGCTAGAGCCAAAGCTCACTGCCAGTCTGCTGAGACACAGGAAGGAAAAAAGAATAGCAACAATACAGCCACTCTCCAAACTTGCCACTCTCTACACTCCTGGGCAGTTTGGCCAACGTCTAACTGGCACCTCGATGAATTCTTTTTCTTTTTTTTTTCCACCCCATTACAGGCAATAGTCCTTCAGGGGTGATAATGAACAAACTTTCAGGGATGCTAAAAAGTTCTGAAAGCGTTTTCATTTTTTTGTTTTGTTTTCCTTTAAGAGTTGTGGACTACAGGTGCATTTCCTTTAGAGGTAAGAGGATAATGCAAGGAAACACTACCTAGATCTTCTTTTAAATCTAATTTAACTGTAATAAAAAGGACTGCCTTTTTCACCTGAGCTTCTAGTAAATAAAATGCATCAGCATAAAAGAACATTGCAACTACTTACGTTCAATTTAGGATCAAGGAAGAACACTAAAACTTTAAATGAGTCATACTTCTGCAAGGACAGACAAAGCCAGTTTCCTCCAAACAAGGTTTCAACAAATTGTTAAATAGCCTAGTTAAAGAAAATAAATCTGCTTTAACAATTTTAATGCTTTAATTAGCTCAGGAGTTAATAGTTGCCAAGTTTTCATTTGCAGGACCTGTTCATTTGCAGCTTATATACACGCCATCAATCTCCCTATAAAGCTATTTAAAAAGAGCTCTTTTAGCGAGAGAAGCAGCACTAAAATTAGTATCATTTGTCAAACACCACCACTGAAAACACAGGCTGGTTCCTCTCTGCCAGCCAGGTTAAAGATGCATCACCAAGAGTGAGCTTGGCATCTTCCGTTTTAAAAGAAGGGCTACTTCCATTCCAGTGCAGTCAGGTGCTAACTTTGGGCCTGTATTCAAGAATGAAAGCCATCTGGGAAACCCTTGCATGCTCTGTAAAGCTGAATGCTTAATTTGGGCACACAGATGCACCGGGATCTAAACCTCTAATTAACTAGCACAAACGCTGTTTGTTTTCAGCCAGCTACATTTTGTAACGTGAGCTACTCTAGGCAGCTGAATTTTCAGACCGTCACGTGCACTTTGAATGGCAAAGAAAGCAAGCCCTGTTGTGAAAATGAAAACAAAAACAAAACAAAAAAACAAGGGATGCATCAGTTCAAGCGAAAGATGTAGAGAAGACCTTCAGCAAATCTCACTTGACTCCATTTTGGACATAAACCTAAGCCACCCTGTTCCTCCTGCTTCAACTCCCTTTGTCAATTATAGGCATGCATGTCCCTGGTAGATGAACGTTGGCTCTGAAGTGCTTGCAAGGACGCTGAGCAGAGAGGGGATGTTGGCTAAGGACAGAGCTACGTACCACGCCAAATTTACAACTCTGGACCTTTGGGCTAAGGAAGGAGTATTTTCAGATTCTTGCCTGCAGTAAAAGTCTCTTCTCTCTCTGCCGCCTGGACAACTGACTGAAGTGCTAGACGGATTTTTACAAGCATCTGAGAGAAGAGCTGAAATAAAGGCGATGGTTGTAGGGTAGCTGAGGAGGAAGACAGAGCCTGGGGCAGTTGAACTAGCATTTTTAATAGTGCTATGAAAATTTCCAGAAATAGTTCAGGAGGAGCAAGCTGGGGTGGAAGGAGGAGCAAAGTAAAGAATGGATTAAGGAAGTAGCTGACTGCTCAGCAAGACACTATCCCACACTCCCAGGCAGCAAAGGCTCCTCTGCATCATGCTGGAGCAGTATGAAAAGAGTTGTTTTACAGATCTTACAGAGCTTGAGTGCAAAATTCTACAATCTCAGCCAAGATGGAGAGCGGCTTTTCCTCTTACTTGTGACTAGCCCAGTTTTGGGAGTTTTTAATTAAATTAAATTAATTAATTAAATGATAAGGAAAGGGAAAGCAAGTGGAGTAAGCTTTGTAGTCTGTAGTTTGCAGCCTTCCATGGAACAACACATCATGGAGTAACATGAGATCTTTATACATCATATGAACTGAGAGGCATTTAATGGTTCAGCAATTGCCTTGCACATGGACCCCTTAGCCTTCCAGACATGGAAAGACTTCTACTTTGTTACTCGGGGCTCAGAACCTACCAATGCTGCCATCTGGCCAGGTTAATCCTGCAAGACTAAAATCAGCCCCCACAAAACTACTTTCAAGCAATTTTTGTAATTAACCTAATTAATAGATAACCACTTTCACCTACAAGGACAATACCAAGTTATTTCATCCACCAACATAAAATTTTCTATTGGAGCGATTCATTTATTAGTTGGCACTCCTTCCTAGCCTTGTAAAACTTTTGTAGTAATTATGCATAAACATCTTACACTGAGACTCAAATTATATGAAGCTTTCTTCTGAGAGAAAACATAACATGATAGGAAAAAGAAATACATAAAGAAGAAATATATAAATGCTATTAGAAAAAGCTATAGACATTTCATCTTCACCCCATTTCACAAGTAGCTAACATTATTAGAATACAAATAGAGGTTTTTAGAAAAGTCCATATGAAAGGGTTTTTTGTTTGTTTGTTTAAATAAAACCAAAATTAAGACAACACTTTTTAGAAAACTTTTCCTTGGGCAATTGCAGAAAGCTATACCATACGATTGCTTTAAAATTTCACCCATAGTTTGCACAGTTTTCATAGCTGCAGCTTTAATAGCCCTCACAGGTTTCAAAACAATATGCAGAATAGATCAGATTCAGTTTGTATCCTTTATAATTTATGTCAGTTGAACACATTATTAGTAGTTTGAATAACACGAAGTGTGACAAGATGTTAAGTAGCCACAGATTAAAAGAGAAAAAAACCCCTTCAATCTGGTACATTAATAGTTGGGGTTTTTTTCTTCAGTTTTGTTTTGTTTTTTAAGTCATCATGATCATGAAATACTAATGTTTCTGTTGGTGAAAATACCCTGCACTGAAATTTTCTGAGAAAAATCAGATGGATGAAACCTTAATCTTCAGAATCATCAAGTAAACCAAATTTTAATTCATTCCAGGTTCCTTTAAGTAATTGCACAGTAGAGATGGGAACTGAGTCCGGTTACTTACGATGTTCTTGGCTGAGAACTAGGCAACGTTTTTGAAGGTGCATCATACTGTTCTGTAAATCAAAAATGAATCGGTTGGTTTTATTTGCCTCATTTGTAGCATATTTTACCCTATGGCCTCTGAGTATCAGATTAGAAAGTCATTTTCTTCCAGGGTGTAATTGTTTGCCATTGAGATTATTCATCACTCCAAATGGGGTTTCCTAATGAAATACTGTTTGTTCTCTGCTGAACTGCTGCCTTAATTTCTAGGTAATGAACATACACGGTCTCTTAAGCATTTTCTAAATTCATCACTGTTCAAAGCAGCACAGGAAATCACGTTCCTTAATCAATGTAAACATTTGATGTTCTCAGCGTATAACACACAACACACAAAACTATCTGCCAATACACACATAACTGTGTTTTCTTTGGACTTCTACTTACTCTGATTCTGTGCTACAGATCCAACATGCTGTGATTCCTAGAAAGAAAGGACAAAGTGCAGATTGAGAATAAAATAAATCAGCTCTCTCTTAATAGCAGCATATCGCTGATTTGTTTTCCATGTGTTAATTACTGTAATAAATACTTTGACTAATTTGTCAAAGTTAGACTATTGGACACTTTGTAGTCATAGCTGGCCTGACACAGTTTAGCATGGACAGAAAGGATATGGGCTACTGCCACCAAAAATGTGTTGCTAGCACATTAGTGGTATATGCATTTTTGAAGAAATATTTGAAATAATTTTTAATAGCTACCAAACACTTCTGTTTAACACAGTCCGCAAATATTTTTGTTGTCAATAAAGATAAAATATTTTTTTGTGCTGCAACAGACATGAGATGCTTAAAATGTTTCTGAAAAGCAGTCACATTTGAAGCCCACAATTATAACAAATGCGTAAGTCATTGAAACATTATTCATTCATCCCTCTTCCCCCGGCTCAAGCGTCTTACAACTCTAAAAATACAAAGCGTGCTTAAAAAATAAAAAAAGAGGAAAGATAATTACACTACAATATAGCTGACTCAAAAACAATTACTCAGAAGCACAATCTGATCTAATTCTCAGTAAAACGATGCATTGCAAGCAGCCATTATACAACTCAAGATCCATTGTGCTTTAATTTATCTGACTTCTAAAAATAATCTCTCCTAACAGCCTTTAGCTATGAAATGGGGACAAAATCAGATGAAAACATATACAAGAGCCAGAAAGCTCTCTTCTAATTTATCAAAAGCCCTGGCAAAAAGAGGGTGTTTTACCTTTGCTGGGAATGGAAATTTGGAAGGTTCTGCTGTACTAGGCGTATGAATAGCTGTCAGGGGAGGTGGCCATGAGTGGGTCATTTCCTGGAAAGAGATTGAGAGAAGCAGCTTACAGTATTTTTGCTGATACATGCAGGTGAAGTTTTATGCTTAAGGGATTCATATGGATCTACCAAAAAGTCCTTGTCAACCCGACTGTAAACCCAAGAGATACTAACGCAGCGAGAAGCCCTCCTTTGAGTGCAGCAGCCAGACCATGGTGAGGACTTGCTCCTTTTCTGCAAACATACTTGCATTACCCAAGTAACAGCAATCTCAGTGAAGCTTGTGAAGAGTTAAGTACTTACTGTGTTTGCAAGATTAGGCCTCAGCCTTACAGCTATCATAGTTAATAAAGGGAAAAGTAAATAAAAGCTGTATATGAGTAGTTCTGGGGTTTTTCAAAGCGCAGGACTTTCCTATTACGGAAGTTCTTATATCCTCTTACAGCAACAGCACTCCGAAAGGCTTTTCATAACTCGAGGAGGTCAGCCAGAGAGCTCTGACTGCCAGCCATTCCCCATGCTATTCTGCCTGAAACGCTGGCTTTTGCTCTGACCGACAAAGACGTCTTTGATGCAGAGCTCTGGGACGTGGTTTCAAACCAAAGTAAGAGACCGCCCAATGTGCTATGTCTTTAGGAATCCTTCTGCCCTGTTCCCCTGCCCTTACTGTCACCCACCATCACTACCAGGTCCCAGCTTCTTGGACTCAGCCGTGGTCCAGGTGAAAACAGAGCACAAACACCACAGCCACAGGATAGGGCTTGGCAGGCGTGATCAACCTCCGACCTGCCTCTTCTGGCACCACAGCTGGGCCCAGACATGCACGCTAAAGCCTTGGCTTGCACTGCAATGAACACACATGAAAAGCCTAGCACAGACAAGAATCTGTCTTGAACATACACTAAAATATGTCAATGGGGGTTAATACAGACAAGGCCTTTGGGGAAGTTGGGGCTCAAATTCAGAACCGCCTTGTTGAACTCACACAGACAGACACTTTTTGGCTCCTGATTCTCAAGTTTTAAATCCTGAAGAGCATAATAGTCATTCCAAGAAGTAAGTGAATTCATATGGCCTGCCACCCTCACTGTCTTTCCAGGAATAGTTACCTCAGGATTTCCCCCCAGCCCAACATCACTCAAGGTGTGCACCCACCATCCCGATCCAGAGTTGCTGTCGTCACAACCGTTCCCTGCCAGCTTCCTGAAGAAAGCAGCATGTGGAGTTAACACAATACTGGCACTTTGCTCAGCTCAGAAAGTTAGGAATTATGTTCATGCTGAACACATCTCATGATGAGCATGCACCACACACAGTTTGCTCAGGGGCTTAGAAGAAATGAATGAGGAACGTGTCGGTGCAAAGTACATTTTTGTACTTTTGGCACCAAATAGACTGAATTGTGAAAACATCTACTGTGTCGTAATTTAGAAGTGCCATTCTTTCATCAAGGCACAAATATGAAAGTTCAGAAGTGTCTCTAGTTTCCTTATCTATTAGGAATAACATGGAATGCAAAGATTTACAGGGAATGAAACCACTTTGCTACCTTTGGCTCTATAAGCAGGGATCAGAGCAATCTACAGGGGTTTCTGCGCAGGAACTAGAAGCAGCCTACAACTAACCTAGGTAACTATTTGATCATATTGTTACCACCCTTGCCTTCTCCTTTCTCCCCTCCCACTGTCCAGTTCATTGCTCACTTCACTCACTAGCTGTGCAATCTTTGAATAGATGATAAACTCCTCAATATACTGCACTACACCTCTTCATGTATTTGTACGTGCTTCCTTGTGGTTGCTACAAAAACAGTGTTATGCATTACTAACAGGCAAGAAAACAGGTTGTTTCATGAAACACGGAAGGATGCAGTACTTCAAGGCAGAGTACTCATGCTGCAACACCAACCAGCACACAGCAGCTAGTGAGCACCTGTGCACAACTACCTTTCAGCTAAAACACTGCCCCAACAACAACTTCTTGAGAGCAATAAAGGCATCAGGATTTTGCAACCTGAAGCAACAGTGAGGGAAGTTGATCACAGAAACCAAATACCTCCATTAGGACTTCAGCGTCTCAAAATAATATTTGACATCAAGGAACTGTCTTCTCAGTATCAGCATGACCAGCTTGCAGATCACAGTGCATTTTCACACCATACACAGTGAATGGGTGCCACGTACTCAGACCCACATATTGGGAGCCTGTGCGCTGCTCACAGAGCCAGCTCTGACGCAAAGTTACAGAGACAGCTTTGCATCAGAGCTGGCTTAGCTTTGCACGAATGGACCAGAATTACAGTGAAGGAGAAGCAGCCCAGCAGCAGTGCCATGTGCAGGCAGGTGGGAAGGACACAGGTGCACGCTCCTGGGGCTGGCAGCATGGACAGGAGGCAGCATGTCCAGCGCTTTTGGAGGAAATGTGTTCAGTAATGGCAGCCCCCTGACTTGATGAAGGAGCAGCTCTGGCTGTTTCAGATGACTTGTCAGTCTTGCTCTTGGACTGCACCAGACTGTATTACACTTACATACTAATAGAAAGACTGGTCTTACAACTCCAGCTGTATCCGAAGCTAATGTTTATCTTTATTTAACCACAATGTACCCCAAAACACACTTATAGTGTTTGCAACATCCGCTGACAGAACAGCAGCAGAGTGATATTTTTTCCCCACACACTACTTTAATGAGTGCAAAATATAAGCAAACACAGAGATGTATTATTGAAGAGGACCTACCTTCAAAATTTCTTCAATGGACTGGACATCACTGGGGAAGGTTTGCTACAACAGAAAAGAGGGAAGCAGCATGAGTTCCCTTTGTTTTTATGAACTGACATGAGACAAACAGATAACTCAAACATTTGCTTACCAACAATTCTATAAATTTCATGGAAGTCCATTAATAATAAAATGCTAATAAGAATTAAAAGCCCCACCAGAAGGGCAGTTAATAATGCACTTCTACAAAGCCTGTTGTTTTCAAGTCTTTAGGAGAAGGTATATTCTAAGAAATATGAGAAAGAAGGAAAGTGTCTCCAAACAGTATCTCCTGAGGAAATAACAAAGAGCAACAGAGCTCATTAAACAATAGTGCTCATTCAGCTGACAGGATTCCTCTTGTTTCATGACTTGCTTTCTTCTATGCACCCATGTGCACTCAGCACAAAAAGAAGGCAGTATGAAGCCCTAAGCTTGGAGAAGGCAAAGTAGAGGTGGTTTTAACTGTAGGAATCATGCACCAGGCCCTTGAATGCCAGCTCTTGGACTCATGGGAACATCAACTGCCATTAAAAAAAGAGAAAAGCCATACAATTGTAACTTGTGCAGTTCAGAATAAAACTTTCAACATACTGCCGGGGAGGAGCAACAAGGTGATTTCTGGAAAAGCCTGCAGACTTGGATCTGGATCAAGGGACTACCCCTGTACCTCCCCCACCCATTTTGCTGGAGCCCAGGCAGCGACCACCACATGCCCACCTGGCAGGGTCCAGGGCTCCCCAACACAAGTGTGGTGAGGACCTCCGAAGGGAGGCCAGCTCCCTGGTGGTGCCCTGGCACTCCACCAATGCCACCTGAAGGGGACCAGGAAACAGCCGCGGCAGCACCTACAGCTGCCTTCAACCAGGCTCATGAGCCCAGGCACGACGAAGCTCTGGGAAGAGTACAAAGCAAAAGCAATGCTAATATTTGCCAGTTATATAACAAACAGCAGACATTGCAGCTTGTGCAAACACATAAATCCGCTTTTAATGTATCAGCAAAACTACTTAGCAGCTCCTGGCAGGATGCCCCTGCACACACACAACACCACACATCAGCAGCGATGCGCAGGTACTGCTGGGCAAGGCAGGGGCTGGGACAAGTGCAGTGAATGCCTCCTGCTCCCCAGGCACATGGGGACGAGGGTAGCTGCACAGCCAGGGTGAGCAGCCATGTCCCCTGACAGAGCCCACCTGCTCCATGCCCAGGCTGTGCATAGTGGGAGAGGATGCAGCAGCGGTGCTCTCCTTCTAGTGCCACCAGCAGCACTAGGTGCTGGGGAAGCTCCATAGCAGGACCTGTGCTGCTTCCACACACTGACCCACCACTGCCTGGCCACGGGGAACACCGCTTCACTTTGACAGACTGGCTTCTCATCTACCAGCAAGGCATGTGTTTTGAAAGTACCTGTCATTTACACATCCTTTCCTAACTGATACCATTAAAGGAAATTGATATGAAAAACAACCGAAGAGCTGAGTAATTATGGTGAGCAAAGTGCATTCAAGACCAGTTTCTTCCCTATAATCAAGAGATTCAACGGAAATGTCCAGCAATCGGTGCAACTGCTGAAAAGGAAAGGCCAGGAAGATGTTCCTCATGTAAAGAGGGCAGTGAGCTACAGTGTCCAATCAAAAGGATCTTCCTCAGAACAAGGTAGACAGCAAAGCAAGCAAACACTTTATTAAAGTCAAAAAGCATTGTCCTTAGCACTCTCACAGAAAGGTCACTCATCTGTTTCCCATATGCTGCAGTATTTACATTGGAGGGAGAGGAAGAGATGAGGAATCTCTTTTCCCTGCAACCTCATTTGTCTGTGTCTACATAAGGCTCTCATTTGACAAAAGATTTGACTTTTCTTCAGAAAATCACGCACGAATAGCTGCTTCTGACCTTACTCACCCCAAGACAAACGGAAGCTGAGGCATGGCCAGATGAGTCACACAAATGAAAGCAAGGGGCTGGGATCTAGCAAGGCTTGCAGAAGCACCCCACAGCAGGCAGGAGGAGGGGAGAGGGAGAGCAAAAAGCAGGGAACTTCTACCACGTGGCAAGAGATCAGGATGCTTCTTAACTCACGGTGCCAAAAAGGGATCCCTCTTTTCCTCTCTTTCTTCCCAGCAAGCTTAACCTGGTAGCTCAACCACCTAATTTACTACTTTAAATTAATAAATGGTAAACAGCAGACAGAAACTTGCATCTTGCTGTACACAAAAGCAGCACTCAACTAGCAGATTGCTTCAGAAACCTCCTGAGATATCCCATGAGAGCACCACAGTAAAAACCCTTCCCACAAAACAGATAAGGAATCGGGATCCTGCCTGGACGGAAGTATTCAAAAACTCTCTCTACAATGGATTGATTGCAACAAATCAAAATCAGTTTGCTTCTCCCATTCCAGAAACTTAAGTTTTATGAGGTGATAACTGATGACAAAAGTGGAATTCGATTAACCTGAGAATCAGATGATATCTGCAACAGCCAGTTTGGACCTCTCTTATCCTTGCCAAACAACTCACACCCCTTCCTGAAGTTCTTTCAGATAAGCCTGAAGAAGCTTTGAAATTGATACAGGTTTACACACAATGAGTATTTATAGTGCAATTGTCAGGAGGATTTATCGTAACCCCAAAGGGCACTGTTCAGTCACTGCTGTTCTTCACAGGTCCAGTGGCTTAGCAGAAACCACTTTCTTCGTGGCACAAAATTTAAAAAAAGCAAACACATGACACTGAACAACTACTGTAGAAGTCTGCATTGGCAGCACAAGGACCTCTATTTCTGGTTTTTTTTGGTTTGTTGGTTGTTTGGTTTGTTTTGTTTTGGTTTTTGTTTTTTTTTTTTAAAGACACAAGGTTTAAGTACCTGCCCCCAAAATACGTGCAGCTCTGGAAACAGAACATAAGGTATCAGGGATGGCCAGGATTGCTTTTGTCTTTGGCTAGCAGTTTACTCCCAGAGCCACTAAGTTAGGACATGCTGGAGACTCTCCCTGAAGAGCATGGGCTTTCAGGCACCTTTAATCTCTGTTTTGCTATCCTGCTGCACCCTAAGACTGAAAAACTGAACGACACTTTCACCAGCAGTAAACTGTGCAACGGGCAAACAAAACTGCTGCTCACAAATGGACTTGCAACACCTGTATCAAATACATGGTGAAATGTTTGCTCTAGAGATTAAAATCACAGACCGTTTGGGACACCCACAGAAAATTTGTTTTCAGTGCCAAAACCACAGCAAAACTGATCAGAGCTATTTGACTGCACTGACGAACACTCCTGTCTCTCAGGTAGGACTGCGACAGTCATTTCTACTGTGAGGCTGCAGCCCATCGCAGCCCCTGTGCCCCAAACCTGCTGGCCCTGGAGAGGGCGGGCACGCAGGCTTCCACTCCATCCAGCTGCAGTGTCCAAGGACTCCTCATCTTTTACAAAGCTATGCATCCAGTGCCTGAGGGAGCTGGGCTTTTCTGCATGCTGAGTAATTTTTTGCCCTTTTTTTCTTCAAGTCACATCTTGACTGTGTTTCAGCCTGTAAACTACCATTAAACCACAACTGCCACCCAGCAGCAAGGACTGTCCTTGCCAGTTTTAAGAAAAGAGTTTAGGGAAAGGGCGAAATACAGTGTTGCTCAAAGAAGAGTTTAAAAGCCCTAAAACCAAAGAAATCACTGAAATGAGATCAGCTCCACTGAGGGTTGTGGGTGTAGGAGATCAAATATTACATGTTGCTCTCTATCCCCGCTAGCAGTTTTACAGCCTTTACAGGGAACACTGTAACGTACTCCTCGCAGACAGCTCGATTTAAGCCCTGCGTGGTTTTGCTGGCTGACACTGACATCGGCACAATCTGCAGCTAGGATTTCCTCATGCCACATTCATACTCACTCTCAGTTTGGCAATGACGCAGATGCCTCCGAGTGCCACTCACAAAACGTTTTGATGGCCGAGGTCAAACTCAATCACAGGACATCCAGAACCGTTGGATTGCTGGGGTTTTGTTTTGGTTTTGCTTTTTAATGCCAACATTCCCATCCTAACTGATGCACTTCAATAGCTGCCACCCCTCTCAGCAATAATAGTAATTTACGTTCCAAAACGTCGGGTTTTGCTCAAGTGAAGGCCAAACTCTCAGTGATCTCGCAGCCTCCAAAAAGGTCTGCAGGGCAGCATGCTTCTCTATTGACCATCTCCCCCAGCAGAAGGCACCACCAGAGCCAGAGGCACATGTCCAGCCGCAAGCGGGTGCTCACATCTGACCCAAGACTCCAGCTGAGTTCCTCTACTGATGCAGGCCCATAGACTCCAGAGAGATTAAATAAATGGATGTAACTCAGAAAGAAATCTTGTTCAGAAAGACATAAAACTACTTTAAGAGAGCAGGCAGAAGAAACCGCCACCTTTGTAATTTGCAGTGCTTATCCACAAAAATCCCAGGAACAGCTGGACACAAACTATGTAACATGGTTCATGCCTGTTACATGAACAATGATTTAAGGGACAAATTTAAAATTGTACTCATATGATAACATATGATGGGAGCAGAATCTGGACTGATGGATTTCCATAATAAGTTTTGTAAGGCTCATTTAATAGATTACTTCCTTACTTGCAAGCTTAAAAAGCAAAGAGAAAGGTTTAAAAAGGTCATGAAGACAAAATCAAGTATCTCTCTCATGAGGATTCACAGACTTAACTGGCATAACAGACATTTCACAATGTAAAGGATAAGTTTGGTTTTAAAGTTTTTCAACAAAAAGCTGGATAAACATAAAGCCAAAGCCATTGAATAAATTTTGACTACAGAAAAATGCAGACTACCACTAATATGACTTTTAAGGCTCTCTCAGTTACTAAAGAACAAGCAACGTGCTATTAAAATGGTGAGACACTGCCACATTCTCTCCTTTTTATAATTTTTGCAATATATATTTTTCCAATTCACCAACCTGCACAACTGGCTGATGAAGGCCAAGTAATATTTTGCGAAGACATATCATCTCAAGACAGTGCTACAAGGCAATATGCCTGAAGTATTGTTAAGTATAGCTGAAGTTGTCTGAAAAGGACTTCACTCAAACCTTTTGGTTCAACATAATAGCTCAGACCAGCACCACCTAAAGCCCACATCCACTCTCTCCCCTTGGTAGTTGCGCAAAATCACCCACTTCCTTTTTCCTCACTAGTAGTGAGGTCAGCCAAGAAGAAATCTCTATGCAGATACCTGTGAAAGTTTAAATAAAATAAAATAAGAGGTACCTTATATTTTCAGGGTTTTCGGGGGGGGGGGATTGTTTTGATTTGGCTTTTTTTGACAAAGAAGTTGTGCACTTTCATTTAACATCTACTGTAGGTATGATGCTTTGGAAACCTCTGATATAAGCAAGTGCATTGCCCAGGTAATGATGTAGGGAAGGACATGCAATACAGAGTCATTTCAGACAGTACTGCTATGTTTGTTTTCCTTCTGGGAAAATGCAGTTGAGGAAGTTACTTCAGAGAGATTAATTGATGAATTCCTACAGATTTCAGCAACTCCCGTTCTGCTCACTTACACACGCACAGCACAACATAATAATGTATCCAGAAAGCCAATGTACAGAAAGCAAAAATGCATATAAATACCACATGCTTGGGTGATAAATTTTAATGTAGTGTCTTTACCAGAGTAATAAAGACATTAGTGCTTTCACTTTATCAGAGCATAAACAACTCAAAGGCTAGAGACCTGCAGGAATTACCATCTACATGATAACCTGCTGCAGCTGACCAGATGAAGAGTGTTTTGCTTTGCTCTATAGCATCACGCTTCCGCTGAAGAAGTTAAATGTTTGTCTCCTGTACCATAATGCATTCAATCACATGAAAAGTAGCTTTCCTTATGCTAAAGGAGATGAAAAAGAAGTGGAATTAACAGTTAAAGCATCTATTAGAAATTTGGCTGTGAAAGACTTTGTATGATCCCCTCCCCATACGTACTAGGGAGCACATGATCTGCTGATTTGACTACGCAATGGGATTTACCCTTGCCCATTAAAAGTCCAGCCACTGAAGGATTCAGTACTACTTCAATCCTGAGCTGAAAAGGACTTCAGGATTGGGGCCAATATAATCACAAGCATCTACAAAAACATAAGAAGCCCTAGAAGTTACATGAGAAACTAGTCTGACTTTACTACAACAGGCTTGCAAAAATGCACAGGTGCACATACCCACAAATGAAGAGAGGGAGCTCTTAAATTAGAAAACAATTTAAAATCTGCACAGGCACTCAATTCAAGCTGCATAGCAACTGTGGATGAAACTCTCAGAAATATCTCCAAGTCCTCTCTTCACAAGCAATTCCAAAAAACTATGTGCCTTTATGAGCACAAAGCTCTGCTCATGCCCCAAGCCTCGCACAGCTCTATTAGACATGCTTAAGAGAGATGAATGAGGAAATCGGGATAATAAAAATCACCCAAAACCAAACTAAACTGCTTGAGGAACCACCTGGTACACAAATGAGATGCCCCACTGGCCATGACAATATGTGGGCCAGGCCCCCAGCTGTCAACCAGAAGCCATGCGGTGCCCCAACCAGGGAGTAACACAGCAAGGGGACAGCATCCACCCTCCCAGCAATGCGCTCTTTTCCTGCTGACACAGTTACACCCGCTAGACTGTCACAGCAGGAGGGACCAGCAGCCTGCTTCTTGGTCTCAGCATGATAGCTGGAGGGGGAAGGGGAAAATGAGAGACACGCAAAAGCCCAGCGTTCTCCTCTTTGGCACGACGCATTCAACACTGGCCAAAGCTGGGAAACTCAAAAACTCAGCACCTTTTTAAAAATAAAGTTTTGCCATAGATACTACAAGGAATAAGCAGTGCTTTTTTTGCTAATGAGAATGGGGTTGAAGAGCTTCTAAGGTTTCTTTTTTTAAAAGCTATTCCATTAAAAATTGCAGCACATATTTTTATCCCACTCTGCCACATGTGCCAAATGGAGCTCAAGGACCATATGCCTTTCATGCGTGGAAGTGGGGGGCTGAAGCTTTCTCCCTGGTTTTTAAATAGCTTGCCTCATCAGGAGGCTGTGGCAGAATAGTTTCAAGCAGGCTGTCAAAAAAATCAACCCCGAGAGAGAGTAGGCCATACATTATTTCAGAAGTCACTGAGTGGCACTGCTAAGATGTACGGGCTCAAACAAAGCCAGCGGCAGCAACAGTGTCCAGATTGTGCAAAGATGAGGACAGGAGGTCTGGAAGCAGATATTAACTGGAACAGATACAGGCTGCCTTTCAGGCAAGCATTAAGGTGTTGCAGACCTTTCTGTTCCTTCACATCTCAGTAATTTCCACCCGACTGCTTATTTCTGCTTATTAGCATGTCTCTGCTGTCACAGCCCATTTAGAGCTGCCCCTCTGACATCCTGCGCATGAACAATCCCCCTGCTTCTCCGTCTCCTTCATCTCAGGTGAAACCGGTGCCTGTAGATACCCAGGCAGCAAAGGTGAAGAACAGCTACAGCATGCGTGTGTTTCATATGCTGCCTGGTATCTCCTCCTAATCAAAATGGATTTGCAATGTGTGTGTGTAGCTCAAGTATGCCAGCTATTGCTCTTTGCCTGATTTCAGACTAAATCATTAGTGCTGAGAAAACCCAAGTGAGCAGCACAGCAAGGATGAAAAAAGCAAATTACAAGTTCCATGCCCTTCATTGTGTTGTCAGTTTTCTTTGTTTCCTAATGACAGCTTTGCCACTGCAACTATCAGCAGAGATGGTCACCTGTTCATGCTAAAAAAAACACCCCAAAAACAACAAAGGGTCACATTTACAGTTGCTTCCCATTTAATATTATATTTAAATATACATGTTTAGCTTTAATTTTTTCTTCATGTCAACTGCACAGGCTTTTGCCATTTGAATGCAATGAAGATCACAAAATTGCATATGCGTGAAGGGTTAGTTTGAAAAAAACAGGAAGGACAAAATCAGGCCAAAACTTACCATCCTGTCCTCACTTCACCCATATGTGCTTAACCAGCTCAGAGCATGAGATCTTGGGTATTAGATGGACTCTCCTACTCACACACAAGTCATGCTAGGGATAGCATGTTAACTTACTCTCCAAAGCAACCTTCCACCTGCATTTTTGTGTGGTTAAAAATCCCCCCTCTCCATACTACAGATAGATGCGAGATGCATGCACGCGCGCACACACACACACAGAGCATGTTTCCAAAATGACCCAGCCAACAAAAAAAACCAATACATATTTTAAATAAGCCTCTACTAATGGTTGATTATGGATGCTATAATGTTCTGGTGTGTATTGAAAAAGGCTGCCAAAATTTGAAGCTTGAATTACCTTGTTGATCAAAACAAACACAAGCACACAAATTCTTAAAGGTTTTCGCATGCCATCTTGAGGAATACCAGACATCAAGCATATTCTCTGCCAAGGATGTTTACATGTCCCGTATCACAAAACTGATTAAAATACATCTATGATACAAAGACAGGGCCAATGATCTGAAACCTGGCTTACTCCATCCACCTTTTTCAGAGGATGTGGAGACAAAGCTGCTTTCAGGGAAAGCTGAAGCAACAGTTCCTACTTACCTATTTAGGAGAGCATTTATCAGAACAAAATATGAAGACTGTGTGAATACATTTGTGTTCAAAATAACTTCTAGTCAGCCAGCCACCATACTGCAAGCAAACCAGTAGCATGGGGGGTCATTAAGCATGTTTTAAAAAGATGTTTATATTTTGCTGCAGACACAGTCAACAGATCTTTCTTTCACACACTTACTGATTCCCAAAAGTGTCTGATGCATGGGGAACCCTTTCTTAGGAGGGCAAACAAAAAGTTTTTCCAACTCAACCAGCTAAAGGTTTATTTTGCAGATAGACAGATTCCCTAAGAATCTTTCAAACAGTATCCACTCAATTTAACAAAATTTTCTTACCATGAATAGCAATTGTTAAGATAGATATGCTAAAATAAAAAGGGGGGGTGAGGGGGAACAGAAATGCAAATCAAGACTAATTAGATAGCAATGCTAACAGTATTATCCTGCCTATGAGCTTTGCATTTCAATTTGTCTTGTATGATCTCGGCCAGCATTAAGCATGAACCTTACAGTAAACAATATTTGTTTTAGCAGTAATGAATCTCAGATAGACACAAAAGGAACTGCTATAAAGTAATCCCATCTAAAACAGTAGCCTCGAGGCACAAATCAGCCCCACACGTCTTTGGGCAGGCAAGCAACTTGGCCGTCAGCAAAGTCACCAAAAACAGGACTCTGCTTTTGAGCTTTTTGCCTCGAGTGGGAGCCAGGGAGGAGAAGGGAAGGCAAAGCAAAAATATTTTTGAAGCAGAAACAGCTCTGAGGCTCAAGGGTGAGGTTTGACAGTGCAGGGAAGGCGATGCAGCCCTCAGTGGCTGCCAGGACAAGTGGCTGAATGGTCCCTGGCCACATGCACTCCTCTGCTGCCCCTTCCCTTCCCCTGGCACTGGCCTGAGCCTGCACCAAGACAGTCCGGGACTTAACCTGGCAGACAATCATTCCCCTTCTGTTGATTCAGCTCCTTTGATCACCTGGCCACAGTACCAGATGAATATCAAAAGTGATGCAGCTGAAGGGGAAGGAGAGCACATTCCCACTAATGCTCAGCACACCTGGAGGGAGCAAAGGTCTTAATTTTACACAGCTTCCACTGTTTGGTAAACCCTTTGGATCCAGAGCCAACCACGTACAGTCAAAATTATCTCTAGAAGCACACAGTTCGTAGCTTAACTTTGCTATTACAGTGGTAAAATACCCATGAACTGCAATGGAAAAAGTGTTACAATTCTTCGCATTTTACAAATCTGAAATGCCTCTTATATTGCACCTGATACTGCATAACTTGAAAATAACAGTTTCAAAGACTTTATGAACCTGATATTTTAGGTTTTCAAAAAGATGCAAAGGAAACCTCCCATGCATTCAATGTATGTTTTTGCTACCAGCAAATTTCCTTCTCCCTAGAAAGCATGCAAATAGGTAAGATCGTGTCATTGATGCTCTCTTTTCTCGCATGCACTAACCTAGCCCAAGGCACTGTTTTTGCCTCAGTACTCTGAACTATGGATCAAGGTTTTTTTAATTGCTTGTAGCTAAACAGATTGGAAACAAAAGAAAGTGATTACTTCATTTTGAAGCGCAGGATGTGTTGGTGAAACTTATTAACCTCAACAGCTCTCTGGGGTATAAAACCACATTTTCATTTCCAACCCACAGGTTTTATCAGCATCTATCCCTCCTAACATAATACAACTTGTTCAGATCTGGCACCACCAACCACTTAGATGAACCTGATTTAACCTACCGAGGGAGAAACCAAACAGCTACTATCTGCTACCGTGCCAACTTTCCCTGTTCGCAGGTGGGTTCCTCGGCTTGTGAGAGCAACCTGAAGTCAAAAGCCAATCTTGCACCAGCATCACTGATGGAGAACTGAGATCAGTAATGAGCCCACACACAAGGAGCAGAGATTTTTAAGCCAGCTGGCTCCTCTTCACAGCACTGTGGGGCTGCAGAGCCCACAGCGCCGGGAACAGTACAGAACAAGCCCTGGGCGCTCTGCAGGGCTTCACTAACAGCAACTGAGAGAGGCAACATCCCGGCTGTGCAGCAAGCAGCTATGCTGAGCGGGCAGCAACGCAGTCTCCAGGGAAGGCACAGCCAGCACTCAGGATAGCACAGGAGTTTTTCTGCCGCATTCCTGCACCATCTGCAACGCTGTGGGGATTCGGGAGCAGCAGAAGCCGATTCAAAGGGCATGTGGTTAACCCAAAACACGCATACATAAAAGTCAAAATTATTCAGATACATCACATGCATTTGTAAACATATGTGTTTTTGCAAGAATATACGAAGGGAAAACATCACTATCACAGCTGCTGCAGTAAAAAAAGACCCATACAAACCACAGGAGAACTGACTACAACAGGGGAAACGGCGACACTGATGAAGAGCAAATGAAAGCAGCAAAATTGCACCAAATAAGAGAGAGGTGCTGGCAGGTAGTTAACACAGGATTTTCTCCTGATTTCTTTCAGGTTCAGGAATTGTAGGGGTTGGGTTTTTTTGTTTGTTTCTTTTTTAAAAGTTCATACAAAAAAGTATTAGCATTTTTAAAATGAAAAGTACGGAATTTGAGCTAAAACTTACTGACATGATTAAGTCTTTGCACTGTTGCCTGTGAGCTTTGGATTAAGTCAGTAACAAATCAGATAAAAGAGCGTGCAAAGACTTTGAAACAAGCTGTATTTTAAGAATGAGACCATCCCTTCCCTGACTTCAGTGTGGGAATACTTGCATAGATTTAGGTTTTCCTTGGTGCTACTTTTGTATTAAGCTCAAAAACATTTATTTCAGAAACTTACAATAAAAAGGGACTTTTATTATCTAGTTGTGAAATCTTTATTGATATCATTTGTTTCAAATCTCAAATTGTACAGAGCTAAATATGTCCTTCATAAATTATAGCTACAGATTTTAAAGGCCATTTTGTTATGCAGAATATTGCCTGAGGTTTCATTCCTACTGTAAAATAATGTACAGATACTATTTGGCAGCAGAGTCCCTGTAACAGCAGCTTGAGCTGTTCTAGGAAATTCAGGAAGCTGCTGTCAGAGAATGACAAACCCATGAGAAGGGAAGGCAATTTTCTCAGCAGGTTGCCTAAAACTAGGATTAATTTTCACAGGAGGTTAAAAATTACTGCAAGACGCATCATTTTTAGCACAGAAGAAGAAAGCTCACCTCATTTCAACAAAAATATGACAACCACAACAAAAAAGACACAAGAAGGCAGCAGAGAGAGGGACAAAAAGAGGAAATGAAACACAAAGAAAACTGAAATAGAAAACCAATTTTATAAAAACCTTGTTATCAGACTGTCTTTGTGGAAAGAGAAGAAACTTGTTTCTAGTGCAGTACTAACAAGGCACTGCACACTGCAGCAGCTGTAAAAAATACATGTTTGGGGATGCACTTGTTCAAGTTTTGTTCTAGCTTCAGGTAGCCAGCTGGGTGGGTTCAGTGTTGAAGGATGAGCAGAAACAACCAACACATCCTATGTCTCCCCTCTCACCAACTTCGTTCTTGCACATAATACAGCGATACTGGAATAATTCCAGCAAATCAAAGCAAAGCTAAAGTAGATCTGCTTGCCATTGCTTACAGCATTAAATTTCACTTTTGTATTTAATGAAAAACAAAAAACATGTTATACTTTTTGCTTTATGCACGCTAAAACAATGCTGAAGCACCACAGAAATGTACAGAAAGGCTCTCCCTCACCCAGTGAGACAAAATCTTCAAAATTACATTAAAAATACATTTGTTTTCCCATTTGTGTTTATGCTGCTTGTTTGTTTTTGACACACAAGGCTTCATCATAGACTACAAATCCAATCCACCAGTCTCAAAGTCCACAGGAGCCTTCTATAATAATTTCTCTGGGTGCTATTTCAGGTCCTCTGTGGGCACCAGTGTTTAACCAGCAGTTCGCATGTAGCCAAGTTCCCTGGGGACTATTTCACAAGCACACTTAACCCATGTGAGTCCACTCCTCTCCTTTCCAAGGCAACGCCGAAGTTATTTCACTGAAAACAATGCCACACCACCAGGCACTCTCCTGCTTCTGCCCCACCATCAACCCAGCAGCCCAGCTCACAAGAGAAGACAGCGGCTCTGGCCTGCGACCGCCCTCATTGCTGGTTTGAAAACAAATCAAACCATTTCCATGAACTAGAATTCTACTCTTGCTTTCTTCAGCTGACACTGAATGATCCTGGCAATTTAAGCATTTTGCATCAAAATGCTGAGTAAACAATGGTTGCACTGTCGTGTTCCTGCGTGGGCGCCTGGAGGAAATAAAACATTCTTTAAAGATTTTGCACGCTTTTCTAACTCTGAGATGGATTATTTTGCTCAATCTAAAAATAAATGCATGGGCCTCCTCCTTGTGTTCAAACAGCATAAGAAAAAAAAATTGCTATTTTGTCTTCCTTTGTCTGAAGGAGCAAAGGGTTTTTTGTTCTGGGGGAATGAACGGTTGATATGTTTTAATAAAGGATTCTCTAAAAATCTTGAGTTGCTGAAAGAAATTCATGCATCCCTTGTTAACCTTCATGTAACAATAATATAATTGAAATCCAAACAAACTAAACATGAAAATTAAGTGCAGCATCACCTGCATATAGCCATGTAGACCAGAACTCCAGACAAGGCTGATTATTTCACTTGTAAATAGCTCTACATAAAGAACCTTTGCACAAAAGCACCTCCCCATTGTAACTACCATCTGTATAGTACCTCTCAAGAATTTAATTTTGACCCCTTGATCCTGCAAAACTTTCTTACCTACTGTCCTCTTAAAGTCTCTCCAGTAAAGAATTTTAACACTGCTTAAAATTAATCTATAGTATTGTGTCCATAACAGGCTAAGTCTGTGTTCTCTTGCCCCCTTCAGAACAAACACAAGGTGTCTTTCAATGTAAGTGTTGAAGGTATGAAAAGCATTTGAGTAAGAGCAACAAGCCATGATTTTAGGTATCTTGTCATTTCCAATACACTACGTTGCAATTTATGCTATTAGATATACTTTTTACAGTATTTTGAGTAGCCTGACTCCTAGCCTACTGCAGAAAAAAAGCTGGTCACTACAGCTGATACAGATGAAGCTGTACAAGTAGCAGAACTAAACAGAACTGGTGTCACAGGAGATTTTTATTGCTAATATCTGTAAGTTAAATAAATACAGTAAATATGTACTTTGCTGACATAACTAAATTTACATATGAATTTTGGTTAATATAGAATAGTCACAGAAAAGGAGCAGGACAGGAAGAGAAATCACAGCTTTGATATTATTCTGGGGGTTGGAGGGCAAAACAGCTCAGACCTGGTTGAAAGATAATGATTTTTAACATTTTTCTAAAGAAAAATAGCATGAAATCATGCATTAGGGTGCATCAACGTTATCTGCAAAATTTAATACATGATCACTAGGAGGAATGTTTTATCAAGGCTAATATGTATATGTGTGATATATCAACTATAGCAAAGCTATTTGAAAACCAGAAAGTGCCATAATTAAATAAATATGCAGCACAAGTTAGGAAATTCAAAGGATGGGGTATATATTTCAAAGGTTTCAAGTTTCTCAGAAGCTCTAGTTTTACTCCCTAAAGTGATTTAACCATTTAAGGGTCCATGTTTTGCTGGAGATCAGCAGGAATTAGGCTCTTAAAAGCAAATAGCATTTTGCAAATAAATTCTATTCACTTAGGTCTGAGCCAAGCATAGCTACTTTTTTGGTTCTTTTCAAAAAAAAAAATATCTATGCATTAAGATACTTGTTAACAATGAGTGTGTACAAAGGATGCACTTTGTTTTTCAGATCAACTGCTTTGACCAAAAAAAATGTAGCAACACTTGAAAACCTACACATGCTTCCCAAACTTCCACTCTTTCCCATCCCACCCTTGACCACTACTGTATATCTTATGGATGCTCAGTGCCAGTATCACAAAACCCTGGGTATTCATACTAGAAATAATTTCAAATCACATAGGAACTACAGTCTCCCAGCAGGCTGACTTCTGATGTCAACCATAATTTTGGCACTAGGATGGTTTCCCTTCCATGGAAACAGTAATGTGGTAGGCATTATTTTTTTACAGCTAGTATACTTCATTTCCAAATCACGTAATGTGAGCTTGAGAAATGATTTGACGGTAAATCCTGATCTTCATTTGAGTTCAACAGTAAGGTAAGAAAACAGTAACTAGATTTGTTAAGACCATCAAGGAAACTGGGGTTTTTTAGTGTGAGAGGTGTCCCGTGGTTCTGGGGATCACCTTGGATAATTAACTGCTGCCGTCTCTCAGAAGTTTTTCCCCTTTCCAAACACCACTTTTCCCTTGGAGAATAAGCCAAGTTAGATTTATGATGGCAGTGGTGACACTTGTGATCTGTACATCTTGTTCACTGAGTGAACTGTGATCTTCTTTACTGAGTGATGACTCAGTAAACAAGGCTTGGAGATGCAGGACCTCACACTGTTTTAATACTTAATAGGACTGCTTTTCTGAACTGAGACCTTTGATTTGTCTGTCTGTTTTGAAGAGCAGTACCCCATGCCACCTCTCTGCATTGCTGCCACTGCAAATAAAGATTTGAAAAACAAAGGAATTGAAGAGGCAGGCTGGAGCCTGAAGCAGCATCACCAGCCCCAGGCCAGCATCCAGCACAGCTCCGTGCTGCTGCCTGGGACAGACCACACAACTCGGAGGGGAGCTGGAAGTCATCAGCCACCAGCACCAGTGCATCAACACAGAAGGCAAGTGGGAGGGAAGTGAATAAAGGGATGCTTGTTAGTGGGTCCAAGGATAGTATTCCCAAAAGAAAAAAAGAACAACACACGTGTTGTAAGGACAGGAATTTTATCTCTCTCCTTAAGAAAGCACAGTTCTTAACTGAGAAAGAGCCCAGGTGCTATTTTTAAACCTTAACAGAAATTTAAGAAATATTTTTAAATGCTTCCAAACCAAGGAACTTAACCTGTGGGAAAAAAATAGCAGGATATCCTTTTGCTTATAAAGACAACTTTCACCATTGTTTTACAACTGACCTAAATGCAAACAGAATATTTCTAGATTTGATGCTTTGGGGTTCAAAATGCATTATCATTATTATTATAATTTATTATTATTATTAAGTCATGTATACACAGATGAAAGCTATCCTCCCTGAGATGAGTATTTGACAAGTCTCTTAGAAAGCTTCCCTATCTTGCTGTAGAAGACTGGAAGCCACAGCAAGTCCTGTCCACCAGTTAATTGGTCACCCTTTCCAGTATACAAAACTATCTCTTGGAGTAGCTTAACTTAAAATTTCAGCTGTAAAAGTAGTGTCCAAGGTTGACAAGGCCTGCTCCTAGGAGATTATTATTACTACTTGACTGAACACGCACACAGACACTTTCATCCTGTCCTCAGCAAACAGCTTTACACTGAGTGCGCAAAGCCTGCAACATGCTCAGCTTGTTCGCCAGGTGGGCACTGAGGCCAGGGCTGGACGCAGCCTTCTGGGGCCTGCATTGCCCATGCTGTGCCTAGAATAACCAGACTGCAACTAATATTTAAAATCCATACGTAGAAGATACTTGCCTGTGTTATGATTCAAAACGTAAGCTTCCTTAAAGGACATTTTTATCATCTCCCAAACTCTGCATTAAAGACGGTGGTTCCCAAGTCCCAGAAATTCTTTAGAGCCAGGCTTATGAGCTGCAGAGCTGTCACATACAATTTTACCTGCAGCTAAGTGAGGTGGGAGGTGCTGAGCTTACGTATCTGGCTAGCATTTGAGAAGCGATCCCTCTAAGTCAGGTATATTGGAAGGCAATGGGCCATCAGCCTCCCAGGCTCACATAGCTGTCAGGAAACAAAGCGAGAGGACAGGAGAGGGTCAGTTCACTGTTTCTTTCCTTGTCTGTTTTAATCTGGAGGGAAGAAGTGACTTTTTTGCTTATTTAACACACTGTCTGAACGGCTTATAATTAAAAACCAACCAAGGGGAGACGGTTCCAAGAATTACCAAGGCACCAGCCAACCTCTGCCTAAGGAAAAGCTTTCTGCATCCTTCCCTGAAGCAGCTCTTGGGGACAGCAAACTGGAGAAGACTTAATTACTTGTGGCTCTCATCCACTATGCTCATTTCCAGATTTTCTGTATTACCGTTTTGCTGCCTATACTTTCCTTTATACATAATTGCTCATATGATGGCAATATTTGTGTGAAAAGTTCCCATTAATCAGTGGCAAAATACTCAAACCATTTGAAATACTTCAGGGATGTGAGCAAGAAGGTTAATAATTTGTAGTCATATGATGAATCAGGCTCAATACCTTTCTGTACTGTAGTTTGTTCTTATGTCCTCTCAGGCAAAGTCTCTATATCAGGATAGTTTCACATGCAATCCCCAAACAACCTCCTGCAAGCTGGATGACAAGCATTTCCCTACATGTGCACCACAGAAGGCTGTGGGCTATAGAACTCCAAGGAAGTGTCTAAGGAAAGGGTAGGACATACCCAAGGGGTTACTGCTACCATAGCAAATGGGAAAAAAAATACCACACTGCTGCTCTTCTTGCTTTCCTTATGGAAACATGTATTACTGTGGTAACATGAACACTGTATCAGCAGAGAGGGGAAGGAACAGAGCTGACCCTGCTCTGCAGTACAGCAAACCCAAGGAGGCAAGGGAAGTCAGCCTGTCTTCTGCATCAGTAAAGCACAGATGGTATTCTTTCAGCACATCCAGCCAAGGATTATCAAAGCAAAGCTTCAAACAGACAACCAACATGACAGCCAAGAGCACCTTTAGTAATATGCTTGCTTCAGGTGAAAACATTCAGGCTGAAAATAGTGCACCTTTCACCTTTAGCAAACAGATGATGCCCAACCAAGTCCGAATTACAACTTAGTCTGAACAGCAAGGAGCTGACAGGCTGATGAAAGAAATCAGCATATTCCTTGTATAAGGAGTAGGTTGGCAGGATCCAAATATGATGTGACTTTGTCTCCTGTTACATGAATTCACCCTCCATCTTCTAAAACCTATAGCATTCTTCATAAACCACCGATTTTCAAAATGCAATATGAATACGGCATATGTAAAAAAACTAGTGTTCTTATGCCATGTTTAAAAAAACAAAACAACAAACCTACAAGCTTTAAAAGAAACATATACCACAGCATTAATAACGAATCATTCCACATATTGTTTGTTTCACAACAGACTTAAAATACGCAGTCACCCTGCCAGGGTGTTCATTCTAGAAACACAGAAAAATACTTGTAAATACATACAGCAGTTAGCTTTAAAAATTATTGGGAAGTGCTCACTCAAAATTTTCTGCATTTCTGTGGGTTTGTGCTCTAAACTTTAGGAATTTCTCCCTTTGGGGGTGCTTTGTTTATTGAATTCAATAGTGCATTAAAATAAATACTTGAATTTAGGCTCCAATTCAAGAGGAATAAGTTCTCTCAATATTCTGCTAATACAGAAACTTAATTTTCTCAACATCTCTCAAGAAAAGGAAAAAGTAAGTATTGCTATGTTGTCGCTATTTTTTCTAAATTCAAGCAGTGAAAGAGGAAAAGAGGTTTGAAAACTTTAAGGTTTTTGTTTTGTGGGTTTTTTTTGTTTTGTTTGTTTGGTTTTTTTTTAAACAGACACATTTTTCTTTTGACTTAAGTTTAATAAGCCAGCCAAGATCGTATTTCTGACTGTGGCATAATCCAAGCTATACAGCAATGTATTGAATAGCAATAATTACTATTTTTCTTGAAAGGAAAGTGCATATCTGGGTAAATCACCTAAACTGGAGTTTCTGTCAGTAATGGGAGTTTAGATGAAGTTTCATTTTTTTACTATTTTTGAAGGTGACTAAACGGTTACAAATTAGTCCATGAGTCCAGTACAACTGAGCTCTATTTCCTTAGCAGCCAAGGCAAACATCACACTTGCACCTTCCTCCTTTGATACAAGAAAAGCTCCATCTTAAGAATAAGCAGAAAGGCCAAAGTGATTAAATTCAGCATCCTCAAGAAGCAGGACTCATAGAAAGCAGTAATGCCTTTTATTAGATGAAGGCAGCTGCGGGGAAGAGAGGAAGCAGAGGACACTTCACAGCATCAAGCCCTTGCTGGGTCTGAAATGAACGCTAAGTCATGTCCACAGGCAGCTGCAGATTGTTTTCCATGTGGTTGGGTATATGCAAAGGCAGCTGGACTGACAGCAGAGCCTCTCTGGGAGATGTACCCAGACCTTTTGCTCGGAGCAGGATGGACTGCCAAGATCATGTCTCATGCTATTTGCTACACCTGATTGCATGCAAAGGAGCACCTCAATATCTAATAGCATTTATGAACTGTTTGACCTATTGAACAATTTGGCAAGAAAATGTAACACTGCTAATACAGTTTAGAAAGAGAAATTAGTGTGTTGAAAAGCAGATCAAAAAGGTAGGAATACCACCTTTTCCAAATGGGAATTAAAATATTCTGCTGCTTAAAACAATTAAGCACTAAGTTATTGTCTAAGTAATAAATGCTCATCATGATGATGATGAGAACTGGCAGCTAAAGCTTGGGAGGGAGGGGGATATTAAAGATAATTCAGTCAGCAACATCATTAGACATCAGTGAAAATGAAAAATGAGACCTGAAACTTTGAAGCACAGAACAACCACACAAGGAAAATAATAAGAGAGGCATAACTGATAGAAAACAGACTACTCTGAGTGGCATGCCAGGGCAAGAATATCACTACTTTCTGAATGTCATTTCAAAAATTAACATATTGGTATAGTCAAGCTTTGGAAACAGTACAGCACCTCAGCCAGAGATGCTGAAATTCAGGATTGATGTATCACTGGTTTAGCATCAGCCATCAGCTTCAGAAGCAGCCAGCACTGAAGACTGCTGAGGTCAGGTCCCTATGCACAGGGCTGCTCGCAGAGAGCTGGACCCCCGCTCTGAGCCCATCCCTGCCAAGGATGCTAGAGCTGTGTTCTAGCCAATATTGCTGCCCTTAAGGCCGCAGTGGTTACATGCTGCCTTCTTCAGTGAAGCTCTGGCAATCTTACACCCTACCAGGTAACATCAGGAATCACTTCTGCAATACAGGACTATACCAGCTGCCCTCTCAAGCTAATCATCAAAACAGCAGGAAAACTTTTCTCCCCTTAGTCCTCATGCTCACTGAAAACCAGAGAGCTGACCAACATTTCAGTGTAGCAGCTTCTTGCTGCAGCACCTGTACGCGGCAAGAGCACTGCAATCACAACAGAGCCCAAGAAGCAAGAGCAGTACCATCAGACTCATCATAAGATGCATCACTGTGCTGATGCAGATGATGCCTATGGAGCATCCTTAAGCTGCAAAGTGCCACTTTTCCACTGTGGTTCACTGGTACCCATTAAAAATCCCATGAAGAAAGAAATAAAACAGAAAGTGTGTGCTGACCATTTCCCTTCATTCAACAATGCAAAGAATCAGTTCAAAGACCAGGAGGTGCTCAAAATAGCATTGAAAGAGTATTAATGTGATGCCCAATGTAGGAAGACAAATCTGTGTTTTATTCCTGAAAACACGTCTCTTGAACAAGACACCAGAGGTATACTGCCAGAATCATTCAGAGGTTTGAAACAGGCAAATTCACTCTCTGAGGAAACATCTCCAGTGGCATTCAGGACCACCAGAAGAATGACCCCCAGCCTGGCACTTAGCTATGAAGTGCTGCTTGGCCAGAGAGGACTGCAACTATACACAGACATTTTTAAGACTTGCCTTGTTTATAAGCTCTTTCATCCTCCAATAACTAGAGAAGTTAACTTGATTTACATGAGGCAGCCTGCAATTACAAGACTCACTGAAAACAGCCCCCTCTCCCCACCAGCCCATCCTTCAACAACCTACTCCCAGCCAGATGTGAAAGCTGGACGCAGGCAAGGCCCCCCTGCCCTCGGACTTCACGGGGCTTGGCCGCCTGCCCAGGTTTCACCTCCTCCCATTGAAGCCACTGCCTGACATCGCCCTGGCAGAGGCGGCTTAGTGCCGAGCCATGTCTGTGAGGTGCACTTACCTCCGTGAACATGTCTTACTGCCTTCCTACATAGCAGGGGAGATTTCCTGTTTTCATACATTCCCTTGTCAGCCCTAATCAGTGTCAATAGGTTACCGTGTCTTTTGTGCTGGTGGCATCAGCCCTGACAGGAAAGAACTTTTAATCTCTTCCCTCATACGGAGCCATGAGAAGCTGCGAGTGCTCCCAGGCATAACTCCCTTGGTTCCTTTCCGAAAAACGCTCTCTCAAGCACACGGTTGCTTAGCAATATTTGCCTTCCCCCTGTACGGTTCAAATTGGCAACATCTGTCCCTTTGGCACTTTCCACTTGTGCAAGAAATGTTGCGGAGAGTTTCAAAAATCTACAAACAGGTTGGTGGAGGACGTTTCATGTGAGCTATTAGAGCTGCTTTGGCATTTTATTGCTGGTTTATTTCCAGCCTGGATAAAACATGTGGCTTCTTCCAAAGGAGAGGCACACAGGGGAAAGAAGTCTTTTGCATCCAGTGGGACTCACCTATTAAGTCAAATACAACAAGTAGCTCTTCCTGTTTACATAATTACACCTGCATGCTATGGCTTGGTTTAGGGAAAAAAAACAACAACAAAAAAAAACCACAAACAAAACAAACAAACCAAAACACAGCACTGCCACATAATTCTCCCTGTCCACTGGGACTGACTTCGATTTCTCCTAAGATACTGCATGCACATCAGGTGAGGGAAAACAAGAGAAGCCAAAATCTGTTTATGTATTTAAAAATGCAAAAGCTGTATGCAATCCTGACCCCATAACCAGTAGCGCTCTGTCAAACCCCCAAACTGCTTGTGTCTATGAAACCACCCCAAGGAGCAGTGATCAGGGTCAGTGCCTCTGGATGTACCTGCAACACAGCTGCTACAGCAAATGAGGGGAAAAAGAAATGAAATTAATGTAAGAGCGTAAAAGGTACCAACTACTTTCACTTCTGCGAGCCAGAAAGGGCCACAGAGAAGACTCAAGTAACAAGATACATCTTGGGGCACTTGGTATAACAACAAGCAGCAGAGAATCCTGTAGTTAACCTTCCTCTGGCTACAGTTCTTTTCAGCTCACTTACCACAGTGCCTAAGGGTTACAAGAAAGGCCTTGGACCATGCACCTTTGGATATTTACATGCAAGTTATTAGGGATGTTTACTGGGAATGATGTAGCTCAGTTTCAGTTCTTATAGTGAAGTTGAAGGGGTTTTTGTTTGTTTGTTTTTAATTTTTCTTATACATACAAAAAGAATCAGAAAAATAAAATGGAGCTGATCAGGCTAAGTGCAATTACAACAAGCCTGAGTATTAAAGTATCATTATATACAAATGTGAAAAAACTATAAAAATAAATGGTTTTGTCGAGTGATTTTAAAAGAAGTAATGAAAACCCCCAATCCTCCTAGAAACACATAAAATCCATTCTCATACAAAGATGCAGATGAACACCCCTCATATATTCCAAGGTGCCAACCACTATGCCCAGTAGGAGGCTAGTGGTGGAATCAAAGTGCAGTTTCTTCTAAGCAAGTGACGTGTTTAAGAGCGAGTGCCATCCCAGATCTAGGCATGTTATGCCACAATATAAATAAACTCCAATGACAAACTCCATCCTGGTTAAGAGACGCTTGTAACGGGAAGGCTGATGAATATCTAGCTAACTGTATATCGTGAAAAGCTGATGTATACTTTAACCTACAGAAAAATAACTTCAGGAGCTGCCACCATGTTCAACCCCCCTCACCTTGCACACTGTGCCCTTCCCACTGCCCCCTGGCTTGGTCCAGCAAATGGGGTAGGAGAGGAAACACTGGGAAAATCCAATGCAACGTAAATGCAGGAGGAGAGGAGGGAAAGAGGTGAAGGAATTGCAATTTGCAGTCTCCAGCAAGCAGTTTATCTTTTTTTTTGCCTGTTTCATTTTAATTTAACAGAGGATGAAATATTGCAGCTTCAAGGCTCCATTGAAGCTTGGAGTTTTCCTTAAAGGTTTCTAAAATATGCCCCAAGCAGTGCAGTCTGGGTTGCAGAGGACTGATGGACTGAGCCATGTCCAGGACAGAAAAGTTTTCTACTTTAAACTCCAAGGGGATTCTTAGAGAAATCATAAATCATTTTTAAACAAACCTTAGACATCTCACATTTAAACAGGTATCAGGTCAGAATTCAAGCTGCTACTCAGCTTTTCATTTTAACAAGCTTATTGCCCCAGGCTAAAAAAAAACTGTCTGTCGGTGCTGCCTAACATCAAGTGCAACATGGATTTTCAAAAGACAGTGGGTTTGTGTTTTGTTTTTTGTTCTTTCCAGAACTACATCTAAAATAAAATTAAAAAAAAACAAACCAACCCAACTCAAAACTTTTTATACCTCTTACAATCAAAGACTTTACAATTGCAGGACAATGGAGCCTGGAGACGAGGCAGTGGAACAGTTGAGGCCACAACAGTCTCCTCCTCCTCCTCTGAGATAAATGTCTGGCTTTACTTTGAAACTGGCAGTGATAAGCTGTCAGTGGCTGTGTTTTGTTTTGAGCTCATTAACACGCATGTCACCTGCCACCTCTCCCTGCCTTCAGTGCTTGCTTTGAAGTTGCCTTATTGGAAAGTTTGGTTGTCATCTGCTCTTAGACTTCTCTTCAGACTTTCCAGATCACTTCTCGTTTGTTAGTCAGAATATTAGGCAGTAACAATCATTGTATTGGCTGTATGAAACGCCTCTTGTAATGTTTCTGCTGCTGATCACAACCTCCTTGAATTTAATTCATGACGTGGGCCCACAAGCAAGGAACCCAAGTTCTATTTTCACTTGCTGTTCCTTCCCCACAACAATTCCCTCTTTGAGATGCTGCTACATGAGTACATATTAGTCTGTTCAGACAACAGTTTTGCATACCAGCAGTCACCATGGGAGACCCATGTGAACAATAACCAAAGATAAGGATGACACAAAGTCTTCTTGTTTCCACACAGATTTTTAGCAGGAGCCTCAGGCAATTACTACAGACTATTACTATCCACACAAGGTTTGAAAACAACCACTTCAGCTTAACAAAACAGTTAAAACCAACTAACCAACCAATCCCTCCCTGACACTCCACCCCAGCAGCTAGTAATTCATTTCCTCCCTTGCAAGTTTACTGTCCCAAACGAGCTGCTTCGCAAACCAGTAATGCTGATACAACTGCAGCTCCCACCTGACAGTTGGGGAATGCTGTTTCCATTCCCAAACTACCCCCCCCCCCTTTTTTTTTTTTAATCTTTTTCTGCAGCCTGCTCCCTTCATTGAATTTTTCTTTCCTTAAGTTGCTATTGAAGCAGCTAAGCTTTGTCTGCAAAGGCACAGGCTGCCTCCACATTTAAAAGATTTGTGCAGAAAATTTCATTAGTTAAAAAGAAAAGTTAGAAATAATAGTTCCCAATTCCTCTAAGACCGTTCTAGAGAAGCAGTAACATTTGTCATTCACCCAACTAAAGTTAGACTTGTTGCTGTTCATAAGTTAATAAGCTGGATATAATGCAAGCACCTGCTTGGTGCAAGGTGGAATTTGATGCTTGGCTTCAGATTTCAAATACTGTTCAGGGTCAGGTAATTTATGCTGGACTCCAGGCTGGGTCCTTCTGCTGAAATTTAACTTTCACTAAGCAGCTCTAGCAAAGGACTTCACCATCATCACTGGGGAGTGTAGGGGGTGGGCAGCACAGGTTTAAGTAATGACAGCAATGGTTAAGCCTTCAAGGTAGAAGACAGGGCTCTTCTTGAAGAGCCAAAAAAAAAAAAATCCTTCAGAGAAAGGAAAATACCCAGCACACAACTCACTGCATTATGGTTTTACTCCTCTTTTGAGTTCTGTCAATATAACCATTACAGTCAGTGAAAGTGCAGCAATGATATTTCTCAAGACACATGATTCCAGGTTCCCAGAAAGAGATACTACTACTTATTAGGCAAATTGCTTTAGCAGAAAAAACAAGTCACGCCTTCAGGTGCACAAGCTTTTCTGAAGGACTAAAATAGAGACCACAAACTTCAAACTAAGCACACCTTGCGGACAAGCTCTGCAAGTTTGATTTGGTTTTGTTTAGCAATTATAGCACAAGGAAAGCATCCTCATATGAAACTCCTGCAAGACAGAGCAGACTCTTAAACAACTTGTTTTCAGCCACCTTCAAATGATGCTTCCTTCCTTCCTTCCTTCCCTGGAACTCATGGGCAGCACCAGCAAAGCCCACAAACTCCGTGCTGTCCCCCTCAAGCCACAGGTACCCTAACATAACTGCAGCCCCAGTGGCACATGCTACCTTCCCCTTGCTCTCTCTAGCATGTACAAACTCACACAGCTGGCGCTCAACAATCATGGCTCGAAAAAGTTAGGAAACCTGAGGGATCCACCAAAACCATCTCACTGACAGTTTCCATACTTGCTCACAAGCCAGCCACTAATTCCTGCATTTCAATTGCCCCACGTTTCAAAAATATTAACCTGACAACATCAAGCGCTCAGGAGAAGCATGAGAATTTGTGCCATATAGACGTTTTGCCATTTGCTGTGTTAGACAGACAGAGCTTTACAGAGCAGCTTATAGCACTTGCTGGTTTTCTCCTCACTTCCAAACCATTGCTTCTTGCCTGACTTACCAGAAGCACTAACCTGCAGCACTAACCCTGTGCTTTGAAAACAGGGTTATCAATTTCATTTTGACACCTTCTCAGCATTACTACATCTGAATGTTTCTACACACTTTTATTCACTTACCTCCATAAAACTTGTGTGTGTTAGTCTCCATTGTACAGATGAAGGTTTGGAAAATTACTCATGCCCACAATTGCAGGATATTAATTTTACTCATTAACATACAGCCATTGACACAAAATGGGTTATTACAGGAAAAAAGTAGCTGTTTACATACACATCATTTAACAAGCACTGATTTTGTTCTGCACAGCAGTGGCAAGTAACAACAGAAGTGCACTTAAGTTCTCCTTAAATTCAGCTTGTTGGCCCCTGACTTGGTAAACTGCAGAGGACCACAGGATTTCTTTCAGTTTTTGTTTTTGGGCTGGTTTGATTTTTTTTTGGTCCCTCCTTTTTAAACACAGCACTCTTTACAGTTGCCAATGAGAAAGACTATGGTCTAAATGCTGTGCTGGAATCATAACTGATTCCAGTAAGGATGGCTGATCACAAGACCTTTAGAGGAAGAACCACCACCCAAAAAACCTCAACCAAAAACTTCCCAGTGATGAATATGCTATGGCAACTCATATAGGCCTCAGTTTCTCACAACAGTCTGGATGAGACATTGACTTCTGAGTCATCTGGAAAGATGCAAAGCAGTTTATGGAAATTCTTGCTTGACCTTATCTATATCTATCCTGTTTTTACTCTGCAGGATTCACAAATCCCCATCTAACTACTTTTTCTCAGTCTCCCATTGCTTTGCAAAGTGATGGATTTAGCAACTAAATTTGGACAAATGTCTGCAATGGTGCCCAGAGACATTCTATGGAGAGAAGTCAGGTTTGGTGTAAGCCAAAGAGCTAAGTCCATCCATATCTGATGGGAGAAGCTGGTGAGGACTCAACCACTCTCTCAGAAACACTGTTTCTTGGCACCTCCTTCTTTCCATACACTCCAGGCAGGTGCAGGATCCCCGTTCCTTTCTTCACGCTGATACTCCCTAGCTGGGCTTCAAAGCAGGAAGAACAAACACCACCTGTTTCTGGTGGCCTGATGGCTGAATGCTGTACTGTGCCCCCCCCCCCCCCTTTTTTTTAATAATTCTCCTATTATTTGGTATTTTGCATAAAAGCCAAGCCCAGACCTTGGAGCCAAGTGAACAAGCAAGGATCTCTAACTTGAAAAGCCTTGCAGCTGAGAGTTGGTAGTTGAACACTGGACCTGAGTGTACCTTCTCCAAGCATCAGAGAGGAAGATGAACAAGACTACTTCTAATTTATGACTTTTGCAGTCTGACACATGAACTTTGAACATCAGAGTCTTGGTTAAACTGAAGTAACCAGTTGTCCTTTCCACTTTTGAACCAACCACCTTCTCCTTGCCCCACATGCCCCCACCCTCCAGCTCTTCCAGAGCACTCTTTGTTCTGGAGACCATAAGCAAACATTAAAAATCTAGTAGTAACAATTGTCATTCGTGTGTTTGATCTGCTTCTTTAGCTGTCACATACCAACGAAAAGACAAATTTACACACTGCTTGTGGTGAAGCAAGGAAACATTTCTCCAATCACATAAAGCACTTCTGACTATAAAGAGGGCAGCAGAGGAGACACAGAAGTAACACTTTGCTACCTCTCTTGGTGCAAAGCAGGGGCAAAAAAGAAAACAAGAATCAGAAAACGAATACAAAGGGGAGAGGGGAAAAAAAGGCCCAATCTCCGTTCTAGTCAGTAAATGATAAATAAATATAAGGTTGGTAGAAAGACAAGAATAGTAGTCTAATGCTAAATACTCTGTATTCATTAGGTAAGACCAAATGACAGTGCTATATATATTTCTAAAGATTTTCATTTTTAAAGGACGCAGGATTAAAGCAATATATTTATTTCTAGTTTACAGTGTTCACCTCTTTGACCACTCCTGCCAGTAGAAAAGCTCAGCTGCCATGGAGAAAAGTCAGTGAAAAATTATTTATCTAGAATGGACTTTTTATTTTTGTCATCCAAATTTCTTTCTAGGTATTTAGTAATTTCTAAAAACATGATTGTTGCATAGTATAAACTAGTGACCATTCGTAAATGTTTACTGAGGTGAAAAGAGCTCGATGACAGCAATCCCACTTTCAACACAGAGATCTTTGTGTATACCCTTGTGCTTCAAGGATAATACAGTGTTACCAAAAAGACTTAATGTATCTGGGCTCCTTCACTGTTGTTTTGGTGTTTTTAAATTGGTTGTATCCCTGTTTGCTTCCCAGTTTGTAGGTGAAAGAGGAGAGTCCGATGAGGTCTCATTAGATGAGATAAAAGGAGCTGCTCCCTAACGTTTATGAAACTGCCAGGAAAACAAAGCCAAATCTTCAGTGAACATCAAGTGCTATACATTCCTCCAGACACCATACCCTTACTAATGCTTAAGGATTTATAAACACTCTCTCTCAAACTAGCCTCACTGCTTCTTGGCTCTGCCATCAAGCAAATTCCCTTTAAGACATCATAGTCTTTGTCAATGGAGGTAATACAAGGGTCTCTGTTGGTGCTGCGCTGTCCTAAAGACGTGAAAAGAGAGAATGGCTTTAAAAGCATCTTTGTTTAGGTGCTGGGGGATGAGGTAAAACCTGGCACATTAAGAGAAGGGATACATCTAAGCTTCACATATGCTATATTTTTAAGTCTCTCTCAATAAATCTGGAAAGATGCCTTAAAGACACAGAGATGACATCTGAAAGCAAAGGTTTTTATTTGGGGAAGAGGGGAAAGAGCTGTTCAGTTTCTTTATGTGAATGTGAAGTGAGTCACTGCACAGTTATCCACTGTGGATTAATTCACTCTACAGTGAATCTGTTTGTCTATTCAGGCTAGACGGCTTAACTTGTCAGTGTTGCCGTGAACAGAAGCTGTCAATAATGAATTCACAGCTGCAGGTGACACACGCCTTAGAAATTCAATTAGCCAAAAAACATGTGGTAGAAGAAATGGCTTTCCTAAATGATGTCGGGGAGATCACGGGAAAAACTGTATTTGGCATGTGGCTGTTCAGTGTAACTGGGGCCGAACAGTTTAAATAAAATTTGTAAAACCATGCTCCCAGTTGCTGGGAGGAAGAGAGAAGAACAGCAGTTTCTGCTAGCCTAGACCTATTCACTGTCAGGGTCATGGGAGGGCAGGAGCCTCCCCAGAGCTCCTGTTTCACCAAAAACAAAAGGGATGGCCAACCTTTCAGCCAAAGGACCCCCTGATTAGCCTTCTCAAGATCCTTTTTTTAGGTGAATCTTTCACCTGCATGCAACAACCTCACTGGACGTTTCCTAAAAGCAAACCAGCCCAGCCCTGTTCCCCAATGACATCTCTCATAGTGTACATCCAGCACATAGGAAATATATCCAGGTGTGCAACCACGCTGTTTCTTACTCTTCACTCTCCAGGCTTTAGCACTGAAAGACTGTATCAAATATATGTTAATCATTGAAACCAAACAGAAGTATATATGATAATGACAAGCCTGAAACAAGCAGAAAATGAAGTCATGGATTTTTCACTAGAGATTACAGAGCCATTATGCAAAATGCCTATGCATAGAAAACAGTCAGAGGTCACAACCTAAAGATACCTACCTCAAATGAGGATCATTCAGCATACTCACATATGGTTTCATCTATCATCTTCGAAATGGACTAAGCATATAATTAAAACCAGGGTTTTGGTTTGTGCAAAACCATTTCTTTCATTACCTTCAATTCCCTTTTTATTATGTTCTTACTCTGCCACAGATGTAACAGTACTCCCCCACCAGCACGAGTAACACTACTCGTGCTCTGGCAGCTGTAGGATTTCTATGGGCATTTGGATTCAGAGTCCTGTGCTCAACGGAAGGTGAGAAAGAAGTTTCATTCAGCATACAGCATCATAGCTAACGCTGCCCTATCTAAAAATCATATTAAACCAGAGATACATGAGATGACATAAAAAGCATGTGGATGGGAAAAGAGATAAGATGAAAATAGAAATGGGACCAGGAGAGTTGGGAGAGAAAAAGGAAGTCTCATTTCTGAAAAATAAGCACGCCCCCTCAAAAATAAAAAAAAATAAAAAAAATTAAAAAACCCTACACTAACACCCCAGGAATTGCAGTTTTAAACCCAGTTTTAGGTTTAAACTTTTAAATGAGTTTTAAACCCGGAAATGCCCTTCATCATTTGGCAATGGATAATGAAGAATGGGTAATGCAGAAGGTAAGGCCCTGCACTGCTTTACTTCTCCCCCAGGAGTAAAATATCCAATCAAGCAAATAATGAAATACAGATCACAATGCACTTACTATTTTGAGGTATGATGTTCAATGCCAAACCTACTTTGCAGCCAATAAAGTCTCTCAGCATTAAAGTATTTTCACAACTTCTCAACAATGTCATCTTGCCAGTTTCTTCTCATTTTCCACAAGAAATTGCCTACAGCCGTTTGCAGCTGATCAACACCCTTTTCCACGAAAAGCAGAACACACCCACACTCTCCCTTTTTATAACAAAGGCAAAATACAATCTCTGTAGTTGTCCTCGCCCAGCTGCCTTAGGTCAGCACTGTGGGATTCTACATCCCATAGGGCATAGCACTATTCTCAGCGCTGAAGGATGAGCATGGTAAAACTGCCAAACGTATCTGGGAACCAAGTGCCTTTGAACTCGCAGGAGACTGAGCCACAAGGCAGGCAGAATTAGTGTGCTGGTCCCTTAGCTGGGGACCACACCAGCACACAACGTGTTTCGAAGGGCACAACGAAAAAGAGTGCATTTGCTGAACAACACACATACGACAACTGCTTTATCAGTGTGAGCTTCAAGCTGCTTTAATGTACCGCACATGTCTGAGATCCAAGGCTTCTGCCTCCATCACACATGACAAATCATATAGGTGGTCTTGGGATCAGCAAAAATACATGGAGTACAACAAGGAATCTTGCTGTATCAAAATAATCGTAAAAGAAGGAACCACTTCTTAAACCCCTGGTTAAGAAGCAATTATAATTCCAGCCATCCCCTTCCCCTAAACTTTCCTAATAGTGTCCCAAACAACACACCTGCTCCTTGTGAAGCCACTGGACTTCACAGCAGGGCCCAAACGTAGGTGAGAGATGCTTCTGAAATCTACAGAAAAGCCTTTCCAACCACTCTGACCACTGACCTTTCCTTTTTCTCTCAAGTCAAAGCTAGAACAGACTAATCTAACCCAGCTCAACTGCACCAGCCTATGCCACACACTCCACATGATCTCTAACCAATTCAAGATGCAGGGAAAACTATACAAAAAAATCCCTATTCTCTGAAGTTTTCTTCCCTCTGGCAAGAGGGCCACTTAAGTAGTACAAGAGCAACAGTGTTATGTTCTGAATTGCACCTGCTAATCTGCAATACCCTGCACTCAACCTTGCTGCAACCAATTGAAATGACTCAACCTGGAAAAGAGCAATCCATGAAAACAACCAAAAAAGAGCACAATGAAAGACAAAACAGCACCTGAAGGCAGAAATCTAACTGCAGATTGAAACTGCAGATTCTAACTGAAGATTGAAATCTAAGCCCCAAAACATTATTCATTTTTAAGTGGGGGACAAATGAAGAAGCTAGTCTTCCACTCTCAAGAAAATACTACGTATTAGAAGGAAGCTGTTCTCAGATGAGCAAGAATAACCAAAGTTTTACATGCAACACATTTTGGTCTTTGGCCCAACTGCTACCTCTTCACTGCAACAACTGCAGCTTCCCATCCCGCATCTTTTGCAACATCTCTCAGTCCTTGGCAGGAAAAGACAAATGTAGCTACTACAATGAAGGTATGCTCAAGTTTGCTGCCCAGGCTGTCTTCTGCTGATAAGAACACACACATAGCAGAGTTCTGCTTGTTTTGCTCATAGTTGGGACAAGAAAGAAGATATCTTTGCCTGAACGCAAGATTTTACAGAACTTTTAGGATCTTCCTTATCATTGAGAATTCCACCTCTGCACTCAATTTACTTAAACCTTCAGAACTTGCTCAAAAGGCATTTGATGAAGCGGAAGACAGAATGGTGTCGTGCTTCCCGAAGAAGCTAGGCTAAATCCACCTGGCAGAAATCTGCAGGATGTTTTTTGTTCACATTAATATTTTCCTGAGGGTCTATGGTGAAATCTTACAAACTCACTTAGAAGAACCCTATGGTGTTCACAGGCATATATCACAAAGCCCCAAAACCTTCAACCTACCAGGTGACCACAGAACTCACTGCACAGTCAGGTGCCCCAATATTCAGTGAGGATTTGGGGCCTCTACTCACCTGCACTTAGACTGAGTACTGACAACTCTGCATGTACCAACTGCAGGTGCATCACCACTTGACCTTCTCTGCACATCATTTCCCCCTTCTCCTTTTCAACAATCTTTAGAGGCAAAACAAAAATCACAGCAACAGAAGCAGTCTCTCTAACCATAAAAGCAGCTGCAGCCTCACTGAAAAAAACACAGAATCATGGCAAGCGTTGCATTTTCACCATCCAAACAGATATCTCACCCAGGTCAGCAAAAGCTAACCTCAAAATGCACCTTCTAAACACGGTAACACGTTCATAGCCATCATTGCTTCCAGTAGTCTCTATCCATCGATGACCTGTTCTCCCACTGCTGAACTTACCCTGTCAGCAACAGAGCCCCCCAACAATTGCACTCACCTCTATGGGCTCAGAAGGTATTTCCAATTTGGATAGTTTGGCTTTAGCGTTCGCCTTTAAATCTAAGATTTTTTCATAGGGTTCTCCATGGTATTCCTCAAGGAGAGGTTTGAGCTCCGGTGATTCAACTGGTGCCTGATCTTGGCCATCCATTGGTCTGACGTAGGCAGTTGGTTTCTGCTGCATTGCACTGGTTTTTGATGGCAATGGCGGAGGAAAAGTCTGAGAGGAAGGCTGAGTGGTGCTGGTTAGGTTAATGGCTGAGCTGTCCCGACTTTCCTTCTCCTGTGATCCTGTCACTATGTCCTGAGATGATTTTGTCTGACTGTAGGTCGGCCCATGACTTTTGCTGCTGTTCTGTGACCTGGAATTGCTATGCTGGCTGGAATGTATAGGTGACAGGGGTGCCACTGAAGAAGACAAAGATGACAGCAGTGGAGAAAAGGCCAAATGGGAAGCCTGCAGGTCATTAGCATGACCTTCACCAACCGCATGCCTGTCATTTCTCTTGTGGTGAAAACCTGTGTGACTCTCCTGGCCACCATGATTGTGTTCTTGACCTTGGTTCCGATCATTGGATAAGCTGTGACTCTTTGCATGCAAACCTGAAGCTGGTTCTGTTCTTGATTGTGCCTTTTGGTAGTGAACGGAGTGGCTTGGAGGGGGAGGAGCTACAGCCATAGGTCCCATGGGTGGGTGCTGGGCTGTGCGGTGGAATGAAGATGGTAATGTATGGCTGGTCTTTTCAGGGAAGTATGGACGATCAGGCTTTCCTTGCGTGATCAGAGGAGCAACACTTTTTGGAATTCCTATGAGATTCTGATGGGATTTGTTGCTGATGAGCTCCTTGACCTCCTCATAATTGCCCAGCATGTTCTGAATTCGGCTTGACAACTCATCTTCTTTATTAGTCTGCAGCAAAAGAACAGAGAGGGGGAAATTTAAAAAGCACGGACCCCTCACCCCAAGAGATCCAGCTCAAGAAGAGACATTCTTCAGGATCTTATTTTAATCACCGTGCATCACCACGAGTGAAGCTATGCAAGCTCATCTTGATCCTTGCATGCAGTCTCTCCAAAGCAAGTGGGACTGCTCTAGTCAGTATTAGTTCTTCTGAGCCAAGATTGCAGGTGTGCCTGCAGTCTTCAGGAGCACTAACATCAGACCAGTTTGTTTGAACCACAGCTGCAGACAGAGAGGCAGCCAAGCTACCCTTGAGCACCCTCCCTCAAACTCCCAGACTACAGGAGGCCCCCAAATGAATCTGCCCAACCTGAAGTCTGTACTGCGCTTGCACCACCTACCGAGCTTTAAGCACATACTCTGATAAATTTAAGTTAAGCAGATAGGGAGATGCTGTGTTTGCATGTATCATGCTCAAGTCTACAATACCGTATGCAGAGGCCACAGCTATCCTCTTCCACCCCAACCCTCCTTCCTCTTCTCCCTCCACCATGCGCCCCCCTACCATTACCTTATAGGGTTCTGCAAAGAGGGGAGTCTTCTCAGGGAACTTGTCTTTCTCCTGCAGAGCCTCCTGATTCCGCCTCTCTTTCTCTCGAATACGCAGCAAGTTTCTGTCTTCGTTGTACAAGCTTTAGGAAAGAGAGAAAGAAAGGGTGGTTAACACTTTACACCAGTGTTATCAACAAGTATCTACTTTGTGCAGAAATTGTGGTTTTCAGACAACGGTATATGTCCAGCATGAAAGTAATTTTGAAATCCACAGGGTGGTTATAGCTGACAAATCAGTTATGTCAAGTATTTGCCATATCGCATAATAACGTAACATACAAGGTACAGCATACATCCTTCTCAGTGATTTCTACTCTCAATACCATATATCAAGAAAGGTGGAAAGGGGAAAACTATCCATCCATGTAATTGTGAAACACAAATTGAGAAGAAGTCAACATGGGTGATAAACGCATAAGCTGGCAAATCCAGTTGCAGAGATCAATGTGAAAACTACCATTCTTGTTCTCCTCCAGAATTTCGTCCTAACTCTTCACCTGAGAGTAAAAAAGAATCCACTATTTTCAAGGTGTTGCCACTCTCAGAGATTGAACTTCGTCTACTTTATAAACAAGCTTGAAAACATACTCTCTACTTTAGAGATTTGCAAAGCTGCTTACCTGGCAAACCATGTAGTTGCATTTAAAGCAATCACATAAATATATTTAAAGAGGTGGTCTTGGAAATTTGCAAAACACCAGGTCGGATTCCCCTGTTCCTCCTCAATCACATATGCATGCACTCAACTCCAGCAGCCCCACATCAAAACAGCAATAAAGCTGTGTTGCATGCACAGCAGGATGACTTCATGGAAAACCAGATCCTTTACACTACACCTCCTCTGTGAAATACTACTGCAAAATAAGGGAATTTATTGCTCTAATATTTATGGACATTTGGGAAGAAAAAGCATGCAGGCATAGTATGTGGATGCAGGTTTTTCTCTCCTCTCCTATTTCAACTCTACTGCACAGTCTACTGCATACATATAACTCCGACATTCTTCTTAGTACACTCAACTTCTCAAGTGTCCCAGTTTGGAAGGGAAAGCCTTGCCTTCCCCACCAGTGACATTTTCTCAAATACCACACACAATCATCTACTGAAAGTTTAATCATCCCAAAAGGAGAGGTAGCAGACTAGCTTTGCTGTAACAGTTAACCAAGAGGTCTGACTACTGCAGAGGGGGTTTCCTGACTCAACATGAGCTCTGGAAAACGATGCTGTCTGATGGCAAGTTTCCATATATGGAACTGCAGTAAGGATGTACTTGTGCCATTAAGACAGAAAAAACATATTCAGGGGTTAGACTGCGCACATTTGAAATAGTTTCCAACTTTGTTAGTGCTGAACTGTTTCCAAAGATAGCAAAACAGAAGTTTCCAGTAAGCTCTATGTACTCCACTTCTGTGAACAATGCAAACAATTTTAAAAATTAAAAAGAGGAATCACAGATCACTGATTCAGTAAATATACACAATCCTTCTGTTACAAACAATATATAGTAGAAGCATTTCCTTTGCACATCTGATGTCATTTTGCATGGGAGTAATTTCATATCTATAATCAGTTAGTTGGTCATTGCCCTGTGTGTGCCAGGAAAGCTTTGTGCAGCCAGATATGGGAGATATCAACTGCAGAAGACAAAAAATTAGGAGGAATTATAAGGCAAACTAGAAACAATCTTGGCTACATCTACTACTTGAAATTTTATGTGTGCAAATGTTTTTTTAAGTGAATGCATTTCAAGTTGACAGCATTTTTTAAACATATCTGTTCAAATTATCTGGAAAATTTTTACTGAATGAAACACCATTTTCCAAATATTCCAGGAAGTAAAAAATGATTCTGTAAATACCCTTTATATAAACGTCAAAAAAAAACCCTTAACAGCAAGCATAAAAAAAACACACAAAAGATGGTTTTAACAGCTAAGACACTGGCTTTTAGCATGAAGGAGACCTCTGAAACCTCCTCTTCACCAATCTGTGACATGATGGCCCAGTGTCAGGAACACCGATGCCAACTTTACAACAAACTTTTTTTTTTTTTTTTTGAGGGCACAATTTAACCTGGATCAATCAGGTCCCTTTCCCCATCACTCCCCAGTTCATTTCCCCCATGGCTGCACAAGCACTCAAGCAAACACAGTGGGGAGGGCAAAGAAACAAAACCACTGCCCTTGGTGGTAGTCCTTGCTCCTTGCCATTTCCCAGCCTCTTTGCCCTGCAGTCAGTATCTTCCCTTAACAAATTATACAACTCTCTTGCAAGGAGCTCTTCTGACATGTTCGGATTAATCAAAATTCTCACTACAAGCAGGTGCTCAGCTCCAGCTCTCCCACACCCACCTTGACTTCTTCCTTTTGAAGCTACCACCAAGTATGTTTTTGAGCCTCACGATAGTACTCAGTGCAATGCTGAAGGTACAAATAGGATAATTTTAAGTTAGTTTTAACTCCTCCTCCTTGAGCATCAGCTGTTGTCCCAGCCATTTTTCCCTGCCAGTTCTTCAGCCATAATTTTCATCATTTGATAGACAGAGGGACATACAGGAAATTAAAAGACACAAAGGGGACCTACTGTTTACAACTGTGTTAAAGAGAGCAAGGTCCTTCTCTTGCTTCATGTCTTTTGATACACATACACATTTTGGTCTGCACAATGCTGCCTACATCTCAGCCTGTCCTGATACTATTTCTGTCTTGATCCTCACCATAAATGCCAAGCACTCAGACCTACACAGTGCTTTTTAATACAACTGCAACATTAAATATATATACTTGTTTTTGATTGTTTTCTCCCTAGGACTTATTAAATTACTCATGGTGTTAGGTGGAGTACATAGCACACACAGATATTGTGCTAGCTTTCCCCAAAATAGATTTTTGCTACTGCAGTTTGCAGATTGTTGCAGCACACTTCAGATCCAGGCCTCCAGAGACAAGCTGTTGAGCCAGCATAGCTCTCTGCTGAAGCCCAAGATGACAAGAAATGAATGTGGTTTAAAATGCTCATCTAAACAATATGTAAGGACAAAAGCCACAGCCAATCCATCCCTTCTTAAAACAGATTGTTTTAAAACGAGCCAATCTCATTTTATCTTCCAAGGTAAGAGATTGTTTGCTTTTTTCAGAGGGGACAGAGAAAGACATAAAAAGCCAGGAGGTTGAACACAAGTCTCTTGGGGAATGCTGTCAAGGCTAAAAGAGTAACTTCTTTTCTAACAGACCCATTCCCAACCTCCCCAACAACGTTGGTTACCTTTCAAAAACTCTAACATCACTACTAGAGCATACCACGTCACTTTATAATCTGCATTATTATTTAGTAAAATACATGCAGTAGTATTTGAATACTTGAGATCTTTCAAGGTGCACTACTGTAGTAGTGGCCATTCCTATAAAACACTGAGTAACAGCCTCCGCACGCTGCTAGGGTCAAGCATCCTATCTTTTAATGACTCTACTACCCCCTGCTTGTTTAGCTTTCAGCAGTAATCTAAAATATGCTCCTCTGATCAGCTTCTTCACGTAAGATTTATTAGCAAGAAGATAACGTAGATCAACCTTCTCAAACAAACAAAAAATACATGCAATACTTTAGATGGATCCAGTTAACAAGCTGACATGGGGAGTCATGGGGATCCACATGTTCACCCATGTTCTGTATAGGTTTATCATACAAAGGGAGAACATGTCTTGGTATTAAGAGGTTTTTTCCTATGGTTGCTGGGTAAAAAGGGCAGGAGCCATCAACTACTCAGATTACTATTCTTGCAGGAAAACAAAAAACAGCATGCCACAATCAGTAGTAAACCAAGACTGAAAAGTATTAGTGATAATCCACAATTGTCAGCATAACCATGTGTATCTCCCTGGCTGGAAGAGCACTGCGAGGTTGAATCACTCCACAGCGAGACTCTGCTGTGAAACAAACAAGTGGAAATTCTGACCAAGAGGTTTTGTGTTTTGTTCGGTTGTTTACACTTGCAGAGCAGGAGGGCGAGCCAAAGCCCACTGAAATAGGAAAAAAAATTCTTATTGAACAGACTTTGTGTTGGGCAATGAGAGTGCATTCTTCAGTCATGCAAAACAGGCCTGACCTGGGCACACATGAGCAAATCTCTGGCAAAGTGAAGGGAAGCCATCATTTGGACACTATACATCAGCTCACAAGGTTCAGCTTCTGCACCTTTCAAAAAAACCAAACCAAAACAAAAAACCCATCCCTTCCCAACCAAACAACCCTCAAATATTAAAAGTTTGAGTTCATAAATGTTAATCACCAATCAAAGCATTAGCACAATATTACTCCTCATATATTTCAGCCTCTTTACTACAAACTCTCCTAACAAAAACATCAAGTCTTAAGACAAAACAGACTATGTATGTACACATACATGCACAAGTAAAAACTTACTGGAAAGGAGGCAAGCAGAACATCAGTCTGACCTGTTGGAAGAACTGGGAAAAACCTCGTGGGCTATTTTTATTTGTTCTCCCAGATTAAAATCTGCTGTCAGCACTGGCCGATCAGGGCTCTTGTTTTACATTATGCCTTGTTGTAAACGTCTCACTAGATCTCAACTTAGAGCAAGAGAAACCCATAAGTTGCAAGTAGTTTAAAAACTAACAGCAGCAATAAAAGAAAACCAAAACAAAACAAAAAGAGAAAAAAAACCCAACAAGCCACATATTGTGACCCTGCAAATTGTTTTCTACTAAAACACTGTGCTACGTCCATGTGGATTACGGATATCTTTCTATTTCTGGGCTGGCGAGCATCCAAATTCAGAGAAATCAAGCTGTTTTACTGGGAGGTTCTGATTACATTAAAACAAAAGGAAAACCCTAAACAACTGTAACTGGTATCTCTTGCAACAATAATATTTATGATAAAAAGTAGCTATCTTTCCTATATGTATCCTAACACTGAATGTGAAACGTCTTACATGTTGCTTGCTGCAAAAACAGCAGCTGTAATAGCTTCTAAAGGCCTTTTCTTTCCCTGAACCTTTCTTAACCCCAAGCTCTCTTCCCAGCAATAAATTCTTTTTAAAGAGTGTGTGAAGAGAAAGAGAGGAGGGATGGAGGGGAAGGGACACCGCCTTTTTGCCATAATGCCAGTTCCTGCGAGTTTAAAAGAAGACGAATGTGCCTGCTGTGGGACAGCCCAGCAGACACGGGTGCTCTCACATGTATAGGACTAGCAGGCACTGCTCAGCAAGGTTAGTCACGCGTTGTTACTACTGTAGACCTCTTCATGCTGTCATGGTGACTAGCAGCCCAGGCTGCTGGCCATGCACAGCTGACCACCCGTTCAGCCAGGTGAGGGGTCATTCCCCTCCGTTTTGCTGTTCAGTATCACCATCTACCCTCTGCCTCCCTTTCTGACACATCAAACCAATTTTTGTTCCAAGCTTTCCTCCAGCTTCAGTGCATAGAAGGAGGTACGGTTTTAAAACCGTAAGAAGGATAAGGGAATAAACACTGAGTAGTTACTTATTTGGTCATGCAGTTGACAGCACCAGCCCTCCCTTCTCTAAGTTACAGACAAGCCCTTAAACTACCTGAAGACAACAGCTAAAACTCATTTTAATTCACATATTTTATCATGTAGGTGTCAAGTTTCCATGCATGCTACTTCATCTCATACTGAGCGGCTTTTTATTTAAAAACAAGTAAGTTGTATTGTACTAGACAGCATTCCTAATTCAGAACAGAAGCGTCTGCTGTCTACTGAAATGTCTCCTTTTTTAATCTAAGCCTGTAGTTATCCTAGTCCAAACATCTGTGGAGACACTGTTTCTGTCCACCATTAACCTGGCCATTTAGGGTATTTGTCAGTATGCTCTTTAAAGCTTTTGAAAACCTGGGCTATGCTGTAACTCATAACACTGCACAGTTTCCCCAGAGTCAATGTTAGGAAGCCAGGCAGAAAGCATTGGAGAATCACAGGCAGCCAGGCCCTGCATGGACGCGTGCCAAGAGGAGAGGAGGTCTCCACGGCCTGCCAGGCGCCATCAGAGGAAACCCATGCAGTGAAGCCGCCTGCCAGGCTCCAGCAAGCTGTCCCTCTCGCATGCACAGACGGAGCCCTAACCTTGCTATTGCCAAAGCTGCAGGGCGAACCCCAGCTCCTGTTCTTCAGCAGCCTCTCCAGATTAGCAGCTTTGATATTCAGATTTTCCTAGAATGGGAACTCAAAAAACCTCACAACCAAAACCACCCTTGATCACCTTCAAACATGCTCCACAAGAATTAAAAACATGCACAAATCCCCCCCCGCCCTGCCCCAAAAACCCCCATATCATGCTTTGCTACACACTGAAACAGTAAAAAACTCCTAGGCTCAAAGCAGCCCATACTGGCTCCAATAGTAAGAGATTTGCCTCAGGAAGTTCAGCAAAGCATACACTCTGACCCATGCCATCATCCAGGCTTGGGTCTGTAACAGAAACCATGAAAATACCAATGTGCTCTGAAGCCACTCTCAGTGACATGACAATCCTTACTACAGAGTTTCAAATGCTGATATGTAACAATCCAGCCCATGACAACATTTTCAAGAAACAGACTGGTGCAGGAAGAAATTCTGCCTCTCCTCCTGTCCTGTGTGTTTTCCAAATGATAATGAAATGAGAATAAAAACCTGCTTTAGTCTTAAGAGTAATAAGATATATTGCTGGCTCCCAACAGAAATTATTCCAGCAGCAGGGAAGGGGGTGGAGAAAGGCTAAAAAGCAAACACACAAATGACGCGCACTTCCTTCTGAACGCGCAGAACCTCTTCCTCTGAAACATTAAGAGAGAACATTTCCTTTTAGTACAACTGCAGGAAATCACAAATTTATTGAAGCTGTTTTGTCATTAAAATGGACTCTTTTTTATCATACGAAGCTGCTGACCAACATTTCTCAAGACTGAGAGACATATTCTTGTTTGATTTCAAGGCAAGACACATCGCCCCCTAAAAAGATTAAACAGAAATGACACAGATGTACTGTAACAGCCTCGCTGCAGTGAGGGCTCTGCTGCTCTAAAAGTCTCCATAGAAGAATCACCACCAATTTATACAGCCAGGATCACAACTACAAAGATTAAATATGCAGTTTCGTTCATCAGCCCATCAGCTTGAAAAGAAATGTGGATAAATGCATGGCACAGAAAGTTACCAAGCATCACAGATGTATTTCGCTCTCACACCGTATCACCTCAGCAGCTTGCCTGCAGTGACTGTAAGACAAGCCGATGAAAGGACAACATCAAAGTTAATACCAAACAGCATCAGAAATGCTTGGCCCAACTTTTGCTTCCTTTTCTTTATGGAAACATCATCAAGTTGTGACTTGCTGGATATTTTTAAGTTGTTTCACATCAACATCTATTTCACAGAACGTACACAGTTTGAACAGAAACAAATGATAAGAGGAAAACATATGGCAGAAGCACAACAGATGGTCAACTATTTTCTGCGTCATCATCATCGACCAGCTTTGGTATATGCTTTCCAAAAATACACATACTCACGCTGGAGAAATATGAGTTGGAATTTGTTTTTCAAGTTTTCCTCTAGCTCCCTCAACTCATCAAGCCTATCCAGCCCTGTTTATTGACTGTATGATAGCAGCATTAGACCACTGAGCAAGACATCAAGGCCTCACAGCCCATCTGTACTTCCACAATGATTCTAAGAAACCTCCTGGCAAACATTTTTGAACAAAAATAATGTTCCAAGAAAATCCAGTACTGCGGCAAGCTTTCCATCAAAACGTATGGAAAAACGATGCTGAATACACCTCCTCCTTATGTTTTAAATACAGCCCTCTGTATTTAAAAATTGAAGTGGAGAACGGCTGGGCTGTTATAACAGGCAGCAGGGAACTGCCAATTTGCTTGAGCAGAAGCTAAGTTGGCTTTTGCCAGAAAAAAACATCAATTCTACCTACTAACTAACATCAGGCATCTTCTCATTCTACCTCTTCCACAGTAATCTTTGGGTTTAAATTCCTACTTATTCATTTCCTATTGCTGTTGCCAAGTTTAAAAATATATTAATTACTCAGCCATTAAAAGATTTTTGCTTCCTTTCGGCATCAATAGGCCTTTCTTTGTCAAGCAGTTCCCAGGAGTAAGCCTTAACATTTCCTGAGAAGACCTGAGCCCCTGCAGCGCCCAGTGACTTTGGCAGGAACTGGGAACTCTCAGATGTTCTTCAAACACTGCAAACCCTTCATGGAACTGAGCCTAAAACCCCCAAATCCTCAAATAACTATGTGCTTAAAAACACACCCCAGGATTCAGAGCAGAATTTCTCAGCCTATGGTCTACAAACCACTGAAGGCTCAAAAAAGGAAAAAGTAGATTTGTGAAAACGTGCAAATAATTGATGGTAACAACCTCTTCTCCGCCTACTCAAAAAAGGCAAAACAAATGAAAGGTTTATGACCTGGGTTTTCCCTCACGTACTGCAATGTTTAAAATCTAATTTTGATTAGTTGTAAATGAAAGCCATTATAGCAATATCGCACTAGTCAGGCCTTGGATACTTTCAAAAAGGCGTGGCACTGTCCAGCCAAAAATGCTTCCAGTAGTAGTGCTCCAAGCTGCAGTGCTCCCCTAAGCAACAGGGCATGCTATTCCTCCTCCTCTCCACAGTGGCAGGAGCTTTCATACCTCAGTCTCCACAGACACACCATTTACCCTAAAAGCAGAAAACTTTTGATTGCAAGAGGCAAGAAAGCATCCTGATTAATATATAACATAAACAAACGACCCACTCCCAATGTGGTGAACCTCTGAGAGGCCAGAATGAAGCATGCAAACAGTCAGAACCTGTTAGCAGAAAGATGCTCCCAACAAAAAGCAGGAGCTCATGCAGAGGGCCAGCCTCACTTAACAGCCGCATACAGCAGGAACTTAGAAAATTTGGAAAAATGTGAAAATTACTTCAGTTTATACAATCGTCACTTAGTTGTCTTCAGTAACAGCACTTAACTATGTTGCCAGAGTTGAAGCACCTGAACAAACCAAGCGGCAGTCTCTCCACTTGTGATGCTGCAGAAATGAAGTCTGTAAAGAAACACAGGCTTTCAACCTCACCCCATCACGCTGATGTTAACAGAATGCTGTCAGAAAAGGTGTTAATTATAAGTTACATGGGGAACACGAAAGTTATCATTCTCCATCTAAACGCAAATATACTAGGAGGGCTTCTAAGAAGGTGTGGATGTGTGAAGTCTAATTACAAGGAGAGCAGACAAGGTGTTGGAACAATGGAGAATTTAAGGCTTTGTTTGATCTGGATGTGGCAGGCAAAGGAGGAAATGTGAAAAATTTAAACCACCAGGTACGTGCAATGAAAAACCCTGACCACTTCACCTCTTGGAGACAAGGCATTCTGTATACAGCAGCCTAATTCATCAGGATTTCCCCAAGCCAAGTAAGTGGTCTGACTGCCTTTCAGCCCTGAAGGCACATATGTCTATTTGGCTAGGTGAGTAAAGGTCTGCAACTCGAGTGATATTTCAGTAATTGAGTATGCATAGAAAGATTCAGACAAAGCTGCTGGTGCCTTGGCTGCAGCACTGATGGAGCAGCTCTAGATGTGTAGCCTAGGATAGGACCTGAGTGCAGAACTACTCCCCAAGCTCCAAGCACCCCCTCGCAGCTGCACACCAAGCAGCCTTGGCTGTGGTGACCCAACTGTGACAGGACTGAGCTTACGTGTGAGCAGCTTTTGCAGGCAAGAGGAGCCCATCCATGTCTCTTCTACCTTCATCAGCAAGGATTAAAAAGTTAGCCTGGTCAGGATGCAGATAGACACATGCCCAAATGACTGGGGTTACTTTGCAGCAGTGTCAGTGAAGAATGAGTTATTCTAAACTTCACTCTGTATCGAAATGGGAGACGTCAGTCTGCCACTAACAGTTACACTCCTCTGTTGCACAGCTGAACAAACATTTTCACATAGACCCAAGTGCCTCCAGAGGCACTCCCACAGCGCCTGGTCCCAAGACCAATCTGGTTAAGCTCAGCTGGTACTTTGAGAAATGCACACCCAGATCTCTCTGACAGCATGTTACATCCTGGCTTTGTCTGAGAATCGGTCTGTTTGGAGAAACAGCATTCCCTGCTGAGCAGATCCTCTTTGAGTCACCCATGATCACCCCAAGACCCGTCTGCAAAAAGGCCTGAGGAAACGATCACACAAACAGAAAAGACATTTACCCTTCAAAGGTACTTACATCATGCCTTCCTAGATCAAAGGCTGCTGGAAGTAAATACAAGGCCTTGGCACTATCAACAAATTTACGGGGTGTAGCCTTTCTACCAGAATGTAAACTTTGGGTCTGCTTGGAAGTTTAGCTCAGAGTGAAAACATCTACTGTCAAAGCACAGGAAAAACAGATTTCAAAGGCCAGCCATGTTGTTCCTCTTGCTGCCCCCACAGTGGTCATGCAGCTAAACCACATTCTTATCCCACTCCGTTCAACTTGTCTTCTTTCAAGTGGTCCCACACTCACACCATTTCTGAGCACTTCATGCCCTGCTCCCAAAACCTGCTTCAGCATGCAAGTTTGTAAGCTATTTAGAAATGACTTCTTAGAATACTCCTAGTGTAGCCTTCATTAAGCACCATCCATCACCACAGTGACTGCAGGATCACGTTTGAGTTTTCATCTATCGTTCTTCTTTCTTCTGCATTTGTCTTGGCATCTTGCGTAAGTTTAGGCCCCATTCTGACAAGCCTTGAATGTTGTCTTCCTAATGGTTTGTCTGTGCTGAGGCAAACTCCTTCCATGTTAGCTTATTTTCCAATGAGAACAGCCATGCTGTATAACACAGCCTAGAGCATCTGCATTCCCACCACCATCCTGAATGCCTCTACATGACAGAACAACCATCAGCAACATTTCACCTTCCTTCTAAGCCCCAGCAGGTCCACAAGATGACCAAAAGACACAAACTGCCTAGTTGAATCAAGCTAAGGGCAGCTGAGTTGAACCAATTAGGAAACATTGTTGGTTCAAGGCCACAAAATGCTTTTCACGTGAGCAGAACATAATTTTTCACTGACATACCTGATGGCTGTTAACATCTTGGAAATTGCTATGCACAGACTTACTGTAGCAGCTCACTTTGCATATACTATGTTGATTAAAAATTCATCTGGATTGCCTAAGAAACAGCCAGAAACAGGCAGATTCTGATGTTAAGTGGACAAGTAGGTAAAAGACACTGCTGAATAGGTTTGTTTAGTTTATAGAGAAGCATATACTTGGTGGATGGCTTTATATCCTTCCATTCTTCTGCCTTCCCTTCTCCTATCCTGTAAAGCATGTTTCCTGAGTTGACATTGTCTTTTTTTTTTTTTTAAAGAAACTCTGTGCTCATGTGCTCTAACATGTGCTCATTATTCTAAGATAACAAACACAAAACAAAACAATAATTTTTTTTCAGTAGAGCATTGTATGACAATCAACACAAGAATTCCATTGTCATGGTTTTGGCTGGGATAGAGTTAATTCTCTTCACTGTAGCTGGTATAGTGCTGTGTTTTGGATTTAGTATAAGAATCATGTTGATAAACACACTGATGTTTTAGTTGTTGCTAAGTAGTGCTTACACTAGTCAAAGGATTTTTTTCAGCCTCCCATGCTCTGCCGGGTGCACAAGAAATTGGGAGGGGGCACAGACAAGGCAGCTGATCCAAACTGGCCAAAGGGATATTCCATATCATATGACATCATGCCCAGTATATTAACTGGGGGAGTTGGCTGGGGGAAGCAGCGATTGGAGCTCGGGGACTGGCGGTGTTCGTTGACGGGTAGTGAGCGATTGCCTCACTTGGGGTTTTTTTCCCTGGGTTTCACCACCTCTCTCTCTGTGTCATTGTCTTCCTTTTATTATTATTATTATTTTATTATTATTATTATACTGTTCTTATCTCAACCCACAAGTTTTCTTACTTTTGTTCTTCGAATTCTCTCCCCCACCCCGCTGGGGTGGGGGGAGTGAGCAAGCAGCTGTGTGGTGCTTAGTGGCTGACTGGGCCTAAACCCCAACACCGTTTACTTTTTTTTCCTTCAAGAGAGTTCTATGAAAAATGAGTGCAGAAAAAGGACTTCTATAAAAAAGGTGCAGTCAATTTTGCATTTAAAATACTGTCCATAGAGGGTAATTTCTGACCAAACACTTCATATGCACATACAATGACATCTCATATAAAGCTATGCTCTGGTAGCAAGCTTTCCCCAGTAATGAACAACATATTATCAATAGCTATGGAAAGATATCCCTAAAAGCCTATGAGTCACCTTTATCACAAAAACCAGCTATTCCTTTTTTGTGTTTTACCTACCAAGTGCCATGCACGCTAGGATAGCAACCTTACTAGAACTCATACCCATGAAGATTAACATATTTTTACCTGCTTCCCTAAAGCCAGCAGAGCTCCCCATGTAAGAACTGTGACACATTTCCAGATCAAAGCCCAGACTTCTACCAAATATTACACATTAAAAAAAATTGTCACAAAGCCCTCACTGAGTGTCATGCACACCTCTACAGAATTAATGCAAAAATGACGTGAAGAAGTAATAAGGAAACAAGAGGAAAAAGACTGGGAGAAATATGTCACAGAATTTTCTCCAGGGTTTCTTTTTCCAGAAGAATGCCAGCCACTGAGAAATCTGCCAAAACAAGTGTCAGTGGGCAAGGGAGAAATTATCCCTAATGATGTACTCTTGTTGATTTCCTCAGATAAGGAGGAGGAAGGTTTTTCAGAGACAGCTGAAAAACATTCACACAAGGCACAGTCACTTTCCCCAGGCTGATCAGGCATGATCTTGCTCCACCCAGTCTAAACATTACAATACAACATAGATGCAAAGTAACTTTAAAAGGAAGTGACCTAGGATCAAATCTCACTAGGGAAAGTGTGTATTTAAGTAACCACAGACGTACTGTAGTAACCCAGGGTTGCAAAAGAACTGTTGTCATAGTAGACAGCCTTCTGAAAAAGTAACCAGTCTTCTACTTAAGTGTGCTACCTACAGTCTGATTTTGTTAAAAAACTTACTGCAGTTAAGATAAATCTTCCTGTAGCCAGAGTTCAGCTTTTAAACAATCTGTTTGACATGCAAACTCATCATGAACACAAGATCAAGATCTACTTCTTCTCAGAAGTGACCCTTTCCCATTTTTATGTATTTAAAAGTCAAATGTGGTCATCAACAAAAAGCAACTTTGTATTATTCCTAACTTGCCACAGGGCAAGCACAGGCATGCTGGCAGCAGGGTAACAAGCTACTGTGCATCAGCTGCTGTTTAAGTAACTGTTTCAGTGGTACTAGCCCTGCCTCTGCAGCACCTGGAGCTTGCTGCAAGGTGGTAGGTTTTTTTTCCCCTTGATGAAAACAGAAGCAAAGCACTTAGCAACTGCCGTGAATTAAGAATGTATAAATGAACTCAGATGTGGCCACATTAGAGCAGCACAGTGGCAATTTGTTTGGAAAAGTCAGTGTTCAGACAGTATGAGGGCAATGAGAAAAATTAAGGTGAGCACACTCATTAGAGACCCAGCTCGACACCACCCACTCTCCACCAGGATTACAGCACCTGGAACAACTCTCACCACTAAGGAACAGACTGCCTTGCAGCATTATCCCCTCCCACAACATTTCTCCCTCTTGATTATCTGCATGCCACTCAATAAAAACAATCGTGCACTTCTCCCAGTTGTTTAAGTCAGCCTGAGATACATAAATAAATCCAACTCAAGTGTTAGCTTACAAACCCCAGCTCAGGAAAACTATGCAACTGAAGTAAAATTGGTGAAAGAGTGACAAATCTCAAGTTTTGTTAAGTACGGCTGGGTCCTTTAGCACTCTGTACTTCAGTGCACCATTTCAGCTATCATCTCTGCCAAATCTTTCTGTTACAGCTCTTTAAGGCAGTTATATGAGCACAGGAACAGGGTAACTGCTATGTGGTAAGCAGCAAGCCTTTCAGAGCAGGGATAGCCTTTTGCTGCAGGCACGTGTGCGCACAGCTGCCCAGCACAGTGAGCAGGTGTTTCCCAGTGGAAATGCAGAGGCCATGTCTGTGATGTTGTATCAACTCACCCACCACTAGCAAAATCACTGTTTCTAACGCTGATAAGGCATACTTGAATAGACAGAAGTGGTTATCAGCTGCTGCCCAATCAATCTGAAGGCTTTCTTCAGTGAAGTGCTGCATGAAGTCTCCCACCGTACCCATCTGCCTCTGAATTCCTCCTCTCAGCAGCAGAAATTCAGCACCTCAGATGAACTGTTCCAGGTTTGCCTGGGAAAACGCATAGGGTAAAACCTACATTCTACCCTATATAAGACCTATCCTACCTGTTCATTTGCTTTTGCCTTGAAATATCTTTTTTGTTGTTATTGTTGTTGAGTACAATCAATTTATTGGTAACAGGTTTAAAGGCAGCAAGAGAACCATGCATTCACAGTAGCAATCTACAAAAAATGGAATGTAAAAATGAAATCAGGCTTCTGTTTCTTTAAAATAGGCTCCAAAAGAATGTCTTTTACCAGCAAATCTTGGAGATCTGAGAGATTAGGTAAAAGGCTGTTGCAAACTAGTACTGGTTGAGAAAGAGACAAATAATCAAGGAAGGGATCAAGAAAAACAGTTTTGCCTTTAATATTAATGTCCCAGACCTATTTTAATTCATTTTTTCACACAATTACAAGATTTTGATTCACACACATTTCCATCTTACTGACTGTAGGAAATGAAATCATGACTGCTTAGACCTACTGTTTCTTCACACCAACTGTCCAAACATTTTATCCCCGACCTAGCACAGAAGTACTCAGTAAAGCAAAGCCCAATGGTCCCCCCCCCCACCCAGTTGCTGTTTCCTCAGGGTCCTCATAAAAAACGATAAGCCTTTCAAAGAACTATCTTAATTAAAAGGTCTTAAGAAAAAAGTACATTACAGCAAAGTAGAATAAATAAAATCTAAATTATATCAGCTATTATATTTCAGAAAAAACCCAATGTTTAATTTTCCATGTGAAATCATTTTGCAAGTTAAATCAAGGATTCAAGTCTTAAAATCCCTTTTTCTACCTCAGTTCTTCACATATACATAAATGCTCACTGCAGGTGCAAGAAGTCAAATGCAATCAATTTCTTGCTTTAAGACTACATTAAAATTATTCAAGCAGACATGCCTTTTGTTCACTGGTTGTATAGAACTGACTTCCTAAATGCTATTAAAAGAAATTTATTATTCTCCACTACACCAAAGAAGAATTTTAACAAGATATATAGTTAGTAAAAAAGAAACTGAAACATTCAGTGAGCAGCTGCTTCATATGTGTCTGCATTTTAAATCTCTTCTCACATAATACTCCTCCTCACATAGCTAACATCCCTGTACATCCAGCCAAGTGAATATGTCACTGGTTTTCCGTAGGAGCCTGCTATCAGCTGACCTTGTCCATGTTTTGCCAGGCAGCTCATAAGTCCATCAGCCATATTGCCATGCAGTGTACAAGCGCCACATCATACATCTATTGCCACACAGTGCATCACAGCCTTATTTCACACGCAGCTCAACTTCAGCACCATTTCTCCACAACAAACCCCTGCACACTCCCCACACCAAGTCGTGCGGGTGGAGCACCAGCATTACTTTGTCTTCCTTTGCATGACACAAAAATATATGCACATACATCACAACTTATCTTTTGTCAATTCTCTTCTTGAGGCAACAGAACCATCTGTACCACTGTAAAGCATGTAAGCCTGTTCCCTTAAACACTTCAAAAATCCCCTATGTTTTTCAAAGACCTGATTTCACACAGGCTTTCCCAAATGCTGTCAGTTTGCAAGACTGGCAGCGAGACTGCTGCAGAGCCTAAGAGCCTTTCACCTTGTATTTCCTGCACAGTCAGAAGGGTCGTCCTTTCTACCCTCTACTACCATCCCAGCTGTGGGCTAATGTGTACTCCTGAAGCCCTGCAGCTTAATGCAAATAAAGCCCAACACAAAAAGGAATGTAACATCAGCCTTCGCATTTGTTCCTTTTGTGACTGCAAACCTGAAGTTGTTTAAAGAATAAACTACACATCAAATGCTATCAGTGGTTTCATTCGCTGTGAAGATTAACAAAAGCAAAACCTACAAATACGAGCATTTGAAACTGCCTCAGAAATATGGATACGTGCAGTTCTGCTTCCTGAATCTTTAACCCCCTGCAAACCTATTAAGCACATGAGCAAATCTATAGTATTTTTTGGGAAACATACTCTCTGTGTAAAATCCTTCCCAAACAATTGACTAAATCAGACCTAATGTGCTATGAACAGGAAAAGGACAGTACTCCAACTAATTTGAGATTAAGAAAAAATTAAAGAATATTAAAGATCTAAATTCTTTCATACTTTCACAGGAATTAGCAGCAAACAAATCATGCATGAATGAAAGGTTTTCCTATTCTTTTGAATTTTCCACTTACATAACAGCATGTACCAAGTAACAGGTTGCACAAGTCTTATCTGCATAGCAAGGACTAAGTAGGAACAGAAAGAGATTAGCAATGTTTGTAGAAAAGATCTGTTTATATGCTGAAAAGCCTATTTAAAAATCTTTCCTGCAGTCTTTGCCAGGCTATAATTATTCCAGAATTATTTCCTAATTTTTCCATCTATACACACAAGCACCTATTAATTTTCCTATGGTTTGTAACTGTTGTTCTATTTTATTAAGAGGCCCACATGCTCTATATCTGAGTACCTCTCTATGCTGGAGTTTGAAACTGAATTTGAATCATTAGCCTGATGTCTATATAACAAAGCATCTCATTGTCATTCAAAAGGACTTGGAAAGCGTTCAAACTATGCAAGAGCAATAATCCATGACAGGGTGCATTAGGCAGGTACTGATGCATGCCTAATGCACATTGCAAAGCATATGCCGCTCCAAAGTACACTCTGAGGTTATCTTATATTTCCTTTTTCCTGCTTTTTAAAAATATTTACATGCAGTTCATTTTACACAAGCTATTACTTTTAGCAACTACAGAAAGCTACTCCTTTAAAAGAATAATAATAGAAAAGCTACAAACACTTTTCCCCTCCAATTCTGAACATATTTATTCAACATTTTCCTAATTTTCCAATTTAAAAAAAAAAAAAAGGAAGAAAACAAGATCATTTTCCTTGCATCATCTAAACCTCTATTTGAAAAGCTCCTTTTCCTCAGTACTGGAAGCCAGATGAGAGACTACGAACTGCTCAGCTTTACCATCGTTAGTAACACTTTCATGCAGGCAGTGGGAACATCACACTCTGGCTCAGATCAAAAGCAACAGCTAGCTCCACTTCCCACGGCACACAGGAGCAGTTTGGCAGCGCTGAGACCCACTGCAAACACTGGAAATCTCTCCGACTTGCTTGGTGCAGGCACAGTGCTTGGTCTGCGTCTGTGTGCAACAGAGAAAGACAGAGTCCAACAGGCACATGGGATGTCCCAAACGTGCAAAGAAAGGCTTGAGCGACAGAGAGGTTTCTGCAAGCAGGTGAAGTCAGGAGTCCTTATCCTTATGCAGCACAGGGAAACCACACAGTAAATTATGGGAAAGGGGAGTGCTGGTGGGAACCAGCAAGGCCACTTCCAAAACACTTACTTTGCCTCCCTTAGCAGCATGTGCTCTTGGAGCACATACTCCCTGATAACCGTGCTCTGTTCTGGACAGCACACAGCTGTACACCAAATCAACTGCCAGCTCAACACCGAGCTAGTCTTTTTTTACCTGCTGCTGCCTAACCTAGGTGAGATATTTGACAGATGGACACAGCTTCTGTAAGGACTAATGTTGTCTTGAAAGGCTTGCAGCAATACCAAAAAATGGTAACATCAATGTGCCTTTGAGCGCATTTCCTTTGCTGGTTAAAAACATGAGGTATTTTTTGTTATCCACATAACACAGCAAAAGCCATGATTTTTACAGGGTGGCACAGAGGGACAATGCATTTTCTAGCTGAAATGGCAAACCACTACATACCAGGAGTTATCTGCCAATAATTGGGCAATGTGCTGATTAATACTTTTTCCGGGTTGCCTAAGGACAGTACATGCATGAATATCTCACTGCTATTAATTAATTGCTCTTTGTGCATTTATCCTGGTAGAATTTACGTGTCCCACACAGTGAATACCCTGAACAAGGCAATTTCTACCTCCAAAGCACTTACTATTGTCAGTTTATTTGTCCTGCTTAGCCTGATGCTCAGATTGGCAATAAATCATCGTTCTTAGCAGCTGAAGTGTTTAGTGTCTTTCATTCAATATTCTTTCTTCTCCACTGTCCCCCCTGCAAGTACAGTAATCGTGCTGAATAGTCATTTACAGCACTGCAATTAAGAGATTATTCCATTAGGCTTTGTATTTCTATCCGGTTTTATGTTTCCATTAAAAGCACTTTGTTAAACAATTGAGCAACAAATGTAATGCAACCACAGGAGTCTCAAGAGCAGATGCCTGTCAGGCAGAGCCCCTGCAAAGCAGCCAAGGAAGGGCAAGCAGTGCTCATGGGTCGACAGAGACACCCTCCTCTCATGCTGGGTCCCCAAACCAGGGAGAGAACAGTTAGCATGACTAGAGATGGGCCAGTGTGGAGTAAGTAATGGAGGAGCTGACTGCCTGCCAGGAGTTTGGGTGAAACTGGGGAAGAGTCACTGGCAAGACACCCATGTGCAGGATGGGTTCCTCTGTAAACACAGCATCATTGCTTGTGCCTCTAAGAGCAGAGTAAGAAACGTCAAGGAAATTTTACTTCTGTAAAAAGTGACCACTTCTGTGCTTACATTTTAGTATGCATGCAGGGCTCAGGAATTCAAGTATTTCAGACATCTCCAGGATTCATGCAGCCTCAGTCAATACATTTACCACCAAGAAAAAACTGGACAATGAAATAGTTTGCCATTTCTGTGGCAGGTTCCTCTCATCCCGCATTTTACAGTTGTTTGGTTGGTTTTGGGATTTTTTTCCCCCCTTCCTTCTTTCTCTGCAGCATAGTTCTGCTGCTCTTTCCCAAGTCCTTGCCCTCTGCCTGATCCATTTTAAGCCCGTGAGAACTGGAGGTTACTGGTGAAAGCCCCCTTCTTCATCACGTGTGTGAAGTTTCAGCCCTTGGAAATGGTCAGTACCAGTGAAGCCCTTGCAAAGTAAAAAGGCTGTGTCAAATGAGGAAGATGCTCTTCCTCAGACCTTGGCAGGAAGCACAAGGAGTGAACAGATGTTAGATGCAACTCCAGCAAATGGAAATTAGAGGGGAAACTCAACTTTAGTTGTATTTTTAATACACCTGTCTCAGCTATGAGAACATATGGTCATAACACAGCAACTTTTCTTTCCTTCTTCAAGGAGCAAAACCTGACAGGCAACTGGTAAAAGGCAACTAGTCAAAACACTTGTTAACTACGTTACAGCTCTTCTATTTCATTGGCTTCCAGACTGTATCATTTTGTTTCCAGTTATAACCTTCTAAGGGATAGGTATCTTTCCAAGACTGTTCTCAACCAGCTGTCCTTTTGTCTGGGGAAACTACCACTCTTAAAGGAAGTCACATCTGCCCAGACAATAATGGTGGTGATTTCGTGCCAAGCTTGTGACCAAGGCTGGAAAATTACACCAAAGTGCTGCAGGAATACACGGGAGGAGTTTTACCAGGCATATGCAGCGTTTTGCCCACTCAGCGGTGACTCAGGATGTCTTCCAGGGATACCTCGCCTTTTCTGATAAAACCCATCAGAGCCTCTGCCCTTATGAGTATTTTCATGGTAACAACCAACAGCCTCTTTGAGTCCCTGTCCTCAATGCTATGGTGGCGACAGATGATTTGGAAGGAGAATGAATCAGCACTGCCTCTCCCTGGGGTTCCTCATCCCTGGCCCTCCCACGCGTGTTCCCAATGACACTTATTCATCACCCTGAGCACGAGGCAGGAAGTCTGAGCTTTGCTCTCCAAGGGACTGAGCAGATGCCCTATTGTAACCATTGTGTCAAACTTCTGAAGAAGGTTTTAAATTCCTCCGTGTAGGCTGCTGCATTCTCCCCTCACCCCTGACTCTGTCTAGAGCTACATCCAGTGTCAAGTGTGGTAAGCCTCTTGAACAACCCGCTTCCAACCAGACAGCTTCCTGCGTCATCATGGGGACACGCTTCCTCTGGATTGCTTCATCACTCTCTGTTGTCTCTCGCTGTCCCAGAGATTCATTAATGAAGCATCCACAAACACGATGAATAACAACTCCGACACCAGCTAACACCCCAAATAACCCAAGTACCATCCAGCCAAGTCATCTGTAGAAAGCCAGGTACTTTCAAGAAAACGCAAGCTGTTCATAGGGATTTAGAATAACTTTTTTTTTTTTAAACCACAGGGTAACTAAATCTCTCCTAAAATCTCAGCACACACTTTCTAATACAGAATGTCTTTTCCATCTTACTCAATTGCTTAGTTGTCACAGTTACTAAACATGCAACCACAAAAAAGTAGATGTTTTGCACAACAAACTTGTTATGCGCAAGTATTTCTAGAAGCCACTTGAAAAATGGGAGGAAGGAACAGAGACAGTCACTCTTTCTACATTTTCCTGTTCCACCTGAGACTTTCCTCTTATCCATCCTCAGAACAACTCAGAGTTCTCCCCAGCCAACATATTGTGCCTTAGCCCCACATTTTTTCACTTAACACAACCCAGCTTAGAAATATGATGCTTGTAGCAATACACAGAACAGAGAAAGAACAAAGGAAATGGCAAGGTTAATATCCCTCCCCTCTTCCACATCTCTTTTTCTCTCTGTCATGCACACATGTAGAAGTCATTCCTCAGTTTCAAGCTGTGAATCAGGAACCCATTTTGAGCACCTGCTTATACAGACACACATGCAAAAACCATTCTCCGTGTAAAAGCTCCAGGTCAAGAACTCATTTTGTGCACAAGCTTAAGCATGGCTCTTTAACAGGAACGCTTTCTTGAATTGGACTTGAAAGCTTAAAGCCAAAGGAAACTAGAAAAACAGATACTAGTCTAAATTCCTCCTTTCACCAAAGTAGTTCATTGTCTTATAATACACAGTTTAAGCCTCTCAAAAGTTGTGGAGGGAACAGATGAGCTGGAACCAAGCATACATGCTGAAGGCTACAATTTGGCCCCGAATGAGACCAATGTAGAAAAACGCAGAGAAACCTGTGAGATTCAGAGCAGCAGCTGTAACAACACCTTGCACGTACACCCTGCTGAGCCCTGGCGCATCACCTCTTGCCGCCATCTCAGCCTCCAGCACACCCTTGGCAGGCCAAACTCACACAAACCATTTCAACCCTCCTCTGGTTTCCTACTTACCATTAAGACTTCACTGCACGTCAGCAGGATCCAAGATCTGTATCTAGTCAGGGCCTGCACCTCACTTGCACTCCATCTTATTTGCACTTACTCAGCAAAGGGAAAAAGAGGAAGGGGTGAAAGAATAGTTCAAGGACTTTCTAAGAAAACTACATGACTTAAAGACATTCTAAACACATCATGTTAACCCCAATGACTGCTACTGGTTTTTCAGCCCTCACACTCTGGTTCTTGTGTGTTCAGAGACTTCTCTAGGGAAAAGAAATAAGTATTGAACAGACAAAAACAAATCATTATTTGCTTGGCAGATTACGGTACAGGTACATAAACAGTCTTTAAAGTTGCTACACTCAAGTAAACATAGGTTATATCAGCTATGTTATCTGTTAAAAATATCTGTACATTTCCATCATTAGGTTGAGAGGGTAGAGGATGGCCCATTTTCAGGGAAGCAATTCTTTAAAAAGGAAACCATTAACTTGATATTTAATCAATGTACAAAGGAACAGGGAAGTAAAGGAGTAATTTTCCCAGTATTTCCACTGTCAGTAAGTTGCATCCTTTTTCATCTGCCCCAGGCATGACACCCTGACCCACCAAATTAACAGCTAGACAGCAATGGACTCTAAGAAAAAAATGAAAGGAAGGCTAATACAGAAATCCATCAAAATAAAAGCAAAAGATATGGTTGAGACACAGAAAGAAAACAGTTTTCTTCACAATACCTTCTTTTACACAGCATTTCTATCAGACTTTTTCAAGGAAGGGAAGAATATTTTTAAACACGGCTTTTGAGTTTTTCTTTTGCTATAGCTGAAAAAAGGACATTTTCCTCCCCCTCCCCACTGTTTTGGCTAGCACAAATCATTACTACCAAATCAGAAAGCTATAGGAATAAGCAGTCTTAGTGCACACAAAGTACCGTTTTCTATAGTGGAAACTGAACTGAATGCAAGACCCTTGACTGAGACACTGCACACTCCATACATGTCTGTCTCTAATCAAGGACAGGGCAGATACCAAGTCAGTTCTTAGCTTAAGGACTGAAACAACTGTATTTGGCCACAAAACGACACAAGGTTCAGCCCAAAGGACGGAATGTCAACTAAATGGTCATTAGATTTAAAAATTAACCCAGATCACATCTGCCTTATAAGCATTACAGGATAGGGTTGGGGTTTTTTGTCCACAGTTTTCTTTTTCGTTGTTTTGGAGTGTTTTATTTTGTTTATAAATAGCACTGTTCCTAAGTTTTCATGTTAAATTTTCTTGCAAGTTGTTCAAAGTAGCAAAACAACATCAACACACACCAACACAGCTGCCAAAACAGTCTGAGAAGCTTTTGGTTGCAATAATCAGATTATGTTATAATTACAAACTGCTTTCATTTATTTAAGAGTTACAGAAGGACGGTTCTGGCTGTGAAACGCAGTGCTAGACCACATCAGCTGTCTGCACTGTAAGAGAAAGGAACAGCAACAGGCTCCCTGCATGTAAATTCAGTCCCTCCAAAGACATATGAAAAAGGGATGTGTAATGAGAGAAACCTATCTACTCTAGATCAGTTCGTTCAGTTTACTTAACTGACTTGGAAAGAAAACACACTTTCCAAATCATTAGGAACCAGACCGATTCACGCATTTAAGTAACGGAAGAACCAGTTCAGAAGCCAAGTTTTAATGTTATCATTTCTGCAGACTGACGTTTTCATCCATCCACTTTAATCCATTGTGGTCCTACTTGTGCAGAGTTGCACTGTCCATGCACCACAGCACCAAGCAACAGCACTATGCTATGCTCAGCAACATGCTAAGGTAGGTACAGAAATTCCAGTTTGTGGCTGTCATCATTTTGGCTCGCTCGGAACCAAGGTTAAGGTCACCCCATTTACCCACCACCAGTTTGAAGCTGGTCTGGAAGGAGGAGGGAACAACATCAACAAAAAGTTAAGGGCATCTTCAGAAGGGAAGTCTAGGGTTTGCTGAAAAAAAGCTTTAACATTCATCCTTCTCCTTTCCCATGTTAAATTCTTCATTCCGAACTGGCTAGGCTGCCTTGTAGGCACAACTCCATGTACCTGCACAGGTCTTTGATAAAAAATGAGTTTCCAGCCTAGTTTATTCTTGCAGAAAAGGCTGCAGTCTGTAGATAAAATGTATAGCTACTCACAGTGAAGCTTTAAGCATACCTTTGTACTCAGAGAAATTAATTTTTGTGAGAGACGAATTTAAGCTAGTAACTTTCCCTTCAGCTGTTCTTATTAATTATTCCCTAGTAAGCTATAAAAGTGCTCAATACAAACACTGGTATCCTGCTAAGAAAGTCTAGAAAAAAAGCATGTTTTTCCCCCCAAAATGAAACTTGCTGAATGATATGCTAAAAATAAGGGTTTTTTCCATAGGTAACTTACAGAAAAAACACTCTAACATCTGTTACAACTAGATGGCACATCTTTGCAGCGTTATTAGTGTCATCCATGTTCTCTTTCAGCTTTCTTACTTGCTATTTCTTGATTACATTATACCATCTAACTTACAAACTCTGACTTTTCCCAGCAAGGAAGAATTTCTGCCAGCTCCTTTATATATCACATAATTTTTATCTCGATAGCTTGATGACATTAAAAATTCCCTATACCTAGAAGAACAAAAGCTATACAGGTATTCCTTTATCAGCACATGCTTCTATGCCTGGGAGTACTGGTGCCATTTTTGTTACAATTAAATAAGAGAACTGCAAGGGAAAACTTTGTGGCACTTAATTCACTAAATGACCAAAAGTATTTTTTCAAAGGGGAAACTCTGATTACTGAATTTTTCCAAGTCAGCCAATTTAGGAAGTTTTTTTTGACCATTATTTTTAATACCTCAGTGTATGAGTCAACTGCTTTTCATGCAGAACGCAACGGGAAAAATCCCCCATGTCTCTGAATACCACATCTCATTATTACGGTGTTTGTAAAAGCAGACTAGACTTTCTCAAAGAACAGAACACAATTCTACCTATTTTTCTGTCTCTCCCTGATTTGGGCAGTTACACAGAATTCTCTTAAGCTCTAGCCTAGTAGTTTTTTTACCCCTGTAGTCCATTACACAGAACCAGGCATTTCTTCTTAAGAGGGTCACAAACACTAGCTTAAGCAAAGAAAGCCTATTATTAGTTCGCTGAAGCCAGCCCATGTAAAATGGATAGGGATTTGCAAACAGATAAAGATCATTAACAGTGTTCCAAAACCTCGGCAAAGTGATCACATTCCCTTTAAATATTAATAGACTTGTTCATCTTGTTTCCAGAATGAAAGTTATAGAACATCATGTGTTAAATCAGAAACCCAAAATCAAACCCAAAACTTCATATATTTAAACATTTCTGAGACCCAGAGCATGTAAACAAGCTGAAAATCATTAGCTTTCAAAAAAGAATGTGCATAAAATGTACTCACAGACACAAGGAAAAAAAACATATCAATTCCACATACTTCTGAATTGACTGAATTAAAGCTTTAAAACTAGATAAATATTTCTGAAGGGAGAAGTACTGCTTCAAGTACTGCCTAAAGCTTCCCATCAGCCTGCAGAAGAGACAACCATGGGGAAAGCATCCTACAGCAAAGCTCCCCCTCCAGACTGGGATGTATCTCAGACCTGGGTGCCCATCAGCCAAGACTGCCCTGCAGCACAGACTGAGAATTAACTGCAAGCCAGGTTGTGACTGAAGAGTTTACAAGTGGGCTTGGCTTTCCGGTAGCAAATACTAAAGAGAGGCACAAGTGAGAAAATATCAAACAGACAAGCACAACCGTGTATCGCACTGGTGAAGGGAGGCCCCAAAACAGCCTTCTCCAAGCAGGGCGATCAGTTTTATTTCTCATGTGCTAACTCAGGCAGTAATCACAGTTTAGCACAAGAATCACAAGAGACAACACGGTACAAAGTCTCAAGTACCATCACGTTATTTCTAGTGACTGCTTTCCATTCTCCCCATTCCCCCCCCGCCAAAACAAGTACCAGAACCAAATGCAATCACCTCGCACACTGAAGATGCAACACAATCGTTTAAAAAAAAAAAGGAAGAGTAGCTGTACAAATTACTTTTGCCAAAGGACACCCAGCAGGAACAGAGAAGTAACTGCATTCCTCGTGTCAGACTACACTGCCATAGTAATGGAAAAAAAGTATTTCTTTAAAAGAGGCACATACTATGAACCCAGTGATTTATGAATGAGGCATCTTCATTTTGATATCGATATAAACCACAGGGGGTTTACTGCTTTTTTTAAATTTATGTAGGTAGATGATTCTAGAAGTAACTTTAAAAACAACGTTAAAAGGCGGGTGTAACATTTCAGTAAAATCGAAGAGAGACTTTCAGGCTGGACTACAGGAAACATCATGGTCCCACTGGACAGAGATGGGTGTTTTCTTTTACCAGTTACGAGCTAACTGCTGGACAAGGCAGACTATCCCACTACAAGGGGTCTGCAGGGTTTCAGCAAAGAAGGGAGATACCGTGGTCCAGAAGAGCTCTTCAGCCAATACAGCTTACATCCACCATCCTACACCCATCCCCCCAGAAGCCATATGCCAAAAAAAGCAGCCTTATTCATCGGTACCATGGAGTTTACACTAACCTTTGGCCAACAGAGTTATCTCACCTCTGCAGTATATTTGTTGCCTGTACTTTTAGCTATGCCAGCAAAACTTCTCAGGGTAAACAAGGCCTCGAAGCTGCAGTGACAGACAGACATGGTAGCCAACAGAGATGGGGGCCTCTAGGTAATGGCAATGCCCAGTGCTTAAAAAAAACAAGCAAACCTCCCCGCTCTGCAGCACAGCTAGCCCATGCTATCCTTCTGTTAGCACAGGTCATTTCAGCTGCGGTATGAAGAAATGTGTCCCTAGACTGACAGCCTGTTCTCAGCAGAACCACAGGCTTACTGGCACCAGGAAAACAACTTCTACTAGAACAGCCTGTTCTGTTGAGGACTGTGGGGACAGGGAAAAGAGAAAAGCATTTCACCAAAGCGCTTCTAAACTGCCAGCATATTCCCTGTCTTCAAATTAGGATGATTCTTCCAAAACAGCCTACTGGGGAAAGAGGATTCTTGAGAAATAGCTGCAGACCTGTTAAGAGAAAGGGTTTCTAGGCTGTGCTTGCAAAGATGAATTATCTTGATAATATCTTTTTAAGCACAATCTAACAAACTGCAGAAGCACAAGGATACCGAAAGCAATTTCTTACCATATGCCTAGAACTCTCCAAAGATGTAAATATCCCTTTACTGCTATACATTTTAATAATTCCTTTCAATTTCAGATGCTAGCAGATACCCATATTTCAAACTCTCTCATAGTGCTCTCTCACGTACCTCACATAGACACACCAGCTGCGGAATGCTACTTTGCCACGAAGGAGCTGTTCATACATCAATGAATACATCATTTGCTGCTTAAAGATTACGCAGTATACGGTATTCTAAGCAAAAAATGTATAGAATAAAAATACTACCATATACTTGTGAGTTCGCTCTTTTGTTTCTTTTTAAAAAGGGCTTCTGCTGTACTCTTCCTGCTTAGGTTTTGGTGAATTGGGGGTAGGGGTGTTTTGTTGGTTTTTGTGCTTTGTTACTTTTTTTGTTGTTGTTTTTTGTTGCCTTTTTTTTTTTACAAGTACAAAAATGAAACCCACATTTTTTACAGTTCTGAGAATAAGTTTTACTGTTGTCTCTGAGGTTAAACATTAACAATTTGCTCGTTGAACTTCTCTAAAAATTAAAGCAGGGATATTATTTTCTCTTAACTTGACAGGTAGCACTGCAAAATCAACACTAAAGGAAAACTTTAGGTCACTGGTACAATAAACACTCAGTACAACTAAAGATTACAACTCTATACAGTAAACAATATCTAAGCCTAAACTAATCCAGAAGACAAACATCTTCATGAAGCATATGGCACCTGTGAGGAAGGTTGCCTATTCAAACCTGCCTAGACACCTCAGCTTGACAATGCTGAAAACACTTATTAACATTAGCAGAGCACCTCCTCAAATGCAGTTTTGTGCCCACACACCTGCTTTTTCTCCCTGCCTGCCACCTCTCCCTTCCCCCACAAGAATAAGGCAGTAAAAGAAATGCACTTTTTAAACCTGTGCAATAAAATAAGGTGATCAACAATTTCTGCACCTCCCCAGTGTACAAGGGAGCTGGCAGCTAGCCAGCCATCACAGCTGAAAGGAAAGACGGGTGGGAAGGATTCTGCCTCTCAGCGCTTTCCACAGTCACTTGATTCTGTACAGATTGAGAATGCAACTTCTCTTCCCCAAATTGCCTGCGAATATGCAACTGTGGAAAATCTGCTCATAGCACATACAGTAGCTTGTTAGTTCCCCGTAAAAGCATTCTGCTGGAGCAATGCAGCTCTATCTTAAACCACCTATGATAACACTGCATTTTGAAGCAATATCTGCCCCAGCCAGTTGCTCCACCCCAGCCAGTGCTACGTGTGTCTTCTCGTTTTTATCATGGACACAGATGAACTGCAGCAGCCAAAATTGCAAAACGTAACATAGAGAGTACTTTTTTTACTACAACATACCACGGGAAAAAAAAAATTTCCATGCTGTGTTCAAGCCTCAGCAAGATGAGTACTTTCCTTTTTTTTTTTTTTTTTTAAGGCTCAGGCATCTCTACATTAAAGTAACTCGTTCACCATGCTGCTCGTGAGCGAGGCAGTAAACCAGCCTCTGCACTCCTGACCACCCTGCGCCTGAGCCAGGCCTTAGCAGGACACCCTGCACTCGGTGGAGAGCTCTTTCTTACTTCACAGTAGTCCACCTCGTAAAGAACAAATGTCTTCGTAGCATTCCTATGTACTTTACTGAGACAGCTTTTCTATTATATTTTTAAGGCATTTAAAAGCTTCATGTCATTCACTATGACTAGGGTCAGAAGGAAAGCACTGAGGAGAATTTATGCAGTTTATTAAAGGTTTGTTTCCTGCTATTCATGCTGCATCTTGCAGTTGAACTAGCAAATGATTGTCTCATAAGAAGCAGTAAGAAGATGCCTCTCTCTACAGGACAGATTCAGGCCCAGGAAAATTCGTGATCTAAGGAAATGTTCCCTTCTCTACCAGCTCAGGTATACCATGGCAATAGTATTTCAGAGTTTTCAAGGGCCTATTACAACTTGAAACCTCCACTGAAAAAAAAAACAAAACCAAACCAAAAAAAAAAAACCCAACCAACAACAAAAAAACCACAAAAACAAAACCAGCAAACCTACTTGAAAAATCCACTTCCCTGTTAGCACCTCTTCTCTGTGGGGGAGCTTCAGCTGCAGGCCTGCCCCAAAGGAACAGATCCCAGGCTCAGAAAGTAACTCAGCTGAAATTCCCCAGCAGCCCACAAAACATGCCGTGGATCAGCTAGGCATTTTGTTCTGGAGAAAATAGGGTTGTATTTCTACAGGCAGAGCTAGTAGCAGTGTACCAGCAAAACTGACAGGGGTTCACAGGATATTTTAGCTTTCAATAGACAGGTAAACTCCAACAAGACACTGTTTCAGTCAGCCCTTCTTCACCTACATCAGCTGACTGGGATGCAGCATCACCAATACTGACATTTGCCTGTATCAACAGGACCCATGAAACAAACAAGTTATGAAACATGTCCTTACATCTGGCCTGGAAAGCTGTGAAACGACATGGAACGAAATCAAGCTGCATCATTCAAAGTAGCTTCTCCTCAAGGAAAAGCCTCAGCCTTCAGAGGAAACTGTTTTGCTGCATTTAGCATGTTTTAAATGCAGATATAGCCACATTTAATTTCTGCACAGTGCCACCTTCTTTTTCTACCAAAATGAGTGGTACAGCCTCGTTTCAAGACTCTTCTGGGTTTAGCTGGTACGACTTGGCTTTAGAGGGCAGAAACAGAGGGCTTCCCAGACTGCTGTCCATCATTACCCTTCCCTGCAGGACTGACTCAGGATAAAGAGCAAGGTGAGCCCAGCAGGGATGCCAGCACAACACTCAGATTTCATGTTGCTCTGACTGTGCTACTGCGTTCACCTATGTACAAAGATTAGGAAATTGCATTAATTCTGCATACCTACAATCACACTAATCATGACCACTTCGAAAGGCAAGTTACATGACAATTGGAAATTCTTAGCATCCATAACAAAGTATTTATTTATCCACCAATTTTAAATAAAATAAGTGTAACTGACAGGGTTAATGGATCCCAACCAGCCTGAGAAAAGCAGCCTACATCTTCAAAAAAGCAGCTATTTATCTAGAGATCCTCAGCCTGCGACTGCTGCAGCAGAGCACACATTTAATGAAGAAGGAAGCAGAAGAGAGATGGACTCCACCACTCAGTTAAAGAGCCATATCATCCTCCTGCCTCACTGATCGGTGGTAGTAGCTGGTAGTGAGTGCAGGTGCCACTCTGTCCCACACACCTCCTAGGGGTCCTGCCTTATCTCAGAACAGCTGAATGGCATGTGATGAATATCACACCACATTTAACAGGAAAGTAAACTTGTCCTCATTCAGATCGATCCTGCTTCTGCTCACACGTTCCTGAATATACCATAAAAACCTGACACAAGCCCTGTTGCCCAGGGACACTAGAGGCATTAGATCATCCACATGTTCCAGAAATGAGTGCATAGAAAGCTACAACTGCAAACCTACAGCTCAGCTAGCAACTTAAAAAGAAGAAAATCTACATTATATACAAAACAGTGCTAACTGGAGGATAGTTTCTCCACTTAATGGCTCTAGATATAAGCTTTTTACAGCAGCCATTGATAGAAGCTGATCATTCTCAAACAGCTGAAATAAAGCATACCCAACTCACCACATAATAATTTCGTAAGATTTACTATTTTAAAAAAATGTTATGGCATCCATTATCAGCACATCGGTTTCTCAGTCATCACTATTACAGTTTTTAAAATGCTGAAGAGCAGCAACAGGCATGTTTATCACCTTGTTTTCCTTACCCTTCCACCCCTGAAAACAGTGAAACCCAAATGCTAGGTGAGCTGCCCAGGATCACAGCACTGAAGTGGAAGAAAGGATGCAGGATTTTCTTGTTACCAAACATCATCCCTAATGTCACATCCCTTTCACTAGCTGCAACATACAGCATGTGAGAAATAGCAAACCCAAGCAGATGGAGGAGTGCCCGAAGGCCTCATACAGAGTGATACCCAAAACACTACATACAGCGCTCCGTATCATACCACCGCATCAGTAATTTACCGAACTTGCAGAAAGTTTGTATTTTTTACAGAGGAGAAATGAACACAAAAAGCTCACCCACATCTTTTGTTAGCTACCTAGCAGAGTAAACCCTCTGACATGTTTTGCCAAATGAATTCTGGAGACATGTGGCCTCTCAGTCCCACACAGTACAACTCCAATTATTTACTGTGAATATGAATTCATCCATCACTGTTGAATAAAAGCTTCTACACACCCACAAAGCACAAATCTCTTGGACTGAGATGGATACCCCTGCTGACCTGTGCCACCTAAAGAGAAATACCACAAGCACCAGGCTTTCTGGCAAATGTAACCCCTCTCCTGCAAGAGATTGATTTCTGCTGCTCATATTCACTCCTACTCTCTTTTAAATGTCTTAAAATGAGCAATGATCAGAGACTTTAACACTGATCTTCAAGCGTACAGAGGTTACCTTCTTACTCACTATGCTGAAATGCTCTGACGCAGTTTTAGAGCTTCAGCACCTCACAGCATCCTGACAAAAGCAAAAGCCAATGCACACAATGGAGGAGAAGGGAGGGTACAGACTGGCAGGTGCACATCTTGTCTCTATGCCCGTCTCAAACAGTAGCTGTGGGGCACGGTCCTTTCACCTACCCCCCAGTACTCACCCCCATGGACCCAGCCCTTGGTCCATTTTCCTCACTTTCAGTTTGAGCCACTCAATGTATAAAACTTTATCCTCTGCGCCATCCACCTTACAGGTTAGGAATGTGGTTCGCTGACCCCAATGCCAGCCTTGCCCTTTCTCGGCCAGTTTGCTGAGGCTGGGGGCTACTGCTGGGACGCAGCTCCCATGTGCCCTCCTGCCACCCAAGAAAATGGCTGTGTGACCTCTGAGACATCGCGTATGTCCCTGGCCTTGGAGCCAAGCCAAGCTGCAAGGCCAGCCAGCGGCACTAAGATTTATGCTGTATCCTCTCTTAGCATGCGGGCCTATTAAAGCAACGTGCTGATAATGGAGCCCAGTAAATCATGCGAATAAGTGATCGTACAAAGAAAAAAAATATGCTGAAAAAAATAAACCTTTGCCTCTTTATTAAGCACTCCCAGTTTCCCCACACGCAGAGAGAGCAGGCAGTTGGAGCTAAAGAGTTCAGCTGTTAACGAAGCAATCAATCTTCCCGTCCTTCCTCCCCAGACCTCAGGGCTCTGTCATTCTGCAGTTTGTAATTTAAAGCCAGCTCTTGGCTTCAAACCTGCAGAAAAGCACCACTGTGAAAATACACGGCAAGTGCCAAAATTCTGTGCAGAATATGCCACCATTTTTGTTTTCCCCCCTCCCCCTGCCTGGAGGAAAGGGGAGCAGGGGGGCTGTTTGATATGGGAGTAAAGACCAAAAAGAGGAGTTTCTCTGTTCGGCATTTCTGAAATGTCCATTAAAGCATCGTAAAAGCTAAAAGGCATTTAACAAGTACCTTAAATAGCCGTGCTTCATCAAGTACGATGACTTAAGAAAAGCTGCCTCCCCCATGCTGAGTGTGAAATTTACTTCAGGCAGGATGCCGCCCCCCCCCCCCCCCCCCCCGCAGGCAAGAAGTCGTTTCTTTAAAAACACAGTTGAAAAGTATTTAACCAAGACTGGTATATTTGCTTGAATTTTGCTCCCTGACAGCAACTACATTATTGGATCACTCTTTTTCATACTCTCCTCTACAACCATTTTCTACCCTCCCACCTACCCAGCAGGTTTGCACGCAACAACAGCCCGCTTCCATTTTATACAGCCAGCTCCCCAGTCCAACCAAACATAAGCCATTTACCTTTCCAAACGCTGCCGTAAGCAATCACAGAAACCTGCTTACACTAGGCTGGTTACCGGGGGGGTGGGGGGGGGGGGGCACCCCGAACAAATAATAGTCAAGTCCACAGGGGAGAAGGTGGTCCGTTTCAGAGCGCTATTAACTTGTTGGATAGGGAGAGATTTGACAGGGAGCAATTACGACTTTGTTTTCCCTGTTAAAGTTTACGCCGGGAGGAGGAGGCGGCGGACGCCTCAGCGAACAAAACGCACGGGCTAAACCCGCGCAGGACGTGCCTCCGGACACCTCTCCGCGGAGGGGCAGCGCACGAGCCGGCGGTGCCCGGGAGGGAGCGCGGGCATCCCTCACCGCGCCGGGCTGCGAGAAGCCCTCAGCGGCACCCAGAAGCGACGACGAAAGTTACCGAACGCCGTACCTCGACTGGGCAGCCATCGCGAAGCCTACGCTGCCGAGCGTCCGCTGTCCATGAGCTCCGGCCCCGCTCTCCAGGCTCTACCCCCTGCCAAGGCCTCCTCTCCCATCTGCTGGCCGCCCGCCCCGGCGTCACTGGGCCGCTCGCGCCCCCGCCGCCCGCCGCCCGCGCCCCGGCCGCCCGCCGCAGGCGGGGATCACCCTCATTTTGATCGACATCCGGGCACCCGGGCCCTCCCCCGGCCCGGCCCGGCGAGGCGCGGCGCGGCGCGGCGCACTCCCGGCCGCGGGGAGGGCGATGCGGCCCTCGCGCTTTCAGCTGGGGCGGGGCGGGGGGACGGGACGGGGACGGGACACGACACAGCCCCGCTGAAGAGCCGAGGGCCGGCTCGCAGCTTGGAGCGTCCGCGCCGCGGGCCGCCGGCGCCCGCTGCTCTTGTGTTCCTCCGCTGCTTTTTGGCGAGCGGGCCGCGCAGCGGCGCACCCCGGGCCCCTCGTTAGCAAAGCTCCCGTGGTACGGCCCAACCTCCCCAAGCGGGCACGTTGCACTGTCGGGGCAGGGAAACCGCGGGATTGGGTCGGGAGCGCGCGGGCGCTGCCGCCGGAGCCTATGGGCGGGGCGGCACCGCGGGGGGGGCGGCACCGCGGGGGGGGGCGGGGCGTGCCCTGCCGGAGGCCACGCCCGCGGGCGCGTGCCCGTGCCCGTGCCCCGGCCCCGCGGGCGGCTTGCAGCGCCCTACCCCCCCCCCCCCCCCCCCCCCCGAGGCGCTGCCCGGGCTCGCTGGGAACGGGGCGGCGTGTGTGTGTGTGTGTGTGTGTGTGTGTGTGTGTGTAACCGGGAGAGGGGGCGGCTGCGGGTGCGGCTCCCGGGGGGGTGGTGGGGTGTGTGTTCCTTTTTGCGGAGAAACAAAAGAAAACGGCCCGCAGAGTTTTCAAAATTTTCAAAACAAATACCGAATCCAGACATAAAAATGCATCCCATCTGGCCAGAACCCAGATGTAGCAGATGAAAACCTGAGTATACCACTGAACTTGCAGGCGCCCATACTTGAAATTGCTGGCTAAGAAACTGAAAAAAAAAATAAAATAAAAAAATTGTTATGCCATTTCTTCTGGGCTCCAGTCCTGACCACAGGTTGTAGACTCACTCAGAAAGCAGCAATACCTGTCCTTTGCTCTGGGTGTTCCTTGGCATAATTATAAAAACAAACTACTCCCGCGACTCCTTTCAACCAGTAATTAACCAAGCATTCAGCAGGCAAAAACATTTATCCAAGGTCCCTTCAGCTTTTCTCAGCAGACTATACATAGCTAAGATTTCTACCGACACTGGCAACAATGTTACATTCCTCCTAATTTTCTGTTTTAAAGCACAACTTGTGTCAAAGTATACAGCAGATACCAGGAGAAGAGTTTATACCCTATTCATGGCAAATAATAAATTATAATTTTAAAAGGCCATTTGTAAAGCTTCTACAAGCATATAATTTTAAGTATGTAGTCTAAAAATATAAAAACAATCAGAAAATATTTGGTTTTTTCCCATTCCTTGCCTTTGCCTAAAAAGGAAAGATTGTAAATAGAAAACCGCAAAAGAACAAGTGGCTCTGATTGTAAAGTAAGCAGATAATACCATTGTTATATCAGATAATCACAGACTTAACCGCTTATAAACAACTGGGGACTTGACGCGTTACCTTGATAACGGACAATGTCTATTATGAACTCCAAAAAAACACCCTCAAAAACCAACCTAAACAAATAAAAACACACCAACAAAAACAAAACCCACAGCCAGCATTTTGTGAAACTGTTTGAAGTCCTGAAAGTGACGGAAAAACCACTATCATCTCTGAAGACAAGATGGCAATTTCACAGCAATTAACAAATAAGAAAACCCATGAGGGCTTGAAAAAATAATAAAAGAACAAGTTATCTGAGCAGCAGACACCCATCACTGGAAACGGTAACTGTAACACAAAACCCCTGACTCCCAGCAAAGCACACATTTCACACACAAACACTAGCATGCACTTTTTTTACCTTAAAACTAAGCTTGCAGAAGTAGCTATTTAGTGCAAATTTCATATGTAAATGAGATAGTACAGAAGGCAGCAAGCTTTGATTACTGTGTATGTTCTGTGGTGGGGAGGTAACAAGATTAACATGAAATCCTTGTACAATACTTTTTAACAAAGGCATCTCCAAACAGACCAGTATCAATCTCATCAGGTTACGAACAGGGTACGGAAGACGGGTGCCGTGACTTGCCCAGCATCACCCACGTGGCCAACAGCAAAGCCTAGAAGGGAAGATGAGTGTCCCAGATTACAGTGGGGGTTTTCAAAGAGGCAAACTACCTACCAGTATTAGAGTTGCTAATATTGGTAGCTAATACTTCTTATTTTGCAGCATTTTATAAATTCAAAGCATTGTAGAAACATTAGAGCTCTGTCAAGAAGGAAGCAGAGCATCCCTCTTTTCCCTAGAAACCTAATTCAGTCTCTTAACTCTGATAACTTGATACCGGTGACCACAAGATCTTTCAGCCAGGCTTGTAATATGTAGTTTGCCCCACATGGTAAAAATCATAGTTTTGTCTTTTTTTTCCCCTTGGCTTTATTTGAAGAATAGCTCCAATCATCTCAACTCCAGGTCTGGAGTTTGCCATTCTCTGTACTGTATGAATTAAAACTCTTCTGCGAGGTACTTCAGAAAAACAAGCTAGAAAATTCTTGTCTACACCCTCTTGCTGTTGCCTTCAACTGTATCATAACCTAGAGGGGACTTTTTGCTTCTTTTAAGTGTTTTTATTTTGTTGAAGCTGAACTCATTGATTTTCTAATCACTTTCAGATAAGACACAACCCCCAGCAAACACACCCTACCCTCAAGCCCCTTTTCTGCCAGGAAAGGGCCAAATGAGCAAAGAAAGGAATAGCAAGGCAGGAATGCTATGCAAACACATGATGTGCAAGCCTTTGTCGCAAATGGGTGATTTAGACTGCTTAAAGAACCACTGTCACGAGTATTAGCAAAAGTAGTTTTAAATATGATGTTGTAAAAGCGTGACTTAAGAAAGTTCGATGGCAAGGTTCACTCTAGTACTGTACGGCACAATCGTATGAACAATGATCCAAAACTACCAAGGCACAAATCAAAGTTACCATACTACAAGGTTATGCGCGGTATCAGTTGCTTACCAAAGATCTGCTGTTGGTAAAATGTCTCTCTGCCTCGAGGAGCAACCTTGAGAGGTGTCCCAGCTCAAGGGGAGATCGCCTCCATGCAGCCACGCTGACTAGCAGGGAGAACTCAGAAAAGGCTCACTTAGGCTGTCATATTTATGGAATAAAGTAGTTGTCTCGTAGTCAAATTACATGCAGTGGAAAACGTATGCATGTGTGGCGGGCTTACCCTGGCTGGATGCCAGGTGCCCACCAAAGCTGCTCTATCGCTCCCCTCCTCAGCTAGACAGAGGAGGGAAAATTTAACAAAAGGCTTGTGTGTCAAGGTAAGGATAGGAAGAGATCATTCACCAATTACCGTCACTGGCAAAACAGACTTGACCTGGAGAAATTAGCTTAATTTATTAACAATCAAATCAGAGTAGGGTAATGCGAAATAAAACTAAGACTTAAAACACCTTCCCCCGCTTCTTCTCAGGCTTAACTTTACTCCCGATTTCTCTACCTTCTCTACCTCCTCCCCCAACCAGCGGCACAGGAGGACGGGGAATGGGGGTTGTGGTCAGTTCATCACACGCTGTCTTTGCCGCTCCTTCCTCCTCAGGGTGAGGACTCCTCACGCTCTTCCCCTGCTCCCGCGTGGGGTCACTCTCCCAGGAGACAGTCCTCCATGAACTTCTCCAATGTGGGTCCTTCCCACAGGCTACAGCTCTTCACGAACTGCTCCAGTGTGGGTCCCCCATGGGGTCACAAGTCCTGCCAGCAAACCTGATCCAGCATGGGCTCCTCTCTCACAGAACCACAGTTCCTGCCAAGAGCCTGCTCCAGCACAGGCTTTCCATGGGGTCACAGCCTCCTTCAGGCACATCCACCTGCTCCAGTGTGGGGTCCTCCATGGGCTGCAGGTGGATATCTGCTCCACTGCTAACCTCCATGGGCTGCACAGGGACAGCCTGTCTTCACCAGGGTCTTCACCATAGGCTGCAGGGGAATCTCTGCTCCAGCGCCTGGAGCACCTCCTCCCCCTCCTTCTTCACTGACCTTGGTGTCTGCAGAGCTGTTCCTCTTACATCTTCTCACTCCTCTCTCTGGCTGCAATGTGCAGGGTTTTTTTGTTCCCCCTTCTTAAATCTGTTATCCCAGTGGCACTACCACCAGTGCTGATGGACTCGGCCTTGGCCAGTGGCGGGTCCATCCTGGAGCTGGCTGGCATTGGCTCTAGCAGACATAGGGGAAGCTTCTAGCAGCTTCTCACAGAAGCCATGCCTGTAGCCCCCCTGCTACCAAAACCTTGCCACGCAAACCCAATACAGCACAAGATTCCTTGTACCCACAACTTCCTTTGTTCCTTGATAAATGAGTCTTGGAAAAGCTACCCACTATTCATGTGTCAGTCGCATGATTGGTGTTCCAAGCTCATATGCATCAATGCTCGCTGTGTCACTCTGCTCCTTTGTAGGTTTTTAGAGAACACATTGAAACTAGAGGAGTTCATGGCCCAGCTACAGCTCAGGCTTTTACCTCCTTTGGAGCCTGTACCAAACTACAGCTGGTTCGGTTAAGGGGTTGAGTGCATCCATCACACTCTACTCCATGACTACAGTCAAGCTACTTTATTGACTCAAAGTGGTAGTACGGTTACTTCTTGCCTCTATGTCATAAACGTGGCATATTACAGATCAGTGGTAAGGGTACAAGTATTCGGTAAGTTGTTTAGTTTAAGTGTTGCAATAAATGCTAGTTATATACCATTTCTCATACAGAAGCAGCTGATTGTATATGTTTTACATGTTGGATTGACATAATTTGTTTCATCTTTTGCCAAACTTTGATATACAGAATGATTAGAAGCAATAGACATAATAAGGTCAAAACTAAAAAAACTACAATTGGGATGCAGCATCAAATTCAAAATGCCAGTTGCTGTTGGTGACCATCCAAAAAGAGTTTCCCACCAGTGATGCTCTCCATCTTTCTTTACTCTTTCTAGGACATGGTGTATCCTCTCTGCATTATGACAGACAGTAATCAGGGTTCTTTCTTTGTTGTGCCGAATTTGTTTTAGCAATTGACTCAGGTCATCATGTTGCAACAGTTTTCTTACCAATCTGAGATTCATTCCAATAGGAGTATGCAATAAATCTTGATACAATGTATAGTTAGATTGTAGCAATTGGGTGGTTGTGACAGGAGCTGAATTAGTTAAAGTCACACCCCATAATTTTGGTAAAATTACAAATACAGATATTTGAGTGATTATATGTCTCTACAGAGGTGTTATCTATAAATATAGAATCACAAAGGGTTCTCATACAAATATATCCATTTCCAACATGTACAAGTACAGTCTCAGGGGTTTCATCAGGATGTATTTCAAAATGACAAACATTTTGTTCAGTGTCAAGACAAATATCTTGGTCCTTAATGGTATTACGCTCACAAATAAATCGTTGTTCCTGTACAACACATGCATCAACATCAATAGTTTGCCATTTCTTCCCATTTTGTCGGGCCCATACACTATGTTCTAACGGATAGAGGACAGTTCCATGGTGATTTAATCCCAGCACAATCATTTGTCATGTGGTGTGTACCGAAGCACTGTGTATTGTCAAAACAAAACCTGTGGCTTTACACTGTCGGTGGGGTCATAAGTGAAATTAACTACATACCAAGATTGGAAACCCTTTTCAAATTGAGTCACATTATTCCACATTACCTTCCGAATCTCAGTGGGCATGGTGCCCTCATCGCCTTCCCTTATAATTGCTGTTACTGTAGATTGCACCCACAACTGAGAAACACCTATGGTGCAGAATGTACTATAGTTACCATACTGATTAGCACAAATAAAGGAAGTGAGGGTCTCCACCCCATGTGTCGGGCTTGTTGGCATATAAGCCAAATTTGGTCCATGCTGATGATAACTGCTCCTGTAAGAAGGATAAACAATCCTCTGATGGTTGACCCAGTCTCCAGGGGAGGTGTGCTGGTATCATTCCTGGTACCATTCCTGGAAAGGGAAAACAGTACAAGTCTCGGCGGTGTTTTTCCGGACGGGTTACCCCTTACTAGCTCAACGTGTTTAACTGCTCAGACTAAAGACAAGAGTCCCTTTTCCCACTCAGAATATCTCTGTTCTGTCTCTTTAAATGCAGTAGAGTTAAACATTAAAGACCTTTTTGGCCCGCTTGGCCCTGTCTGGAATAGACTGCAGTAAGTACCATGTTCTGCAAAAACCCATTCTGGTATAATAGGTTCATGGGGGTGTACTGGCCCCAGTGACTGATATGCCTTTAATTCCTGTATTAGAGTTTTGACTGCCTCTCCACATTCTGGGTTCCATTTCTACAGTTTTACCTTTTGTAAAAGTGAGTACAGTGGGCGAGCAATAATAGAAAATCTACGTATATGTTTCTCCCAGTACCCTAAAGTACCATAAGCTGTTGTAATTCTTTCCTAGATTGGGGCATCTGCTATTTTACTTAGGATGTCTGGTTGAATTGCTGTACTACCTGCAATCCACCAAGTACCTAAAAAAGCTTCCTTCTCCCTGACATTTTTCAGGTGGAACAACTTCTGCTTTATATAGTAAATCAAGATATACTGCTGCTGCCACTTCTCCTACTTTTTCAGGGGAGGTCCCTCCAATTAGAATATCATCTATATATTGGTACAGTTTCACATCTTGAGGGAGTGAGACTATCTATAAATGTTCAGCAAGCGCAGCATGAGCAATCGTGGGTGAATGTTTATACCCCTGTGGGAGTCTGTTAAAGGTGTATTGTATACCTTTCCAAGTAAAAGCAAATTTCTCTTTATCCTCCTCCTGCAAGGGGACCATAAAGAACATATCTTTTAGATTTAGCACTGCTGTCCATGAATGTGCATCTGCTTGTAGTGTGGCTCTTATAGTTGCAACTTTAGGTACTGCAGACCTGTGTTGGCATTTAGGCACCAATAATCAATTGTCAGATGCCATCTTCCATCTAGCTTTCAGACTGGCCAGATGGGTGAATTATATGGGGAGTGGGTTCCAGAAATATTGTGTTGTTTTTCCAAGTCTGCTATTACATCAGAAATTTCATTTTGTTCCGCAGCAGAAATCAGATACTGCAGTACATTGTAATTTTTGAATTGGGGAGTGCAGGGGCTGCACAGAGTACACACACTGTAGCTTCCCAATTTCTACTGGGGTTGGTACTTGTACCGAAGAACCACACACTGCCATCTGGCAAGCGCCAGTTTTGTCTGGTCAAAACATCGAAACACAAAATATTTTCATTGTGCTTTTTAACTGCAAAGCAAGTGGACAACATGTGCTTCTCAAGAGGAGCCATAAATTAACTTTCACAGTTTGGCACATAACACTTGTTCCATTTACTCCAGTGACTTTAACTCTCTGTCGTCCAGGTTGCATGCCCAGCTTCTTGACATCCTGTTGTGTTCGTATTGAAATTTGTGCTCCTGTATCTATTAGAAGTTTCACCAGTTAGCATTGAGGGGCCAACTGGAATCGGAACGTATTCTGCTTTAATGATGGGTCTAACCTCACTTTCAGAGGAATCTGAGGGGAACAAGGGAGAGCAGCTTAAATCAGGAGGCTTTCAGCACTTTACAGTCGGGGGAAAAAAAAAAACAAACAACAACAACAAAACACCAAAAAACCAAACACTGCTGTGGGGACTAACCACTGCTGTAGCTGGATTCACAAACGGCTAACTCTTCTCAGGTGAAATATCTCCCCTTTCCCCAACCTTAAAAACAGTTTCAGATCCCAGATGAGTACTCCAGTCCTTGGACCATTGCTGGCCTCTCCTAATCAGCTGTCACATTTTGACAAGTTATTAGATAGCAATGAGGGAAGGAAGAGAGACTAAGGCTGTCACTTGGAGGCACAAGAAACTGAAGCTTCTTAAATAAATATTTCAAAAGTTTTAATTTAAACAAAATATAAACTGACATCAGGTCTTAAAAAGTTTGGGGTTGGTTTGGTTATTTTTTTTTTCCATTTTTTATTTTGCAAGACAGATTCATGGAATAATTTAGGTGCCTGGGATGTCCAGATATCAGTTAATCCAACTTCTACTCTCAAAGCACAACCAACTTAGCTCAAGTTGTACTGAGGCTGGAGATCCTACAGCCTCCTCTCTGGGCCCCTGCTCTTACTATCTAATTGTCATTTCCTGTGTTGCAAAATGCATCTGTTGCCTCCCATCCTTTCACTATTCATGCCTGAGAGGAGCCCACTCCTGCCTGCTCTCTACCCTCCACCAGGTAGCAAAAGACAGGAATAAACTCCCCCTTGTCCTTCTCTTGCCCAGGAAAATAAACCCATCTCTCTCAGCCTCTCCTACACTTTGTGCACTCCAGCCCAGCTGTCCTGGTAGACTCTGCACTAAATTTCCTGTAGCATCTCCATGTCTTTCCTCTACTAGGGAACATGGTCCCCCCAGCATCGGACAGAGGGCAGGAATCCCTTTCCTCATCTTGCCAGCCATCCTCCTGCTAACGCAGCCCAGGCAATGGTTTGCTACAAGGGCATACTGATGACTCCTGTTCATCTTGTTCACCAGGACACTCAGCCTGCCTTACATAGCCAAGTCTGGGATTCAGTGCAATGTATGTTACCAAAAAGAAAATAAGAGTAACTGCAGCTTTCAAGAGGTGTGCTACTTTTCTTCTTAAAGCTTAATGGTAGCATTTTAAATCATTACTTTAAAAAAAAAAATCCTACATCCTCTCTCAAGCTCACGCATCACTCCAAGGAACCTGATTTTTCTCCCTACAAAAAGCTGTGGAAAATAATAATGCTGAGAGTCTGACAGCTTCAGAGAACAGAATATATTTAACTTCTGCTAGAAAGTTCTTACTAAGTATAACCAAAAGCACTGATAATTAAACATACTAATACCAGCACCAAAACCACATATCCAGCCAACATTTTAGAGGGGTTTTCCAAACAAAAGCAAAGATCCTATTTGCCCTGGAGAGTTATATATGTAATTATCTACTGCAATTTCAGCTGAAGAGATTAGGAAACAGTGAAAAAGGAAAGGGAGACATTTAAAAATAAGTAGGTAGTTTTAAATAATTAAGTAAAGTAATTAAGAATTCATTTAGTCTTCTTAATGTATATCTTTCATGCAAGCAATAACAAAACTCTCCTTTTTGAAAGAAGGTATAATGTGCAAAGAAAGGAAATTAGTTGAAATCTATGGCTCTATCTCAAAGTTTCATCATCAAGTTTGTTTAGTTTTTTTTTCATATATCTATCTAGGCTGTTACAGTACTTTCAAAGATTTGTAAGCTATTCATAGGAAGAAAGCTCTACCAAGCTAGCTAATTTAAGGTTCCTCCAACATGCCATTCTGCTGTTTAAGCAAAGAAACAAAAATGCACTGCTATACTAAGTAATACACTGTGCACATCCAGTGCTGCAAATGCAGAATACCAACACGGGGAATGACACTTTTGGCTACGCCACAGTTCCCACATCTTGCTAAGACCTGCGGAATCCACACCTCCCTGAGAACCTGCTAACTGGTGTTTTCCACAGCTACTCAAACACACAGGCTGTAACTATTTTCTGTATGCTACAAGAGATTTTGCACTTGAATCAAAGCTGCTACAAAAAAGTGCTAAACATAGCAAAATATTCCCATTGTATAGATGGGTAAGTGTATGCACAAACCAGGCAAATTACTTCATGTCTATCCTGCAGAAATCCTGTAACACAGATGACATTCAGCATTTCTCTCTCCAAGACCTACACTTCAACTAACTCCACCCCACCTCCCCAGGTGAAGAGAATGCTAAGTACTCTAGGCTTCCAAAGCACTTAGGTAAATATCAAGACTTTGAACACATGACAAATTTTCTGCTTGACTAGGCATTAATTTGGACCAGGGCCCACAGTCCAGACATTTCCAGATGTTACACATCTGGAAAAATCATTAAATGAAAGGGTCAGCTTCCTTTCCATGAGATCAGTTTCAAACTTTCTGAAGACATGCCTGGATGCTTCAGTCCAGTATGAAGAGACTAACAGAGCAGTGTGGGATATCTTCAACCCTTTGCCTGCACTTAACCAGGCTGGAACCTGCTCTCTGTTCAAGAAAATTTTAGAAATTATATACTTCTACACTTCTTTCTTGTCTCCAATATTAAGCAAAGCTTTTGCCTGTACAGGCTGCACAGATACACTGCTTAGGAAATTTTAAGGAATGTGATTTGTCTTATTCTGGCTGGTAACAGGTTCCATTGTTAGATGTGGACATACATACACCATCTAATATCATGGCATTTAAAAGTTTATGCAGTGAAACACCATAAGCCAACTTTATAAGTATCTACACAGACACACTTGATGTGTGCAGCAGTCTTATATTTGCTATGTGCTCTGAGGTTTAAACACATGTTCTCTTAACAACTCAAAGTTTTAATAAGATATGTCATTGCATACACAATCATTAGTCATGAGAGAAGCCAGTATTTTAATACAATACTGAATGCAATTAAATTTTATTTGATAGTTTCAGGATCAATAAGCAGTAAGAAATCACTGCTACCTCTTCTCTAGAATGTGAGAAGGGGAGAACATAGTGAAAACAATCACAAAACCCCTAACATATGCAGATATACTTACACAATATATGTAGTTTTTATTCTGTTTTAGGAATGCTTAAATTCGGCAGGAGGAGGATGTCTCTAGGTCATATATGCACTTTCACTATTGGAAAGAATTTGCAAGGTGGAAACAAAAGTAAGAAAAGATCAGAAAACACCGCCCACTTCCCTTCCTTATGTCCTCCCATCTCTTCCATGACTCTACGGTATTCAGTCACTTTTGACCAGAAAATGCATTTTCCCCCTCTTAAAGCATTAATCTGACCTATCACTAGCTTAATTTCTGCTACTTGTTATAGTACAGTAGTGCCTAAGATGTCACCAGCTACAAGTGTAGCTCCACTTGTCTCCATACGTACTAACACATGGACATCATTCTTGTCCAGTGGCAAAAAAGGCCAAGGAAAAGGGATGAACAAATAACAGGTAGAGCTGCTTTCTATTTTAAAACCCCCTCCAGCTGATCATGTAACTTTTCTTAATACAGACAGCTGAGACTAGAGATTTCCATACAGGTTGTCTCCCTAAAGATTAAATAAAATTCATCTCAGCTCTTTCGGGCAGAACAATAGATAGTGGAAAAAAATACATACACTTGCCTCAACAGCTAAGCTTTCTCCAGGAAAAAATGTCGAGAACAACATGCTTTGTTTGCATCAAAAGTTTCTAGCAGTTTTCCGCCCTGCTCCCCCTCAAAAAGCACTTGTTCAAGTGCTTCTTGATTCTGGTATTGTGAAAGGGGATTGATGTTTAACAGGGTGTTGGCTTTATGGCAAGGCCTTCTGCATTGATCCAAGGTATACAAGGCTGTGCCAAGGCAAGTCACCTGCACTGGAAGCACAGAAGCTTTCCAAGAGAACAAGGACTGTGAGGAAATTGCAGAGAAGGAGACAAACCTCCATGTCATTATTCAACTTCTGTATTTCAGCGCTCATCTCACAAATGTCTATGAAGCCCTCTGAGACAGTAAAAGAAAATCTAACCCTGCTTCACACTGCGAGGTGCAGACTGCCTATCATCAATTTCTTCAAAGCACACAGCAGAGACCTCTGCTGAGGTTCTGAAGAGATTGCAAACCTGCATGTAAATCAAAAGGATGACCAAATAAAACTGTGGCATAGAAATAGCTGCTGGGTTTTTTTTATATACCCCTTAAACACAGATACACTGTGATGAAAAGGATTGTTGCAAATGGGTGATTTAGAACACTTAAGGAATCACCAACAAAGGTGTTAGCAAAAGTGCTTTTAATATGATGTTGTAAAAGTGTGCCTTGACAAAGTTCAATGGCAAGGTTCACTCTATTAATTACTGCATGGAAGAAACATACAAAGGAAAATTGAGTTACGCTCAAATTAGAATGATTCGCAGAGAGACCGTGGATGCAGAGGGGTAAGGAGGACCCTCCCGTTGAGTCATGAGGTTCAGAGTAGACCCCCTTGCTTTCTAAACTCCTGATGGAGCTTAGGTGCGGCTAGGTCCAATCTTAGTCTCAGACTTGGACAACGGTTTATGTCTAATGGAAAAAATACAAAAGTAGAATAAGGAAGATCTTCCCGTTGAGTCACGAGGTTCAGAGTAGACCCCCTTGCTTTCTAAACTCCTGATGGAGCTTAGGTGCGGCTAGGTCCAATCTTAGTCTCAGACTTGGACAACGGTTTATGTCTAATGGAAAAAATACAAAAGTAGAGTAAGGAAGACCTTCCCGTTGAGTCACGAGGTTCAGAGTAGACCCCCTTGCTTTCTAAACTCCTGATGGAGCTTAGGTGCGGCTAGGTCCAATCTTAGTCTCAGACTTGGACAACGGTTTATGTCTAAGGGATTGTACATGCAAAGTTTATGTAATGTTTCATTAGCATCAATTCAGCATGCAATCAAAGTTACCAAGTCAAAATCAAAGTTACCATACTACAAGGTTATGCGCGATAACAGTTGCTTACCAAAGATCTGTTGTTGGTAAAATGTCTCTCTGCCTCGAGGAGCAACCTTGAAAGGTGTCCCAGCTCAAGGGGAGATCGCCTCCATGCAGCCACGCTGACTAGCAGGGAGAGCTCAGAGAAGGCTCACTTAGGCTGTCATATTTATAGGATAAAGCAGTTGGCTTGTAGTCAAATTACATGCGATGGAAAAGGTATGCAGGAGACTCTACTTGTACCCACAACTTTCTTTGTTCCTTGATAAATGAGTCTTGGAATAGCCACCCGCTATTCATGTGTTAATCGCATGATTGGTGTTCCAAGCTCATATGCATCAATGCTCACTGTGTCACTCTGCTCCTTTGTGGGTTTTTAGAGAACACATTGAAACTAGAGGAGTTCATGGCCCAGCTACAGCTCAGGCTTTTACCTCCTTTGGAGCCTGTACCAAACTACAGCTGGTTCGGTTAAGGGGTTGAGTGCATCCATCACAAGGATACTTTTATTTTTGCAAAGGCGAGCACTCAAAAATTAAGAAATGTTAAATATCACTGACACGCAGGCAATGATGATAGAGTCTTTCAAGACATGACCACAAACCACCTAGAAACCACGGTTAGTCCTCAGAACAAATCTGTCCTGGGAGTGAAATGCCTGCTTACAGAAGAAAGGGAGTTAATGTTCGTAACAAGCTCTTTGGGCCTTTCTCCTGAAGCCTCTACCTCATTCCTCTCAGTCCACAGCTCAGCTGGACTTCTTGCAGCAGTAGGACCACTATCCCGAGTGGGTCCTAGACACAAGCCTTCCCAGAGCACCAGTGCCATGAAGAGCACAGTGCTGGTCCAAGAGGCCCCAGCAATGCTGTGCTACAGGCCCTGATATCCAGGGTTGTACCTGGCAGAAAGGCTATTTTATTAGGCAGTATCCAAGCAACAAACACAGCATAAGTCATTACCTTCTACTCATCTCCAAATTTCTGTGCCTCATTGCTTGTGAACTCCTGACTTCTAGGGACCCTGCTGTATTTACAGAACAGCATTTAGCGGCGAAGCTGGTAGAGAAACCAAGGGATGGGTAAAGGAAAACACCCTGGGAAAGCTTGTTTTTGTCACTAAGTTGTTACCCAAACCTTACTTAAACCATTTAGATCTTGATATATGGTATTCTTTACCTAATGGTCTCCTTCCTTCCCCCAATTTGTGTCACGCTGAGTTTGGTTTAACAGTGAATTCCAATAAAAAATGGATTAATATCAATTGTTAAAAAAGATGAACAAAGGCACCATAATGTCTTGCTACACATACCCCCTGAAGAGAGCTTGTAAGTAAAATTGATACTCAAATAATTTGAAACCTTAGCACAAAAAAATCACACAGCACAGGTGGGGAATATCAAGATCCTGCCAACTACTGGAATAGAGGAAAAACAGTATCAGGAACTGAAGCAGGAAAGGACTGGGAGACCAGGATGCTGGGACTAGACTTCCCCTAGTACTGCTCACAGTGATATAACAACATACTAATGCTGAATTGCAGGGCTTTTTTTCTCCTCCTTTCCTAGGAAGATGCCGTCAGGGAAAGAAAAGGCAAAGAACACTGGAAGTGTCATGTGTGGAAAACAGCATCTCAAGTTTGCTGAAGATATAAAAGGAATTTTAAAATAAAACTGAGCGTTGTTTCTGTCAAAACTTTAACAAGGAACTGACCAATTGTATTACTTTCAGATTTTTTAAAACATCCCAACAATCCCACTTACGTATGGGGGTTTTCCAAAGAGCCAAGACAGGCAGGTACGTGCTTTCTCCTAACAGAGACAAGTAATAATTCCTGAGTTGTGCTAGCAGCCACTTTCCATTTTTAAGGAAGGAGGAAGGGGCAGAGCATTGCCATTCTGATGCTTTTTTTAAAGTTTCAGACACACTACCAATGGAACAGCCGAGAGGCCTCGCATTCCCCACCTCCAGTTTTTGGCTCACCAGCTGCCCTAAGAACAAAATTATGCCATTTTTCTTGGAAGATTTGATGAAAACTGATAAGTTTCTGTGGAACATTTCGAGTCCAACAAATCAGTGTTTCCCCAAAGAAAGCTTTCTGTCAGAATATATCCTGTCAGCTGTAGACCCCTCCCTTACATCTGTTTTCAGGATTAGCAAACTGCAGCTTTTCCCACCTGTTTTTTTTATTCACCGATCAGGGATACAAGTTTCCCCTTTTCCAGGTCCTTGTCTCTGAAAGATGTATTACAAATGAAGGAAACTGTCTGCATTAAGTAAAATGCCAACACAATGAATCAATAAAATAAGCTTTTCATACTCTTCAGCTCACCATAAGCTCAGAAATGCACTCCTGAGGTGAAGAGGATTACAAAACTAATACTATTCAAAAACCTAACAGGAAAAGCTTCCTACAGGTGATCATAATTCCAAACATATTTAAGCTATTTATGAGCATTTTAATTTTAGAAGATCCATTCTTATCTACATATGCACTGAATGAGAATGGAGTTCTCCACAGATGAAGCTTGTGATTTAAATATTGCATAGAAATGCAAATCCAACCGAAAAAAAACCAGAGGTGTGCAGGCAACCTGGATGCCATTGTTTCTTAATTTTGAATTCCTGAAAATGCCAGACTACTGACCTCAGGCATCAGTGGTAAAGCACAGGATGTGGGTACATTATGTGCATTTTATGTACACAGCACCATCTCACCTGGCCGTATACCTACCTGTGTCTGGATATGTTGGCCAAAAGGAAACCGAGATTTACAAGGGGAAAAAAAGACTCAGAAGTTTCAAGCATAAAGCAACAACATTTTCAGGTAAAGTGCAGATGCTGATACAGTGCCAAAAACAGTACCTATGACAGAGTCTGGCACTCCTACAGAAGGAAGATTGGTATCTCTTTGCTCACCACTAACAATGCATGCCATCCTGAGAGTTGGTTCAGTACTACTCAGTTCACATACCCATGGATTTTCAAAGTAATCACATGGTATTTTACCTCCAGCCTTGTTCATCTATTCAACTTATTCCTCCTAAAGCATCTGAAAGTTTTCCACATCTCCACAGAGCTTGAGGAAGCCATTCATTAAGTTAGTTATTTTTCACCTGCTATGAAATTTAGTTGCTCCCGGCTCTTTTCTGTTATAATATATAATTTTCAGGGGTTGGGTGGGCATGCATGGGGGTGGTATTATTAAAGAAATCTTTGTACATCTTTGTTTTCAAGAAGTGTTAAATAAAATAAACAAAAAAGTTAACAACAGCAAACAGTACCTAGCTTTTGTTGTGAGATTCCAACAAATCTGAATCAGGGACTATTCAAAGGGGAATACAGCATCCCTTAACTCAGGAAAAAAATGCAATATGACATTATACTCAAACATATGATAATCCATTACATTTCCATCCAGAAGCTTACAGTATGGTGAAACAATTAATCAAGCATAGAGTACCAATGAAGAAGGAATAGATACCAAGCTATATTAAAATCATTAGATTAAATACATGGCCAGCAACATTTCCTGAAATATATTTGCTGTACAGTAAAACGTTTGTTTCTACCCAGAAATAGGTCAAATTCATGCCGTTACCAAGCTTTTTGAAACATCTCATTGCACTGTACTGCATCAGGTTTTTTAAACAGACACACACCCTTACTTTCAGTCTTCAAAAGTCACTGCTGTCCTTTAATTAAAATGTGTTTTCCAAGCTGTGTTGACAAGAAATCCATCTTACCACTGCCATTTATTGCCACTGATGAGTCCTTCGCATTTGGAGGTGGAAAGGGTCAAACGAATATTGGGATTCCCGGCCAGCTGTGGGGAGCCTTTTCATTTGCAAAGAGGACTTCTGCACCAGGTCAGAAGGCAAGGACCATGCTCCATAAAGGCTCTGCTGCCCAAGACCAGCAGGACATTTCCTAGCCTCTCAGCCCCACAAGCCTCCCTGGCTGTCACCGTCCTTCTTCCTTGCATCTCCTCGCTACCCAGAGGCCGCATGCCTGCAGAAAGGTTAATCCTTAAAGACTTGCTTATGTTCCGGCAATTCCAAACTCTACACAAACCTGTCAAGGGCTTGATACTCTTGAATCTTTCTCCATCAGTAGTCGAGGAACTAGCCACACAACAAATACATTGCTACTGTAAAGCACAGGATACAACCATAAAACATAGAATTTCAAGGGCTCCACATATTTGGAGGAAAGGGGATAGAATTATCTTATCTCCAGACTCCTGCCTTCAGACTAAGGTTATAAAGCAAGCAAAATTCAGAAACCCATACACGTAAGCATACACAAAAACCAGTTTAACAAGGTAAATGAAGCTGTGCACTGTAAGCAATGGCAAGTCTGAAGAAGGCTGAGGCAGCAAACTTTCTGTTGACCCTGATTCAACAAACCACTTCTCCATAGGCTTGCTTTATAGCACCTTATTAAACCTAGCACTTCCCAGAACCAAAGCTGACTGCCAGCAGCACATCCTTGCTGGGCAAATCATGAAAAGCACTTAGATTTCACTGGGTCTAACCCACACAGCATAGCTACAGTGAGGCTAGAGGAGCAGCAGGGCAAAGGAAAGAAACCGAGCTGAGCACAGTACTGAAAAAAAGGGCAGAGAATAATATAACCAAAATTATTATAACCTGTTGGATGCAGCCTGTTATGAAACAAATTGATTCCTAACATCTGTATAGCAAACATTTCTGAGAAAAGAGAGGAAAACAACCCTTCATTCTTCAATATTTAAATTGAAGGAAACAGATTTTAAAAAGAAACCACCTTCTCCCAGGAACCAGGCTGCACTAGAGGCTGCACCCTACTAGCTTTTTAAAGCCATCAGAAGCAATTTCCATCATTTTCCTTGGCATTATTCACTCTGAATGCCTTAAAATGCTCCATAACCAGTATTAACTTTCACAAACAGTTAAAAACAACAGAAAGAAGTTTATAGTCCTTGTTGGCTTTGGCACTGGAGCTGTCAGAAACCACACTGTGAAGAGTGTTAAACATCCTGATTTATATTCCGATTGAATCAAGATAACATCTATGTACAGAACACAATGTACCCTTCAGATTCATTACAGCTGTCAGATTCATTTTGTGGTGCTATCCAATCCCTAGATGAGGCAGAGAGGTATGTAGGACACTGAGCAAGTAAATGCCCGTGATTTTTAGTTTGCTTTTTGATCAGGCTGCTATACACAGTATTCCAACCAGAACCCATCCAGAAATCAGATTATTTTTTAAGGTCCATTCCTTGCAGATATATTGCCAAAAAAAAAATTAAAAAATTATGAAGTTAGATATACTTTGGAGATAGCAGAGGAGGTGCAGTAGAGAGTTTGGATGTCTTTGCAATATCTCTGTCCACCCACGTCTCCCCCCTTAATGTGACTGTGCAGTGATCACTGTCCTTTCATACCTCAGGATGGCATGTATAATAGGGGAAAAGAACACTGGCCCGTGGTATGAGAATAAAGCATACTGGCAGTTGTAAAGAGCTAAATAAGAAAGAAATGTGAACTGCAGAAAAATGACCCCCTCCCCTCGGGCAGGGCTAGGGGATAATAACTTTTGCAAGTAAGGTGTCTTAAGTGTAAAACCCTCATTGCCCAAACTTCCAAAGATGTGCACCTGCAAGACTCAGAGCCCTGAGTCAGGTCAGGGTTGCCTCTCTCAATGCAAATGTGTTAAGAGTGCAGAAATGCTTGTTTTAAAGGCTGGGTTGCCTCACGCAGATCACTGGGATGGCAACGTTGCCCCCTGCTACACTGAGGCTGCAAAGAGGACAGAATATGAAGCACCAGGGCTGGTGCACTCGAGATCATGGCATAATGTGCTATAAGCAAAACACCTCAATTCCATGTGCCGAGTAGAGTTTCCACGAGACAAGGGGCCACTCTCACCCGTGAGATCACAGTGTCATTTAGGTTGGAAGAGACCCTTAAGATCATCGAGTCCAACCATTAACCTAACACTACCAAGTCCACCACTAAACCATGTCCCTAAGCACCATGTCTACGTGAGGGTCCCATTGAGACCCAGTGTCTAATACTGTTCATTTCACAACAGATTCAAGTTACAAAAGGCATCAATTCTTCGGTAAAAGACAGGATATTAGATCTGAAACTCCTCCTTTCCCACTCAGTCATTACAATTCTTGCACTGAGGGAGGGGGGGTATGTTTTTTAAACCATCTCAAAATTTGTCACAGCACCTGGGAAGCCAGGATTACATCAAATTAATTCCTACCTACTGTTGCTGCTCTGGTCATCTGTAGGTTCCATTATGATGTTTCCATTTGAGTCAGCTCATCTGGAAGAGAAAAAGCAGATATTCAACATCTCTTTTACAAAAGAACAGCACATTGTACTCAGTAGATACCACCCAAGCTTTGCTTCAGCAGTCACAAACACCGACTCAGGAACATCCTTCCTCAGAGTCAGCAGAGGGGGAAAAAAAGGAGAGTCAAATAAGCAAACATGAAAAATCTTCAGTTTCCAAAGTAGCAAGTCATTACAGTATAGTAATGTCTAGAAAGTTTGTTACAGCTAACAAAAAATGAAATCTAAATGTTTATTTCCTTTGTCTATATGTGCCTGTGCACACACTCTGCATTTAGGTTTGTATGTGTGTCACATTCAGAATCTCCATTTTAAATTAACTCTCCAAAATCATTTTGCACTGCAAAATTAGAAGATACACAATATTCACCCCCTAACACTCTCCCAGAGATATTTTCAGAGTTGTGCGAATCCCTCAATTCTCCCTAGCAGTCTAAATCATCTTTCAATTATGTACAGGATGATGGTGTGAAATACTACACAACAGGAAGGTTAGATGTAACCTAAAGAATAGATTGCTTACCCAAGGCAGCAAATAATTTGAATTTTTGCTGTTCACTAGGTTGACAGCTTTCTCCACAATCTTCAATACTGATAGACTGAGGCACAATCTCTGCGTCAAACACGCTTACAGTTCAAGAAACTGAGTTCTGGAAAAGCTTGTAAATGCTGGGAATGCTCCTGGAAACACTTCTGTTGGTTTCAAAGAGACCTGTTAGAGCCACAAACACTCATTACTATATCGTAATGAGTGTTTGCAGAAATTGGCCTTAACTGTCTAGGAACAACAAAATACATTTAGTAATCATCTGTCTGGAACAGCAAGGCAGCAGGAGCCGCCATGTGACATTGGCTTTCATGGCAGGTTTTTCAAGGGACTAGCAGCTACCTAAGCCAGCATCTGTGCCAATCCCTGCTGAGCTCTTCAGCATTCAAAACAGGGAGCTAAATTGGTGCTGGATAAGTACCTGCCTTCAGGAAGGAGACTGGGTCGAGATCTCCAGGGACATGCTACACACAGAGCCTGGAATGTCCAACTGGAAGTCATTGCAGCACTCCTAAACATATACAATCCAAACACATGGATCATATGTAGCCAAGAATGGGAGATCCGAGATATCTATTTTCCCCTTCCCCCAGCAATGACACTGCATTTCAGGTCGGCACTTAAGAGAGCTACAGGCTTGGCCAAGAGCATGACAAATCAGGCTACTGCTACAGGCTCCAGGATATTCGGTTCAATTTTAAGAATAAATATGCCATTAGGGCACTCCCTTCAGACAACCAAATAGCCCTCTGATGAATGGAAACATTTATGGAAAGGGGAAGGAGGGAAGACAATAAACAAGCATTAAAAATATAGCTATAGGTTAAAAGGTAACACTGGATAAAAATTCAAAGCAGCAGCGTTCAGGAAGCAAGGAGGAAACAGAAGGGGAAGGATGTTGCAGCAATTACTGCAAGAGGAGCCCCTCATGACACTGTAACGGCAGTTCCACCTAGCAGGGCCCTCAGAAACAGCTAAGTTTCAGCCACTACATAACTAGCACCATTTTGGCTGATCACAGAAAAAAAATTTAAAAAAAATTTTCCCCTTGTTTACATCCACACAAAAGATATGAACTCGGAGCATGCTCTCACACAAAGCTCTTCACTCACTCTATGTCCAACACGTATTTCTCACCATCCCTTTTGCCCCAAATTGTCTTTATTTCACAGTAGTGCAGACAAAGCAAAGCATCTGCAGAACTGATGGCATCAAAGTAGTTTTCATAATGCCCGCCACATAGGTGCCTTGTGCAGCTAAGATGTGGTCTACAAGGACTTGTGAAGAAAAGAAACACACCTGGAAGCACAAAGACATGGTAAGTAAGCCTAGATTAATTAAAGTGCGAGATCATCTTCAGCAGAAACAAAAAATCTCCAACAGAAAGAAATATGACTGAAAATGTTTACATTTCAATTTGTGACATTCATTTGCAGCATCTCACGCCCCTGAGGGGGCAAAATAATTTATGGCTGGGAGGCAGGCTACAGTAGCATTATGTGAAGTCTTCTGAACCCACTTAGAGCAACTGATACTAAGCAGGAACACAGATGCTTTGATGATTAGATGAAGCAGCTGACCTCCAGATCATGGTTTTAATCCCAGGTAAGATACCATCAAATAACCATTCTGCAAGCCACAGCAAGACGTAGGCCACTAAAAATGGGAATCCTGTCAGAAACCTACCTCAACCTGCAGCTAGGAAGACTAAGTAATAGACAAGCATACTAAGTTTAGAGTACAGATCTGAAAGCAAACAAACCCTTAATATTTTTTCCCTCCTAAGAATCATGAAAACCATAATCTTTGCTGGTGAATAAACAGCCTTAAAAGAACAAGGTGCCCACTTGAATTTAAAAATAAATGAAGGTGGGAGAATTAGGAAGCATGTACTGGTAGAAGTAATTTCAACTTTTTTTCAACTTTTGTTTATTCAATTCTACACTCCTATTCTTCACACGTTCAGAGGAGTTTCCTCAGCCAATGCATGGACCTCACATTGTGATAACATAGGCAGAGAGAGATGCATGCACACATTTGACTAACAGGGTGGCAGGGAAGCCCGCTCTGTCACCAACTTGTCCTTAACATGGCTATAAAGCATGTGAGCGCCCAGCGGTAAAATCTAGATTTCACTAACAGCCTACAAGTTTTGAAAATGCCTTTGAGAGGGCCAGGTTTTCAACCATACTGATGCAGCATGGATTTGAGGTTGCATGGGCATCATTAATCTGACATATTTCAACGAGTTACAAATGCTTTTGCTTTTATTTTCTGCAACCAAGCTATGTTTATAAACACAAGCTTTCCTCTCTTATGTCAGTTAGCCTAGCTGGCTTATTTAGTTAGGATGTCTTTTCTTGTTATAAAAGCAACTGTTACTAACAGTGCTTTTTGCTCAAAAAGTTTAAAGTAGTTTCTTCCTTCACTCATTTGCAGTGATGTGTGCTGCTTCTTGCCCTGCAGTCCCACACACACCTCCCTGAAGTTTCAGGGATTCTAAGACGCCAAAGTTTTCCTTCCCAGTCAGGAAGCACCCTTGCAAAAGACTGGTAGAAATCACTTTTTAGATACTAACCATTTTTACAATGGTTGCTTCTTTAGTGGGTTTTTTGTTTGTTTGTTTCATTCTTCAAGAATTTCAGACTGAAAATAGAAATTAATGCTTGTGAGCGTTTATACAAGCTGCTAACTTGTCCAAAAACATTGCTGCTAACAGTCATGCAAAAATGAGCAATACAAAGGGAGACAGACGGAGTTTGCTATATCGGAAAAGGTCACATTTTTACTATTTGCTTTACTGAAGTCTTCGAAATAGCAGTTCTAACACTACTTGGATACATTGTAATTCTTAAATGAGAAACAGGAAAGATCAGCACTACACATCAGAGCATATGCAAAAATACTATAAATAATCCCCTGATGGCACCTGGAGGATGAAACAAAATCACCCTGCCTCTGCAGCCACACTGCATGAGGAGACAGCGCACTGCCTCCTGACCATGAGGTGCAGCTCATAATCCACCTGCATTGTACCCTAGTGAGCCAAGCTCCATTTTACATATTTGGGTACAGATCAATCAAAAGATTAGCTAAAGCTGAGGAAGTGGAGAGCTGCCAGGGAAAGAAACTGTCCGTATCTATCCCTAACCCCGGGTGAGCCAACAATGCCTCCTAATCCATGGGGCTGAGGGCAGTTGGGGGGCTAATTACTCAAATGCTGACACCTGAGCTGCATACCTCAGCAAAACAGCTATCAGATACTCAAGACCAAGCAGTTTCTGTTCCAAAGACTCTCCACAAATTCATGGAAAAAATAAGATACTCAGAAGCTTCTAGATTCCTCATCACAACCTAACCAAGGTATAAGACTGCTTTGTGACTGGCTAGATCATTAGGATTAAACCCCACCTTTTTAATAAAAAACACACCACTACTGCCTTTAAAATAGAAGCCTGCCTAAATTAAAGATACAATCCAACACGGAGATAGATCAAGCGTACTTTGTGCGTCTTCAACAGGTAAGAAAGACATGGATTCGAGGATTGGGCTGTGGAAGGTAATTTTATGTACTGAGAGGTGACAGAAACACTCATAAACTGACTGCAGGAGCTCAGACTTTAATGAAGGAAAGGCAACATAGTTCTGCAAGCTGCAAAATTTATGAATGCATTGCAGAGCTCATGGGTGCAGGTAGCTGAATATTGGGTTAAGTTCGCCACCAATAAGCGATTTTCTACTAATCTACCAGAAAACATATTCAAATTTAATATTATTTTGTATTTCCCATCAAACTGTCTGGAAGCAAGTAAAACACACATATAGTACCATAGCTTAAAATTTACTAATAATGAAAAGCCAGGTGAGATGCACCTACCTTATAATCTAAAATAGATTTCAACACTGCAACTAGTATTCATGAACAGAAAAAAACTGTTAGGGCTGAGTCTGGAAAACTCCAACTCTGTATCCTGGGAATTGCAAAAAAGTTTTAAAAAAGCTACTGTCATAGCCAGCCACAGCATACAATGGAGATGAAAGCAGGCACCCAAGTGGCCCTTATCTGCATTTTTACAAGTTTCTTACAGCGCTGTATCTGGCAAAATAAATTTCTGTATCCCTTAGCTGGACATATTTGTATTCCTCCTCATTCTACCTTTCTCCATCAAGCCACGGGCAAACAGCTGCTCTGATAGCACAAACATGGAAGCTGCTCGGAAAGTTAAACCCATCTCAGGAGTTTCCCTTCCCTTCAACACTGTTATTACTAATACAGATATTATATTACTATGGGCAAAACTTGATGTAGTTGCATACATGAAATTATTTGAAGGGAACATCTCAATGTACAGTCACAGAAAACTCTGGATTATTACAACTGAAAAAAAAAAAGTCAATAGTTTTGACTTCACTTCTGCACTTTGGGTTTCTCCACATACACTTTACCATCTTCCTCTAGAGTCACAGAGCGCTACAGCTCAACTATAAGACCGACTAATACCCATGCCCGAATGGGAACAGTGGTGCTACCCACCTGAGCAAAAATACCCAGGATAAGCTCCTTGCCCAAGCAGATCCCAAGCTAATAAGGTCCCACTTACACAACGCGGGGAGGCGGGGCGGGGGGCGAACAGACGGAACAGACTGTGCAGCAGTCGAGGAAAATTGTCGGGGAACCGGGATGCAACAATCCTGATAAAACACCTTCCTGCAAATAAGCCGGGTTTCAAGTTATCACCTTGCTACCCTGAGCGGATGCGGCACTTGTGTGCCTAACCTCACTTTCCACGTAACAACGCAGCAACTTTTGGCAGCTAATTACTGCGACACGGCGTGCCGTGGCGTTACAACGCTCGTCAAGACGCCGCAAGCGCTCGCGCGGGCGGCTGGAGACCGCCCCGACCCCCGCCTGGACACCGCCCGCCCCATCCGAAACCAGCGGCGGGGAGCACCGGCGGCTGCCTGCCGGCTCGCCCCGCCGCCCCCCTCCCGCCGGCACCGCCGCTCCCGCCCCGCGGGCCGTCCCCGGGGGCGGCCGGGGCCGGCGAGGGAAGCCCCCCCCCGCCCGGCTCACCTGGCCTCCCCCGCACCGCCGCCGGCCGGGCCCCGCGCCGCCCCCGCGAGGGTCTCCGGAGGCGCCCGAAGGGTTCCGGAAGCAGCCGAAGGGCGGCGGCGGCGGCGCGCGGCGCTCGTGCCCGCCCCGGCTGCAGGCGGCGGCGGAGCCGGAGCCGGCGGCTGCGGGCGTCCTCGCCGCCCCGCGCGGCGTTCGGCTGGCACCTGGGTGAAGAACGGGCTTGAAGAACGACGCAAAATCCAGGGGAATAGCAGAGATGAAATCCTAATGACTGTGGCGAAATAAACGTCCCGACTTTCTAGACCTGTTCGCGGCTCGGAAAGGCAAATTTCGCAAATTGCCCCACAGCTCTAACAAAAGGCAAGACAAGAGCACAATTCCAGTGAATCCATCAGCCCAAAAGAAAGAAACCCTGCTTCTTCCAGAACTAACAAACTTATTTTTCCTTCAGACGGTGAATCAACGTTGCTAATTTGAAACCGAGGTTGACAAAAAAAATAATTTATTTTCTGAGGGGAAAGGGATGCAGGCTGATTTTCTACCCTAGAGCAATGGAACCCACACAGTATCTCACGTAACAGCTTTGCAGCCACCCTGACGGGGGATCACCTCACCTGACTCACAGGGAGCTCTGCTCTTTACCAGGACTCCTAATCAGCTTCCAGCCCACTGAAGTTGATGGTACCCACTTAAGGGCGTTGCTTAGTAAAAGCACAGGGGAGCTGCTGTAGGTCTTATCGCAGAAGGTGGTACAAAGAGTTGCTTTTAACACAGATCTGATTTTCTTCGCTCAACCATCTCTTTTTCAGTGGTATGACCTTTGGTCAGCACAAAGACCAGAAACAAGTGTGCTTTGGGCTGCCAATATTGTCCCCCTATACTACACTATTAACAGGCTATGAAAGAAAGGTTATAGCTCAGAAAGGTGTTACCCAGCTAAGAAATAAACCAAGAGGGGAGGGGATAATGTGCTGTCCACCCTGGGAAGAGAAGTGTACTTGGTGGAAGGGAAATAAAAGGCCCCTTGGGATTGCTCTTTCATGTCCTTGTAGGGTCAGGCAGCAACAGAGGCTGCTGTGGAGTACAAGGGCTGCTGGATGCCTAGTTCCTCCTCTGCCTCAAGGGCTGCCTAATACCTACATTAAAGGTTCAGGCATGCCAACCTTACCTAAACAAACTCTTTCCAATTAGCTAGTAAATTTTCATACACACAAGCAAGATGCAATGAAGTTACTTTTTCAAAGACGTGCTTTCATATCATCATACGAGTATGTGTGCAAGACTTGTAAGTTCTTGTCTTGTACTTCTTCTTAAACTCCAGAAGCAAATGAGGAGGATCTTATCTTCAAATATCTTGTGCGTTCCTAAGGAGTTCATTAGTGTAGGAAGCAAAACAGTAGCAACAGAAACACTGGGAGAGCCGACGGACTGAGAAGCCTCTCGGACATAAATATTCTCTTGCCATACGCCTTTTTTTTCTTAATAAGCAAAGAAACATTTTCACCACATGACTCTCATCAGACTGTAAGAGAACTCCCTCTACATACACATATGCAGGCTTCATCACGTATGAGAGATATTCATAAAAACTGTGCCAGATCCTGCAGATAGATCTTTGGATGTATATGCTTCCTGCACCCAGGAGAGAAACCTCACCAGAGAAAGCACTTCCACAATACTATCTGCTTCACACAGCTTCCTGTAGGCCCTCTTGATTTACTGAACAGGTCAAGCCAGTAACTAAACAGTATGTGAAATTTATCTCATCACAAAGCCTGCAGTAAACCTACCTCACGCTGGCAAACACTCGATGAAGGCATAACCAGTGCCTAGGCACTTGGCTCCTACAGTCAAGTAATTATGAGCAAATAGCAGCTTTCAGGAAATACAATAGCAAACACCACCGTGAGGTCTTACAGCTAGGAAGACAACACCTAGGAAGACATACAACCTTTGTTTCAGTAGAGAAATATTTCTTTAGCAGAAATTCTTTCCTAGCAACAGCAACTATGTTAGTGGCAGCTATTAGTTCGAAATGTATGGAAGAGCAGGAAAATAAGTAATTCATTTAGTAACATTTGTGTATCCTAGGATGTTCCAAGTCTAAATTCAGACTCATTGGAGTTAAAACGCGAATTTGAATTTAGTGCTAGTCAGTGTCTCAAAGCTGCTTTTTCCAACTTTATTGAAATATTGATTGTATAAGACTCTCTCCTGTCTTCATTTTAAGTTCAAGTTTGAAGTGTCAGCAGATTGTATAACAGGACTATTAGACAGGCGCATAATTTTGGGAACACATTTTAATTGTCCTAACTCTCAGGCTTGACGTAAGAAGGACAGATGCCCTCCACATCATAACACTTTGAAATGCCTTCTATTTCTAAGAGTTTTACAGAAATATGGTGACTGGTGCATGCAATATCTGCATGCTGGTTTGCTGCGCCTGATACATTACAACTGCTGCATCAGTTCATGCTGATCCTCATCTGATCTTGTTTCAATTGCTTGCTGGGGGCAGCTGATTCAGAGAAAACTTCAAGAAATCCTCTAACAGCTATTTTTAAAATCAATAACTGCCCCAGTGGTAGCACTACTTCCTAACCACACACTAGCCCTTGGTCTCTGTTGATACACTTCTGCTCTGCTGGGTGTTGAACTTGGCCAACCTTGCTCACACCAGCCAGACAACTCTGCAGGGAAAGATGCTTCCAAGTTGGCCACCCAAGTTAAAGGGGCAGTTTTATGCTCGAGATGTGTCCTTGCTGCCACAAGTCACACCTCTGGAAATCTTCTTTTCTACCCTTCCCCTAACAGAGGAATATCATGCACACAACACAGAGTTTGTACTTGGCCAGGCTACTCACTATATGGGAGAGACCTAGGATTACCGCACAAACCTATCACTACAGAGCACTCAAACAAGACGGATTACATGGCCATCCTACTCTTCAAAAAGACTTATGTTTACAGCTGAATCAGCAGCAAGCCCTCCTGGAACTGTACCCTCTCCACTTGAAATTAATTTGACAGATTGCAGGCTGTTAAATAAAAATAATTTTAAAAATCCATAAAAATGGCCTTACCCGCAATTTGCATGGTGAGGTGACTTCTTGCAGAGAAAATTATTCACAGCATCCAGCTTGCAGAGCAAAGTAGTATGAATCTGGAGTTAAGGCTGCAGTAGCATTTTTCTCTCCTAAAAAGGAAATAAGAGAAATCCAGGACTGCCAGAATAACAGCACACAGAGTCACCAGGTACAGTGTCCCTTATCCTCTGTATTGTATGCACAGAGAGCCAGGTCAAAGATACTGTCTATGTTTTCTGTGAATGACAGGTAAGGGACGGTACTGCAAAGATAAGCCTATGAGCACTTCCCAAGTTGCCTGTAAAAGGAATGCTCAAGAGGATGGATACAGCTGAACTTGTGGATGTTACGTTAACAACTTTTGAAATCTTCCAGAAGTTAATGGTGAACTGTTCTGGGAAAAGGTCACAATTTTACCATATTTCTAAGAAATACAACCCAAAATTTAAATAGGCAAATACATCAAACCCAGCATTTATGACTGTTTTTGAGGCCTTAATTTTCAAGTGAGCTGCATGATTCTGATAGGCAGGTGGATGATGGCATGACTTTCAAGGGGGGTACTGATAAAACATTGCTTCACACAGCACAATAAGGTAATTAAGCCTTTTCAAGCCCTTGTAGTCCCCAGTCACCTGATCCTTTCCACTTCTTCTCCTGACATCAAATTTCTTCCTTTTTCGTATTCTCTACAAGAACGGAAACCAAGAAACCCAAGTTCCTTCATCCTGCTAGCTTTCAATCCTGCAGGCAGCAGCAGCTGCTAATGTACGCTTCGGTGTCATAACCACTACACTGCCCACAGCAATTAATCCTGTGACAATACAAGGCAATGTACGGGACAGCTGTGGATGGTCTTTCCTGAAGGTTCATACCAGATTGTCCATGACCAAATACAGAGCACCTGACTTTGACCTTGCAGGTGCTGCCCTGGCTGCTCAGCCATCTTCTGGGTTCCTGTCGATCTATGCTAATGAAACGGGGAGGAGGCTTAAGTGCCTGCCCTTTTTTCCCCCGTTCAGATAAGCAGACAATTTCCTTAGAGTCCCTATTCCCTGATGCACAAATAGGCTTTCCAGAAAAGGAATGCTTTAAAAAATTAGAGAGAAGACCTAATGAGAGACATACTGCCATGCATACCTTCTAGCTCTGCCTGAAAGAACTGGTGCTATGTCCCCCAGGTGCCTGGGAGCCAGGAAGTCATAAAGGCGTTGCTGGGGCAGCATGGAACTGTGTGGGTCCGCCCCATGGGGCCAGTGACCCAGGGGCCGGTTGGCAAGGCTGGCCCAATCCACAAACCCAGCTGAAGCTGGGGGAACTCAGCACTTCTGAACATCAGGACAAAGGCATGTCACTAAGGCAGTAGTAATACAGCACAGACCTGTATGACAGAACCTCCCAACCCTCTGCCTAGACGCTGAAAGAAAAGCCATTTAAGGAACTCTTAAGTACCAGGACCAGACATGCAACTTCTTCTTCCAAAGGCTGCAGTCTCAGAGGGATTAAATGAAAAAAGAAAGGTGGCAAGAAATTAAATTGTGACTTGCACATTTTGTGTGGGCCTGTGCACCTATGGAAAAGCAAGGAGGCTGTGCTTACCAATCTAGACAGGCTAACTACTGGACCAGGTCCTTTGCAACAAGAATTTCATATATAAATTCTTTGTTAATGGGATTAAAAAAACAAAACAACACTAGAATTCTGTAGTCAGCAAAAGACCACTGCAACCCAACTTTGAGCAGGTTCATATGATTCACAGATTCTTTACATTTCCTCCAAGTACAGCTAATTCTTGGAAGACTTAATATGAGAAAAGACTTCTGCACACCTTCCGAAATAACCCCATCAGACTGTGAATGCAGTATCTCACTCAACTATACACAATCTAAAAAAATTTAAAATTAACACTGATAAGGTACAAATCATCAATTCAAAGAATTCCTAACTTGCTGAATAAATCAAGGAGATGATTTGCTCACCTCTACACTGAAAAATACTTTTGTATACATTTTTAACATATAATAATACATTTTTTTTAATGACAGTCTGTTCATGTAGCTTAGTTGCTCTAATTACCTGCAAGCCGCACAATCTTTTTTTACACTCGACTGCTACACTGCAACTCTATGTCAGAAAATTTTCTGTGGAAAGATGGAATCCTGTATCAAATTCCTATTTAGGATAGCTTTCAATCACACTTAAAGTCTGATCTTCTACAACACAGCTTTGCTGGAAGAGGTCTTGGCGTGTGGCATGTTAGGTGATTAACTGGTCTCCAGAGGGAGAATTGTCCTAATGCTCTGGAACCCAACAGGAGTGGAATGCTTTTATGTCACAAAAAGCATGTCACAAATTAACAAGAATGTCCTGTGTCTTTCTCTCCATGACCTGTACACACAATGAAATGAGCTGTCAGGCTCCCAGCCTTTTCCATAGGAGATTAGTGTAAGATGTCTGACTCATGCAATGCACTCAGCTGCCTCATTTTCAGTCTCCCCACACACAACTCCACATTACTTCACATTTTTCTGAAAACAGCCACAGTCATTAGATTCTTTAACCAAAACATACTGCTTGAATAATTTCATTTTGGTGCACAGTTTAACCTGTAGTTGATTATGGAGCAGTTAGTCTTCAGTACACCACTTTCTACAAGAGGCTGGAGATCCATCAAACAGCACTGAACTCAGAAGGCAAAACTGCATGATCATTTCCAGTTTGAAAGCCCTAGGGACCTTTTTGCTGCCTGTACTGATCAGACACACAATAGCTATTGCCCAAACTCTTTCCACCTAACCCAATTTCCCAGCCTGAACTTCCACAGTCACTGGAAATAAAATCAGAGGTTTAATTTCACTTCACATTTTTTTAGTTTTGTTATAAAATTTTCTACTTCCTCAGCTTTAAATGTGCAATTTTTGTTTTAAAGGACATATGCTCCTCTGTCTCATTTTCCCATGCTTAATGCTGGAGTTACAAGGAGTATTAAGAGGTATTTCCTTTTGCCCCTGGAGCATTTAAAAAAAAAGTCCACATTTATTTCTCCACGAATATTCTTATGAACAAGCTTGCCATTTCCCAGTTACTACAAGTCATTGCACATTACACTGCACGGTCTCTCCCCTTCACATAGTCCTAAGGAATCACTGAAGAGAAACAACACACAGTTTATGCACCAGTAAGATGTCCGCTCCGTACCATGTCAGTTCTAGCTACCAAATTGCAGTATGCGGTTTTCATTTTTTCCAGGGCAAATCTTGCTCTTACACAAAAAACAGCAGGAGGAAGTAATGCTTCTGTCTGAAGTGCTTCTTTTCCTCCACTAGCAACATAAATAGTGTGAACAACTGTTTTGCTTTTATGAACTGTTTGCCTCTTGTTTAATAATCATCACAGAAAACCCACTGGGTGTCAAGGAGCAGGTTTAATGTGCCAAAATAAACGTTGTGTCTGTGATCTGCAGATTTCACCTTTTAACTGAGCCAGACTGTTTACTCTAACTTACTACCTGCACTCAGGTTACTATACCAATTAACACTGCATATATTCAAAGTAAAAGGCTCCTTTCTCCTAGCTGTGTCAGTTAGCAAAGATTTTGTGCAATGACTTCAAGATATATACCCCTAATGCATCACCAGTTCTTTTCTGCATGCACTGTATTTCACACACGGGCCTGTAGCACAACTACTTTTTGCCCACAACCTCTTCTGTGGTCCAAAAGATTCCAACTACTCCCAAGGCACTATATTATCTAAATAATGAATCCTTTACAATCATTAAACCATCAGCATTTTCTGATTCTTTCAAATAAAAAATTAAACAAAGACTTTAATTTACCATAGCTATCATTTCCAAGTGAAAAGGGACAGCAGGCATCCAGGAAAAAAAACACGTGACAAGTGAAAAACAGATGCATTTTATTACTTGGAAACTGAAAAAAATAATCTGAACTATTTTTTCCATTTACAAACATTTCTCCAAACGCTTTGTAGAGGTCAGTGCCAGGAAAGGACAGGGCAGCAAATGGATTTTAACTTACAGAGTCTAAGAAAAGTCTCTCCTGGTGTCTTTCATGCAATTTTCCATTCTGTTCTGTTCTCACTGCTGTAACCTAAGCATTCTAGATCAAAAGAGCCTGATGCAGGCCCACTGGATTTAGGAGAAAAGATTTTTATCAACTCTTTTAGCCTTTCATCAAGCCTAAAAGTCAGTTTTCCTTTTATGTATACAGAAAATGTATGAACAAAATTGAAGTTGGGATTAGAAAGTTTGTTCATCCTTCTCTTGATGGTGTGTTCAGAATCAGGTAATTAAAAACAAAAAAGAGCTAAGTAAGACAGCAGGCAGAATGGGTCTTCAAAGCTAATAGGAAATCATTTTGTAGGTGGGCACTGAGGAAAAGAAGGCAGTTTACTTCAGTGTTTGCTACATCTACAAAAGTGAATTTCATTAGGTGCAGACTATGGAACACAATTTACACAAGAAAGAGGACATTCAGAGCAGCACAGCATTGTTTTTTATACTGCACTATTATATTAATCACTAGTTAAGAGACTGTGACTCCAAAGTGTTGAGCAGCATCGAAACACATGATAAAAGAGAGTTCAAATAGCCTAAGACATACATGAAAATACTCTACCAAAAACAGAACAGGAAAAAGGTAGGGAGATGATTTTCCCTCACCCAGGCAGAATGACAGCAATACTACTAAGACAAGAACACCAACGAACGCAGCTTCTGGTGACCCTTCATACTCTTTAAGTGTCAGAAGCATGGAAGGGGAATTTTTGGCTTGCTAATGCCAGGAAGCTAGCTAGCTAAGAGTGCTAAAACAGGCTCCAATACATGTAAGATATAATGGCAAATCATATGTAACAGCAAACACTAAAAAACCCTCACCAAACACCCAAGCCCACCAAGAATAAAGGTAGATTAAACATATAGAAAAAGTACAATTAAGAAAAAAAATTCAATTCTCTATTATGCGAATCAACTGCATGATTTCTCAACCTACAATTTCTTATTATAGAGTCTTAATTGTAGTTGTCTTAATTTTTTGTTACTTCACTGATGTGACTAGACCTCCAGTGACTGTAACATGAGCACAGACACCAAGATCACATGATGAAACCTACCTTGCTTCTCAATTATCAGGAGTCCTGAGTCCTGTCCTCAAAAAAGACAAAGGTGTCTCATGTTAGTGAAAGTGAGTGGGATACAGGAGTCGACCTTGAGAACACACACTGATGATCCCAACGCTCTGTTCCCTGTATTAGCAAATGGGGTGACTGGAAGAACTCCAGTCCCTCACCATCACTGCTAAGCCAGCAGCTGTGTTCAAAGAATATTTAAATCAGTGGCACTCAGGGAGACATAACAGTACCCAAGGTGTTTATGAAGACAAATCAACCTTCTCTGAGCCCTGCAACATGCATACGAGCATGGGCTCTTGTGCATATAAATAACTTAGTTTCCCCAAATCTTTTCCAAGAGCATTCAAGCTCCTGGAAAAGCAGCCACAAAGATAACAGAAAATATATGTAGGAAAATTCTTTCTGTTCTCAGAGTTTAACAATGCAACAAAATAGGCTTAAGTACTGTTAGTGATTCTAAGATCCCAGTTACAGTTCTATGCCTCAGGCTCCACTTTATGCTAATTTGGATATGAATTGATTTGGTTCAGACTAATTTTTACTGTTATGTGGGTCTTACTAAGCACCTTTCTCCCAAGACAATACCTATGGAGAAGATAAGCCACAAAGCTGCATCATCTGGAATGGCTGCAAATTCAGAAGATACTGAAAATTTTCTTCACAGAATGTGAAGACTCCCCAGATTTCATGTTTTCATTTCTATAAGATCTATTCTTTCTATTCTACTGGAAATGTCACATGCATGACCCTATGGAACGAGCTTTGCAAGAACCAGGAAAGCATCCAGCGACTGTTCATCAAGACATCGCCAAGAGACATGCTGTCACATTGCAGAGAGCCATAACCATTGAGAAAGGCTTGATACCACCAAAAGAAGGTATTGTTTGCTTTCTGAAGCAGCACAGGACCTTTCTGATTAGGAACTTATGCTCTCAAAGATGTGCCTTCAAATCTGGTTGACCTGAACAGACTCTACTATATTGGTCCCTCAGACCTATGACAATGACACTGACCACAGCCTTGAAATAGTCACTTGGCATGTGTAAAACGTGGATGCTAACAATTAGCTCCAGTGGTGTCTTCAGAAATAGGACTAATTACTTAATGTTGAAGTAAAACATGTTGTAAATTAAAATGTAGCAAAACAGAGCTCCCACAGGGCTTTCCATCAGAAAAATCTCAGGGTGCTACCAACAAAGTGAATTCTGGCACCACTATTTTACAAAAGTGAAACCAAAGTACATCATGGCCATATGACTCGTTCTAAGTTGGAATCTGATGCAGGTCTACACAAATCCTATGAGAAGCCCCATGCAGAATGCAGAGAATACAGTATAGGAATAAAAATGGATATGGACATGACATGATAAAGTGCAGAAGTATTTGCACTTGCCTTATTTTTTAAGTGTTTGATTTCCAGTTAAGCAAACTCCTGCTTCCTCTACAGATAAAAAACATGCAGGCACATCTCAGCTTCTTACCTAGTAAAAGTTCTGGGTGGCCTGAAGCCTGAGCTAACCCCTGGCAGGTATGGAGATAGCTTCTAAATGCTCTTTCAGTGGAACTGAGGAGTGGGGAATTCAACTTGTCAATTTTACCTCCCACACGAAATCCCCTCTGTAAGTGTTAGATCACTAGTTGCCTCTCAAGGGCAGTGCTAAAGAAAACGGAATTGAAGCTGGGCAAGATTCTAGCTCAAAACTCCTACTGCAATCATTTAAATCTAGAGGAAAAAAGCAAACCCACTTCTCCAAATCATGCACTAAAGCACTGACTCTTCATTCTTTGGCTTAACTTTTAAACAATACATTTAAACAAACCCCAAACGTTATTTTTAACTTCTGATGGCAGCAGTTTCTTGGAGGAATTTCATATTCCCCAACAATCCTATCAGGATTAATGACAGCACTGAGTCAGACTCCAGAATATAAATGCTAATGAAACTGTATTGCTTCCTGTAGAGTTTAATTCAGAGATGTCAAATGAAATGGGCCTATTATTGATAGAATTGACCTAAACCAGTTACTTGACTAAGCCCTTTGGGCTTGTTGACTAAAAAAATTGTGTATTGGTATACTTGAGCCTCTATATGTGTTTTTGTGAACATAAAGAGAAAGTTTCTTTGCAACACTAAGCTGTAAATTAGAATCTGATGGTACTTGAACATGTCTGGCAAAAGCTTGTCATTAAACTCAGACTGAAAAATATGCCAGTAGAAGAGTTTCTCTCAATATGCACAATTATGTGCACAGAAGATGGTGAAGGAAAGGGTAGGAGGAAAAATTCTTGTGTTTCCTCTATCTTTTATTCCTTTTGAGACCTCTTGTCCTGGTGAAATAGATTAACACTCACCAAAATCGCATTTGCAGTAGATGGTGCTTTCCTTAACCATACCGTGAACAAAACTAGTTTCCAATCCTGGGAGATAAAAAAATAGAAGTATTATTAGAAATCACCTTCTCCTTTTCCTGGAAGAACCCTAACACAAAATTTTACATTCAGCATACTATATATGAGTCCTGAAAAGATTTCCGTATATTTACTTTTTCTCTCTTTTCTCCTTATAGCTGCAGAGGCTGAAAGGACTTCTGAATTAAAAAGATTAGCTAAAATTGAATTCCTCTGTCTTTACCAGCACTGTTAAGCCCCAGGCCTTGGGAACAAAAATCCAAGCTGATGAAAACACAGACCCACTATCAGTGATGGAAGAGTTGGTATGTGAACTATTACAGGAGCTTGACCCCAGAAATTGATGGGCCCTGACAATATCCACCTGAGGGTGTTAAGAGAGCTGACTGACATCGTTGCGAGGCTGCTCTCCATAATTTTTGAGAAATTGTGGAGGTTGGGGGACATCCCAGAAGACTGGAAGAAGGCTAGTGTCACCTCCATCTACAAAAAGGGCTTAAAGGAGGATCCAGGAAATTAGAGGCCCATCAGTCTTACTTCAGTCCCTGGGAAAGTTACAGAACAAATCCTCCTGGGGGCTATCACAACTCAAATGAAGAACGTGCTTGGGAAAAGCCAGCACGGAATCACCAAGGGCAAATTGTGCTTGACAAACCTGATCGCCTTCTATGACCAAGTAACCTGCTCAGTTGATGTGGGGCAAGAGGTGGACATTGTCTACCTCGATTTCTCCAAGGCTTTCGATATGGTTTCCCACAGCCTCCTCCTGGAGAAAATGATGCGTTATGGTCTAGATAAGTGGTTCATGCAGTGGGTGGGGAACTGGCTGACAGGCTGCACTCAGAGGGTGGTGGTAAATAGCTCCTTTTCAAACTGGCAACCTGTCACAAGTGGGGTCCCCCAGGGATCGATATTGGGCGCATCCAGATCATAAGTGATCTGGATGATGGGATCAAGTGTATCCTGATGAAGTTTGTCAATGATACCAAACTGAGTGGAGAAGTGGACACTTTGGAAGGGAGAGCCACCCTGCGGGAAGACCTGGATAGGCTGGAAGAGTGGGCTAACAAGAACCTTATGAAGGTTGACAAAGGTCTTGCACCTGGGAAAACATAATCCAGGAGTGCAGCACAGGCTGGGATCTACCCAGCTGGGGAGCAGCTCCGTGGAAAGGGACCTGGGGGTCCTGGTGGACAGCAAGCTCAGTATGAGTGAACAGTGTGCTGCTGTGGCAAAGCCAGCCAACAGGATGTTGGGTTACGTCAACAAGGGCATCACCAGCAGAGAGAAAGAAGTCATTATCCCACTCTACTTGGCATTTGCCAGGCCACACCAGGAATACTGTGCTCAGTTTTGGTCCCCGCTAACAGAAAAGATGTGGACAGGCTGGAGAGGGTCCAGGAGGGCCATAAAGATGATCAGAAGACTGGGAAGCCTGCCATATGAGGAAAGGCTGAGAGAACTGGGTTTGTTCAGCCCTGAGAAAAGAAGGCTTAGGGGAGACCTTATCACCATGTTCCAGTATTTAAAGGGTGGCTACAAAGAAGATGGAGACTCACTTTTTACAAGGAGTCACTTGGAAAAGACGAGGGGTAATGGGTACAAGTTACTCCTGGGGAGATTTCAGTTGGACATAAGAGGAAAATTTTTCACAGTGAGAACAATCAGCCACCAGAATGATCTCGCCAGGGAGGTGGTGGATTCCCCAACATTGGACACTTTTAAGATTCAGCTGGGCAGGGTGCTGGGCTGCCTTGTCTAGACTGTGCTTTTGCCAAGAAAGGTTGGACCAGATGACCCTTGAGGTCCCTTCCAACCTTGTATTCTATGATTCTATGAATAAGCTCCCACAGCAAACTGCATCCAATCTGCAAGGCACAACAATTGGTGCAAGAAGACCCCTTCCATCTTCCAAGCACAAGCTGAATGCAAACCCTTGAAGTCCTGACTCCAGCTTTATCACACTTTACTCAGACCTCTTAACCAGGCTGGGCCCCATTTCGCATTTACACCAGCCTAACTCAGACCTTTCTACTTCTGCTCTGAACAGGCACATATGTACCGAAAACCCCAACTGCCTCAAGCCTTCTCACAGAACACCCACTCATCAGAAAAGCTGCTTTAAAGACCAAGGCAAGAGCTAGATGGACAAGAAAACTTTTGAAATAAACATTACCCTTTGGCCAGACCCTTCATAAGGACTTTGTTACAATTATGATTGCTTGGCACATTTCCCTCTTGCATCCCTCTCCTGGAGGAGCTGATTCATACAGAGCGAGAGAGGCAACTTCATGTTCCATAGGAAGGGGGAGATTCTACTACTTTTAAAATGCCATTTATAAAACCCACTTCTTTCCATTCTAGCCTTTCAGATGTGCTTTCACACCACAGCTCCTTTGGGCCTGAAGTTGAATTTTTACAAAAAGAAACTCACTGGAATGTAATAAAATCAATCTTTCTGCACACTTAAGATGATAAATTTCTTGGGTCAGGTGCTGATTTGTGTTTTTGCCTAGTACCAAGAACACCGGCAAATCTCAACAAATTAAGTGAATGAGACAGCTGGACAACATGACACAGCAAGACTGCACAATAAATTGTGCTAGGGGAGCCAGGAGATCTTGAATGATAAGGTACCTACGTCCTTCCCTTGCTTGTACTTGTTTTCTGCCTAGTTCTATAACCTTGGAGTGCAGAAGAAGGTTATTGTATCTAGGAGCCTCTGATACCACGCCTGAATCCAGAAAAAACAACAGAAAACTGTTCTCAAAATTGCATTATCCCTGTGTGTTGTAAACCATCAAGTCATTGGTCACACAAGAGACACATAAATAATGTCTCTCTCGTAAGAGAGAACCTTAATAATAAAAAGAGAAAGAACGTACTTTGGGGCTGAGAAGGTAAATGTTCTTAAGGTAAACAAGGCAAACATCCTACTAGTACACCCATGTGGCTAGACACACAAATCCCACTTAGGTAAGTGTTTCTGTTGAATCCTGCCCTAAGATAATGGTAATTTCTAAAGCAACTATCACCATGCCAGTGCTACACTTCACTAGACAAGCAGTTTCTATCCAAAATCCACAGACCAGAAGGCAAGCAGCCTGGCCTGCTGGGAGCATAAAACAGTCATGGTAAGGACTTATCACAGCACATGAGAACTGATGCATGCTTACACTAATCCAGGGATTTGAAACAAACAAAAAAAATTGGGCTCTGCTGGGAAGAAAAAGCAGCTGTGCATGAAAAAGCAGGTTACAAAAAGGGGATGAATGCAAAATAATTACCATATGAATGGACAACCTCACTTGTTTAACTGTATGTTTGGCTCACATAGCTCCTGCATAAATCTAACCTTGCTTGCTAATGCTTTATGATTCACTGAGAAAAGCTAAGCAAAGCAGGTAGCTGTGTTTCGGGAATTGTTTCCATTAGGGCACTGGGCAACATGATTGAATTGTGCTGATGGGAAGACTGGCAGTGCTCTAGGAACACTACTGTTGAGGAAATGCCTCCTGATAACCACTCCCTACTAACTGTAGCATTAGTACAATAACTTTTTCCACAGTAGAACTGGGAATGATGCCTTTGTGTCATTATACCAACAGCCAGCTTTAGGAGCTACCAGGCAGTGTTACAGCTGCTTCAGAACATTCAGCACTTGTTAAAGATACTGAGATAAATGGACCTTACTTTAGAATTTCATTTATTGTAAATGAAGATTTTTTTTCTCACGGATACATCAAGGAGACCCAGGCCAGTTATTTTAATTATCAAGTCAGAGGTCACTAGTCTTTGAGGCATTATTATTCATTGTTAGAGAACTAACTTATAAAAAAAAGCCTTGTCGCATACTAAGACTACACTTAACAATGCCAGAACCTAAAGACAGATTTGACCTCAAGAAACCCGCAACTTATATATTAAGAAGCAACAGAATGACAGCAGACAGACAGACAGCACAGAAAACCAAACAGACTATATGTGCCAGACTGACAGTCAATATTTTGAACATACCAGTAGCCTGTGTGGCATTGCAACAAGGGTGAATTATAACAAATTCAAGAGACAAACAAGATGACATGCAATCAGCTGCCTGAGCTCTTTGGCGCCAGTTCCAATAGATTTGAAAGGTCCGGCTTCAGATGGTCCTGTGGTGGCCATACCCTGGGGGCAGTCTTCCTTCTCTATCCCAGAAAAGGCCACACACAGGAGACACAAGGAGATGCAAGAAGATATGGTTGCTACAGTTCTGCTGCACTCCTGACTCTTGACCACTCAAGGCCAGGATATTTTTAAACCCACAACTGTTTGACATGAGAAATTTATTTGCTTGACAAGTGTCAAAGTATCTACGGAGAAAGTGATCCCATTCTACAGTGCCTAGCCAAGTACTCTTTTGCTTTATCCTCTAATCCTGTCCAGCTTCCAAAATACTCCTGCAGGCTTGCTCAGCACATTGAAGTTGACTTACCCACCTCAAGGAGACAGAGAATTGTTACATACAAAATGCTCAATGCACTCAGCTCCAATTTCAGTGGACTTGGCCTGAATGTTCACACTGTTAGAGGTGGAACCAAAATCAGGCTCCTTTACTGAAGCTCTGAATTCCACCTCTGTCAAGACTTCAAGGCAAGAACAGTAACTTGAAGTGTTGACTGCTTTTCATGAATGATCTGCTCCTTGCAAAGACAACTACAGCGGGCACCGCTGAAGGCAGAGCTGCAGCTATGATCACAGACAGATGCACTACTGGGGCAATGGGAAAGCAGAACCACAGAACTCCTTTGTATACTTTACTTTCTGAACTTCTTTGCATACCTTCTTTAACTAAATCTATATACTAAGGCAGGTTATTAACCATACATTCAGACCCAGTTTTGCTCTTTGCAAAATAACCTTCCACTTTTGGAAAAAGCAATGGCTGGAGCAAAGGCTTATCTCGGCACTCTGTGGGATTTACCCATTATCAAAGGCACAAACAATGTTCTAGGAGTTAGAATGGAGAACTGTAGCAAAAGGAGATAAGGAAAGAAACAGAATAGGATGAAGAGGAATGGGAATGTCTTCTGGGCACATGACTAACATCTGCATTTGGGATTGTAGTATTAGTCAGAGACATGGAATACATTTAGAAGCACACACCGAGAGTCCGCCAGTTCCCTGTGTGATGCCGAGATGATATATGGTCATGTCACAATACACCTGCACAACATGCTGGGATTCTCTGTTGCTGTGAGAAGCAATCCCAGCAAGCCACATTTCTGACAGACTGAGTAATCTGCGTGGGGTTTGCACAGACACTGTACCTGTTACTTTCCAGTGCCAGCATTCTGGTAGATTTTCTTTAACCAGTTCTCAGTTTGCCACATGGCAGAGATAATATCCAAAGCATATTTGCTGTCTACAGTACTACTGCATAGACAATTCAAGTATGGGAGTCTCGTATGACTCTTTTATGCATGGTTTGTCAGGTGTACAAGCAATTAACATACATGTGATGTGAAAAGTGAAGTGAAACCACTGGACTTTGTCAAGTACTTCAAAAGAGCAACAGGTTTCAAGGGGAACAGGCAGTATTGCTGTCTGAGGAGAATGAAAAGAGCAGTGAAACTCAGATTGACAGACACCCTAAAGCAACCCTGGCACAGGTGGACTCCATGCACGTTTTGCCAAGGTGCAAAATTGGCTCTGAAAGGCACCTGAGTTTATTTGAACAAAATACATCACAAAAAGGAAAATCAGTAATAAAAGTGGTCTGAGGTAACATGGAAACTTTTTCAATGATCTTAATGCTAAAAGGAGAAAACGCTTTTGGAGATGGTTTTCGTGCTTGGCCTTCAATGGGCTACCAGTGATGGCCTACGCAAATTAGCTACCATTTCTGTCCCAACTTTCCCCAGGGATTTAACAATCCCAGTAATTCTGACTGACAATACCAAAAACTTTACTGATGTTGGAGACGTGAGAGGTAACACAGCAGACTTATACAGCAACTTCTTTAGGAAGGAAAGGCTGAAAAATTGGCATGCTACAATATTTTCCACATCAAAGCATTCACCTGTACTTTTATGAACAATAAAAATGGTTTGTAGTCTGTGGAGGAGCACCCTGCAATAGAAAAATGTGATGCTGAACATGTACGTCCCCCAAAAGAAATATAAAGCATAAATATAAAAATATATGTGATTCAAAGGAATTGTGAATACATATGAAGAGACACCTGTAGGACAAGCCATGTGTTTTTTTTATGGGATATCGTAGTGTGTCTGTTCTTGAGGGCAGTGTGGAAATATCCCATCTGGCTTTAAAAAGGGCTGAGAAGCCAAATTAGTCCATACAAAGCTCCTTGTTACCAAACAGCAGACTGCTTCTGTGACCAAGTTAACTTGTTCAGAGACAATGCTTTGTTTGGGAACCTGGCTATTATACTGAAGTAGCAGACAGAGCCCTACCAGAGAAAAAAATTGATTACAGAGATCATCGCAGTACAACAAGGAAGACAAAATCCATTTCCTGAGACCCGCTTGAGGAAATTAACAATTAAAATGTGCTCCCAGCCCAACAATTCATCCTTCAGATCACATTCTCTTAGCCAGCAAGATCTTTCCAGCACTTCATTAAAACAAAAACAAATCACCCCTTCCCTAACATCTCATTAAGAAACAAAGCTCCCCACAGAGCCCACTTGGCTGGCCGACACAAATCAGCAGAAATAAAGCACAATAAGTGGTATTCAAATTCAGGTCTTAATACCAGATGCAGAAGGTGTTCTTCTGCCTTTTTTTTTTTTTTTTTTTTTAAACAAAGCAACATAGTTCCTTACCCCCACCCCAGACTTTAAGGTGAGTCACTCCCTCACCATGGAAAATAGCAATGCCATCACAGCATGCAGCTGTTTTTCTCCTTACAAAGAAAGCTGGCTGAAGGTAGCGAGCACTGTTCTGCTCCTGGAAGAGGAAACACTTTCCCCCAAATAAAATAATCTGTTTCCAAGGCTCAGCCCCACCACCTGCCTCTCAGAAGTCCAGCCAGGATTTCTAAGCCCCCTGCCTGCCATGCTGCTGTTGATGACCAGGTGCCAGGCCCTCTTTAAGCTCAGCACTTCTTCTGCTCTGGGATTCTTAAGGAGGACCCGAACATGCTTCTAGAAGATCATCCATGAATCAAAAGGTGTGTTTTCTTCTACAGACCCTTATATCTGACAGCATCTTTGACTTACCTTCAGACACATGCAGACATCTATTCATTGTTGCTGGGTTTATTTGCTTTCTTTTGCCTTGTATCAAGTTTGATTTTGAAACATTACAGGGGGGGAATGCATTGATTTGCTATTTCAATTTCTACACAAAAAGACAGACTAAATTCAGCAATGGAGATGTATTGTATACAGCTGTGTATCAAGCATTTCTCTGTTTCACTGCCATGCTTTTTTCTCCCCTTTAGTGTATTTCTTTTCCCCTTCAATCAACAGGTACGTACACTTTTTTCACACTTCATGTGAAAATAACTGCTGGATTACATCAGACACACTTGTATCGCACATAAAATGAAGTAATATACCACAGAAACCCCACAGAACTCTCTGTGCCTTTAATATTCAGAGCCCTTGCTATGCTGTCCTCTCAAATCTGCTTAAATGATGAGTAACATTTCCCTGAGTCTACCCTTCAGTTGGCCAAGATCAATGGCACTAGGAACGCGGCAAAGAACAGGTTCTCCACTTCAGCCGTGCTAACGGCCACAAACCACTTGATGTTTGCCCCTAGCTTTGTTCTGACTTGACTATCAGTGGATGTCAAATTCAAACTTGCATCCTGATGATGGCTCACATTCTTGAACGATAGCAAAGTGCCTTCCACTCCATTAACAGAATTTGGCCCTCAGCTCATAGGTTTCTGTATCCCTGGGTACTGCAGAAAAGATATCACAGGTATCATGTGTATTAAAAGCAAGTTCACTTATGTGAGAAATACTGAAAAGACACAAACCAGGAAGTTGCTAGCATACACAAGGGGCCAAGCTGCTTTGGTTTCCCAGTGGAAGAGGTGGTGGTGGTTTTTTTAATGTTTGTTTGTTTGTTTGTTGTTGGGTTTTTTGTTTTTGTTCTTTTAAACATGGAGGAAATCAGAAGTACTTCGTAAGCATTTTACCACCTGCAAGTCAGCTGGTTTTGAACCTTCAAAGCTTAGATTAAAATTTTCTTCTACACTGTTAGTCATATGCACTGCTTATCCTGGCCCAGCTATTACCTTGTGCCTTCACTTAAGAGATTTGCAAGGCTGCGTATTACACTGGCATCTTTCACACATGCAGAGTCACTACAGAACACCTTCACTAGTAGTTCACCTCACAGAAAGAGTTGTCCAGCTCCCAAGACTTCTCCCATGTCATCTTTTGTTGTCTTCCTAAGTCCCACCTCATCATACAGCCAGAAGACTTTTTGCAGCTGCAGAATCACCTGAAGACCCAAAAGAATGGGCCTCTATTTGGGCTTGCACTATCAGAGGATGACATACAAGTGCTGTAACAGAAATACAGGCCCACAACCCAGTTATGAGCCTGCTTCCACTTACTTAAAGGAGATATTCAAAACTTTTCCTACCACATTTCAGGACCCTCCTGCAAAACACTGGACATGTGATAAAGGAAAACATTCCCTACATATAGCAAACTTTTCAATCATTATTAAGTACTTATTTTCCCCAGATAGCTAGTTTCAGAAGGATGTACGTTGTGAAAGAAGAGGCTGCTTAGAAGCATTCAAGGGGCAACAGTAATGAGCCCTCAAAATAGTCTCTAAGGAGCAACTGGAATTCCTCCTTTGTAGGCTGTTGCTCTTCTCTTGCATATGCAAAGACCAGCAAGAAAAACTAAGGTATGATAAGCTACTAATGGCACAGGGCTGCTTATGCAGCAAAGTGTGTATGCTTCTGTCAGCTAACTCTGGTTGGAAGAAAAAAACGGATCCTTTCTCTCTTGGGTTAACACACATGACAGTTCTTTATTTAGAACCATAATGGGTTATGTATCAGGTTTTTTCCTAGTCTGGTAAACTTCCGACTGAAAATCGGATACCTATAAAAAGGAAAATCCCTTTCAGCTGGAGTATGTCCTGGTTGCTCACTCAGCAAGACATCACAGTTCTGAACAAAAAAGAGAGAAGAGAAGAAGAGCCGCTCAAGATGTTTCCCCCTCTAAAATTATATAGTCAGCATACTAAGAAATCACACAGTATTTTTTCCACTCAAGGAACTAGCTTCTCAGTCATTTTTCTTCTCATTACTTCAAAGGGGGGATAAAGATTTTATGGAGCCTCATCCTGGAGAAAAAGATGAGTATTGGTGCATATTTCCAACCAGGTTCCCCACAGAAACCAAGCTTAAGCAATCACACTGCATAAGCATGTTAATTTTCTTGTAATAAGTTTTGAGCTGTGGAGTCTATTTCCACCAAACTGACCACATCATGTGTCACAGATGACAAGTTCCACCTGCTTAGCAGAAAACAGTCATGCTCCCAGTGTCCTCAACAACTATTGGACTAGGGAGCAATCCATATTCCTCAAGGTTGAGACAAAAACCCAAAGAAATTCAGACCACTTCTCAAAAGAGGCCAATGCCACCTTTCACAATACAAACATGACTTCTTAGAAACACCTGAATGCTTCCCATTGGGGCCCACCTGTTTTATCATAAAGTCAGGGTAATCAAGAATTTGGCCAAGAAAACTTCAGTGTAGGAACTCCATGTTATTCCTGCATGACCTTGCTTTCAGCTACATACTAATTACTGGGAGGATGATTTCAGATGGAAAGAGCTGGATCAAACAGAAAGCAGATGTAGAAGGGCCGTATTTATCCTTTTTTGTTCAGACAAGGATGCTTTGCTCCACAAGATCCCCAGTTTCTTAAAAAGACTTAAAATAGTTAAAAAGTGAGTAGGGATAGCTGGATTTCCCAGCTAGGCTTCTGGGGTTTGAGTCCAACACAATACCTAAACATTAGCAGGGTGAGTCACAGAATGGTAGGGGTTGAAAGGGTCCTCTAGAGATCATCTCATCCAACCCCCCTGCTTGAGCAGGTACACCTAGAGCAGGGTGCACAGGACCACATCTAGGTAGGTTTTGAATGTTTCCAGTGAAGGAGACTCCACAACCTCTCCGGGCAGCCTGTTCTAGTGCTCTGCCACCCTCAAAGTAAAGAAGTTTTTCCTCATATTCAGGTGGAACTTCCTGTGTTCCAATTTGTGCCCATTGCCCCTTGTCCTGTTGTTGGGCACCACTGAAAAGAGTCTGGCCCCATCCTCTTGACACCCATCCTTTAGATATTTCTCAGCATTGATAAGATCCCCCCCCTCAGTCTTCTCTTCTCCAGGCTAAACAAACCCAGGTCTCTCGGCCATTCCTCATAAGAGAGATGCTCCAGACCCCTGATCATCGTTGTAGCTCTCCGCTGGACTCTCTCCAGTAGCTCCCCATCTTTCTTGAACTGGGGAGCCCAGAACTGGACACAGTACTCCAGATATGGCCTCACTAGGGCAGAGTAGGCAGGGAGGATAACTTCCCTCGACCTGCTGGCCACTCTCCTTTTAATGCACCTCAGGATACTGTTGGCCTTCTTGGCTACAAGGGCACATTGCTGGCTCATCATCAGCCTGCTGTCCACCAGCACTCCTGGGTCCTTCTCAGCAGAGCTGCTTTCCAGCAGGTCAACCCCCAACCTGTACTGGTGCCTGGGGTTGTTCCTCCCCAGGTGCAGGACCTTACACTTGCTTTTATTGAATTTCATGAGGTTCCCCCTGGCCCAGCTCCCCAGGTCTCACTGGCTGGCAGCAGAGCCTTCTGGTGTATCAGGCACTCCTCCCAGCAAACTTGCTGAGGTTACACTCTGTCCCTTTGTCCAGGTCATTGATGAATATGCTGAACAGGACTGGACCCAGCACAGACCCCTGGGGAACTAGTTACAGGCCTCCAACCAGACTCTGCGCTGTTGATCACAACCCTCTGAGCTCTGCTGTTCAGCTGGTTCTCTATCCACCTCACTGTCCTCTCATCTAACCCACACTTCCTGAGCTTACCTATGAGGATGTTATGGGAGACAGTGTCGAAAGCCTTGCTGAAGTCAAGGTAAACAACATCCACTGCTCTCCCTTCATCGACCCAGACAATCATGCCATCATAGAAGGCTATCAGGTTGGTCAAGCATGCTCTCCCCTTGGTGAATCCATGCTCACTACTTTTCACAAACTTCTTTTCCTCTACATGCCTGGAGATGGCCTCCAGAATGAACTGTTCCATCGCCTTTCTGAGAAGGGAGGTGAGGCTGACTGGCCTAGAGTTTCCTGGGTCCTCCTTCTTGCCCTTTTTGAAGACTGGAGTGACACTGGCTACCCTCCAGTTTTTGGGCACCTCTCCTGTTCTCCATGACCTTTCAAAGATGATGGAGAGTGGCTTAGCGACAGCATCCACCAGCTCCTTCAGCACTCATGGGTGCATCCCATCGGGGGCCATGGATTTGTGAGGAGCCAGTTTGCCTAAATGATCTCTAACCCAATCCTCCTCAACCAAGGGGAAGTCTTCCTTTCTCCAGATTTTCTCTCTCACCTCTGGGGGCTGGGATGCCTGAGGGCCAGCCTTAGCAGTAAAGACTGAAGCAAAGAAGGCATTCAGTAACTCTGCCTTCTCTGCATCCTGTGTCACCAGGGCACCCACCTCATTCAGCAGTGGGCCCACAGTTCCCCCAGTCTTTCTTTTCCTACTGATGTATTTGAAGAAGCCCTTCTCGTTATCCCTGACAACCCTTGCCAGATTTAGTTCCAAGTGGGCCTTGGTCTTCCACTTGTTGCAGCTCTGCATACCCTGACAACGTTCCTATATTCCTCCCAAGTGGCCAGTCCCTTCTTCCACTTACTGTAAAACTCCTTCTTCCATTTGAGTTTTTCTAGAAGCTCTTTGGCTCATCCATGCAGGTCTCCTGGCTCCTTTGCTTGACTTCTTCCTTGCAGGGATGCACCGATCTTGAGCTTGGAGAAAGTGGTACTTGAATATTGACCAGCTCTCTTGGACCCCCTACCTTCTAGAGCCCTAACCCATGGAATTCCTCCAAGCAGGTCTTTGAAGAGGCTGAAGGTATTCTTTCCTGAAGTCCAGGGTCATAATCCTACTTGTCGCCCTGCTTCTACCACGCAGGATCCTGAACTCCACCATCTCGTGGTCACTGCAGCCAAGGCTACCCCCAACCCTCACATCCTCAACTAGACCTTCTTTGTTTGTTAGTATAAGGTCCAGCAGCACCTCTTGCCTCGTTGGCTCCTCCACCACCTGTGTCAAAAAGTTATTCTAGATGCTCTGCAGGAACCTCCTGAACTGTGCGCGCCTCGCCATGTTGCTTTTCCAGCAAATATCAGGGTGGTTCAAGTCCCCCATGAGAACCAGGGCCTACAATTGTGAGGCTACTTCCAGCTGTCTGTAGAAGGCCTTGTCGACTTCCTTTTCCTGATCAGGTGGCCTGTAGCAAATGCCCACAACAGTGTCACCCATATTTGTCTGCCCCTTAATTGTCATCCGTAAGCTCTCGACTCGTTCTTCCTCCACCCCAAGGCAGAGCTCGATACATTCCAGTTGCTCCCTCACATAAAGAGCAACTCCCCCACCTCACCTTGCTGGCCTGTCTTTCCTAAAAAGTATGTAGCCATCCATGACAGCATTCGTGTCATGCAAGCTATCCCACTATGTCTCTGTAATTGCAAGCAAATCGTGGCCCTGCAACTGCACACAGATCTCTAGTTCCTCCTGTTTATTCCCCATGTTGGTGTACAGGCATTTCAGAGGTAACTGAGCATGCAGGTTTCCCTAGAAGGGTGCACAAGGATCCACTACAGCCATGCACACCCTTGAGGTGGTTGGTCTTCTGATTGTCATCTTGTGAGGCAGTTCAGGCACCTTTGTTGCTGCTCTGGTTGGCCTGGCTTATTCCCCTGTTGGATATGATGGCATTAGCATTGCTACTTTGGACCCTGCCCCCCCAGTTCCTTCAGTTTAAAGCCCACCTCAACAAGTTGGCCACCCTGCTGCCAAAGATTCCCTTGCCCCTTCTAGACAGGTGGATTCCATCCCTCCCTAACAGGCTATGGTTGCTGGGGAAAGTCCCATTGCCATAAAAGCCAAAATCCTTGTGACAGCACCAGCCACGTACCCAAGAGTTGATTTGCATTATTCATCTGTTACTGGCTGCCCATTTTTCTCCAACTGGTAAAATAGAGAAGATGACTTGGGCACCAATATTTTTCACTTGCTCCCCCAGGGCTTTATAGTCTTCCTTGGTTCTGCCCATTTGTACCCACATGGAAAAGTAACAGCAGATAGTAATCTGTGCTCTTGACAAGTTGTGGCATCCTCTCAACGATGTCTCGGATAGTAGCTCTTGAAGCGAGCAAACCTCTTGTGACTCCCTGTCAGGTCAGCAGATCAGCGCCTCAGTGCCTTTTAACAGAGAGTCACCCACTACGAGCACGCATCTCTTCTTTTTATGATATCCACTCTGTGGATAATAACAGGTCTATTTATTCACTAATTGTGTGCTCACCTTCCAAGGGTAATCATCTGAGAAACTGAAAAGACTGCCGGGGGGTGTGTGCGCGGGGTGTGTCTGTGGGGGTGTGTGTGGGTGTGTTTCCTTTTTCTGAGGATGGGGAGGTTAGGTCAAGTTAATTATCCTCTGCTTTTCTATGTGCCCATCATTAAAAGGAAATTGGCTATAACATACCATAAATCTTCATATGTGTGAGTACAAGCAGCAAATCCTGGAATCTTGTACTGATTTGTGTTTCCCATAAGCTGTAATCTGATGCAAATTTTTTGCACCATACCATACCAAAGTGGGATTCATATAGCATACTGTACAAAAATCGGTTCCTGTTTCTACACCGTTTGGCATGTATCTGAAAACATTTAAAAGGAAAATTTCAACTGCCTTAATCATACTGTCTAGTTACCATTTGTTTCTAAAAACCAGACATACACAAATCCTCTGAACTCACTATTTTTGTTAAAATAGTAACAGCAGTGTATCAACTAGCTGTGTTTACTTACTTTGCCTGTTGACAACTGTAGTCCTGAAAATCTTCTGTCTTCACTTTAAAATGCCTTCAAATAGGTGTACCATCAACACGGCTAGTCAATTTGCCTCTGCTTCTATCTACGCAGAACTAATTTTCCTTCCTCACACTACACTGCTCTGAAAAAGGCATAATTTTTCAACTGTGCTGGTATGCTGGAGGGAATAAAAATCATAGTATTACTGTGACAAGTGAGAAAGGCTCTTTTCCTTTTTTAAGTCATGCTATTGCCAGCTAGAATACCATTAAACAAGCAAGACAGTGACTGTTTCAGTTCTAGAGCACTAGAACACTGCGGACTACTGTTTTGAGGAGTAAAAACCTTGGATAATCACAGGCCTCTGAACTTATTTCCACCATTGCAATGCAGAATGCTGTCAAATTAGTACTCTTATACCCTTTCTGACAGCACAAGTCACAAGCTTCCTTTCTGGTAAGGACAGCTGGGACAGGAATACTGCTCAAACTCTCAAATGGTCCCCTGTGCTGGCTGATGGCAGTTATTCATCATCAAAGGTTCCCATACAGCAAAAAATTAAGATTTCCTTTCAGAACAGTTTTGACTCTTTACAATCTCATTAAAACACTGAGTTAGAACCCGATATCCTGCCTCCCACCTCAAACCTGGTTGCTTTAAGCAGAGTAGACTACATTGTAGTCAGATCACTGCCATAGCATCCAAGTCCAAACACATCCAAAAAATGTGATACAGGTCTCAATGCCCAGGTATGCTTAAAAACAAGGTGGGAAGGAAAATATCCTCTTCCTTTCACCACAGTGTGGAAACTCTCCAGAAAGGAACCCACAGTTCTGCACGATTTTTTTCCAAATGGACACTGAAGAACAGAAGGACACTGAAAATTTAAAATGTGCACAGCTCTTTTGTTGCAAATTTCTTGAGAAGTGCAGCAATCAAATGAAGGATGCCGTGTAAGGCCAAGAAAAATCAGTCATCACAAGGACACAAAAATACCCAGACCCACTGATCAGTATACTTTAGGTGTATTTTTTATTTACAGAGTAGAGATGCCTAATCAATTATAAGGTTAGACATCTGATAATTCAGGTTTTTTTGGTAAAAGTATATAAATATATACATGAAACTCTATGAAGTAAACATTATTAACTGTGATACTTACAGTAAACATTCACTACTATCCTTATCCTAACAGGCATCTTTCAAAGCTTAAATGCTGATTTCAAGATACCCTCTATAAAATAGCGGTAACTGTACTAAAAGGGCAAAAAATCTGTGCCATAAACAAGCTTTTAAAAAGGCTAGTAAAATGTCTTTGTTATAAAGTTTGCCAGGATAAAAATACTGCTTCATCCCTCCCACTCCCCAACCTCATAAGAAACAAATACCCCAAAACAGTTGCAGAACTGCAGGAAGTATTATAAGATTATTTTTTTCTTCTTTTTTCTTTTTTTAAATTAAAATATTTTTATTTCAGTACTTTATCACATATTAAGGAAGCTGCAAAAAATGCAGCTTTATTAAATATTATTTACTGTTATACAAAAATCTCACATATGCGTCCATGGGGCTGAAGACATTAGTGGCATTGTATGAGCTACCCCTTTTCCTTATAACTATATACCTTATTTGGAATGATGGAGAGCCTTTACAGAAAAGACATCTGACAGCAACTGAAGAAAGGGACTGGAAAACTATTGGCAGAACAAAGAAAATATGTGAGAGCCTCTAAACCTCCTTGCTTCCTTATTTTAAAAGCACTTCTATTTCAGTATTTTATTTGCCTCTCTGTTGTTCTTCATGTTGGAGATGATTCAGGACATACAGGACAACTTGATAGCAGAAAATGTACTGATCCTGCAAGGGAAAGGAAATCACAGAGCATGTGAAAAATGCTTGCACCACCTAAGCAATTCACTCTACCTGCACCTCACAGGTGCGCAGCACTTCATTTCAATACTATTTCTACAGTTAAATAAAAAACCCCACAAAACAAAAAACCCACAGTAGAGAAATATGCAACCTGAACTTAAAACAAATACAGGCACTCCCCTGCCACTAAAGATCTATTTCTATATCAGATGTTTATCCTCCTTTCACACCAAAACCATCTCAAGCAGAATAAGTACTTTACATAAGTAGAAATTAAGACAGCAAGTGAATTTCAAGGTCTTGCAACAATGCCAATTAATACAGAACTCGGATGACAGTACAACTTCTTATCTTAATCTCAGTGATACAGGTGTGGGGGCTAATACATGTTTTGGGGTATGACGTGGGGCTGATAGTTTTGTGGTTTGGTTTTAGGTTTTTGGGTGGTGGATTTTTGTGTTTTTTTTTTTTTTTTTTTTTTTTTTTTTTTTGTTTTGTTTTTTTTGTTTTTGTTTTGCTTTGTTTTTTTTTTTTTAAATTATGATTTGACATTTCCTGCACATTCGAAGAAAAAGCGCAGATTTTAACAAGACCTTGTGATGTCTATCTCTAAGGTAAAGTTAATTAGCTCTAGATCTAGATTATTCCTAAAACATTCATTTACCTTCTGGCTAAATATCTCCCCAAAGGATATTTCAAGACATCTCTGGTAGTGATATCAGTGATTCATAGCAGCTACAGTTAGGCCTTCTCTACAGTTTATAATGTTGTTTTTAGCCAAAAATGCTCAGCTGATTTCCTCTATATAACACATGCTTTTGAAGATGGAAACTCCCAACTTTTTTAAAAAAAAAAAAAAACACAGATCAAAACAGCACAGTATGTTAAGAATTGCATGCATTTTTAACTGTTGAATATGTACTGCGTCACTGGTATGCATCTGATTTAGTTCTCATGACACAAACGTTGCATTAGAGGGCACAAAGACAATCATTGTGTCCATCGCAGAAAGTTTCCTGGCACATCAGAGTTAGAATTCCAGTGTCTTTCCTTTGGCATATACCTGGGAAAGCCAGACTCACCTCTGTCTGAACCATCCCATGTCTCTGCAGACGCATAGTGCGCACCAGGTCCGAGATGTCAAACTACCAAAACAAACAGCAAGTTAAACATTAAAAAAAGACATACGTGCATATAAATGAAACATCCCCAGCATCAAACCAAGGAATCCAATTAGGTACATTAAACATTTAGTAGTGAAACAAAGAACATTTTGCTATAGCCTATGCATGTTTGGTGGATAACCAGCACGTGCTGCCTCTGGGCAACATGGATGTGGCCCTCCTACATCAGACAACCTCCTCTTGCTTTCTTTCTTTGTGCACAGGCTCTCTTTTCCTTACTCTTACTGGGAGCTGAGCATGCAGAAAAGAGAGCCCCTTGGTCCAACCTAGCAAAAAGCTTTTTACTTCTCCAGGTCTATAAAGTTCTAGACATTTAGTGGGTGCTTAGAAACCCTACTGAGCTAAGCATGACATAGCTTATCTCCACAAATTTCACAAAAAGATTTGCTATGCTAGGCCACTGAAGGACATAAACATAAGGAAGCTAGCACCCTCCTGTGGATCACCCTAGAAAGCATATCACTGGTTGTGCTGGAAAAGTTAATTTACATACCCTCATCTCCAGCTGAGATGTCTGTACACTGAGTTTTTGATTCAATTGCCTGAATAGCTACACTGGTTGGCTTCTAGCTGCCTTCCAACAGTTCATGGATCTCTGACCAACCAAGTGCCACAACTCTCAGCCCTAATGCTATTTAACGCGATAGTTCCACTGGGTACATCCAGCCACGTAAGGCAGGCATTTTACCTTTTCCTTCAATTGCCTGAGTTGTTATGGCAACACACTGTTGCTCCCAAGCCACACGCCAGAAGTCTGCTATGGTAGGAGATGTCCTTGCAACATACCCTAGAACGTCTCAAGTAGCACCTAACAATGTTGGATTGCTGAGGTGTCAACAAACAGGACACTTAATAAGATTCCCTGAGCTAACCCAGGAACCAACAGATATTAGAGGTCTTCCCCCTGGGATCATCAACAAAGAAACATTTCACAGGTACTGCTGTTTTGTACCCTGATTTATGTTACATTAAGACATGGCCAGCATGCTACTCTCAACAGCGTGGCATATTCTTTAAACAATCGAATAGATCCAATGGAACACATTTCCTGCAAGTCAAAAGCACAGCTTAGCCCATCCTCTTGGGTACTCACATCGAGGTCTCTGCTGATTAACCCTAGAACAACATCTATACAAATAAGAGTCCCCGATCGTCCAATGCCTGCACTGCAGTGAGTTATGATAGGTCCCGATTTGTAGACATGACGCATGTAAGAGATAAAAGTAAGCAGGTCATCCGGTTGAGAAGGGGTGTCATGGTCAGGCCAGGCGATGAAGTTCAAATGGGAAATGTGCCGTACTTCACCTGTCTGAGGTTTAAAAACAACAATAACAACAAAATGTAACACATGGGAAGAATAAAAAGATAAAAGGTAAGTTCCCAAAGGACGCAGTCTCAGAAGAGAGGGATTTGCCCAGTGAAGGTGTTCTGTAATTCAATAAAACACAGGAAACAATGAGCTAAACTGAAAATAACTAGCAAGTAATTGAACAGTATAACGTTCACTGTGCAGACTGAGTTGACCACACAAGGAATGAACCAGCCAGACTGAATTATTAGTGAATTTCGTATCCCTATATATGTTTCTGTGGCCAAAGGCACCTAGGGAGCCAAAATTTAGAGTCTCATTAGCATAATGAAATAATCTCCTGGCCCAACTGCCTTCTCTTATAAAGGTCACAAGACCTTTAAAGACCTTTAAAGAGTAGCACAAGCTGCAACGAGGAATAGTTGCCTAGTAATGATCACCGGGCAAAGAGAAGCCCTGGTTTACCTCTTAATGTAGACATTGCGACTGAAAGCAGACAAGCTGCAAGTATGAGGATAAAAATGCCAACACTCAGAAAAAAATTCTCAGAATACAGAATTAGATTCACTTACCTGAATCTCTTCTAGCTCCAGCACTCTAATGATAAAGCCCTTCAGCTGCTGGAGTCTTACAAGAGCAAGCCGTAGCCTATCATTTATCATGGTGGTTTTATTGAGTACATCTGGCCAGTAACGCTGGCATTTAATCTTTTCTCCTTCAACCTCCTGAGTCATCATGGCAATCACAGTACAGTTTTGCTCCCAAACCATTTGCCAGAAATCTGCTACAGTAGTAGGGAGAGGTCCTTGACATGCAATGTAAACGAACTCTTCATTCCCCACTGGCATGCGAATAAAGCTGGCATTGATGTATCCGCCTTCAATCCCAAGAGGTACTCTAGTGGTGTCATCTGCAATCCCCACACAACAAAAATACCTCAATGTTATGCATGTACATAATTAGATCTTCACACAATAGAGATGCTGAGCCTTACACACTCACATAGTACTTATCTCCACAGATGCTTCCAGATCTTATTTAAAAAAAAAAATCACTACAATACTTGCTTTAGGATACTAATCAGTACTTCTCTTTAAATAAAGAAAAAGATGGGTAGGGTAAAATGTAAATCAGCAGACAGGCAGGATACATGATTTGAACTGCAGCACCTCTGAAACTGAGGTTGAATATTTCTCACTCAGAACTAACCTTTGTCAGTTCTCACTTCTCGACACATCTCCCACCTAACAAATGGAATTTTGTTGCAGGAAATTTACTGACAATACTATACATGTCTGTTTTTCCAATTTTACACGGGTAAAACTGAAAAGATTTTGTCTGGCTCCATATGTATATCTCATTTAAGACACAGGATCTGCTGAAACAACTGAAGAATCTGTGAACGTTCATCCCTACCTACTACAGTAGTCTATTGTTCATCGATCATAAACTGCTTTGCTTTCTAAATGCTTGCTTTAAATGTGTAGAAAATGAGTGGCAGATTTATTGTCTTCCCTACTCAGTAGCAGAATGAGGATTGGGAATCAAGCCATCCCATTTCTGATCCAATTCATCTGACTACACATGTGGTGACAAAATATCAACAGTGAACTTCAGATTAGCTAGGACTTACAAGGAAGTATGTTTTTATATCTGTTCTTTTTCCTATTCTCCTTTGCTTGTCCAATCAAACACTGATCCAAAGGTTTTAATTCCTGAAGGTTCTGTAAAGAAGCAATTACATGTGCATTAGAAAGTGCTGAATGGTAACAAGTGCTAAGAGCGGTTATGTAACCAAGTCTTTAACAGATAGAATCATTAAAAAAAATCCTAATGCTGATATGCAGAATAATTCAGTCACAGGAAGGAGTCTAATTTCACACAGCTAAGGAAATGAAACACAATAAATAAACTAGTATCCAGTAAATATTTTATCTCATTCTCCCACAAAAGAGATTGTGTAACATGGTTGCCTTAATACTTTGGAAAGGCTGTTTTTGCTTTCTGCAGCTAGATTTTGCAGCCTTTATTTACCTTGTCTATGCCTGTTAACGTGATATTCACTTGATAATCTACCAGAAGTAAGAATGATGTAAACACACTTATGAAGTGAATTCCCAGTTCAAACTAATCTTATCTCTCAGCAGCTAGTGGGGGAAGGGAGAGAAGTCTTTGGTAAAAGAAGTCTTTTCATCCCTTTAGAGCTGCAAATTAGGGCTGTGGTATTTGAGGCAGTGATGAACCAGTCATTCTATTTCTAACCGTTTCATAGTAGAAAAAAGGACTTTAAAGGACAAATAGTTACTCACTTCAATCTCTTTAGAAGGGACTCCCTGTTCCAGCAATCCTCGCAACATCCTGATCACGGACTTCAATTTAGCTCCTGAGTACTTGCCTCCAGGGACCACATTCACAGTAGGGCGTGCAGAGATCTCTTCATTTGTCACTGTAAAGGGAAATCCAGCAGAAGAGCAAGACTGATTGATGTAAAAATAAATAAATAAATACACATAGCTAAAACTAGGGAAATGTAAACTGTAGTGCAATGTTGGATTTCCTTGTTGCTGTTTGTCACTGTACTACTTGTTTTCCCTAGAATGCCTCCATACACCAGAGAGAATACATAGATGCCCTCTCAGTTTGACAGGCAAAAACAAATTAACTAACAAAACCAGTATGATGCAAAATCAGCTTTGATAAATCCAGGAACCAAAGGGATTATTTTCCTGAACTTCCAATAAATACACTGAAACAAATTTCAAATACATTTTAAATATAACTTCTTGGCACAGTAACCTACAAAATTGATGAATGCACACAGGGAGGGATGAATTCAGAACTCTCCACATAAACATCACAGCCTATGACTTCATTTTTAGCACTTATTATCAATATGTCTTTCAAGTGGTAATTGTAAGATGTGTTAAATACATTTTTTTTCCAATAAAGCTTTCTTTCTATCAGACCTTCTGTGTTTCCCTGAAGCAAAACAAAATTCATAAACCAAGAGTCTCTCTGGTACCACAATTAAAAGTGTCCTAAATCTACAGACTTAGTCTAAAGGTTTACACAGATTATCCTTTTTTCTTTTAATGAATGCAGACAAAAGGCTGCTGTATATGAACTTCAGGAACTGACATTTCTAATGCTATCTCAAAAAGTCAAGACTAGATTCTGCCAAACATATCAAATTGAGCAGTGTTTCACTCTGCCACATTGAGCAGCAGTGGAAGAATGAGAGTCAAGATAAAGAAAAAATATTGCCCAATTTGAGCCTGGAGTAGCCAGTATGTGAAGCACATAATATATCGATCTGATCACAGTCAAACATCTATATTGTTACAGCTTCTGTCAGACAGACACTATGGAAGAAAGCATCTCGGCTGGTTTCAACTCTCCTACAACTACAGTCGCAATGTTGCCAATACTTGTTCCTATTAACTCTCACACATTTATTACACGAAGTTGTAGAGATCCTTTCCAGTGGGTTGCTAAGCTGTTAGATTTCCCATTATACCTGTTTTTACACTCTCAAAATATAACCAGGACATTTGAAAATTAACTTCTGACATTTTATCTATTTAATGTGATCCTCAGTTTTCCATTGATTATTTAAGTTCTTGCCTTTATTTACATGTTCCTGGCTGACTGATTCAATTGGCAGTTCATCACTTCCCCATGTGATTTCATCTTCATCTGCTTGGCTCAAGGGAGGTTGTGGAGGAGATCTATAAGAAGACAAGATATGGAAGTAAGAAAGAACACCTAGAAATAACCAACACATTTGCAATCTAATTAAAAAAATAGCCAGAAAGTAATTTATAGCTACAAGTATTTCTGGAGTGGATCCATACCAGTAATCTCAAAAAAACCACATGTTTTTTCCTTTTTTAAATCCTCAGCAGGGATTTCAAAAAAGGTAACAGTGGAAAAAGAGCCAGGAAGACATGAAATCTAGTAATAGCTATTGCTGCAATTACTTTTCAAAGGCTAATCAGCCAAATAACACCCAATAGCAGATTTGTAGCATTCACATAATTCACTACCTACACACTAGAATATCTATTTTCAGTTGCAAGTTTTCTAGCCTTGTTGAAGATGGTGGTAAACGTATTAAGTATTTTAGGACATAATGTCGCTGCTTATGCCAAGCCTCAACCCAAAACTTCCCAGACACTTAATCAAAAAATAAATATAGACTTCGACTGAAGCTTCACTTAGACTAAATACTAAAATTATTTCACAAAAAAACACGATCTTAGGAATTTCCAAAATTCAAGGTGGATCAAAGGGACAGCTAGTAACTTGGCCAGGCATATCCTTAGTTTTCCATGTAAAAAGCCCCAAGCCCCCAAACGGGAACAGATGGACCAGTGGAACTATACAGTTTAGTTTCTGTGCTCTAAAACCAGAACAAGCAACATTAATGAAGCTTGTAAAGATTCAAACTGAAGACAGCATTGACTGAATGTTTTCTTCACATGCAAGTACCAAATCGTTAGTACAACGCAAATTAAGTTATTTGGAGCTATTTGAACACAGCCTTGTTATAACCACATATCAAAGGAATAAATAAAACTAGGGCATAGTAAACCACATAAAGCTGACCACTATTCAAGCAAATTATAACCTTTTAAATAATAAGAAGAGACAGAGAGCAATTGAACAAGACATTGCAGAGATATTTTATTGGGTTTGTTTTAGTTCGGGGGTGGTTTTTTGGTTGCTTGTTTGTTCTCTCTCATTATAACATATCCTTCTTCAGAGTTTCAGACTTCAGGGGTTTGCTTTCAAGCAACACTAGAAAAGAAATCTTACCTTTCTGGAATAGCTTTTACTTCACAATAGTCTTCACAACCGTTTACATGCGTTGGCTAGTGGAGGAAATATTTCAAAACACATTAAAAGACATAGTTATAAACACCCACCTACTGTAAATTTTAAACAATAACAATCACATGGACTATTTCTGAAGTATACTAAGTTCAAAGCAGCACATAATGAAAGACTTTCCTCTTTTAGACATCTCATTAACTCAAAATAACAGAGGATGAGAACACTGAGCACTTGGAAAGAGGCTCTACTGTAACAAGGCCAAAAAGCTATCTTAAAATCACTCCTGACTCACAGCAGCAGTAGAGCCATCTACATTTTCCCCAGTTGACTTTTTTTGTTTCTAATACTTAAAAGTAAGTTTGATAGTGAAAACTTCTGCCTCCTGCCAAGCCACCATTCCTACATAGAACAGAACAGGGCTTTACCTCTAAATGACAGGTATATATGCCTTCCTCCGACGATGAAGACTCAGAGGAGAAGAAGGCATTTCCATCGCCCTTTCAAGAAAAATTCTACAAAACCATTTATACTTATTAGGCCAGCTTACAAGTTTCCACTGCCATACTCAGAGAATTTTCCTTGTGGATCTCCTAGAGCACACTGACACAGACCCAAATTCCTGATTTAACCCTCAGCTCTACTAATTGGACAGAAAGCTGCAACAGCCAGGATGTGCTGGATAGACAGAGTTCTGCTGATTTGAAATATTAGACAAAACCTGGGTATTTAGTGACTGATGTAAAACAGGACATGCAATAACGTAGGGTAAACCACATATGGAAGTTATTCAAGTTAATGAACATATCCTAGCAAAAAGTAGGAGGAAAAACAAATCTCAAATTTACATTTTGGACAGTTAAAGTCTACACAGCATTATTGGGATTGCTTCCCTTCTTTGAGCAGGAATCAAGGAAATCTTTTAGATTAAATGCCTGAAATAACATTAACAAGGTAGTTTATTATTGCCCTTTTTGAAAAAAAGCTGTTGCGCTTTATATGAGAAACAGTGTAAAATAACTCTATGCTTTGTTCTCCTATGTAGTTAATTTATGATAGAATAATCATACACTATTTAAAAATATATGTTTGTACACCATTTACAGCTACTACTGACAAGGATGTTTTCATTGAAAGACATGTAAAGTTATTTCCACAAGTTCTATGCCAATAGGGAAAATAGTAAATTGAAAGAGTGTCTGAGAAAGCAAAATCAGCAGAGAAATGTCTGCCAACTTCTTGCCATCCCACCTCTGAAAAATCTTCAGGCAAAGATGAACCGTCACAGTCTGTATCTTCAGACTTATCTTCTGTCAGCTTTCCATTCATCTCTACTGGAACAGGAAAATCAGGAGATACAGCATAAACACACCAAAAGATGCCCAGGAGTCACCTTCTCACACATATGAATCCTGTTACACCTGTCTGGCACTGCACAGGGAATACAGGTGCCAGCATAACCAAGAAACATCTCTTAAGTCTCTTTGCTACCAGTGTGTTGGAAAAGAGGTTTTACAGTATAGGATAACCAGACTTTAGGCTTCTTTCTTTTTTTAACTGGAACAGCTGTCATTACATGTGAGGCTGTTTGCATAGCTAACAGAATATCTGTGCCACAGCACAATGGATGGACAGGCTAGTGCTAGTATCAGATTCCCATGTCAATAGCATTCTTGCAATTCAGTTACATTTAGACCAGCAGTAAGTCTAAACCAGGATTCTACTTGCTCTTTGTATTAACAAGACCTAATTAAGATGTGCCAGATAAAATCTGACTTGTATCTGTCTGCTACAGCAGTTCTCTGCTACTGTATCAATTCATCTTCAGTTGCAAAGGCCAGATCCTAGCTACAAGAAATTGGAAGTAGCACAGCCAGAACCTCAGTGTTCCCCAATTTCTAACACAATGACCAATGACAATAACCCAATGAACTTGAAGAGCAGCAAAAAAGTTGAAATAATTATAATTCTGGAAGGTATATCTTGAGTTCTAGAAGGAACCTCTACAGGAGTAGCAAGCATCTTGCTTGAACTTTTGGAGCTTACATACATAGGGTGACACAACAAAGGAACTACAAATCCTACTCCACGCTCAATTTCAGTTAATAACATCTGGATCTGAAGACATGGAATGAAGGAAAAGAAAGATGTACAGACAGAAGCAGGTACTGAAAAAAATAGTTTTTCTAAAAGAGACAAAGCAGGTTGGCAAAGTGCTTGGTTTTGAGAGACCTCAACACATTTCCATGTTGTGCAATCTGCAGTCAATGAAATGTCGAAACACTTCAGCATCTTAACATGACTGTAGCTGCAGAACCAGGTACTTAAACAACATGAATGCCAATCAATAGGCAATTCCAGAATGGGATTCATTTTCCTAGATCACTTAAAGCAAAATCCAGATTTATCAAACCAGAACTTGACTCATTAGATTGCATCTGAGGTTTACTGGAATCAGCAACCATTTGTCTGTGTTCTACTTGGGAAACTTTCAGTTCACACATCAATTCAATGTCAACTCTCCCTCTTGCTAAATCAATTGCTTTCTTGGCACCTTGTTTCAAGAAATGTTTTGCTGTTAATGATATGCTTTTTTTAATCGCTCATGTTACCTGGCAGGTGATCTTCTGATGCAGCCTTCTTGAGATGTAGAAGACTCTGAGCCTCTGAAGTTGCATTATTACGATTTAAGAGGTTCTGGGCTTCCTCATCTACAACATCCAACAGATACTGGACAACTTCATTGTGATCATCCTCATCATAATACTCATCATCTGGAACCTCTGTTTCTAAAGAGAAATAGCATAAAATGACAAGTTTTCCCAATATAGGATGTTTTGGGCAAAAAAATTAGAGGGGCAGACACCATGGCATTATTTCTAGCTGTTACCATGGCTTTCATTCATTTCTCTCTAACACAGAATCCAATTTCCATAAATCTACTTCCAACATCAACTAATTCCTCTAAAGCAGAACATACAACTTGGAGATGATCTTCTAAAACTGACTGCCAACCTAACATTGACTTATTTCAGCCTATTCAACAATGCCTTGATTCTCTTGTAGTTGTACGCTAGAGACTGAATAATGCTGCCCCCCATCTCACCTCCTCTTACCTGATTTGTCACTGTGTTTACAAAAATCTGACATCTGACTGGTAAAGCCAAGGGAAGGTGCATCTCCAGATCCTGAGAGATTCATCAGTCCTTTTCTGTGATGGATATTGTTTTCTGTATTTGCCTGAGCAGGTCCTAGGATGCCATTGCCATTTATCTAATAAAGCGAAGAACAGTACAAATTAACTCTTAAAGAGTCTGGCAGTTTATTGAAGCAGCAAGCAACCGCTAAGAAGTTCATCACTCTACTTAGCAGCAAACAAAAAGCCCTATTCATACCGTATTCTCATCTGAAATAACTAGCTGATGGGTGGGCAGCTGTTAGGTGTTAGAAATTTCACATGAAAAAAGCAAATAAAAAAAATTTTAAAACAACTAAGGAAAAAACCCACATGGTGATGAAGAAGCAACTACTACAAGGAACACATAGTAGTACTTAACATTATTATAACCTCTATAAAACATGCAGGCTTCAGTACTTTCGGTCCCACAACACACCATTTCTCAGAAAAAACAAAGGGGAAGAAAAGATAGAAAACCAGCTACTAAATACAATATGCAAGCATCTGCAGAAACTGTGAACAGAATGGAGTTTTTTGGATCATAGCCTTGCATCCTTCTCATAAGACCATTTGTCTTTCAATAAAGCAGTCCCAAAGAAAGAGAAGATCAACTAAAAAAACTCGCATATTTATTATGATCAATGCTTATTCACATCAACTGACAATAGTGGGTTTGCATACTTTCATTAATGAAATATTTAATTTATTTATTTATTTTTAAAATGTGTGTAAATTAGATCCTTTTTTCTGGTTAATGACAATAGACACAACAGAGGAATACTTACCTTTGGCCCATAAGCATCAGTTGACTTTTCTGTTTTATCACAAGGATCACCACAGGAACAGCCTAAACAAAAATGGGAAAAAAAACCCACAACTTCGCAGCAACTTTTTCACAGAAATTAAACTAGCCCACATAATTTTTTTTTTTAATAAAAGAAACAAAGGTATTTAATATTATGTTATGAAATGAATAACATTTCTGCCTGCCTGGTTACTGGGCATTGCCAAACTTATGTCTGATGAACTATACTTTATAATGGCTTTTTGACTGTTAGGTTCAATGGGATCGGAAAACATGAATGCTAATACAAGGAACCAACTTCTAAGCAAAGAGAAATGTTGATAAATAGCTTAACAACTTATAGTAGAAACACGCACCTTTGGGAGACAGGGCATGATTCCCTTTGCCTTGAAATGTACAAAATATAACCCCGCAATCACCTGTTACTAAATTTTTTTTTTTTTTTTTTAACATCAACTGACATCTGGGCTCTTGTTCAAAGGTAACTTTCCCTTCTTGGTAAAGAAAAAGTGATACTATAATATCAGAGACCACTGCCTATCCTAGACATCCCATTACTAGTATAATAAATGAGACAAAGTGGAACCAGTACATGCTATATACCTAGCTGCTAGAGTAGTTCTGGATTTTCATATACATTAAGTTTTTACAAACGAAGAAATTTGTAGATGAAGTAACTGAAGGCTAAGAGTAGCCTCATATCTTGTCATGAACCTATGCATGACAAGTCATCCACAGGAAAGGAGTTTTAAGTGGGTTCTTCCAAGATTTAGTTACAGGGGTTGTTCCTCATGAGTATCTTGACTAAATTTTTTGAAACAAAACATGTAGCATACTTAGAAAAATATGTGAGCAACACTAAACTGTAAGAGTTGCAATAATTTCATAGGGCAAGATTATCTAGATACATTAAAGGAAGCATGAAAAACAAGACTATGATGAATCAAGACAAATGCAAAGTGCCACATTTCAAAGAAAAAGCAAATGCTTAAGATGGTAAGTAACCGCATAAGCAGTTGCTCTGCACAGAAGCAAGTGTAGGTGGTAAAGGATCCTGAGTCTAAGTGAGTGAACAGGGAACTATTTAGCAAAAGGAAGTTAATCTCACTCGGGATGTATTACCAGGAAATAATTCTGCCTGCTTGGCACTGGTGAGCCTCACCCAATGCCGTGTGTGTGACCAGAAGCACCACACTTGGAAGAAAACAGCAAGATGTAAACGAACTGGAGGGGAGCATTAAAATCAGTTTGGGCTCCTTTGGTCTTGAAAAAGAGAAGACCACTGGGAGACCTGAAGCCCTTTCAAATGTAACAAACTGGTATTTTTATGCCTGGTCAGAGGAAACAGCACCACCACTATTATTAGTAACAATTTGCCATCATAGCATGGCTGTAGGCATAAAACATGCATGCAGAAAATTGCTGTGATATCACATAGACCAGATAGGATTGACTTCAGAACAAGACAAAATAGCATTTATGTAGCAATAAACTACAAGAGAAATGGAATAATAAAGAGACTATTATTTAATCTCTTTTCATGGAGCTTTTAAAAGAAAGATCAAGCAAACACCTGCTGGAGCTGATCTCAGTAAGTGGAGTTCTAGTGCAGCCACTGGACTGGGTTGTTATCTTAAGGCCCTTCATTTTTATAAACATGCATTTTACTTGCAATAAGTAAGCAAGCAAATCTTACCATTAGCTTTCATTGGCCATGGATTTGAGCTATCAGGGCTTTTGGATTTTGGAAGCACTGCATGACCATCTCTATGAAAAGAAATATTTACAGAGATTTTTATTTAAAAAGATAAGTAAATCATGGTAATAATCAGATATTCATGTAAATATGTACTATCAGTAAAACTGCTAATCATGCTTTCTATTACAACAGTTTTGGAATACTTAAAATATTCAGTAAGAGAGATTAAGCACTGGCAGTTAGGTTAGTTCCTACTTCAGGGAGCACCGAAGAGTTTGTTAGAGCCAGGCTTTCCTTTTAGATTTTGACAAAAAGATTTGACCTTGCAGTCTCAGGACTTTGCAACTCCTTCCCCTTCTGGGATAAAACAGAGTGGGAAGGAGAAAGGGAGAGAGGAAGCAAAGAACAGCAGGCATGGCTGGAAGACTTAAAAAAATGAAGTAAATATTTCAGTCCCAGGTAAATATTAAAACTGAGTAATCTGGAGAGTTTTTTAGACTGCTTAAAAGCAGCATCAGGGATCAGTGAAAATACACTTGTGCACTGGGGTCTGTGCCATAGGGTTTTGACATTCACCAGTGTGCTGGGACATCCATGTGACAGTAGAACTATTTAAGCATGAAACAACATTTTATCTCCTTCTTATGATTACAGAACCCTCAGTAGCAGTTTTAAGAGAAAGGAGCAATTTTATTTAAATAACCTGTGCCATATTTTGAAAAGGATATTTTGAACACTTGCACTTCATAGCTGGACACAACCTTGTCTTTCCAAGAAACAAAAAGCACAGCAAGTACTAAGTACCCTTCTGCTCCACTGAAGCACAAAAACTGCAAATATACAGACCCTTTTTGTGGCATCAGTCCTCAATAACATGCCACCTAGTACCACTCTAGTGAATTAGTTGTCATACCAGGAACAAGTTTTACCCATATACTCATACAGTCATGTGAGAAAAACAAAAAATACAGGGAAGCATTTGCTTCGAAAACATACCTGGTCACTTTGAGCACCACTTTCGGAAGGTATGTTTCCAGCATTCTTTTGGCTTCTTTCAAAGTCATTCCCTGTGTGCTTACTCCATTAATGTAATGGATAATATCTAGTGCACGGAGACTCCCCTCTCTGGCAGCAACCGATTTGGGGAGAATGTCACTAATATATACAACTTGGTAAAGGCTGTCATGACCTCCTGATAACAACAAACCTTTGCAGGAAAAAGGGGGTGGGGGGGGAATCAAGTTATTTCTTTGTAACTGAAGGGAAAAATTTTGCTTTAGAGCAAAAAGCAGTATACTTCTGTGTTACCTAGCTCCTCCTTATGGCACGTTAGTGTAATATCAGGCAGTAAATGAGGCAACACTGGCATCTTAGGTAACTCCAAAACACGCCCTAGCACTAATCTGACGGTCTTTGGGGCAGCACGGAGAAAGTTTACTGCATCAGTATGACTCATGTTAGTAACATCAATGTCATTAACCTGTGAAAATAAAAGCAACAGAGATCTCCTTGTTAGGTTCCAAGTAAAACAGTCTGCATTACTGTGGAAACATTTACTACTGTTTCTATTGTTGACATTTAACATTAAAGGACAAAACAACAGATGCTTTATCAACAACCGCTGCAGTTCATCACACTTACCCAAGGAGACAGAACATAAATGTAACTGAACTTTTGCAAGTAAAGAAACAAGTTCACAGTCCAAATGTGAAAGTATTAAACAGTCTGAAGAGGTAGATCATTTTACTGTTCCTATATAAAAAATTGGAATGCTATAACTGCATAGGCCAACACCTGAAAGTCTGACTCACAACCTAATCCAATTTGACTTGTATTTGCCTAACTTTATTAAGGTTTAATAGTATTCAGCAGTGCTTCAGTGTCCTGATCTAGCAATGACTCACACACATGCTCTGTGTTATGCACTTTGTCTCTATTGCTCACAGTCCCTGTAAGCCTAAATGCAAGTTTTCAGTCAATCAGAAGATACTGCTATAAGGGATGGGATGCCATTCAGAGGGACCTGGACAAGCTCAAGAAGTGGGCCCATGTCAGGTTCAACAAGGACAAGTGCAAGGTCCTGCAGCTGGGCTGGGGTAACCCCAAGCACAAATACAGGGTGGGAGGAGAATGGATTGAGAACAGCCCTGAGGAGAAGGACTTGGGGGTACTGGTGGATGAAAAGCTGGACATGAGCCAACAATGTGCGCTTGCAGCCCAGAAAGCCAACTGTACCCTGGGCTGCATCAAAACAAGCGTGGCCAGCAGGTCGAGGGAGGTGTTTCTGCCCCTCTCCTGCGCTCTGGTGAGACCCCATCTGGAGTGCTGCATCCAGCTCTGGGGTCCTCAGCACAGGAAAGACATGGACCTGTTGGAGCAGGTCCAGAGGAGGGCCACAAAAATGATCAGAGGGATGGAACACCTCATAGGAGAGGCAAGGCTGAGAGAGTTGGGGTTGTTCAGCCTGGAGAAGAGAAGGCTCTGGGGAGATCTGACTGCAGCCTTTCAGTACTTAAAGGGGGCTTATAAGAAAGATGGGGACAAGCTTTTTAGTAGGGCCTGTTGTGACAGGACAAGGGGTAACGGTTTTAAACTAAAAAGGAGGGCAGATGCAGACTAGATAAAAGGAAGACTTTTTTATGATGAGGGTGGTGAGACATTGGAACAGGTTGCCCACACAGGTGGTGGATGGTCTGTCCCTGGAAACATTCAAGGTCAGATTGGATGGGGCTCTGGGTCCCCTGATCTAGTTGAAGATGTCCCTGCTCACTTCAGGGGGGTTGGACTAGATGATCTTTAAGGGTCTCTTCCAACCCAAACTATTCTAGGATTCTATGAGCATCTGTACTACATGATATGTACCTAGTAAACTCTTCTACAGCAAATATCTTAATTTATTTCCTAACAACATGCTAGCCATAGATGTATTTGATCAACTACTCCTCCACATATTTGAGCAACCATCTTATTTAATCAATGAATGCTTTTCTCTTTAAATCATTTTTTCCCACTATAAATAGTGGTTGCACACATGACTAGCTGTGGGACAAACAGTAACTCGCTTCAACAATCTTCTCACATGTTTTCATAGTTATATTTCTTTTGTCTAAGTGCTATCAAATTATGCCTCTCAGAAGGTACATTGCCTTTGTTCCTCAACCACATTTACTTTGGCCCACAGAGTTTGGGTGGGTTTTTTTTTTTTGTTTTTCTTTCTTTTTTTAATCAAATTTGTCCTTTTTATGCAATTCCTGTATCTGAAAACATTAATTCTCTCACTTTTATCAGTCGGTCTCCAGGTCGTAGTCTCCCATCACTTTTGGCAGGATCCTGAACTATGTCATGAATGTAGCAGCCAACATTATCGTTACCTTTGGTCACTGTAAAACCCAGACTACCCTTTTCTGACTTCATCATAGTGACTCGGAGCTCTGCTTCCTAGGGGAAGGAAAATAGCACTTTATAACACAAACAGAAGCAATTTAAATGCTTTACTGAATTTAAGATAGTTAAAAATATTGGTTTAAGTGGAACACAAGCCTGGACAGTACCAAGACATGTGTCTTAGCAGGCTCAGCTTAGCTGCTTCAAGTAAGCACCTCTAATGAATTCAGACAGACTACTGTTTTGCATGGAGGTAAGCTTGGGCCAAAGGCTTATGATCTAAACGAAATTGTGAAGGGACACGCCAAAACCAACACCTTATTTTACCCTCAACTAGCTGCCGTATAAAAAAAACAGCTCTGTTTTTTTCAAGTAAGACAACACATCAGGAATTATTCAACTGAAGAAAGTAGGTGAACGTATTTTCCTACAAAGAGATACAATACCATAGCTTATCTCTGAACTGAAAACATGGACATGTTTTGCCTATTTTAATTTGCATGAATTTTGATTTGAAAGATACAGTTCTGCCTCATTTGCATAGAAACTCAGAGCACCAGGAAGGTTTGAGAAAAACTTCTGAAGAAGGGACTAAGAAAAGGACAGTTTGTTTCTTCTCAAAATGGAGTATAGGCTAGAATAGCTTTGTAACCTGAAAGACCCTCACAATCGAGACATATCAAAGCTCAATTTTCATTTTTTTTTTCAATCTGTGAATAGATTATGTGAAGATATGGAAGCCCAAGTCCCTTCTGATACACAACACATTTCTGGGGTGGCAAGAAGCTTTCTCAGAACAGTCTCAAAAATATGCTGCATTTTGCAGCAGAGCAGAAAGTCTTTGGGATTCATAGATATAAATGCAGCAAAGGGCATAGTCTCCTGATGTCCCTGCTGCCCCAATTTATCCTCTGATCTCTGAACAACCACACAGAAAACTAACAGGGCAGAAGCAAGATATCGGCTATTAAGCTTCGTCTGAGTACACAGTTCAGAGGTAGGTAAATATTTAACACAAAGTTTCCCAGGCTGAAGTGACACATGAAACAGATATATACACATCTACCTATGTACACATGGATGCCTCCACATTCACAGAGGGAAATATATCAACTCCTCAAGAGCCCAGACAGAAAATGCCTGCAGACATTTGTACAAGCAGCTGCAGTTCACTGGTTACAAATGGCACATGTATGTGTGCCATTTATAAGGCACACGTCCAGGTTAATGCAAGTATAACCTACAACTATCCCATTTGTAAATTAATATGCTTAACTTCTATACAGTCACTCCCAATACCATGGCTAAAACAACTTCCAGTTGGCCACAGCCGTAGGTACATTTATGCTACTGAAAGACAGAAGTAGTAAATTACTGGCTCATATTCTTCAGCATTTTTTTCCAACTGGTTGAGTAATGAATCCATTCCTCCCAGGTGCGGAGTCAGCTCAGAAGCAGGAGTAGCATAACAGTTGTTTATTAAAACGGCTGTGGTAACATCAGGAATGGTTCTACAGGTTGGGATCAACGGCAAATCCAATGGCAGGTTACTACAGATAAACAAGCAAAAACCAAGGATCAGTTTGTACAACATGGCTGCCACCCATAAATTAATATATTGACCAATATTGACTTTATGCTGATTTAAAAAGCAAAACAAAAAAGTATTTCTATGAATAGGTCTAATAAGCTATTTTTGTAAACACCTGCACTATTACGAGGATCATTATAGACAGCATACCTGTCCTCAAGCTCTGTCTTGCTAGAAGCCTCTTGATCAGAATATAAGATGGTGCGAACAGCCTCCTCTTGACCACCGTGTGCCTCATACTGACCGTGTGTCTGTGTCACAGCTTCATCTGAAGTTTGGTATAGCGCAGAACTCCAGCCAAGGCCCACCTGTGCTGGTGAGTCTATCACCTCCTCATCACCACTTCTGCTGCTGTCACTGTAGCTGTCTCTTCTAGAGGGAGATTTTAGCCTTTTCTTGCCCAGATCAGTAGTTTCATTTTCATCTGAGCTGTCACCTTGTTCTCCATTTGATGGACCAGAAACTTCTCTGCTGACATCTGGAAATACTTGTTGGGGTGAATGGATGGGAGTCTACAGAGAGCAAGGACATTTACTTCATCAAACTCCAGTTTTGATGGCAATAAAGTTGCAAAGACTGCATAAAATTACCAAATCAATTAGTCAGTGGCTCCTTCCACTTAGATATTGCCTCAACCGTGTAAACATATCATAGCACAGTTTCACCAAGCTCAATGCAACTTGGCCAAGAAAGTGTGCAAAACTTTGAAACATATACTGCTAAAGAACTGCAAATTCATCTACAGAAAACAAATATACTCTTGGCTTTGCCTTGGAAAGTCTACTGATAGATGCCTTTAAGCTATGCCCAGCAGTCATCTAAGCAATTCCCAAGAAATCCCTTCCAACCACAACACACTGCTGATGCTTACAGTTCAACTGAAGTCAAACTATTCTCACACAGGAGGGAAACAGGGAAGCTTTCAAGCAAAAAAGCTACATAACAGACTATAAAAACGATGACAATTTTGTGCCAAATGGAGGCAGTTCAGCCAAATTATTAACTCCTATGAGAATGAAGAACAGTTTTGCCGATAATCACATATTTCCAAGAATGACGTCAGCTAGCAGACATACAAAGCTTAAAAGCTTCATTTACACTTTTATGGCCAAATTCTTGTGTTCATAAACACACCTATCTGTGATAATGTTATAAACAAAAATTGTCATTTGTTTATTGGCTTTTATCTTCTTTTAATATATGTGCTGGTTTATTAAAGTTATTCCATACTACAAACAGGTTAATTAGAGGATTAGTTATTTGTATTATTAGTTTGTTCAGTTTACTCTAATTTTAACTTAAAATTTGTATTTGTATATTTAAGTTTCTGTCATCAGACTTGAATGTTTTTTATTGTTTGAAAATGATACTAAAAACTTAAATTGAAGATTTGTCTCTAAGTTTTACACTCTCCTGTATTATGGAAAGCCTACTTTTCATGCAAATTCCCCTCTACGTCCTCTTTTGCTGAAAAACATTTAATTTCCACTTCTTCCAAGTATCCTAAAATGGCCTTCTGTTCTTTTGATTTACTTTTAGGAGCATTTTTAAAATATTCTTTGGGACATGTCTCATTTCCGGTAAGTAAATATGGCAATCTTTTCAAAAACAGACAAACTGGTGTTTCTCAGAATATTCTTCACGTGTTACAGAAATATCCAATTTCTATTTTAGATCAGCTTCAAACCATTGGGCTGCAAAGAAACCCCCACCACAGAAAGTGTATTAAGCCTATTTCAAATGTCTTAAGCCGCAAAGTGGAGGAAGAAAAATTATTAAAGCCCTGCATTCTTTTGACATTTCCACAAAATGGTTAGCACACTCCTGAAGGATTTACTGGAAGTACCACGTTTCTGTGAGCACTGTCCCCATCTTTCTATCTGCATCTTGCATTTAACTAACCCACCCACCAGATCGAATAAATGAACCTTCAAATAGCAATTAAAAAAAAATCATATGCCATACACCTTACCAACAAAGAAGGATCGATGTCTGGTAGTATACCAGATGGTGGTCGACAAAGGAGAAGAGAGACTTCTGGAGATGTTCCCCTCAGAGCAGAGATGACTTCCTGTGGCCACAGGGAGATTCATTATTAGATGCAGACCCCCAAGAGTTGCAGGACTACCACAGCATGAGTTTCACTACTAAGATACAAACCTGCTGGGATAAACCCTTCAGCGATGCCCCATTCACTTTCAGAATGACGTCCCCGATTTCTATCCGCCCACTTTCTGCAGCAGGCTGCCCAGGGAAGAGCTTTTTCACCCTCACAATAGTTGAGCCCAGTTGCTCTGGGGTAAGGTTATCTTCACGGCAGAAACTGAACCCAAGGCCTGAGCTATTCTTCAACAGCTTTACCTCAAATGTGTTCTCTGCAAAAGAAACAGTAACTTATTATTTCCTACAGCACGCTGGCCACGAAAAGAAATGGTTGGTGCCTTTACTCCAGACATGACAATGTGCACTTTCCCCCTCACAGGGTTCTTCCACTTTACTAAACACAAGCATTATCTAAAAGATTGCTCCAAGTTAGAGGACAAAAAGCTGATCATGACTTCTCAGTCTCCTGGCTTGCCCTGACAACATCCACACTACACAGAAAGCCAGGGTGTCTCCAAAATACTGTTCCCCAGGAAATCCAATATGGAGCCTGTTAAAGCACGGAGTGACACAACCTTTCTGGCCACTGATCAGACATTAGTGAGAGCAGCAACTGGAGTTCCTGGCAGACAGGATAAATCCATGCAGGAAGACTAAAAGGTATCTGCAGTGGTTTCCACAGCTGGGTAGGCTTCCCTTTCACAGGTCTCCAGCAAAAGCAGCTGAAATATGCCAACCTCTAGTCAGCTACTCAAATCCCTCTTCTCTCTTCTTCCAGTTCTTGATGTCTTCTCTCACCTAGACAGGAATTAGACAGGTCCTACAGAAGCTCTGATTTATATATGAGTATCTTAACCCCACCTTGGCACTCCTTAGCAGCCCCAGAGATAGCAGCACCCCTTTTACTCCAACCTTGCTACAGCCCTAGCCTACAAGGCTGGTGAAACTGAGAAACAACAAGGAACAGTGAGAGAGCAAACAGTTAATAGTTAACTAAACAAAGTTACCAAGATGTGAAAGGAATTCTTAAAAACAAACGCGACAAGACAAAAAGGAAGAGACTGCATTACATGCAGGGGCTTGGTATAGATTCCTACCAGCTCCTTCTCCTGTCTCTCCTTCTATTCTACAGAAGATTTGAAGAAAAATATTAAAAAAACTCAAGGATGCTTTGAAAGTTCAGACAATTTTCCTATGTGACCTGACCTGCAGTGACAAAGCTGTAATCTTTGGCATTTGTAGTTTTTGTCGCTGGTTTCTCCTGTGGCTCACATTGCTCCACCTGATTTGGAGGCGTGCATTGTGGTGTTACTGGAGCATGAACCTTGGCCGCTGAAAGCTGACCTTTTTCCAATAGCAGATGCACCACCTAAAGAGATGAAACATTCTCCAGTTAACTGGCAGTGGTCATGGAGATAGCACAGTCTGGAGTACAAGCTTCTTTCTTATTTGTCAGGGTCCCAAGTTTTACAGCAGCGAACTTTAGACACCTCCCTCCCTGTACATCCTCCATTTGTTCCTTATTTTAAGGGCTGTAAGTGACAACCTCCAAAATACACTAATGGGCTTGCAAGATATTTGCCAACACAGAGTAAGAAAGGGTTTTCTTCCAATAAGGTTGTGAGAGGTTAACAAGCGTCAAAGAGAGTGCCATTTTCACATGCGTTTAGGGAATAGAGTTAAAAGCATTTTATAAAGTGAGCACAAATAGTAGTCCTTAGCAGCTATGAATGTGTACATTCACTGGCTATTTTCAGGTGTGCATGTACTTCCACATATGAAGCAGCCGCCATACATAGCACTATTAGATGAGGAGACACCACTGACAGAATGAAGTGCTATCCAAAAAGGCCAAGACTCAAGTAAAGCTACCAACACAGCACGCAAACAGAGCAGCATACATGAAGGCCCTTGTCTCCTCAGTGGTTCAGATTCAAGACTCGTCTGTAGCATGCTGCTACAGCTGCTTTCCAACCCATACACCTGGGCTTCATTCCTATGAAGCCCAGGGACAAGGAGAAACCAATTCCATGCAGACCTCTCGCCTGCACACAGAGCCAGAATTTCACTAGGGTTGGCAGTGAGACTCGAGGCCCAGGAAGCCAAGGAGTCTAAGAGCACACCTAAAGCAACCAGGACACAGGGGAGAATTCCAGTCTTCAGGTTCCTTTACCTGTTTTCACTCATGAAGATCTGGTTTACTACAGATAGGAGAAGAAGCAGCAGCCGCTTACCTGCCCAGTGTTTCTCAGTGTTTCAACAGCTTGCTTATGAGTAGCACCTTCCAAACTAATTCCATTGACAGAGAGTACACGGTCACCTACAAATGATTGATTACTAATTTAAGAAAAAGTAGGCAGAACATCATCTATCAAATGTATATGATGCAAAGAAACCTTCAAGTCTCAGCTAACAAGGACAGTTATTGAAGTAAATTCTCCCTCCCCTCCACACTCTGAGTCAAGAAAAGAACTTTGCGACTAAACTATATGGCTGGACTCAACTTCAGGTCTTTTCCAACCTGAAAATGATTCTATGATTCTGTGGGCTAACCCCACATCAAAGCTAGTGTTAGCCATCAGAATGATAGCCTGCCACAAAGCTCAGATTCTTTATTAAAAAGAAATCTTAGTCTACTGTGGGAATTCTCACTTCAGTAAAGAATGTGGCCTGGCTTACAAACAAGAAAAGCTGTAACAATTACAGCTATTTTCTGTATTGAGTTGCCCAGCATGCCAAGCAAGAAGGCCATAAATAATACAAAGTCCTCTCTCTCCATGGCTGGAACAGAGAAGTGTTGTCCATTAATACAAACTACATTAGATAGAAAAAAAAAAATCCTGCAGCCTATCTCCTATTTTTCACCTCCACAGTCTCAGTAGTTTTCTGTTCGTTCTGCAGTTGTTCTACACTGTTTTTAAATCTTCACCTGCAGAATCAGCTATCAAGGCAACATTTACAATGACAACTGCAAATGCAGTAGCTTAGAAAAACAGCTCTTCTTCCCAATGAAAAAGGTACAATGAAAGGAGGCAAACGGAGTTCCTAGCTTCTAGGCCACAGTGTATCATCAAGTTCACCACAGACAGTTATCTGCCCGTTTTTCACATTAAGAGTCTGAACTGAAAGAAGTTAAATACTACCTTTTTCTATTCTGCCATCTGCTTCAGCTGCTCCCTTAGGAATAATCGCTTTCACATAAATACCACCATGCCTTATGCTAGTATTTACACCACCCTAAATGGAAAGCAAAAATAGGATTTGTTAAGTCTTTTTGCAGTTGGAATACTTAGTAATTAAACACAGTTTCACACAAGGAAAACTACTCAGGAAGCACTTGGGCGACTGGCATGTAAAAAGAACAGCCAACATATCAAAACCAAAATGTTACACAAAGCATGTTTTTGCAGTCAGGCAAAGTTGGGGTGCAAAGATTGTAAAAACACGATGCTTCACAATGCAAATGCACCCAAACCGAACAAAGGTCCTTCAGCAGAAACTTGTCTGCATTATGCTGGACTTCACATGCTTGCATGCACATCAAAGCTGCGAGATGTGTGAGAGCACAGCATGCCAAAGCAGAAGATGCATACCCATGCAGTGTCCTACTCCAATACATCCTCTGTGATGTAACAGGAAACTAAGGAGTGCTGCTTTCTCTCAGCTCATACAAGTTTGAAGGTCTAAGCTGAAAAGATCTGCTCAAGCTTAAACGGCATTGTTTTTGGAGAGCCTTAGCCTTTCTGCTCATTGCAGGGCAGATTGGACTAGATGATCTTTAAAGGTCCCTTCCAACCCAAACCATTGTATGATTGTGGCTCACTGCTGCACTATCAGTTCTCCTCCACAGAGTTGAAGGGAAGAGGGAGACAACAGTGCATTAATGTTCGCTCCCAAAGCACACAGTATTACATGTGAAAACTTAAAACACAGAGCTGATTGTACATCTCCTCACCACTGTACAGGATGGCAATGCAAGGGGCAGAATGGAGGCTGAAAAAGGAAGGTCAATGAAGGTACCACTTGGTCATCCTTTAAGGGAAATCTTTGCATTGGTTTGCATCTTCTGATGTTTTCTACAAAGCCAATGCATGCATACAGCAGGCCTGATGCTATTCAATAACCAACTCCTGCTGAACCTTTGTTCCTCCAGCTGTCTCAAGTTACAAGCTGGACAAAGCAATATGAATTTGAGTAGACTGGGTTGTTAAAATAATAGAATTATCATGTAGTCCAGTGATCAATCAACTAGAGATAATATTTGAATATTAAAATACCAAAATGTATTTTTGAATACAATATGTGAACAGGAGCAATGAAAAATGCGTGCGTCTCAGTTATAAATCATTCTCTTCTTCCCTGAAGTGCCACTCTGCAGTATGGCAGGCCCTAAATGTAACCTACTTCAAAATTTTATAACTCGAAGAGAAATTAGTCCATTAAAAGTACATTTTTGTCTTGTATTGCCAGAAAGCAATATCAGCCAGGTCTTATTTGCATTTAAGTAGTTTTTTGCTTTCTGCCTTTCATCCAGCAGAGGGAGAACACTGAACATGGTGTATGTGTGTGGATGTGCATAGATACTCTTAAAGCAACACTACTGCTTCCACTGCCTGCAATGCCAGCCAGGGAAGGTCTGATTTCTCTCCCTTGAAAATTTGTCACATTCTTAGGTAGCAAGGGACAAAGACCATCTTGCTTTTTGTACTCACAAAGCAGCATCTGTGACAAGATTCTATTAGGACTTTGGGTCTCCACCATAAAACAACAAACAAGAATTTACTTAAAGGGCAGATGACAAGAAAAGGGATATAAAATAGTATTACTTTTCAGCTTTGGTAAGATCAATCACACATCAATAGAACTATATACTTAACAGTGACTCCAGAAAATATTTTACTTCCTTGTAATGTAGCAATTTAATGGGTTGCTGGGAGTAGAGAAAAAGAGAAAACATCTAAAAACCTTGTCAAACAGTACCGTGACACTTATTCCCAAGCCGTTATCTTTTTTGGCTAGTTCAACCTCAAAGATATCTCCAGGTTTAAGAAGTGTTGCAGTAACCTTTTTAGAATTCATTTTGTTTGCTGTATTCGCTGAGGAAGATTCCTTTATTAAAAAAGAAAAAGAAACAAACAAAACAAAAAGAGAGAATGATCTGCCATTAGAAGTTTACAGTTAAGACCCTAAAGGGTGGCTGCCCTAGTGAGGCCACATCTGGAGTATTGTGTCCAGTTCTGGGCTCCCCAGTTCAAGAAAGATGGGGAACTACTGGAGAGAGTCCAGCGGAGAGCTACAACGATGATCAGGGGTCTGGAGCATCTCTCTTATGAGGAATGGCCGAGAGACCTGGGTTTGTTTAGCCTGGAGAAGAGAAGACTGAGGGGGGGGATCTTATCAATGCTGAGGAATATCTAAAGGGTGGGTGTCAAGAGGATGGGGCCAGACTCTTTTCAGTGGTGCCCAACAACAGGACAAGGGGCGATGGGCACAAGTTGGAACACAGGAAGTACCACCTGAATATGAGGAAAAACTTCTTTACTGTGAGGGTGGCAGAGCACTAGAACAGGCTGCCCGGAGAGGTTGTGGAGTCTCCTTCACTGGAAACATTCAAAACCCACCTGGACGTGGTCCTGTGCACCCTGCTCTAGGTGTACCTGCTCAAGCAGGGGGGTTGGATGAGATGATCTCTAGAGGACCCTTTCAACTCCTACCATTCTGTGATTCTGTTTTCTGAGTCAGATGCAGCCAAAAGGAGTCCACATGGCAAAGTACCAATTAGTAAGACTCAATAAGGCTCATTGCTTTAACTCCTCCATTGCTGCCACTGAACAGGCTTAGCACAGAAATACGCTTGGCCTTCAGCAGCCAAGTCTTTATTGTCAAAGTGAGTTGGTCACAGAACACAAACTATAGTACTTCAATATTACAGCAGCCTAGGGTCTGTTGTATTAATTTGCAGGAACTGCCACAACTTGATTGAGTAACCTCTATCAGCTGAAAAAAGGAATCATTGCAAGTTAGGAATTAATTTGTAGTACTTGCCATTGTGTACTTTTGGAAAGGTGAAGCAGCAAGCTGTCTCTGTTCAGAGCATGGCCCACTGCTGAACTTCACTACACAAGAGCAGTTTTCCATGGATTATATCAATCCCAAAAGACAAAGAGTTCTGCTGTGACCCATTTCAGATGCATCACTACTACTTTAATCTAAGAAAAATATAATTTAACTGCCAAGTGAATAAACGTTCCTCTAGGGGTGGTCACTAGACTATGATCATATTGGACAAATGCACAGAACTGAAAGAAGGTTTTCTACAGAATCAACAAGTGCACTATACATTCATCCCAAAGCACAATCTACCTCTAATAAGACATGCCCATTGCATGACATTGGAAAGCTGGGAAGTTGTTTCAAGTTACAGGAGTGATTTTCTCCATTTATTTTGAACAAAATCACTAAACTATTAGAAATTAGCTATTAGCATTTGCCATTAGAAGGATAAGCTGCAGGCTAGGCTGTCCTTCCCCCACATCCTTTCACTTTATTCACACCCACAGTCAGCTATTTCACTACCACTGTTATACTGATGAGAAATATTCATATGAAATACACTATGCCTTTTTAGCTGGCTGTTGCTCCTGACTGCTGGAATAAGTTGCTTCATCCATGTCAGAATCCCCTCGGTCAGAGTATTCCACAGACTCCACTACCCCAGGCCTTTTATTTTTTGTTCGAGTGCTGTCAGACGAGGATCTTCTCTTCTCATTCATTCTAGAAAGCCCAGACTGGGAATCACTGTAATGCTGAGGATCCTGCTGGGCTCTACCACTTGCACGTTTGCCAAAGAAGCTGGCTGTCTGGCTCTGAGACAGGCTGGCGCTCTCGGTTCTGGAATCCTGGGAGCTCACGCTGCCATCCCGCTTGCCTCCCGACAAACCAGACAAACTCCCTGAAACAGGCCTCTGGTGACCACGGGACTGGTTGTGTTCTTCTGAAGAGGACTCTGCCTCATTGTCCTGCACCAATGATGGCCTCCTTAAATAACCCCTGGTTCCATTACTGATGTGTGCAGTGTTAGATGATGCTGAAAACCAGGAGACAAGACAGTCATCAGTAGCTGGTAATATCTTATCTGCAGTATGACACAAATTTCTCAGCTTACAACCATGTAAGGTTTTATCCATTCATATTAAGCAGAACACTTTCTGTTTACGATGCAACTGGTGTGTCCTCACCAAAGGTTACTGTAACACACTTCTTCGTTCAGTCTCAGAACACAATCTCAAGCATATACTAGCTAGGGTTGCTTACAGAAGTGACTGCAGTTAGGGTGATGTTTTATGGCTGTCTCAGTTGATCAGATTAGTAATTTTAAAGAAACACAGAAAGTTCTTTACAAAAGGTGTCAGAAAAGGCAGAGTGCTCAAACTCAAAGAATAGCTCTTTAATAATAAAGAATATTTCTCTCTGTACCTTTGGATAGCTTGTCCTTGGGCTGAGAGATAACAAGTGTCACGTCTTCAGGTGCATTCGCCAAAATTTCTAATGCTGCATGGTGGCTGACGCCTTCTAAACTTGTGCTATTTATGGATATTAGTCGGTGTCCTGCACAAAAGGGTTTGTTCAGATACAATCTAACATCTACATTTTTACCCATCAGTGAGAATGTGGAGTACAGGTCTGAAAATCTCTACACAATGCAGGGATTGAAAATAACTAAAATTCAAGTGATGTTGGAATAAGGAACCCAAATCATTAAAAAACCCCCCAAAACCAAAAAACACAAGAGCTGGTTATGAATATTTCCTCTTTTTATCTGCCAAACCGTTCCATATTATGATTTCTACCTTCTCCTCTGCTGTAAGAGAAATGGATGCAGAAGCAAAAATCAAGAAGTAAAATAAGCAATATGCAGTTCAGTCCAAGGCACAGACTAAAATGAAAAGAAAATAAAAGGCAGATATTAAATATTTTTTTTTCTCCCCCCCTCTATAGTAGCCATAGAGTTACATTCACTTTTTCCAAAATCAAAGTATGGATTTGGAGTTTTAAAAAAATTGAAATTACAAAGCATCTATAGAAAGACAATAGCAAATAAAGCCCTTATCTTTACATGTAACTTTAATTTTCTGCTATTCCAAGCTTTATCATTTTTACTTTGATTCAAATGATTTTTGGTTTTGCATAGCTTAACAAAGAAGTGTCACCAGTTTTTAGAAATTATCCAGAAGGTAACTGAAGGTCAGCTTTGTAAGGGACTGATGCCTGGAGCCATAAATGGAAATGGTACTACATATGTGTTTAGCCTTTTCTTTCATGTATACACTTCTTCTCATTTACAGTATTCACCTGGTTTTAGAGATCCTTCCAAATCAGCTGGCCCTCCAGGAATAACTGAATGAATAAAAATTCCCAGATCAAGTTTCCCTGTCTTCTCTCCGCCGACTATTTGAAAGCCTATTGAAAAAGGCCCAAAGCAGGGAAAAATGTCAGAGATCACAGTGTAACTTAACACAATACAAGTCCACATTTCAGAATGGACAAAAACTTAGTCATTCTAATGAATGTGAAGTAAAAGAAAACTATACATCTCAAAGAAGCCTACATGAAAGTAAATGGTAAAGTTTTTTTTTATTAAAGCTTTATTGCATTCTCTGTTTTTGAGCAATTAATTCAGACTTTGTCTAGCTGGCTTCCCAGAAAACTCCAGCAAAGGCTACAGGAGACAACTGTGGCAAGAGAAATACATGCACAAACAGATGACATTAAATGTACATTCGCTGATCAGATGAAATGTATTTTACTTAAAAATTTCTGGTTTTCTCCATTGTTAAATGCTTCACCTAAATGTTTGACCCTGGTCTTAAGAACTGAGTTTTTCATATCCCTGTTTCCTTTTGAGGCTTCTAATCTATTTCTGCCAATTCGACCACATAAACCTGGGAAGGATGTTCAAGATAAAAAAACAAAATATAAGATAACAGGTCTTCTCTGTTCTAGTAAAACAGCAAGTACCATAGATTGCATGGGGAAGAAAGAAGAAACAGAGCATTTCATATTAATTTCTTGCCTTTTTGGTCAACTCTTAAGTTACTGTGCAGAGTAAACACTAAATATCACTGTCTCGTAGGTTTTTTCTCCTCTCAAAATTTACATAACAGTCCTATTTTGAATGACAGAACGAACAATGTCCTTAAGGACACTTTAGAGAGTGTCCCTAAAGCACAATACCGACACCAAATTATTCATTACTCATACAGGGAAAAGTTATGTGGGTTTATGAAAAAACCCAGTGGTAGAAGGAGGAACGGAATGCAAATATCTCGTCTTCCAGGCTCCTTAAACCTCAAATTAGTTTTCCATCTGATGATGTTATAAGAGTAAGAAAAACACTCCACAATTAACTCATAATGGCTTTATAACATCTTTTTTTTTGTTTAAAGCCTTCCAAGCTGTCACATTTGTGAGGTGTCTACACAGACAAAAATCTTGTACCTCAGAGAGATAAGCTTTAAAGACCAACTTTTAGGATTACTAGTTCACAATATAAATATTATCCTACACTTACAATACGGAAAAACTGAGAGACAGACTTGCTTAACATCACTCAACAAATCAGTAGCAGGTACTATCAAATAAGCCCAGGCTTCAGCATCGAAATCCAGCTACTGTCTGCACTGCTTTCCTCAGTCTCACAATAAATACTTAAATACAAAATAGAAAACTTTATTTTGTTTTTGGCTTCTAGAAACACACATGACAACAACAGTTTTAAAGCCACTTACCTAAGCCCAATTTTTCATCCTTTTTCAAGTTCACCAAAGTGATCTCTCTTTCTGGTGAGGCAACTCTGTTCTGCGTTGTTTGCAGAGAGTCAACTGAAAAGCCAACATTTTGTGATCAGACACTACCTGAATACTTTCCTTCAGGTTTGCCTTTAAGTTCTATTCCATTAAAAAAGATTACTTCTCCAATAACCTGAAAAGCTGTTCTGAACTAGTGGGTCCAACTTTCATCTTCTAACCCATGTCCAAATAAAGAAAAACCACCACCATTATAACTCATTCCCATCTTCAGCAATTAAGATCTTTTATTCCTCCTAAGAAAAGCACCTAGCATAGTCTCCTGGAATCACAACACAACTGAGCCCTAGAATCTTCAAATTCACTAGTCTCTGTTCAGCAAATATTTAGATCTGTGTTTACGTGCCCTGCTCAGGTAGACAGGACGTAAGCATGTCAGTAAAAGTGAAACAAAGGCTTATTATATGAAGTTACTAAAAGGTTACTCAGCGAGTTGTCTTAATGGTGGTCCTTCATTAAAAAACAACAAACGTAAGAAACACCTACTAAACCCTATCTTGTTTAAAATCTTTATCAATGTCCTGGATGAGGGGATCGAGTGCTAAGTCTGCAGATGACACCAAATTGGGCGGGAGTGTCAATCTGCTCCAGGGTAGGAAGGCCCTGCAGAGGGATCTGGACAGGCTGGATCAATGTGCCGAGGTCAATTGTATGAGGTTTAACAAGGCCAAGCGCCAGGTCCTGCACTTGGGTCACAACAACCCCATGCAACACTACAGGCTTGGGGATGAGTGGCTGGAAAGCTGCCTGGTGGAGAAGGACCTGGGGGTATTGGTCGAGAGCTGGCCCATCAGTACAAGAAGGACATTGAGATGCTGGAGCATGTCCAGAGAAGGGCAGCAAAGCTGGGGAACAGTCTGGAGAACAGGTCTTATGAGGAGAGGTTGAGGGAACTGAGATTGCTTAGCCTGAAGAAGAGGAGGCTGAGAGGAGACCTTCTCGCTCTCTACAACTGCCTGAAAGGAGGCTGTAGTGAGGTGGGTATTGGTCTCTTCTCCCAAGTTACTAGTGATAGGACAAGAGGAAATGGCCTCAAGATGTGTCAGGGGAGGTTTAGATTGGATGTTAGGAAAAATGTCTTTACTGCAAGAGTGGTCAGGCATTAGAACAGGCTGCCCAGAGAGGCGGTGGAGTCACCATCCCTGGAGGTGTTCAAAAAACATGTAGACGTGGCACTTCAGGGCATGGTTTACGAGACATGGTAATGTTTGGTTGACGGTTGGACTTGATGATCTTAGCGGTCTTTTCCAACCTTAATGATTCTATGATTTGCAACTCCACAGGCTGCTGATTCTGCCTATTCTGAAATTTGAACACCCTCACAATAGATTTATGTAACTCCTGAGGGTTCCCAGCAGGCTGAAGTAGACCCAGACACTTAAGAGACATGATTTGGAAAAAAACCAATCTCCTGAGACTTCAGGAAATGCCAACATACTGTTAAGTCTGAATTTATGAATTTGCTACCTGGAGAAGATATGTTTTGTTTGGTCTGGAGTGCCTGGCATACTTTTGCCTGAAGGGGAACCTGCAATTCCACAATGCCAGAAACCTACTGAGTTCTACACACTGGTACAAGTAGAAAACAGTGGTGCAAGAAAGTGCGACAGACTGCACCACCTGGAGAAGGAATTTTTCTCCCACAAAACCGAGTCAAACCTGAAGAGTAAAAGAACTAAAAAAAAACCACAGGTTTTGCAGGTTCTACAGAACTATTAACCTCACAAGTAAGAGAAATGAGCTTTGAAGAGTATGTTAGGCAATAGCACCCTTCAAGTCTCAAACTAAACAGACACTATCCATATTTGAAAACAGTATTACACACAGATGTCAAAATCTCCCCCAAGAAGCAATCCAAAAGAAGTATTAGGAGTTGTATTTAGGAAAAGGTCCTATCCAACTAACTGGGAGAGGTATTTAAGAATAGCAACAGTGTAGTACTTGACAAGTGCTTCACAAACTGACTGAATTAATTCTATAGGCACATTATTTATCCACTTACCACTCTCTTTTAACAGCGTTGATGATGGAAGATTTCCTGAAGTATTCATGCTAACACCTGTGACATGAATAGAAATATTAGACATGGTTATAAATTTTTTTTTAATACAAAAACTACCAAGAATTATTTCAGACTTTACACAGTACACAAGCTCATTCACAATATCAGATTACTTACTTATTTTAAAAATGAATAAATGTGAAAGTAGTTTTGGATTAGCAAATCCAAATTACTCGTACTTTGGTCGTAGTTCAAGGTTCAGATAGATGGCAGCTCATGCAAAGGCGAAGAATTAAAGAAAGGACAGATGTTTGGCCTTTACAACCACTGTTAACTTCAGATAAAACTAATGGATCTTTAAGAAACTAAGTCAAAGACTGAATTTTGTAACAGGATTGCATGAATATGCCTAACCTAATAAACTAACACAACAGGAGTCTTGTAAGATTTTGTACAGTAACAAATAAATTGCTACAGTAACAAATAAATTGCTGCAGTAACAAGCAATTTGAAAGAAGTATTTCTATTTAAATTGGTTTGCATATAGAATCATGTTTTCTTTGGAACGATCAATGCCAAGCAAATACGGCCATACTTTAAAGAGGATAAAATAATAAATGTACTAAGTTATGAAAGTAAATGAGGTAAGATAACTCAAGCTTCTTAAGAAAGCATCCCGGCCTTTTGCAAACCTCTGAACCCTGGTGTTTCAGCTGATAAGTTTCATCATGCAAAGAATGTGCGTTCCCCAGCACAGGCAATGTGATTCAGCAGGACTTTCTGACATGTAGCTAAGATCCTTGTCAGAATTGCTGCCCAGAAGATTATGGGTAATCCTATGATAACACTAATTGTAAAGCTAAAAGCATAGGATAAATGGCTGCAACTAGTCACTACAGAAACTGCATGCCTCATCTCACTCTTCAGTAGCTCATGCTCTTGCTACTGAAAAAGCATGGTTCCCAAGTCAGTCCTGGTTTCAAGTGCAGTGGGGGCAGATGCAGCAAGTGTTTGTATGTCACACTCTGTTTTGGGTGGTTTGAGTTTTTTTTTTTTGTTTTGTTTTTTTTGTTTGTTTTTTTTTTGTTTGTTTGTTTGTTTGGGGTTTTTTGCGAGTTTGTTTAAACTGACCTCCATAAATTTAACCTTCTTCCACTTTTTCTGATGTTCTGTAACTAATCAATATTTTAATACTGAGCAAAAGCAAAGCAACAAAAGCAAGCTAAGGCTGCAAATGTTTCAGTCGTTGTAGTTTCTATTATTATAACAGGGACCCTCCTATATTAATAAATATATCAAAGCGTTACATCCAAAGCAATTTTAGAGGTTAGTTAGTAAATACAGTAACATTTTTTGCATGCTGACCTACAACATAGGCTTGACCGGTATCTTCAATGGATGATGAGTCTGATTCGTTTTTCTTTCTTTCAGGGCTTCTACTTAAACCTGCATGAGATTTCGAACTTAAAGGGGAGAAGGAGAGAAGGGGAACCAGACAGAGGGAAGAAGAAGTTGGGAGAGGGAAGGGAAGGATCAATGTAATAAAATAATGGTATGAATAATAAATCAAAACTGATACAAAATGTACATTGACTGTACACAAAGATATTGCAGGGCAGTCAGAGACTCTTACTTGCTCAGTTTTAACACTCCCACTGCTGATCCAGTATCAAATTTTGGCATTTGCTGAAAAACTCTTCCCATTATGTCTTCTATTCTTTGGGGGGAAGAGTCCAAAGCAGTAATAATATTTTTCCTTGGCGGGTAACCTGAGATGTGGCTCTGACTCAGATCATGAAATGACTTGCTCATAACCCTGGGTCTTTCCTCCCACAGAGTCTTCTCGTTCTTGTCCTTTGAAGAGCCAGGAAGCGGCTGGAAGAGTGAGAGCTCAGAGCAGGACAGCCTCTTCAGAATCTCTGTTTGAACAGACAGAGGTCGAACGGCAAGGCGGTTCAAAGTGCTGCTGGCCAGGCTACCGGTACTGATTGCTCGTCCCATGTTGAAACCTTTGACAGAGTCCGCATGAAGGTTTAGGCTCCTAAATGAAGCCCTTTCTGTGGAATTTTTTTTTTTTTTTTAAACAAAAACCAAACAAATTTAAGTTATACAGCAGAGCTAATGTGACCTCCTTGTGTAAAGCATGCATTTTAAACAACCAACTCACACAAAGTATATTTTCTCTAGATGCTTATAAGTATGTACCATCATCAAGGTACACAAACAACCACCATGTAGTTTGCTCAGGAAGCAAAGTTTAGAGTTCATGATGTTACACTAATCTGACCATCTACTACACTGAAGTCCAAAAACACAGAACAGCACAATATTTATCCCCTTATTAGTATGAAGACTCATATTCCCTGTTAAACTGCTGTGCCTTATATACAGGCCTATCATCTCTTTCTGCAAAGCAAATAATATCCTCAAGCCAAGTGACCTGGAAGGCTACACTTCCTTTAACCTGCTCATACAAGTATTTTCTAGAATTTGAACAAATAGGGCTCCCCCACCTCTACACTATCAGATCCTACCAAACTACCAAACTTCCATCCATCACTTAACTTTCTTCGCATGAGTCCCTAACATGCTTCCAGTACAGCTGCAGAGTTGTAGGGGCTTGGCAGCATCTATACCTGGTTGGAGAGCGTCAGTTCACTCAGGTGCACCTGGGGACTTCCCCTGCCAGAAACATCCTAAATGTTTTAGCACAGCACAGAAAGTTTTGACTAGGGTTTGCCAGACTTTTTGACTTGTGAACTAGGATTCCCTTAAGCAGCAGAGAGAAACAGGTTTTGGATTGTAATTCAATTGCTGTCAGCTGAGTCGTGGGAACTGTCTGGGTGGATGTTCTTAGCTGAAAGCAAATGCAAGATAATACAACTTAGCCTAACCCCCTCTTAATTCAGAGCAAAGCTGAGCAGGGCTCATTTCTATTAGCCTAACTGCCTCCTAAGGCTAGCAGTTAAGTTCCTGTGGCTTGGCTCTCGCACAGAAACTTGATAAGCTGTGGCAACATGTTTGCTGGTTAGAGCCTTTAAAGAAAATCAGGCCATCTGAACCCTTCATAAACCTCACTGATGTCTTGGAGTCAGTTCACAGGGAAGTCTGAGGAAAAGCAATCCTCAACTCCATATATATTTCTGATTTAGGGTTAACTAGTGTTTCTTTAAACTCTACATACAGTTAGGAAATTAGCGGCTTAAGGAAGCTGCACTGTAACTCAAAAGGAAAATGCTACTTTTTGGTACACATCATCCATTAGCTTTGCTAAATACCGAAGTATTCACCATTAAAGAGCGTATATGGCAAATGCAACCTCAGCACTGCCATTCTGAAAGACGTTCCTTTCTCCAGTACCTAGGGCAGGAATTAAACTGCAACAGTAACTCATGCTTTCTCTACAATAGGCATACAGATTGAGAAGATTTTGTTGTGGAAGATATTTTTTTGTCCTTTTTAAAGGTTGAATTAGTATAAAACTACTACCCTCCTTACCCACACCAAATACCTCCTCTAGCCATAGCCACCAGGCAGACTAGATGAGCTACTTAAGAATGGTTTTGGTTGATCAGACCAGAGATCCACAAATCTCAGTTTCCTGACTCTGACAGAAGCTATCAATGACACTTGCTCTTGTCGTGTTCCATCCTGGGGAAGAGTACCTTAAAAAAATATTTTAAGATCTCTTCTTTTGATGTCATACTTAGCCTCTGCAAACATCAATCAGGATTTCCCTATGGATTTCACATTAATACATCATTATCTATATAGACATTAGGCCTTTAACACCTTCTGCCAACCCCGTAACTGAAAATTCTTTTGTGCTCAAAAGTCATCCCTCATAAGGCTGACTTAACCCTCACTTCATCTATGTGGTTTTCTATACGCTCTTTCAGGAATCCAAACATCCACCTTAAAACTCAGTGCTTGGTTCTGTTCACTGCATGGCCTCAGAAGCTGTGCAAAAAAGAAACCATCATTCCTCATGTTATAGCTTATCTCCTTTCTCATGTACCATAAAATTGCTAGTATTTTTTTTTTTAAACTTTGTGTCTCATTCCTTTCTATTCATGCAGAAAGAATGTTATTCGAGAGACATTTTCCTTTTATTTTCAAAGCCTAATTCTTTCTATTAGATTTACATGTGTTAAAACCATTTCTCCCAGGTCACTGAAGACATTGTGCAACAAGTGAAAAGCATGTCATGGTACATCACACGGACTATAAAGTGCTCTCCCTCGTGCCTCCACCCTCTGGTATGTTCCATGAAAATTTGTTCACCATCACTATGCATGCCAGGCCTTCTCCCTTGTCTCAAAATATTTTCTCCATTCATTGGCTGAAATCAAGGTGAGTCTTGCAAGACACTGTATTTCTAAAGAATCTTCCAAAGCATATTAATCTTCCAAAGCCTGCTACTCCACCCCACGAACACTGCAAGTGTTACAGGCACGTGCTTGTGTTCACTGTGCTGTTAACCCAGAATCAGTCCTTAAGTAAGGAACCTTCAAAACATACACTTCCTATGGTGATCAGCCTTGAGTTAATAATACTGTCACCTGCCCCCTTCTTTACTGTTTTGCTGAGTGCTTCCAATGACCAGTTTTTACAGACATTTTAAGGGCTCTGGAAAAAAAAAAATACTTGATGCTTCTGCAGGCCAAGAATAATGCTTCCCAAATACTGCCTGGGATTTCACTGCTCTAACAACAGAAAAGGAGTACTTATAATTCATATGCTATTTTGACTAGCTGCTTCATCATTTTTTTGCTCTCACTTGTATTACAATACTTTCTCTTTTTAAAAATATTATTCTAGTAACTCTATTGCTATATACATACACATGCAGGAAAGAGAAGCATGGCTAATCAATTTAGATCAATAGTTACGAAAAGAGCAAACCTTAAATTGTTTTTACTTTTAATAACCAAGCATAATGGAATTAACCATAATATTGATTTATTTGCTTCTGATGACAAATGATTGATGAAATTTGAGACCTCTGAATCCCAAGTGATCTGCACTGCACAGAAGCAAACTATTATCTTCCAGACTCGCAAAGCACACCACATACTGCAGCTGTAAGAGCAAGCAGGTTTGCCTCGCCAGAAAAGCCCTTCATGTACTGCTTTTCTTTGGAATTCAGGTTAAGCAAGCACTAAGTTACAGAATAGTAAAAAGGCTTTAAGTCAGTTGGTCCTATTTCTTTGCACTAAATTGATTGAGCCCAAAAGAATAGAAAAAAGGCTGCATAGTTGCCACATGCCTTCCCCCCCACCTTTTTTTTTTTTAAATTAGAGATCACAATCTCCACAGCAATGGGGTCAAAATCCATCCCAGCTACGCTGGTGGGAGTCTGGATTAACAGCAAGTGGAATGCAGACAGATAAAAACAGGGAACAAAAAGAATGAGCAGGCAGACTGACCAAAATAGCACTTCCAGGCTGCACTGAAGGCCAGCCAGCCAAGTGGGCTCTGCTCCAAATAGCGAGGAAATTAGTACAGAGGGTTTTTTCAATGATTGCATTCTCCAATTAATATTTTCTATCTAAAAAGAATGTCTTTACATTTTCTATTATACACACAAATTAGATGGCAATTCTGAAGAAAACTGACTAGCATCAGTGCTGTTCCTTACTAGGTCCACCAAACATCAAGTGGAATAAAGAAAGGTACACCCAGAACTTAAAAATGCAGCATGATTAAATGCTCCCTATTGTATTTGCCCTTGCATGATCACACCATTTTATCTGTAATTCCACATTATCAAACCTATTCATTTCACATCAAGCAAAAGGTAAAAATCCTATTATTGAAAAATCTTCAAGTTCTTTCTAAAAAAGCCAAAAGCCATTAATCAAACGGGAAAGTACTATTAGTGACCTATTTTTAGATTCTTTTTATTTTAGAGGAGCTGCTGTGTGCCAGCTCTGTGTGATCTGCCAGCTCTCTTTTATTCCCCCCCCAAACAAAATCTAAACAAACTTAGCTAGTAGATTCTCTTTACAGTATAAACCCTCCAAGTGTAGATCTACACACCTGTAGCACTCAGCAGAATTACTGAAGCTCAGTTCAGTTTTTCTCCCTACAAATATACGTACAGATTGCTATTAACAAAACAATACAGCATCACAGTCCTTACCAATGTCCTGAGTGTCTTGGTTGCTCTGCCTGGTTCTCATCTGTAGTTGGAACTTATGCTGGGAAGAGCAGAGATGCAAAAGGTACTGGCAAGTCTTACTGTTGTCAGTCTGAAACGCATGCTTGATACCATCTGATGTGTTCTGCAAAGTTATTTTCTTCTTCTACACAATGGAGAAAGAAAAAAGTTGAAGGCAATGATTTCTTTTAGCCTACAAAAAATTTTGTATTTGCTTGTGCAGTTACAGCATTCAAGCTTTCCTGAAGCGAAAAGGCACTGATGGGAGAGATTTTTGTTAAAATAGGGGCTGAAAGTAATTTGAGATTTACAAAGTAGCATTTTAAAGCTACTTCTGGGCTAGCAGAGATGGTACTTTAATATTATTTAATCCCTCTCTGTAACTGTTAGTGCTGACTAACGATAACCAGTACTACTACATTTTGCAGGATGGGGTTTACAAAAGCCCCCAGGGAAGTTACAAGGGGTGCTGCCACTCAAGAGAAAAAGAACTAGATGCCCATCTAGTTATTAAATCTGTCAGTTAATGTTCCAGGTCTTAAATTTATCTTTAGTAATTTTTAAACTTCAATTTACCAATTCTAGTTAAAATCGTATCACAGATGAAACGGGCTGTAGCTTTTCAATAAGGTATCAGACAGAGTTTGAAGTACTGTTTTCAATACCTGTATAAAGGTAAGCATTTGAAGCTCAACACCTCATTAAAAACTGACACATGACCACCAGATCATGGTGAACCCACCAGAATTCACTGGTATTCTCCAGATCAAGTGTCAGCCCCTGTCATCCATTATCATTCAACTTAACTACCTTTGGAAATATAACTTAAAAGCAACATAGGTGCATCTCCTAGTTACACTGAATACTGGCATTTGCCAGTACCCAGTCCTCTGATGCAGGATTCTCACTCTGGTGCTCCTTCACTACCCATGCCCCATATGGCAGCATGGGCAGTTTGCCCAGAAATGCAGTATATGGGCAGAGCTTCTCCCCATGCGAAGAGAAGCCCTTGATCTATCCTCGTAAGAGCTCTTCCCTTTGAAGGCAGGGAAGCCGTGGTTCACATCAATGCAGATTTGCCAAAACACAGGTGCTGAACTCTCTTCTGAGGCTGGAACCTCAGGAGCACAGAATGCAAGCTAAGAAAAAAAAGTCTTTAAAACATCAAAACTCCTATTTCAATCCCATAATACAACACAGCTCAGCCACACAAAATGTAGTCAGATTATGCTGCAAAAGAGCAGCTTAATTTGCAAAAATAACAAACACACAAACCCAGTATCTGGAGATACAAATATAGACATGTACACACAGATACAGGAAAAGAGACCAACTTACACTAAAGGATATTTTCTTTGTCTCTCTCCATGGGAAGCGTAGTACAGGTGTGCGGGCACCATTGTGAACTTCAAAAATAACAACTCCTTTGGAGCACACTCCCAGAAGGATACCTGTTTGGGATCTCTTCTCAGGCAACACATGATGAAGATGAACCCCATATTCTGTGAGCCTCTGACATAACTGCACAGATCAATGCAATGAAACTTCTAAGAATATGAAGTTAAGGCTATTATAAGTTTTTTTTATACCACTAAATAAATATTATACCTCTATATAAATACTTTAATATATGCATATACGTATATATATATATGGATTTTAGAAAAAGATCCCTTTCTGCCTGGTGATTCCACTTATACAGTTTACAGATGTTACAACAGCGGCACATCAGCTCCTTTAGAGGGTTGTAAGTCTTGGTAGTATCTCTTGACCTGCAAACACTACAGCAAATTAACCTACCATTTATTAAAATCAAACAACAAAAGCACGAATCAAAAATGCCTGTGAGTAAATCAAACTTGCACAAACCAATTGTCGGCAACAAACTAACTAGCCAGATGCACTTGTTATTGACACATTTCCTAAACACAGAATTAGGTTTACACTGCAATTCTGTGACCTCATTAAGGCATCATAACTGCCAAAAGACGCAGTTGCACTCATTTTGCACTCCCAGTCATTCATTCCTGCTGTCTCTTCAGTACTGGCATAAGGGATTGATGTAACGAATCAAACGAGGGAACCTAACTGCTCTCCCCACCCATCCCCCATCCCCCCCCCAAGTCAGGCTAGGTTTACCTAGGATTAAGTCCCCTGCTCGTTTTCTGTCCTTAAGCAACAAGAACACTTCTGCCAAACAAGCATCAGCCTTAGAAGACACAAGGTCAGCTGAGTGCCTCTTCCATCACCTTCTCAAAGAGATCGTGTAACTACAGTGTGACTGTGGAATTACAGTGTAATCGTTATCCAGTGTCTCAGCAGCAAACCATCACCCCCTAAACTCATTTGCAGCCATTGTATCAAGGCAGGACCTACTGATTATGTCATGAGCAATGGCAGCAAAACCCATAATTACATTCTTTAATGGGTCATTTTAGAATAAACCAAATATATCTGTGATTATAGCTTTCCTATCATCTTACATAGTACCTGCACAAGGAAGTCTGCTCGGTAACGCTTCTGGCTTCCTTCATACCAAGCATCATAAAACATAATTAGCTGTAACAAAACTAATAATAATTTTTTTTTTCTCAACGGAAAGAACAAAGGATGTAGGGAATGCAGGGTGTGCTGCCTCGTAATCATAGCTTCCTTCAGAGTAAACACAAGGATAATTGCTTTTAACTAGTTTGGGCTAAAGCAGGAAGACTACCAATTAGGAAAAAAAAAAGTGAAAGGGCTTCCTTCCCATCTATTATGATTTCTTTTTGCATGTAATGATGTGTCTTTGAGAAGATCTTTTTAGCTTTCTTCCTTTCAGTGTTAATCAGAACTTGAGCTGTTTTCCTGTGCTTTCACTTGAAGTCCATGCACCCATATTCCCAGAAGGAATTTCTTAAGTCACAGATTAAGGAAGCAAACCGCTGCCCACTTACCTTCAAAAATTCTAACTCTGTCTCTTTTTCAGATGCACCCACGTAACTGCTATGCAACTTTGGCAGCTCTTCCTTGATATAGGACAGATCTAGTTTCTCCATCACTCTAGCCGGAACATAGTGTTCAACTCTAAAATATGACACGCCATGCACCTACAACATGAAACATTTTTGTGATGGCATCTCCATATACTACTCTATGAGCATGAATGAAGCATAAACATTCATTTTACAGAGAATTGTACATTACAGCTGAGTAAGGGGAGGGATTCAGAATCTCAACCCTGACCCAGAGCTTAATTTCACATATGGTTTCTTCCCATTCAAGCCTGACTCTACTTCCACTGAAGAGAGAGGGTTCAACACCCAGATCTTGAACTAGATTCTGCAACAGCCCTGTATTAGACTAAAAGAAAACTTGCCCACAACGAAAACTGCCAACAGCATATCAGCTGAACTTCCAAGTCCAGGGCAGAGCTATGAAGCATGTGTGGCAGCTCACAGCCCATTCTTTAATTAAGCAGCAAGAACACAGTTTCTCAAAAGGTGAAATTGATCGTGTACCTCTGCCTGGTAATCTCCATACTCAGCTTGGAGAGCTAGGGATGCTAATAATAAAGCTGTCTCATCATCACAGTGCATCCTGTCTTCCAGGATGTCCTTCCGCAACTGTAGATAATACTGGTGACAGGTCAGCGTATGCCTAGAACAGGAAAACAAAACAAAAACCACAAAAAAAACCCCACACCATCTTTGGTACTCTTCCTGTTATAGTAAATTTCCAGTATTTCATTAATATCCAATTTCTGTCCATAAATTTAGGGCTTTAGGGGTTAAAAAAATTTTTCATACACTCACTGTATAAGACTGACATCATCCACAAAAAACTTTATGCGAAAAAACAGACTGAAGTTGACAGGGGGCTTGTTCTTTTTCTTCGGTTCTTCCTTCCATCCTTCTGGAGCTACTTTACTTAGCTTTATGTCAGGATCAACGAAGAAAAATTCATTGTCTGCCATGAATGTTAAAGGAAGCACATGGGTAAAAACATTAAAACCAAATATCTTCTCCAGCTGGAGGATCACGACCAGATTTACAATTCTGAAATTTGGTTTTGAACAGTAAGGTTTTCTGTTGACTAACAATGGCTTATAAGCACAATAGCTATTAAAGGGAACACTGAGTAAGGGTAGAAGAAATAATTTTATAGTTATTCCAAAGACACTGGGGGCGGGGGGAAGGAAAAAAGTTACCTTCCGTGATAGCTACAAAATAGGAGCTAGGGTTTCTTTAAAATTTCAAGTTTCTTAGCCCACAGGAAATCCAAAATCTGTCATTCCTTTCCTCCCTTACTACTCCTGTCCCATTTACATTTCTGCAAAATGTTTTCAAGGCTTTCTAAATTGTCAAGAGCACCGGGAGCCTGCCATGGATAGAGTAAGCTCTTGGGCTGCTAAGGGCTTCTATCTCATGCCAATATTCTGAGCACTACAGTTGTGCAACAGCCTGTGAGATATGCCGACAGGAAACTTGGGTCTGAACATGTTAGTTCTGCCACAGTGATCGTCTACCCAGTGGGGGAAAAAAGAAAAAAAAGAAGTCCAACTTCTGGTCTGTTCTAATACCGAAAAATTAACAGCTCAGGAGCAAATATTTTTTTCTTAAGGCAACTCCCTCTATACAAGGGGCCCTCCCATGCATCCCAATAGGTCTGCACAAGAGGCCCTCCACAAGAGGCTGCACCATTGCCTGGGTCATATTAACAGAACGCAAAGCCCTTTCCTGTGCTCTGAGGGGTACTAGTCAGAGTGAAGGCAACAAACAGCTGGGAAGAAAACTTGGCTGCCCAAGATGAGCTGTCATTACTCAGGCAAATATAGAATTTCATTGTGCGAAGTTGTTCTTCACTGAGGAATGCATTTCTCCTCAATACAAGAAAGTGTAACTCAAAGTAAACATTTTGTAGATGCCAGGTAGTCTCTGCTTATCTCTTCTCAACACCACGTAGCTAATTCTTCTTATTCCGTACCTGTCAACTACATCAAATCGTTATTCTTACCTCTTAAAGTAGCCAATCCAAACAAGTGATGTTCCACCAAGCCAATATGGGCAACAACCATATCAAAGACATCTTTACATATTGTTTTGGTATCACAGGTCAGCTCCAGCTTCTGCCCACTTAGAAGCATCACATTTACTTTTCGCCTGGTGTCATCATTCTTCCCTTTCTTAGTCTGCATTTTGTGAAGTAAAATATCCCAACAATCACACTTATGATAAAAGCGCATCTGTTGGTTTAACATACTTCCCCTGCCACTGACTGCTGAATAGCCCCTTTCTTACCAAGATAGACTTTGGTAGATCCAAGGAGATGAATGGCTCAATCGTCATTTTCACAAACTCAGGGCCAAAGAAATTCTGCAAATCACAAGAATATGAACGAACCCTGTGTTGCTGGAAGAACAGACTGAAACACAGTTATCTCCTGCCGTGCAAATGTAGGAATCAAAGGCCAAAACCAGAAAATTGTACTGAATTCCTCCCATGAGCTGGTAAGTCTAGAGAACCTGATTTTGCCAGCATATGTGCCAGATACCACTTGCAAGCTACAGTATTGGTGACATTATCACTCTACATATTTTCCTTCCTTTGCTGGGCAAAAAGCCAACGCTGTAGTATTATTTCTCTTCCTTTAAAATACAGGGTGCGGGTGCTATATTGGGACCATCTGGGCTTTTCTCAGCAAGCAACTGCCTGGCATTACTAACATTTTCTGCATTGGTGGCAATTTTGCATTGACAAATCTCTGCCTGTGACACAAAAGTCTAATCTCCTGAAGACTGAAATGTTTCAGCCTAATTCTATCTGATGGGTTCAAGTAGCGATCCTGGCCAATTTCTGTCTGCCTTTAGACAAATAAATGTTCTACTAATTCCCCCTGTAAGTTATAGGACGTTACCCATCCAAACTGTTAAAGTCCCCTGCACAAAACCCACTTCAATACCACATTAAAGAAGTCACTCAAGAGTCATCTTTTGAGAGAAAACCTTCATTAGCTACTGCCTACTACCTACTGTGTACTATATGTAACACACCTACATGGAAACCTCTTAAGGGCCGGGTGGAAACCAACCTGGTTAGTTAAAGCCTACATGAACTAATTGGTCAGAGCACTATGGACTGGAGACAGATACAGGAACTATTACCCTGGATTAGGACAGCAAATTCACCTGAGTCTTGTTTCAAGTTTTCCCATCCTTAAAAAAAATAATCCAATTCTCTGAAAGCAGCAGCAGAGGGCATCAAGCCATCAACTCTTCTAAGGATCAGCCACTCCATTTACTTACACCTCTGTCTCCCTCTTTCTCTGTAAATTTATATTTCATCCACACAGTAAGACAGCTGGGAACGGAAAGTGGAGTTTGCACGGTGATTCAGGGTGAACCCAAGGGCCAAATGAATCCTCTCTGCCATTCTTTACCTCCCAACTTGTTAATTTAATAACCTTTGATGTTGGTGGGACACACATCCACATTCCACTAAGAAATAAATGGCAAAGTGGTTGAAAACACCACAGAATATAGGAGAAAACTATACCTCACCTTTGTTAGGATGCTACATTGTTTAATTGATGCAATCTTTAGTCAAGTCTTGCTGTACGTTTTAGCGTCTCTTGATTCTGCTTTAGGCTACATAGCCACTAATGGCACAAAACCTCAGAAGTTTACCCTGTGAGAGAAGGTCTTTCCTATCAGGGTAACACCAAACACCTAGTATTTAATCTGTTGATGATTGTTTATTACAGGACCCAGGTTATGAAACCAACATATTAGAGTTTCAGTCAAGACAATGTTCTGTTTCAATAAAAATAAGAGTTCACCCAAGATCAGGGCATTACCCTCAGTTTTCTTTGTGTCATGGCTGTTTCCAAGGCTATTTCTCTCAGCGGATCTCTAGTGACGTCAAGCATTGAGGACCTAATTGCATCTCCTGGGTAGAGGTTAGGTCGGGACTGCCTGAGAGCCATTCTAGCTTGAAGTTGCATCATTTCTTCTTCCTGACGCTTTATCATCACTTCTTGACTTATTAGATTGCCTTCAAATGGTGCTTCATGTTGCCTACAGTATAGTCAGAGGGGATGAAAGACATTAGTAGGTATGCTTAAGACATTATGCTGCTTTAAGCACTTACCTAAGTGGCAACTCACAACACAAAAACTAGTTATCAAATACTACATTAAACACAACATTTACTCAGCAGCCAGGAGGTTAGCACTCTACAGCAATCCATCAATATAGAAAATGAGCAAACATGCCAAGTTTCTACAGCTGCCTGTCATTTATTGATATGACAATAAAGGCTCAGCTGCAGTCTAAAAAATACTTGACAGTACAAAGCCACTGAATCAGTAAAAACCAGTGAACACACAGGAGGAAGAAAAATATTAATGCTTTGAAAATACCTTAATTTCTTTGTTTAAGCAGGGACTGTGAAAAAGGCATGCTTGAAAACATGTCATTAAAGAAAAAATAAAATAGTGTACTTTATGTGAGTAAATATTGCTCCAATCACTTTCTCTGTAGCAATTCTTTACAAACTTTTTGCACAGCACTGTTATCTATTCCCTGATTTTTCCTGAGCAGCAGTATAGCTTGAAATATTTATATGAATATTTTATATGTATCAACACCCTATACACTACATTATTCTAAATATCACACTCTAATGTTTTCATCATCTTATTTTGCTGAAAAAAATCCTTTTTAAATTCCTCGGAATGGTTTGGTCAATACACAGCCACCACAAAAAATAAGTTAGAGTTTAAATTAATAATCCAAAGGAAAAAGAAAAACCAAACAAAAAACCCATCTGTATTTCTGAAAAACACAGCAATCAGTTCTTTTCTCAGCAGGTATGGATCCCAAATGTCCTACCAATTTTATTCTCTGCGGAAGGAAAGAAATCCATGTCCTATTTTGGGTGAACAAAAGCCATTTTTTTTTTTTAAAATCAGGAGGTTAAGAAATGTGAAGAAAGGAGAAATACAAGAAAAAACAAAACCAACTTCCACTGCTGTCCCTCTTTCTCATGCTTACAGAAAAACATCTTTAAACCCCAAACTAAATATAAACCAATCAAAGCTTCTTTAGAAATCTTAAAACAAGGAAACACAGTGTTCTCCCTCTGTTAACATAACTATACAGAGGCATTTTTAAAATACAAATGGACAGGGGAAACTAACAAGATTTTCATCCACCAAAACACACCTTTAGCAATTCAAAGCCAAGTGTTAGTTTAGATGGTACACTAGAGTAATGAAAAACATGAAAGAGCAAAGAAAGTGTTTTGAAGACTGCACATCATTCCACTGAAGTTTAGGAATACAGATAAATGTAGAGTCAGTCCTGCACTGACACTGACATACAGCCCTTTGTAGTAAGAGGTAATCTAAAGACTTTTAAAGACATTAAATTTACATAGCTACTTTTTAAAAGAACCTAAAGATATATTTGGTGAATGACAAATCAGTTAATAAGAGAAAATGCACTTGTCCAGACAGTACAGTTATCTATGCTAATTGGTGGACATGATTTCAAAATTTTTTTTCATGTTTTTACAGCAAAGTTTCTAGTAAATGCCAATAGTGTGAACAGTGCACCACATTATCTTATTTTTTTTTTAATACTAAAGTTTCATTGGCTAGCATACAAAACTAGCATTAAAATAAGAAGAGTTATGTTATCCTGAGAGTTGAAACAATAAAATGCCACTAATGCGCCACAAACTGAGAAAAACAATGCTGAAGCTCCTCAAATGGAATTTCAGGGAAGATATAGGGTAGTTACAGAAAAATGTATTAATGTAAGCCCATTATCCTTTCCATTGTGCGGGGCTTTCATAGTACCGCTTCACTTCTCCCGCCTCTGTTCCGTTCTAAAACAGACTTAATAATTAATGTGCACCTACAAGGACAAAGTAATGAGTAAAGGCCTCAGACCTGCAAAGACTTGTGTACATGCTTAACTTTTCACCAAGAGGAAGCTTATTAAGATCGACATATGTGGGAATATTCACAATGAATTAAGTTAAATACACCCACGAGCACCCTTCAGATCAAGGTCTAAGGATGGGCTCTGAAATAAAACAAAAACAAACACCTTCTGAACACAAATATCCATGAATTATCAAAGACGATATGAAAAAGATAGACATGTTGCAACTGGCTGTATCTGAAAACACTTGCTAATGTGAAAACCCCTACCGCAGAAAAAAAATTGTGTTTTGCCTTTTTAATAACATACAGCTCTGTGCAACAGAAGCAGTCATAAGTTACCGTGTAAAGTATTATCATTACGTTGGTTTATCATCTTTGTTGACATATATTAGCCCCTCTGAAAATTGGGGTGGGTGTGGGGTGTCGGGGGAGGAAGCTCAAAAACCTAATGGTTTAAAAATTTTCCTAACTTAGTGTATAAGCACTATCACCAATCAGAAATCGGCATGCTTCAGCATCCTGGGTAAGTCTGTAACTAACTCTGTACGGGCTTGGTCAGACTGTCAATTTTCTATGGAGGGTATCAGCATGATTCACTCTTTAGGCTGCAAGACGAGGAATGCATCTCATTCTACAGGAGAGGAGATCCTATTGACAGATACAGGTAGAGCTCTCCATGAAGTTCAGAATATGCAAGTATTATTAGTCCAACAAAAAAAAATCCAAATTACATTCTTAACAGATAACACCATAAACGTATTTTCCTATGGTACTTCATCAGACAGATATTTGGCTGCTCCTCTGTATTTTCATCAATGTCTGACTGCAAACCAGAATCTCACAGTTACTTATTAACCTGAAGATGGTAGGTGAGCAGTCACCTGGAAGGCTGACTCCTATAAAAGAGGGAAATGAATTAACTCCTCACCTAGCATACTTACCAAGAAATTAGCAGGTATTGGATCAGAGAAGGAAGTTGGAAGAAGGGAAGCAGGTAGGCATTCTCTAATGATTAGTGCAGTGGAAAAGTCAGGAATAGACTGAGAAAGATGGACGCCTTTTGGTAGGGTAGGAAGGATATGGAAATGGAATCTAGTGGAAGGAAAAGGCAACAGAAGGAAGAGATCCGTGTCAGCTGCTGCTCCTAGAGAGAAAAAGGAAGAAATAGTAAAGGAAGAAAAAGAAAAAAAAAGAAAAAAGAAGGGATAAAAACAAGGAATACAAGAAGCAAAGAGGAAACACAGACACAAGTATCCATCGCCATGAGGAAAGCATTCCAAGAAGTTTAAAGGATAACAACAGTCACAGACCATGAGAAGGGTTTGAGTGTATTCTGAGCATACTACTGAAAAATCTACGGAGTCTGCTAGTTTAAGAGCAGGCCAGCCCACCCAAACAGTGCAAATCATGCTGGTTGATAAGTGAAGCTATTCAGAGTTTTGGTTGGTTTTTTTTTTGGTTGGTTGGTTTTTTTTTTAAATATTGGCAGCAGACTCACTCAAATCCAAATCCCCCTATTTGATTTACAACTCAGTCTTACAAGGATAATTCCGTGGATAATTAAGCAGACTGCCTCTAAGGACATGCCACAGGAGCAGTAAATTTAATGTGTATTAAAGTACAGATGGTATCTCTCAATACAGAGAAAACCACTGAAACATGCTCCCAAGAGCTGATGGAATTCAAGTAATGGATTAAGTTGCATATACTTCCCCAAACCCTGAAATCAAACAACCAGCCAAAAAATGTAAACTCTGAGAATCTGCTCCTTGGAACTACTTGTTATCAAGAGTTTTACTTTGAGAGCTTATGTTTCTAAAGTTATAAAAGTCATGGTCTTCTGCAACACAGGACATTTTAAAGCAGCAACATGCAATGTTCTGGATAAAAATATTAAGTTACTTTCTTAAGACATCTTCCTGCTTAACTAGTTCCCATCTTTGATGGTATTTTTTACACTTGTTAGCACTGGAAAGTTTTAACAGCTGTTGGAGAAAGACAGAGTGAGAGCATGCGCACTGTTTTCTATTCAGCTCACATAATTAACAGAGATATTATCTAAGTATTATTTTAGGACCAAATTCTGCTCACGGCTGCTTTTCTATTTCTCAATAGAAAAAAACTAGCTTTCAGTTCAGCCTCATTTTTCCCTCTTGGATATACTTAATAGTCTGGTACTTATATTTAAAAAAAAAAAACCCACACCCAAACCCAAAAACCAAACCAACAAAAAAAACCCAAACACAAACTTTTTCCTCATATGAAAATGGGGAAACATTTATGAAAAAATCAGTAAAGAACTCTGTGGTACCCTACCATGACATTTTTGTGCAAGTACAGAGTGGTATCTTTCAGAAAAGACACAGATAGGAGGCCAAGCAGAAACAGAAGATTCAAAAAAATACTAAGCCTTGAAGCAAGACTGTAGTTACCTACATGTAAAATTCATTCCATTGCTAAGCACAACAGATATGTCTATGCTGCACTTAAAGCATATTTTCCTTCTAGATTTCACATATACACAAATTACGTTCATTAAAGGTACCAGTCTTAACAGAGCAATATAAAGTAAAATAATGTAAAACGAACCATGAGAAAGTATGTGCTGTTTTACCATGGCATTTTCACTTGTATAATAGGCCTGATTAATTTACAACAATGTGACTCATTTAAATACCACATACTACTTTCCATTTATGAAACATTTCGTAAATAGAAACAAAAGTTCTATCAGCATCTGCAAATTACTGCTGTTTTATTTTGAAGCATAGCTACAGTGTTGAATTGGCAACTTTCCTGGGTCCAGGTCAAAGAAGAATGAAGGTTGACTTAGCAGTATTCACCAAAAGAAAAAATAAAAAAAACCCCACAAAACAAAACCAAACAATAGCAAATAAGTTAAGAAAGCTCATTCTGTACACACTGTAGTAATAGTCTACTTTGCCATTTTAGTGTGGTGCTAAGACAGCATAAAATGCAAAGCAGAAATTTACAGCTCTTTAACGGGGTTGCATGGAACATAAACCTGTAACCCGAGTCCTTGAAAATTTACCCTAAAAGCTCAGATACTAGCCAACATCCTCTTATGTCAAGACAGGCTGGATTTCTAAGACTGCTTGGACACTGCAGTTTAACACATATGCTATTACGTGACTAGATACCATATTCCTGCCAACAAAGCAGTGTTGACCCAGCTAAGCAATGTCTAAGTACTTCTCCCCTGCAAGAAATGCCAATATATACATTTCTAAATGACTTCGCACTTTTCAGGCAAAGTACAATTAGTAAGAAATCCAATGCAGCTGCTCAGCATATCACTGAAAGCTGTAAGATTTCCAAGTAACTGTTCTCTTGTTCATCTGTGCTCAGATACAGCTCATCTCAGACCCTGCCTTACTCAGATCCATTTAAGGCACACAATATAGTGCAAGAAGCAGATGTTCATTTATTTTCATCTCCGTGTTCAAAGCATGGCTCTAAGCCCTACTCACTGCACATCACCCTGTGTGTTAAATGAACACAGAGGACATATTCGACAGCCTTGCCACATCACCTGAAACAGTTCCAATCTTCAGACACGTCTAAGTTTCTTTAATAGGACAGAGCAGGATTCCCACCCGACTTATGCCAAAAACATACAAATATCCAAAAATATTGAGAACAGGAGCAATCTTTCTCCTGATCTACCCGAAACAAAGCAAAAAGCTGCCAAGAAAAGGCTTTGTTGTTGTAAATTGGTGAGGGAAGAGGGGGGAAACTTTTTTTTTTTTGCTTTTTCCCTTACAACAAAACTTATTTGAATCATTTTGCTAAAATATTCCAAGGTGATTCAGCATCTGGCAGAGACTAGAAGAAGAAAATTTTCCATCCAAAAGGTCAACGGCAATAAAAATTCTCAAACATTTAGAATGAAACTACTCCCAAAATCTAACAGGTATAACAAGATACACTTCTGCTGTATAAAGATGCTGTATTAGTGTGACGTGCAAAGCAGAACCTACTTTTTAAAGCAGTATTCACGAACAGCACTTGAAAAAATAAAACCCAAACAGATACGATATTCAAATACACAGCACGGCAAAATAAATTTCAAAAACCATAAACTGTTACTGAATTGGCCTGCCTAATCAGTGCTGAGGCATTAAAAAAGAATTAATCCAAACACAACCACATAAACTAAGAGAGTTTACCAAAATAACCAAGCAAATGTATGGTTTTTGGCTTATTTCAAAGAAATAAGTATGCTATCATTTCCTTATTAAATGAAAAAAAAAATCAAATTTACCGGTATTAATATCAATACTTACCAAAACTTTATTTTAGAAAAGTATAATCAAAATAAAAATTATTAAGTATTTCCAAGCAGAACATAGCCCCTGACCTTCTGACACATATAGCAACTTCATAGAGTGCAACGCAGTCTCCATTAAATATGGGAACTGAATTTGAACTCCTAACTGGTATACTTACCTCTACACCACAGTGCATCACGAGACTTTTATTTCAGACTGTAATATGTAATTCTGAAATAATATTTTATTTCAAGCACAACATGCCATTTTTTTAAGGTTAAACAGAAGCTGGGATGGGAGTGAAAAATTCACTTGCAGATTTAGAATACGTTCTTTGATAAAGACAAAGCACTCCAAGACATATTGTTTTCACAGGGTTTACCTTGTCCTCTGAGAATTAGCTTGACTTGATGTGGAGATATCATCAGCACCTGGCAAAGCACCACTGGCATCCTCTCTCTTGAAACCTTCATTTCTTCTCACTAGCAAACCAAAAGACAAATTAATACCTGACTGGACAACAAAGCACACAGACTAATTCCATCTAAAAAAAATCAAAGGACTTATCAGTCATAGGAGATTACTTAAAAGGAATCAGATTCATGTGTTCTACACAAAGGCATTACAGTATTGGACAAACTAGCATTATGAAGTTGATTTCAGTTTTCAAAGCAATCTTGTAGTTTCCCCCAACAAAGATAGCTGCACTACAGAAGTTCTCTGAAGGAGAATACTAAGGAAGGCCTAAAAGAAACCACAATAAAAACCCACACACACTTGCATAGTCACCTTTCCAAGGTGACACATTTCTTTGTCAGCCATGAGTTGAGACAAATATATGGCAGAGACATCATACAAAACTGCTCCAGAACAGAAATAGAGCAGCTAAGTAAAGTAATTATGCATCCAGTTCACAAGAAGGGAGCTAAGAAACCAGTATATATATTGCTGAGTTCCTGTGTTTAATTTTTGCCCCTGGAATCTGATCTGACTCCTCCTTATAATTTATCAAAAAAATTTTTTTTTCTTCTGGCAATATACTAATCTGCTATTTGTAGTGGTTATCTCCTTTGCTGGTATGTCTTCTTGTAGCAGCACCTGAGATGCTACACTTAGAGCTTGATTTGGCAAACTACTTCACTTTCAACTCATACTGTACCCTCAATAAACAGAGCTAGCAGGAGAGCTCTTGCAGAACATATTACAGCCACAATGATTTAGAAATAATTTTTTGACATTCATTTCACTAAGTCCAGCAATACTACTACTAGTAGCCAGAAAGTAGCTCTCTCTTGCCTATACCAACTTAGGAGTTGTTGACTTTGGACTGGAACACATAAACAGCCTGTTCTAAATGGCAAGAAAATGAAGGAAAATGAGTTACAGGAGCCTTGCTACTTGTTACTGCTCCTTAGGCTTCTGGCTCAGCAAGTAGGAGGATAGACAAAGAAAAGGAAGTTTGAGAGAGCAGTGAGTACAGGGAGGCTTGGTTGGAATTCTGTGCATTCAGAATAAATATGGTGCAGCTATACTCTAGCTTCCTAACTATTGCTTTCTTTCCTCAACAAATTGTTTGTCTCCATCACTTATATAATGATTCTGTGAAGTTGATTGTTTTGTCAGCTGTGCTCTCCTCTTGACTTTTCACCATTCTAGCACTTTTTTCAAAAAAATGCTCCAAGCATTTCCTTGCATGCTGTGCTTCCACTCTGTAAAGAAAACCCTTCCGCCTATATGTCAGCGAACAACCCTTTGTACCATCTCCTGCTTTTCCAAGCCATTGATTTCATAGAACTTACTTAAACGTACTACTTTTGCATTACACTGAAATCCTTGGCCTATAAATTATCAACCATTTAACCCTCACAGTAAACCCTACTGTTATAAAAATAATTAAACCATGTATGTCCCATATAAAGCTTCTGCAATTTACTGTTATTGTACACTATCAACTCAATCATTTTTGTGCCTCTGAAGACAGCATGTTATTTAAAACAAGCACTCCAGTAAAAAGTTAATAAGTTCCAGCTTTTCCTACCAAGTTTCCTTCCAGAGTGCTCAATGTCAAACTCATTTCTGAAAGGACTGTCAATTACGCTGAACTGTACACAATATTGTAATTATATGAGATATCTTACTACTTTGTATTAGTGGTAATTATCAAGCCGCCTATGAAATATTTAACTTCATACTTTTGGGGTCTATCTTTCATCTTGAACTTTTTTCTTTAGGTTTTTTGGTTGGGTTTTTTTTTTTTTTTTTTTTTTGGTGGTTGTGGGGTATTTTTGGTTTTGTTTGTTTTGGGGGGGTTTTTTGGGGTGTTGGGGGGTGTGTGTGTGTTTGTGTTTTAAACACAGGTCTTACCTTGCCTGAAATCTGGTTCCGAAGAAATAACAGATGGACTTTCACTTGAAGTACTATAAACATCGCTGTGGTAAGATTTATACCTTCTCAAAGGCTCTGAAAGTTTAAGTCAGGGTATCAGAAGATTAAGAGAGCAACAGTTCTAATGCAAAAATCAAACACAAATTAACATTTGAAAGTTTTTGAAATCTTTTTAAAATGTTTATTAAATGCCTGTCTGTGGCTATGGAGTCTGAAAGCAAACACTCAGTGGATGCTGTGCAGTCCCATTCTGTCCCCACAGCCTGAGGGTTCTGCAGTCTGCCTGGCCTCTCTTGGCTCTCCTAACAGGGCCACCTCCTCTGAACTTCTCTCTCATCATCACTGCCAAGTTAAAACTAATATTTAAAAAACCAGCAAAACCCAAGACAAAAACCAATCCCTCCTGCAAACAAAACTGATGAAAACATTTGGTGCACATCTCTTGCGTGTAGAAAGCAACCACTAGGACTCAGTCCCTGGTTCCTTCATGATGAAAAAGAAAAAATATCCAGAGACACAGCAGAACTGGAAAATTAGAATTCATTCAGCTCACCTTTGACATCCACAAATTATGATTAACAATCAATTAATTGTTATCCATCAATCCCCTACAGGATATTTAATTAACCAGAAGAGCTAAATGCATGTGATGAGAAATAAATACAGCAGTCTCAGTGGATTCTTTATATACTGGAGCAAAGGACTCCACAGAATGGGTATGTACTTAACATCTCCCAAAACTTTCCTATGCACAAGCCAACAACCAACCACATAGTGTGCATAAAAGCAGAAAACAAACAAGTCCCCACATTTTGAGATTACCAGTGCTTCACTGTCTAAGTGAGAGAAGACTTCAGGTATCTTTATTTGCAGAAGGCTGTCTCTGGTCCAACTACAGTTAATATTTTTGAAAACAAAAGTGATGATATAGATAAAACACATGTAACTGTTGTGAAAACAAGTGCAAATCACTACAGCAAGGAATATAAAATGTAAGAATACAAAATGGGGAATGCATGAGCAGATGAGTCTGGATGCTGCAAAAAGGAAGTCAGAGGTTCCAGCTTCCTACATCCAGAAAGCAAAACACCTGGTGAAAAATCCTGTGAGAACAATAAACCTGGGGCATAACCTGTATTAGGTCAGAGGACAAGTTAGACATGCAGTCAACAGCACTACTCAGACTTCCTACAGAAGCAGGGAAAATTCCAGACAGAAAGGCATGAAAAGATGTAAGATAATACAGTAGACTAAGACTAAAGACTAGTTCACATTAATTTTGGACTGTTTCCAAAACCTTCCTCCTTAAAAGCCAGCATTTCCCCCATTTCTACTAGCTCACTTGGGTTGTGCAGTCCACTGTCCCATCAAATAAAAGATTCTTTAAGAAAACTGGGAAAAGTAAGCAAAGTCACCAATCAACCCAAGAAACCAATTGCTCCTGCCAGCCCATCCCAGTTGCACAACTTAGCAACATAAAACCCAATTAATCTTAAGGACATTTCACATTACTCTCATAAACGAGCAGTACCGCTTGCACATTTGCAAAGCAACTTACAGCAAGATGAAGAGAATTCACTGGAGGAGGGAAATGGGGGGTGTTGCTTCAATCTTTCACAATGGCTACTTTCAGCGTTCCGGATTTTACAACAATGAAATCTACCACCAATCTAGCAATTACTTGCCTAACAAGGGAAATAAAAACCAAATTCAGTGGGTAGCTTTTGGAGATGTATTTTCAAAATGCTCCCAGCCCTTTAAAGTGAGGCATCAATCCAAACATGATATTTGAGCTACAGTACAGAAACGTTTAACTGAAAACAGATCTCTTCTTTCCCAGTAGTTTTATTAGCTGTAGGTTTTTCAAGTCTGCTAAACTGACTTTGAAGCAAGAAGATGGAAAGGGAACAATAAAATATAACATGACATTTTAAACAGATTTATTTTTTTCCACCTAGTCAGCAGCCTGGCCTTCCTGAATTGCACACAAATTGTGGCTCCATCTTGGTTCTTTGAGACATGAAATTTTACAAAAAAATAAATGTGAAGTGGTAAAACAGAAATATGCAATTAAAGCACAAAACAAGTGTTTGTATGTGGTGGTGTGATATCTGACTCCGCAGGGACTTCTCTTGACTCATCCTGTTAGCAGGAGTTGGCGCCCTGCTCTAGGCCAAGGGGTAAGTTCATGAGCCAAGAAACATAAAGCAGGATTCCCAATCACTGCTTATCTCAATGTTTTCACAGACCTCCACATGAGGCCCAGCTAGGTTTAAACCTATTCTCCCAGCATTCACAGTACAGACAGAGATGGGATCACCCTCCTTTCTTGTCACATTTTTCTCCCTAAGTAAGACCATATAACTTAGCCCAATAACACAAGCAAAGATATTGTTCTCACCTTCTGGAGGCATTTTACAACCCTTCCACATGGGGCTGCATCAATGACTATCAGGCCATTTGGCCCAGGGACAAAGTTTAAAGGCAATTAAGAAGCTACAGCCTGCAATTCAGGGTAAATCCTCTAGATTTTTCTTCCCTTTACTCAGTTTAGGGAAAATATATACAGATGCGGAACTGTTTGCTGCTGGGGTATCTTCTCTTCGGCAACCACCTTCTAGTTCTCTGCTGGTATATACACATCTATGTACACCCCCTACACATCTCCACGACACCGCACCTCCTCTTAACCAAACTTAATCTTTTCCGGTGCACGGATAGGATATGCACTGCAGACCCACAAACAGTCAATTAAATTGTAAATATTGGGACTACTGTATCTATAATGCTTGCAAAATTACCCAAATGATTTATGCTGTCTCTTCTCCTCCAGCAAATTCTCCTCAACTCTAACATATCATACTAGGATTTAACGTCAGAGAAGGCGCTTGGATCATGTCCAAGCCAAACTTCTAATTAAGAACTGGCTTCCAAAAGTCACAAAGTCCCAATTCCAGGATCAAATTAAAGTTAAGCTTATCATACAATAGTTTCAAAAATGAGGACAAACTTCTAGCCTGTCTGGCTGGGAAGGAACTGAAAGATTACATCAATAAAAGCTAAATATGACAATAAAACAACTGATCTCCCATATTTACAATTTTCCCTGGGACTTTTGAATGGCCTTGGTTTGTTGTTTTGTTCTGGCATTTTTTTTTTGTTTGGTGGGTGTTTGTTTGTTTTTAAATTTTTGGTGACTTAAGAGGGACTTCAGAATTGATTTAACTTCTAGAAACATCAAGCACATTGCAGCAGGAATTATTCTACCAGTTACCCTCCTTAACATTTCAGTGCTTAGATTACAGTCTCTTACCAGAACACTTCAAGTCATTTCATACCTTAGTAGAAAAACAAACCTGAGTTTAAGCACATTTTAAGAGCCCATAACTAAAACTAATCTATAAAACTTGTACTGATAATATAAGTTAACATGCAGTAGCGCCAAGATGTAGAGATGAATGAAGCATTACAACTTCAAGAATCTGTGTTTCTGCTGCTTAGTGCTGCAGTGGTGCTTTTTCAAACTCCCTATCAAAGCCAGCAGAGCACAACCTTACAGGCACCTAACACAGCATAAAATAACAAAACACACTATTTACGCAAGGCAAGACATGCAAGCACAGACAAGTAATTTACAGAAAGCCTCATCTCAGCCAACTTCAACAGAAATCAGAGAACCAGATTTAGCTTGGAATTTCATTATCCTTAACACATGACTCACATTAGATACACAGGTTTCTAAATACAAATTATTACAGAATTATTACTGGCTGTACAGAGAAGGAAGGAAAAGGACAGAGAAGATGGCAGAAGGAAGGAAAAGGACAGAGAGATGGCAGAGAAGGGAGGGAGCTCTTGTTTGCTCTTTGAGGTTTATTGGTGGGTGTCTCTATTACATAAGAGTGTTATTATAATACGATTTAAAACACATTAACTGTCCTTTACGAGAGGCTGGGGCTTGCTTCTTTCACAAGAGTTTAACCAATAGGTTAGAGTCATATTTACTCTTTTTCCTCTTTTCATCTAAGAAAACTTGAATTATCTTATGCAAGGCAACATAGGTTTAACAGGAAGAACGCAGAGATCCAGAATAAATCCCTGGTAAGGATTCATATCCAACAAGTGCACAAGACAAACAAATCCATTCAGCCCTTCAGGGAAGCAGGCTTATTTTAACTTGCAAGATTTCCAGCAGCCACATTCTAAATGAAAAAGCTGTATTGTGCACGCAGCCCAAATCACCAGCCATCCAGATGACTCCCTAGAGAGCCTAATGGACATCTGATGCATAGGGTCTAGCAGGATCTGAGTGACAGAAGAAACAGAGCCTTGTAAAATTGCAGAAAACACAGACCTCTAGGGCTAGGCTGGAAAGTAAAACAGCAAGATTAAAAATAACAACTCCAGGGTCTAGTAAGAACTCAGTGTCTTGTAATTAGAAAGACACCCTTCTCTTCTCGATCTGGATCATGCCATCTACGCTAAGATATGTACATGGACACAGACTGAAAGTGTGGCCAATAAAGTTGGGTTTTTTTTGATTTAAGTTTTATCCAACTCAGAATGTAATGTGTTGACTAAAAATTGATAATCCCAGACTGTGTGAGCTGCTGAAAGTTTGATAAAGCAGATAAAGCAGATGCCACTTTGCTGTGCAATTATGGAATTCTAAGAGCTGTTTTACTACCTTATGTTAAACTATGTAATTCAGAACAAAATAATAGTGGCTGATGCCAGAGTACTTGTACTTTACAGAAATCCCACAAACATTTTTTTCATTTTACTGGAAAAGCCAACTTATGTAGTCTCAGTAAAATTAACAACTGAAAGTTTTCTATCTAAAATAGTATCAGTCCATTATCCTACCCTTCAGCTTCATTAATATGATTTCTGAACATTGTTCTAACTGAACCTTATCCTTACTGGACATACCAACCACATGAGAATCCACTTCACAACCACTGAATTTAAATCATACTGCAGCACAACAATCATAAGACATGTGTAAACTGAGCCTTAATTTGCTTTCACATGCAAACAGATATACACTTGTGGATGACTCGCCATTTCCTCTGCTTAGCCTACGTGTGAACTGAGTACATAAAATTCAAGAGAAAAATAAAAGTATGCACACTTCAATGAATTTACAGAGGTAAGTTTGTAAAGCAGTTATTCCTCTTCTGCCCTAAATCCAATCTCCCATTTAACCCACTTCTACAGAAGCTCCCGCACTCAAATCTCGGGGGCTTCATTTGCTAGGATGAATTTAATACTAACAGCTGCCTGGTTACCTGCAGAAATTTCCCCTTACTCAAAAATGCAGCTTCCAAGCTAAGAGAGTTTTTAAAATCCAGACATTTAGAGTATCCCTAACTAACTCCCCACCTAAACACATGCAGTCATAATATGGAAGTTTTATAAATGGGGCCCAGATAAGTCTTCAGGGTAGCTAATAAAAACATTGTCTTGTGAGATAAAGACACAGAAGGCTTAGGAGGCAGAGACCCATTTGTGGCAGCTACACTCTCCCCCCTCCCTGGGAGATGGGGGCTTTTGGCACAGTGATCGCTGGCTTTTCGCACCCTTTGTGCTTTGCCTGCCCAGCCCTTGGTAGGGTCGCAGGCAATGAGGCATCATGGTTCAGAGAAGCTTCTGGATCACGGCCGGTTATGGCACAGCTCAGATCCAACCCGGGGTACAAATGGGGCGCCACCGGAGCCCCCTTGGAGCGGTCTCTTGGAGCAGTGGGGCTGTGTTCGAAGCCTCTGCCCTTGGGCTGGGACGGCACCTGAGGGAACTTCCCGCGACTGAGCACCCTCGCCTGCTTCTGGGTGAGTGATTTCTTCTAGATATACCGGTGAGTGAGCCCTCACCCCCCTCCCCGGGCAAGCGATTACACCTTCTGGGTACCCTGGAAAAGGAGAGAGCTCCTTTTGTGAGTGTGTGCGCGCACGCTTTGGACCATCATTCTCGTATGTAAACGTGCAGTAATAATACCCCGACTGACAACTCAAACCTGTAATGTGTTACATGTTATTGGAGGGTTGAGTTCAGTTCACCCCTGTTTCTCATTGGTTTTTGTTGTGGTTTTGGCTGTTTTGTGAAATGAAGTTGTTTGAGCTTGTCCTTGTTTTAGTGCACCTCCGTGACACCATCTCTAGAAACACAGAATATTACTGCCTCTTCTTGCTGACTGTATGAAGCAGAGAGCAATAAGGTGACAAGAAGAAAAACAAAAACCAAACCCGAGGACTTAATCCTCTCGGTTTTCAGTTGGAAAAAATCAAAGGTAAAAAGAGAGAGGGATAAACACAACTTGAGGCTCTGGGATTTACATGGCTCCCAACTGCAAAAACAAAGGCTTGAGAATATTCCCAAACCACCCCCATTCCCTCACCCCTGGATTCAGCATTCCAAAGCTTCAACAAGATCAGCTTTTTTGGTATCCTCCCCTCTTTTTCTTCCCTGTTACTTAACCCTCAGCCAGTTACATTACTACTCTCCTAACTGGTTTGTGCTCCTGTATTCCACCAGGACATAGGCAATCTTTATGCCTTGCTCCCTCATGCCTCTCATTTACAACATCCTCATAAGCAAATCTGCATGTAAAAAAAAAGGATGCACATTCACTCAAGCAACACATAAACCAATTCACTTTTAATTACGCATACACTCAAAACAAGGCGGGAGGGAAGCTGCCTAAGAAAATAAAAGGGAGAGATTCATAAAAGGCTACCGTTTCACAGCCTTGTGCCTTACTGTTGAGCCATTTGAAGGTAGACCTGGGATAGGAAAACTGAAGTGTGTTTACACTTCATAACGCTCAGAAGATACAATCAGTTTTGTGGGTGAGAAGGCAAAGAAAGCTTGGGAGCAAGGGAAAACAGATGATGCTTTCACTCACTCTTGAGCAGCAATGCAGGCTCGCAAAATGTACAAGGTAGAATATTCTTTTCTCTCTGAAACAGGACGCTATCAGTTGGTGCCAAGCAACAATTTCCAAGTTTCAAAACAACAACAAAACCAAAATCTGCTCTCCTGGTACAGATAAACTGCTTGGGTTTAACACTTCACACCTTCACAACTCTCAACAATTCTGCCTAAGCTCACAAGACCTACATCACAAAACCAAGAATGGAAAATAAACAGCAGAGATGCAGAACTTACTCTCCCATCTCTTGGCAAGATTAACACATATTTTTGGAGTTTGTTCTTAGTGTTCAGAATTGGCTACAACTGAAGTCACATAGCAGTCTCTTTCCCTTCCCCCACCCAGCTAAGCACCTAATCATAAACAATCATCTTTGCTATACAAGAGATAAACAACCTCAACCCTGAAACCGTACAGCAGAATAACATATAAAACAAGTTCATGCACAAGGCACTTGCAATGACGCTGTCTTGGGAAGGCTTGTGAGGCTAAATCTGAGATGTTCCAACTGTAGATTATAATGCAGTTTAGATGGTCTGCAGCTCACTACAAACTACTGTATTACAGCACAACTGTAATTAAAGCTCTGTCATTCGTTCCACTATAAACTCTACTTTTCATGAGTTTATAATTTTGTTCTGAGTGAAAGCTTGGTATACCAGCGCCTGTGCATGAGAACATCATCTTCTTCCCAGACAGTCAAGTTTGCCAGCTTAACCCAAAATAAGCTGAAGAAAAAATAAGCCACATGTCACTTAAGTTTCTTTGTAGTTTAAGAATGGAAGTTTTATCTGGCCAAGTTTAACCCGCAGAGAGTCCAATGCCACTTCACAATTCACAAACTGAAAAACAACAGCCAAAAGCAAAGGCTTACTACAATTTACACAGAGTTAACTGTAACCTAGACCTGGACTCAACCAAATTGAAAATACCCCCAAACCTACCAAAGAGAAGGCAGACTGTGTTCTCTCTACTAAACCCAACCACCAACCCTGTTCCCATGACTCCTTGCCCATTCCTCCTGCCAAAGCTGAACAGAACCCTTATTCCTGACTACACAAGCTTTCAGAATACCTTATTCTCTTTCTCTGTTTTTCCTTTCAATGCCTCTCCTTTCAGATTGTGCTGCATACCACTAGGAAAAGAATAGTAGTTGCTGTTATTTTCTGTGGACTTCTTTCCACTCCATTTCTAGTTGCCCACTATCCACTCTGTGACTACCAGCTGTAGGCAGTAAGATACCCTTGCATCACGTGCTGCCCAAGAAGCTGCCGCTGCTACCTTTATCAAGATAGGTGACATATTTTACCACAGCTTTCCACGCAGTTGCTCATACCTCTCAGCTAGGCTGGGTTTATGTCAGAAGAGCAATTCCACACGCACTTGATAATGCCTGACATTTGGAAATATGTCTAGCCACTAAGTCCTTGAAAATTACATACAACAGTAATGCACAAAAAACCCTTCAGACCGTGTTTTTCATTTCTTTGACAGATGAAACTAGCAACAGACTTTTTATGAAAGATCTCAAGTTGTAAACAAGATGTGTTGTCTGTAAGATAAGGAATAGTAAAACATGTGGAACAAAAAAGGAAAAGGAAAATGGAAAGAAGTTTTAATACACCAGCAGACTTTATGTATTAAGGCTTTTGTAAATCTGCTCATAGGAGTTGGACTTGATGATCCTTGTGGGTCCCTTCCAACTCAGGGCATTCTATGATTCTATGATTAAGGCAGACTAGAATACTTCCAGTCAGGCTTCTCAAGCCCTGTAAAACACAACAGCAACTAACTCCTTTGTGAAAAAGTACTCCCCATCCATCTTACTAAAATACTCCTTTAAACTAGCTCTCATTATAAATTCACATTCACAACTAGGTTCTGGCCCAAAACTTTTCTTTAAGTAGTTAACTGATGGAAAAAAAAATGGAGAGCCTAAAATAAAACAGCAGAGCACGCACTCCTAACTTCAAGAGTGAAACGTACCTCCTTCCTCTGCTGAAAGCAGAAAACTCAGACGACAAGAACAGTGCAACCCAGCTACCTGTTGAGAAAGTATCTTCATTTTTTTCTAGCAAGTAATGACTGTGAATTCAGAACGATGGGCAGTGAGTCATTAGCTGTTGCCTCAATCTTCCCTATACAGAATTGTCACTCAGCTCCTGTGACTATTAAGCCCCAGTTCCTGGTTTACTTTGACTGCACTTTCACCCATTCCCTTTATGAATCGAGTAGTTTCACACATCTGAACTATTGCAGTTTACAAGGCATGGGCACGTTATGTCTTCTGCTGTCATCCAATCTGTTTGAATGAGAATGATAAACTCTTGCTCATCAATGGGTTTGGCCAAGCTTTTGGTTTTGCTGTTGTGCAACACAAACCCGCACAAAGTTGTGCTCCTTAACAACAAACCTATTGAGCTTTCCCAATGCAGGGAGTGGCCTCTTCTTAAACTTTGTCAGCTGCCTATCTCCAAAGATCCGAGTTGACTCATATAGTTCAGATGGTCCCCTTCAATTTCAGACTCTTAAACCAAAAACCAAACAGCCTTCCCCATACCTTATCAGACATCTTGGTAAATAATGACAGATGGTGAACTCCTATTGAGATAAACAATGGTACCTCCACAGTACTAATTCTATCTATGTTCATTCCTTCACATTATAATGTAACCCTCCTCGGAAGATGCTAATTTGATAGCATAAAAAACCTCCAGCTGTCTTGTCTGTATAACTTGTACAGAAATCACGGTAGCTTTTTAAACTGCCTATGCCATTTCAGTAACACTCCTTTCTGGAGCACAAGGCTCACGTGCCTAGGAGAGAAAGAATTGACTCCCCATGCTAACTGCAAGGTAAGCATCTCCTGAGATGGCCACAAGGGGCATGAACAGGGATTTTTAGAAATTCAACCTCGATAAAGGGCTTTATCATCTGTCCTTAATACGGAGGTGTTTACACCTCCGTGCAGGGAAAGAAAGCAAAAGTTGGGTTTTTTCACACGATTATTTCTGTCACACAACAGACAGGCAGCCATGAGTTTTCAACTGTATGGATTTTGAATGCACCTGAAAAAAATGACTGAGCTAGCTCTGTACATACAGCTCTTGTACCATATACCTTAGATGGAGTTATGTCTTCTCACTCATCACAAGCAGGATCCGACTCTGCTCTCAGTTTCTATCCAACTGTCCCAAATTTACAAACCCTGAAAATCACATCACATTTTCAAAGCAACCAAATTATGCAGTTCCCCTTACATGGTTCTACATAAAGTCCATTTTATAAAAGTTTCCACAGAACAAATACGAAGACCTCCCCCCCCCCCAATAAGTTCTTTTAGTTAACTGATGAAACTTGGTGTCAAGTATTCCCACTGAGGTAAATATCTTAACATGAGTCCCCCAAAAAATTCATATTTAAGGGCTTAACTGCATCATCCAGAGTCACACAGTGCAAAAACTGAGAGATCTGCAGATGAAATTCTCCCTTTCCTCTGGGGTATGAATCCATCTCTAATAGCTGGAGATGAGGATTTTCCTTCAAGAACAATTACGTGACAATTGCTGTTACCAGCTTTTTTTATCCTTTTTCTAATTTTAATTGATGAACTTGATACTGCCTGACTTACTGTTTTCACTGGGTAAACAATTTGGACAAGCACATTTATCTTCATTGGCAACAGATGCTCTAATGCTTTCACTTTATCTAAAAAAAGAATACTAAGCAAAAAAAGAATACTAAGCAAAAAAAGAATACTAAGCAAAAAAAGAATACTAAGCAAAGATTTTGGCAGTTTCAAGAACTGCAACAAGAGAACTCAAATTTATCATAAAGAGAAATCTTAGTTTATATGACTGGAATACTCAGAAAATCAAAAAGCTTCACTAACCTTCAACATTCATAGCTTCCCTCAGAAGCTGCAACTTCTTCTGTCTCTCTCTTATCCTGTCAAAGGCACTTGATATTGCCGCAGAAGTTGACGTCTCAGGCACATGGCGCGTTTGGTCCAGTTTTTGTGGTCCAAAGACATCCAGTGCGATGCTCCCATCAGAGTATCTTGCTTCCTTGTTTCTGGTAGTAGAAGTCCGTACTGTAAATGCTTCACAGTGATGGTTGTGCCCATGAGAGCCTCCAGCATGATCCCTCTCAGCTGCCTTGTCAGTTGTGCAAAGCAAATCTGTGGAGGAAGCCCATACTTTCCGCTTGGGAGTGACATCTGTATGAAGGCAACCTTTTTTTTCAAACTCACTGGCTTTGCATCTATGAGGACAGAAAACATCTTCCTGTCCTAAGCTGTAATCTGTGGAAATGCCCTGGAAAAACTCTTCCTCACCTTGTGTTCCTCTAATGGACAGAAATCCCATAGACTTGCTAAGTCCTTTGTTAAGCATGGTATGTTGAGAGAAGTGAGCTTTGTGTCCATCAGGTGCATCGACCACCAATGTTTTTCCTGGAATAAGGAGACATTTCATATATGTAATTTTGTATTTAATATACAAGAGTGCAAAACAAAGTTACTCACTGTTAAAGCTTATACTAAGCACACATTTTGGCCTTGATTTTGCTATGCAAAACATTGAGATGGTTACTTAAAGGGCTGCCTCAGCCAACAAAGACAGAACTCCCAACTACTTCATATCTGACAAGCATTTTATTTCTTTTATTTTTGAAGTGCTCGAGAAAAAATTATGGCCTACTATAATTCAGCATTAACATTAAAAGAAAGATATTATCACATACATGCTGAAAGTTGTTTTCTCATTAGTAGTCCAGACTATTTTAAAAATAAAACTATCACCAAAAGTACCATTTAATAATCAATCTGTAATCAGCCATTCCTCTCACCTCTCACACCGAAAGATACCACCTACAATTTTTAATGACAAGTCCAGGATTGTTCTACAGATTTACAGATGCCCTGCAGTAGTATCAGTAGTAAGAGAAGAATGACTGTGTAGTTACAAATTTTAAAAATACTGGATCTTCCTTTAATGACTATTTTTGGTGATGACAGTCTCTCCAGACAAAGAATACTCTAAAACAAAGACAACAAAGCTTCTAAGATCAAAGTGATTCTATGAGCCAGTACACTTCACGTTTCATTAATAAATGGATCAGCCAATACTCATTAACACTCCCCCTTCTCCCTCTCCCTTACTGTGAAATTACTTCCAGAAAAAAAGAAACTGTCAGAGGTTGAATAATATCAATGAAATATGTGCTCTCTGAAGAATATCATATCACGGTCACAGAGAAGTTTTGATGATCATATATGTCTCAAGCATAAAGTTTTCTCAAAGTATTAGCCCAATTTTACAAAACTAATTACAAACATTGGTAAGTACAATCAAATTTCTTAACAGATGACCTACAAGTTTACCTTTCATGTTAAGACTTCCTGAGATCAGAGTAAAAGATTTATAACCAATATGAGTGTAACATCCCAGAGAAAAACCAGTATCAAAGACTACCTAACTGCTACTTACTTCCCATTAGCAAACTAAAATTTTTTAATGCTTCTGCATTATTAAGTTGCAAAAATCCAAAATCTATTGTAGATATCACACAGGCAGTAATCTACTCATAACTCCAACTGACCCAGTACATTGCAAAAATTATTATGAAGATGAAGTCTAACCTTTCCAATCTGCAGCATACACACTGCATTAATACGGCAATCTCTACCTCATCATGACACCCCTGATGAGAAAGCTCAACTAAAAATGTTCCGTGCTGGGTTGCCTAAGCAATGCCTGCTCACCCACGTGGAGTCAGTATGGCATGTAATGCCTTTCCTAGAGCTAGCTCCCTCTCTACTGTGATATTACCATGTACATCTTTTAAGAAGCACCAGCCTTGAAGATATCCTCACAAAAGAAAGCAGTCGTGAGCTCAAAGTAAATTACTGCCCTGTATCTACTACTCTCAAAGATGGCTCTTACAGTGCTGCCTGCTGCTCTTCCAAAGTCGATTGAAATCAACTGCTCCACTTGCACAGTAGGCTCCTGGTGATCTTTATCTAGAGTCTATTATCCTTTCGAATTGAGTTTCATGGAATGCTTTAAGGATGCTCATAATTGTACTCAGAAATGCTCTAAAAATCTTATGGCTTTACACCTTTCAACTCTGACATTCTATTTGAAGAGGGGCTGTTAGTTTTCAGTTTCTATTTCTGCAATATTGAACTAACAACAGGTGTTTAAAAAAAAAGGCAAGACTAAAGCCAAATGTGACTAAGAAGCCCCTTGGTTCTTACCAACACACAAATACATGATGGTAAAATGTTAGGGTTCGGAATGTCTAAAAAGAGTCTTGTAAGAAATTACACCATTCCCACATATTCCAGACAAAAGAATAAAACAAAAGTCTTTGCTAATGAGAAGGAACTAATTTTCTGAAAGGATCTGACACATCACTTCATATTTTACAAATATGGCTTTAATCTTAAACTCAAGTAAACATAATCTTATGTTATTATCTTATTCTCAGACTATACATCCCTCATAAGGCTGGGGAATAACATATAACATTCACAGACACAAAAAAGCCTTTTAAAAATAGCCATTCACTGTGAAGTTCCCACTATCTATCTAAAGCAGCAGGATGATATCCATTCTGCAAACACATACTTCACATTCATGTACATGCACAGCAAGGACAGACATTCCTAAAAAGGATTTTAACGCAGTCATTTATGAGAGAGACAAAAACCAAAATAATGCAGCATTTAAGATGGTCACAAAAAAAGCAAATCAAAAGGAGCTCCAAAGAATCCTCCCCAATAATGAGAGTTCCAAGATAATTTTAGGCAGAAAGAACCAAAACAACGTCCTCCCAACACTGTTTTCACAGATTTTTTTAAATGTGGAAAAAAACCCCAAAAAACAACCAACCCACCTCTTCCACACTGAAAGTATTTACATGCACAAGACCTTACTGAACAAAACAATGGCAAACAAAGCAGGAAAAAAAAAAACAAGAGAAACAGACAGGTGCAACTCCAATATACTACCAAGGCTGTAAATTCAACATTACTTGGTACATCATCGGTCATGACTCAGTAGAACATTCCTGGTTCAAAAGATCATTTAGGTCTCTGCACATTGAAGCGTTATCTTGTTTCAGGATCACATCCAGTGAGAAGAGCCACAACATACTTTAAATACCAGTGAGTATCCTCACCATAGCACACCCAGACACATGAATGTGTCTGTTGTATGCTGATAAGAACTGCAGTGAAAGAACCCAGTTGCCAGTGAAGAGCACTAGAGGTGAAGGAGCATCCTCACCAAAACTGTAGTTTCCATGGACTTGCAGCATTCAGACTAGATGTAACAGAAGCCGCTTCCAGTTTATGCAGAGGCTTAGAAGACACAAGCTCCTTGCCTCAGCACACAAGAGATGCCTTCTACTCCCCTAAGTCATCCACCCACCTGGGGGTTCCTCATGAGGAAAAGTGAATGCCATGAACGTTATCTCATCAGCAGTGACTGGGAAAGTACTCATCGCTACAGCTTTGCCACTCATTCAGCTAATTGTGTGATGAGACAGGAGATGATGTGTTCTATCAGGAAGCAGTGTAGGAGACATTCCACACTGCTCCTCCACTCTGTTGAGTGGACATGTCTACAGGTCTATAACTCATATCCACATTGACTTATGCAGCCAACATGAGTTTAACATAGTACCAAAAGGAATCTACAGCTGGCTTTAGTATTCAGTCTTGAGACTGTAAAATTCTCTTGGACATTTTTCATCTTTCCTTTATTACTTTATCCATTCCCACTTCTGCTTTTCACCAGTCTTGGCACTTTTTCCCACCTTTGCAAAACCCATCCCTCTCTGCGTAACGTCATTTCAACAAGCTCTCCCCAAATTGGCTCACAGTATCAACATGAGCTATTTAAGAATCATCCTCAGAAGAAGGTAAAGAAGAGACAAACGGGGGTGTGCACAGCCTGCTCAAGTTGAGCACCCTGAGAAGGCAAACAAAAACAAATCAGCAATACAGAACTTTCAGATCCATACTCTATACCAGCCAAGAATGCATGCTGCTCTTGGCACCAGAGAGCAGGCATCAATGATCAAGGACAAGACTTCTCAGTACAGAAGCAACTCAATTGTAGATACCAGTGAAAAAATTAGAATAGGCAGCCAGCAATCAGTGCAGGCCAATTCTTCTATGTTTAATAATAAAGTTAGGAGGTATGAGGACAGATTTAAGTTTTTAAAGTAATATTACAGACTTTGTAAGTCACAAAATCAACTGTTAAGGTATTTTCACTTTTTCTTCCTGTACTTCCTCAACACACTACCTCAGCATCACTTGGGTCAAGGGTCTTGAAAATGACTGCAGTAAGTCTCTTTCAGCACAAGGTTCATATGACTGGCTTTCAGCTAATGGTTCACTTCCAGAATAGAGTAGACTGAAATCACATGCCCTTCTTTAATACATGTATTTTCAGTTGAATGGCATACACAAGTCCAAATTCATTAAACCAATACGTAGTTTATCCATCAACTTTTTTTCCCTAGCTTTTATGATGAGATGTGTGGGAAAATGAAGGGAAAAACTACCAGGAAAAGTTAAATATGAACACAAAGATCCAACTAATGATCAAAAGCAACCTGACTGCATAACAGAACTTTTATATCTTTAGATTATAATGGATGGAGAGACTTATGTTATGACTGTCCTTTAAAAAAAATGGCTTGTATTTATAATGGAAACTCTGGAGACCTATCCAAAGTATCCTGACTCCAGTAAAGACATTAAGTATCTCACCTGAGACCACACAGAGCTACTCCATGCTTCAGTTACCCAAGAATATAACAGGACACAGAAATGCTTCCCTACTTGTCAGTGATGGTGACAGGACAAGCCATTAGCAATTAAGATACTACAGCATGTAAGTAACTTCAAAAGGCATGCTTTCCCCTTCCCCAATTACTTCTCTGCTGAACTAAACTCTTCTTCAGGCTCATCTGAATAGTATCTGGGTTCTTAATTTCACTTATCGCCCTTGGGTGTTTATCCTCTACTTGATGTTATATTAGTGCAATTATTTATAATTACTGTAAATAATTCAAATGCAATTATAGTAATTGCATGATCCCAAAGTATAATATGTAGTGAGGGAATATATACAATAAAAGTAGCAATTAATCACCAAGAGTTCACAACGAAATTCCCTTGTGGTGCCAAAATGAAAATCTAGTTTTCCACACACCTTCAACTGGCAGATGTTGCATTTGCTAAATGACCATGGATCTGCTTCCTTCTTCCTTTGGCATCTTCAGCTACGAATACAACTACACCCTCTTTGACACTGGTGTCATTCACAAATCATCTTTTACTCACTCTGACAGTAATCTGGTTCGTTTTCCTCTGAGCAAGAGAACTGCTATCTGGTCCTAACTAAATTCAGTCTGTCTGCAATTACTTGTGTACCAGCTTGATCATACAGGCAATTAATTAAATATTATGTAAGTGCAAACACGGTCAGTGCCATCATATACTGTATCTGTTTTTACTGAATAAACCCAGCTCAAGCTTCTTTAAAGTCTTTCTGATTGCCCTCTTCTTTTGTTTGCACAAAACAGAATACCTTTTTCAGCTCCGTTTTAGCAAAGCTTATAGATATATATACACACAGGGGCAGGGGGAGGTGAGGAAGACACAGGGGCTGGAGGGGGACAGAGAGAGATTGCCCACATGTGCACGAAAGCACATACCATCATTGCCAGACTGGAAGGTCTGAAAAGAGGAAATTTTTATACAGGAGTTGAAAAAACAACTCCCACACCATCTCTGTGCAGAAAACAGAATGACAGAAAAATCCTTATCCCAAGACAATGCGGTTAGTTTCTCAAATATGAGTGGGTAGCTGATGGAGGATTTGGGTTTGCAATCCCTCTGGGGCAGGCTAAGAGCCAAACAGAAGACAACAGAGCCAGATGTGGCCTGTGGGTTGACTGCTAGGAATGGCACCTCCTCCTTTCTTTTACTTTTTTAAATTGTTGAGAAAATCCAAGTTTCAGATGGAAGTACTCCTAAAACAATGCATTCTTTGTGAAGAAGAAATGAGCTGGACACAAGGACTGTTGAAAGCACTGTAAGCAATGGCCAAACTATAAATCCTGTAGAACAATTTGCATTCTGCTTTGGACTGACATGGCTCCTCTATCAAAAAACCAAACAGCTCCAGAAACCAGGCATCTTGTTCAGATCAGTGGTAGTGAACCTTGCCAAGTAGCACTTTATAAATGCAACATTTTACCTGTTCCCTTCCTCAGCACCTTTGCAGAAAAGACAATGGCACCAGTGCTCTTTCCCACTCAGGTTTATGGGCCCATTTTTTTGGGTACTCTTCTCAACCAAGTAGGCAAAAGCGCCACCCAGCTATTCTCTTCCTGGATTTCTGTGTACCCCAGGAGAAGCTCAGTGACACAGCTGTTTTTCTGCACAGAGACAGCATTTGACATCGCTGGATTGCTTTCTTCACTGATCTTTGCATCCATTCTTGTTTTGTCTTCAGAGTTCTGAGTTTGTCCTCAGCACCACTGTGACAGCACTTCCAATACTGCCAGGCTGGAAGCTCAGTAAAGCAGTAGCAACTATACTTAAATTTAAAAGACCTCTACCAACACCAACCACCAGTACTGCTAGATGCAAAGAGAAACACTTATTGGAAGAAAACAGGCATGGTTTCTGGAGTGCGAAAGAATATTTTACTTTTTTTTTTAATCAAGAAATCTTCATCTGGATTCTATTAGGTTTTGCTGAACTCTGGAAGTTATTCTCCACCTACTCAGTTCTTTTTTTCTAGTACTGAAGAAACAGAGGAAAGAAAAAAAACACAACCCATTACATTTCCAGATGAGAGCTTTTCAAGTCAATGGAATTAAGTTTGTACTGTATCTTTTGATTAGTTAAATCTGTGTGCTTGGATTTAGCAAGAAAATGAGTAAGCTGTTTCAGTTCACACATGGAGGTCATTGCTATAAACCATTTCTTTATAGACTAAAAGCTGCATTTTCACCCAGATCAGGAAATAGAACATAATCCGCTATCAACTTCCCTGGATCAAAAGCAAAAGGGTACAATTTCTTTTGTCTGAGAGTTTCTGCTGAGCAGCTACATTAGTAATGGATATTCCGGAGAATGGTAATTAAACACTAAAATTTCTTGTTAAAATTAAAAGCAACTTCACTTATCCTTAGAATCTTTCATTCAGTTTACAACACCTACCATTTTTGCTGCATCTTACAGAGTGTATAGTCTAATTCAACAGGGAGTTTATCAACATCTAAAATTTTGTTCAGTATTTCCAATTGTTTCATTTACATACGGTTAACTTGAACCTTAATAATATTTTGCATTCATTTCAAGCCTTTATTCACATGACATATTCTTTTGGCAGAGACAAAAGTCAGAATTTTGCAGGATACAACTGTAGTATTGTAACATACAAGGTTAACTTGTGACAGTCTACCACATTGCACAAGTCAAGTTAAAATCAGAGGCCCTTGTGGTAGGAAAGCAAAGCCAAGACACCTGTTTAGCTAAATACCTTTAAAAGATGAAATATCTCTGCAAAGGTCTGTCCTTGGTGTTCACAGATTATCAGCATAAGTTGGAACTTTGTAAATAAACACACAAGGTGAAGGATTTCAGTTACTAGAGGGCTGGGAATCAGGCTGCCAAGCATGTACACATCATGGCGATTTCAACTGGGTTTTAAATAGACTACACATCCTTTGGAAGGATGAGTGCCATAGTTTGTGGCAAAGAGCAACATGGTGAATTAATTCTTGCTTGATGTTTGGAAGACCTTGACAGTTACTCTTTCGTCACACCAAAATAATTTTATCAAGCAACTTCCACAAATAATTCTTGAAGTAAAGACTCTTAACGTCTGAAGTGTTTTGAGTATGAAACTTAAACAACATTCATTGGTTCAGATGACTCACACCAGGTTTCACCACTTCTATTTCTGCTGGCTAAGTCAATTCCTAAATACTGTGTTCCAAGTATGACTTGAATGAAAGCAAACATTCTGTAATATTAATTTAGAATAAATTACTTCTGCAGTCAGCCCTGCCATAAAGCTCATTCACCAAGATGGCCACAGGAAGCGAGTCATGAAAGAGACAAAAAATAAATTTAATTGGACAGAATATTAATATGAAGCTATTTATTAATTCAATAATTATCTTCAGGACAAACAAGGAAATAAACAGCTGAAAACAACCAACGTTGGTACATAAGGAGAACAAAAAGTCCGATTTAAACATGTGAAGTGGAAGAATATTCCAAAACATTTGATCTAAGCCAACAATAAAGCCCCAGCAATTATAATTTTGGATGACCACAGTATGGAGAACTGATCTTAACATTAATGACTTTCAAAGACAAAGCAAAAATCTTAGCATGTTTTCAAAGACTGCAGATATCTAAGGTATTAGTTGGCTACTCTCCAACTAGGAGTGCATCTTTTGCTGAACCATCTCTGTATTCATGAACCTAGCATGATTTATCAGCTATTTGTAGTTAGATACTCATAGTAACATTCTGATACTCTTAAGTTCATAAAGCAGCATAGAGCTAAAGCATTTTCTCCAGCTATTCTACTCATTGGAAATTCTCTAAAATTTTCACAGTGACTCAAAAGAACTTCACCTCAGTGAGTATCAGACCAGTCTTCTCCCCTCTCCAGGAAAGACTTCTGCTCACCGAATTTACTTCCTTAAATATGCTGGTAAAATGGCTGGTAAAATTAGACATGTCCTTATGTGAGCCCCTCTCTCCCCCTCAACTGTCCCAGTGTTAAACCAGGCACCAAAATGTCTTCTCAGAGGAAGTTAAACCCAAACATTTAGATAATCAATGATTGACATAACTTCTAACTTACTAGAAAGACAGTTCACTCAATTGTAATCCTGCCTGGTAGCTTCCTACCTTTCCAGGTGTTTGCTGTTTTGCAATTGGAGTAAGAAGTGTATATTTCAACTACACACAGCAGCAGAATAGTTGTCAACAGAGGAAAAAAGGACTCTATGCTTTTCTGAGTTGGTTTTTTGTTTTTTTCGGGGGGTTTTTTTGTTTGGTTCGGTTTTTTTTTGTTTTGGTTTTTTTTTGTTGTTGTTTCTTTTTGGGTTTAGTTTTCAGGGGTTTTTTGTTTTGGCTTGGTTTTTTGGTGTTTTGTTTTTTTTGTTTGTTTGTTTGTTGTTTTTTTTTCTTTCTTTTACCATTACTATTTTTCTTAAACCCTCATCTGGCCTTCTACTTGTGGCTCCTCAGTCTATGAGATTATCATCAGTATAATTAGTACTACATTCCTCAGCTCACTTTTCCAGAAACCTAAAAGTTGTGCCCCTGGGGCAGCTGATCTATGCTGTTATTGACAGAATTTGCACCACCAAACCAGCATACCATTACAGAAAAAGAAATAACCAAGCATTAAATTGCCCTGAATCAAATGTGAGCTGTCTGTCATTAATATCAGACACCCATTTCACTGGGTCCTCACTAACTTTCAAATACATAACTCCATATACATGCCAAGTGGAACTGAAAACAGGTAGAGCTGATTTGGTTATGTGGGGGATATTTTGTTCTGTTCTGTGTTTTACTGATACTCTATATTCCCTGACGTCTCAAGTGAAGTGGAGATCAAGGAATGTATCTAAGATCAAAATAAAGAGAAGTAAGATTGTGCTACTAAGACATAGCAGGAAATGGGACTGATAACAGAAGTAGAATTGGGAAATGTTTTGGGGAAACTAGAGGGGTTGTAAACCCTCTAGGGAAAAAGAGAAAAGTAACGAGAGTTCCACAGGTAGTAAATATGATACAGAGAAATTGAAACAAGTTGAGTGGGAGCAGGACAGGCTTCTGCCATACAGGCAGAACATAAAAAAATAAAGGAATGACTGACATTATTTTCAGAAAAGAAGATAAATCAAAGACTCAAATTACAGAAAACATGAAAAAGATTTTTCTATTTCTAGGGACAGGGAGAAGAAAGAAGCGTAACACCAAAATATCAGAAAACCCACACAGTAACCAAAAAACATTTTTGCCGGTTGACAGTTTGTCTTGACAAAAATAGGAAAAATCAAGTATTCAAAAGCATCTCATTAATAACTTGTACCTTTGGGACCAGGCTTGGAGAGATACAGACAAAATAATGTTTGCACTGGAACAGTGATGCACAAACGTTCATTCCTGTGGTGCCACACGCTATCTGTAACACTCTTCATTTGCATGCACTTTCAATCAACTTAAGAGAAACAGGGATCAGAGGATGAGGACTATTCAGCCAACTTGATAGTCTGAGGGTTATCAAGTTCACTGATTTCACAAATATTATTTGCATAAAGATTATGTTTAATTAGATCTCTTCAGCCAATGTCATATTCCCTAAAAAGAGAAACCTTTCAAAAAGTTATTTTGACTGAGGTCACTTAAAACCCTGTGTTGAATTTACTGGTCAATAGCAGCTCAGCCAAGTGGACTCCTCAGTCTCAGAGAACCCTTAACTCTGGTTGTTCTTCCCCGACCCAGTGATTTCACAAGCACACACACTGCAGGGAACCTGTTCTACTTGGCACCCTGGAAATCCTAGGCAGAGCAAAAAGGCAAGTGAGCGCACAGCAGCGAGACACATTGAACTCCACAGCCCTTCACAGATTCAGACACTGCATCCTAACTGAACTTTTCAGTAATTAAAATAAAAAGCAACACCTCTCAACCATCTCAGAAGCAAAGTCATACATACTAAGTGTTTCAAAAAAAGCAAGGATAAGAAGAAAGAATATTCTAGCCATGACATTTTTTAAGTCAGAGGATAGAGTAGAAAAACAGTAATTGGATCATCTAGTCTATATCCTTTAAGTTAAAGCCATAGTCCTCAGAGAAAGTTTCAGATGTTACAGGGATGGTGTTCCTCCTAACACTGAGCCAGAAAGCCATGGAGATACTGGCTGGAGCTACTACATCAATCTCCAAAATTTAATAGAACCTAAACCAAATGATTTTTTTTGTTAAGATATACTTAAGACTTTGGGGACAAACATTACTTCTGGGAGGGGGGAAAAAAATCTGCTAAAAAGCTTAAACAAAGTTGTGGGTAGGAAAACATAGGAACAAAAAAACTCCCCTCAAACCACACATTTAAAAAAAGAAGTTAAATATTTTTTAAGAAAATGAATAGCAAACCAGCAGAAGACTGTTCAGTTGTATTAGTGAAAACGAAACAAAGAAAAGAATAATCAGGGTTGCTAATGCAATGAGAACGCAGTTTAAAGACAACCTGCTATGTCTCCAAAACTTAACAAATATTCTGACCATTATCAAAACACGCAGTTTGATGGTGATCATGGAATAAAAAGCAGAGAGATGACTGAAAGAAGGTATGGAAATGACAAAGCTTGAGGTAGTAGCTGAATTATAGTGTGCTCAAATAAAGTTCTAAACCAAAAAGAAGGAACAAAAAGGGTGGAGGGCGGGACAAAAAGGAGGAATATGGAATAGGTTAGTACTGGCAAAAGAGCAAAGGTGCATAAAGAAACTGAGAATATGACAACACTGGAAATGGGGAAGAATCAGGTTAAAGAATAAACTAACAATTTAACAATCAGAACAATAAGTTTTTGCTACAACCTTTATAAGGGAACCAGGGAAAGAATTCATTTTAAGAAAGAGCTTAAAGAAGTTCAGAAAAGAAAGGCATTACATGGTTTACAAATCCAGTCAACCAGATTGATCCAGTCCCAAACCCTGTATTCCTACAGATCTTCCTATTGCTACAGAAATATTCTGGAAAAGAAGAAGGAAAAAAAAAAACAGTAAGAAAATATGCCCCTGAGAAAACAGTCAGAACAGTGCATTTGTGCCAGAAAACAAAGAGACAGCTTGTACCAGAAACTGTTCCTAAACGCATAGTGCTGTACTGGAAGGGCTGGCAACCACTGACATTAGGCTACTTTTTGATACAAAAACCTTATATAGGACTCATCTCAAAAGAATCAAGAAAGGAAGACCACCAATGCCTTTCCAGACTTGGGTGTAACTTCTGCAGTTTCTATTGCCACTGACAACTCCATGGATTATTTTGGTTTCTGCAACTCACTGCACTGTTGCTTGACACAAAACTGAAAAATAGAAGAGCAACTCAAGTACATCAGCAACAAAACTTTGTACCAAGTTTACTGGTTGTAAATAGGCAGAGAGATAACGTGAGGCAGATGAAAACCCTGTGTCACTAACACTTACATATTCTAGCTGACCTCCTTCAGCTGAAGATTCCCTTTCTCCAGAAAAAAAACCTTTGGCTGAGAACCTTTAACACCTGTTCCTACCATCAGGATCGAACTGCAAAGAGACACGTATTTTCTTGACAATTATTCTCATGTCACCATAACCAACAGTTAGCTAGACATAGAACCATCAGAGTTTTGTGAATGTCAGCAAGCCCTTCACTATGCCATTTCTTTGGCTGCAAAATCTACCCACACTTGGTCTTCCACAGGGCTGTATCTATTGCCATAACGCTTACTGCAATGAAGCACTTACCTGTGGGAAGTCCTTTTCCCCTCAGCCTCTCCCGAATAGCCTGGCTCCTGTCTGGCTGCAATTTTCTATCTCCGTTGCAAGAAAGTTGATCCACCTGCAAAAGAGGCAGTAACACAAAGTCAAATATTGGAAGAGCTCACATTAGTATGAAACAAGCATCCGTTACACACAACATAACTCAGTACCAAACAGTTAAGTTCAGAGTGGAGGTTCAAACTTTTTTCATAAGAACAGATTCATCAGTGAGAACATCCCCTAGAATTATCCATATTTGAATCATCCATGCATTATTTTTACTACATATTTGGTCTACTTTTTTTCCACTAAGTGTAAATTAAGTTCACAAGCATGTAGCTTAAATACATACCACCCCTACAGCAAACTGAAGAGACAGCAACACTCAAAAACCATGTTCTTCCATGGTTGCAACATAACTGGAACTTGTGATTGGCCTGATAGTTCTTACTGTTACACAAAAAGCTCATCTTGTACCTGACAGTTTTAGGCTGATACCTCACACAACTTATTACACATGTAAAATCTCATGCATTTGTGAGAAGTCTCTTTAGCCCCTCAGGCACATTCCTTTTGTGCATCAGGCTTAACTACTCCCATTAACTTTTAACTTTTTTTTTAATCACTACTTCCCTTCAAAAAGTATTTCACATGTACAATCATTCAAAGAAGAGCTTATTTGCTACAACAAAGAATCTTTAGTGAGATCTTTTGATATGGTGGGAATCAGTGTAACTTGGACAGTTTTTTAGCTGGAAGGTGGGAAGGAGAAATCAAGCAGCCTTCTATCCGTCACAGTTACAATGCAACTCAGTTAACATTAAACAGATTGAATCAGTCTTGTGCCTATTGCCCTTTACAAAGCATATTAACATGGAAAGCAAAAAAATTCAACAAGACCTCTCAGCTGTGCTTCACAGACCACCAAATGAACAGTTATAGAGCTAAGACCTCTAGCCTTTCATAAGGCCAATCAAGATTGGAGGCATGCTGATCTTGGAATAGTAAGTTGTACTATGGTTCGAAAAAAAATTTTATATGCTTTTCTTATTAACTTAAAAATTCCAACACACATAACAGAGCACTAAACATTAAAAACAGCAGGGATAGCTAGCTAAGGTGCATGAAAACACAGCAGCACAGCTATGTTGTTGGTTCTGCCAACAGTCGGTTCTATTTGGCTATTTTGTTCTTGTCTTCTTGCAAAGTCAATGCAGTGACACATTATGAATTAGGTTAAAAAGGTTACTGACAGAGGAAATCTAGAAGATTAGCAAAATTTCAGCACTGGATAACTGCCAGTAGTCCCGCTCCTTCATTATCAACATGATATACAAGACAGGAACAAACTTGCAGGATTCAGCTCTCCACTGGATTTCAGTACGTGCATTTGGGACCACTATTGCTGTCTTTGGCAGGCCAGTCTAGATTAGTCTGTCACACTAACCACAGACTCCCTCTGAAAGTCTGCTGACAAGAACAGATGAGGAAAAGCAGAAAATTTGCTAAGGAGAAAGGGCCAGTAAGAACTTGGAGACTAATGACTCACTCTCCACAGTGGCTGTTTCTATAGCTTGTGGCCCAATTTAAGGTTTGGATCTTTATTTTAATAGCTTCAGTGATTAAGGCCTTGTAGGCCTTTATTTCACTGAATCACAGACTAGCTCCACTTGGCAACTACACAAGACTTCAGACATTACAGCGAGGAGCACTGGACTGACAGACATAACCTCACAGACTAGACCATGCTTTGTGGGGCTCAGGCTCAGCACTGTTTCTGAAGGCCTGTCATAATCAGCTGGTGTCAAATATTAGACAAATGCAGGGACCTCTGACCTCATGCAAGCGTTTCTAAACCAGATTTATGAAGAAACTATCTAACAATGAGATCATAAAAATTTTTTTTAAAAAAGGAAACATTATCAAGTCAAACATTTCTCTTGCAATTACAGTGCTGTCTCTCCAGACATCAATTTTTACATTGGCATAACCCCTATGAGATAAAAAACCAGGAGTTTCAATGATACAAAGCTGGATAAAATTCAGGACCATCATTGGATATCATTCAAGCAATAATAAACCAATCAGCATTTGTTATAATTATAAACAGAACACAAGGAAAGCAAGTATTGGCCAGAGAATAATCTAATAACCTTGACAATTTATGGCCTTCCTTTCTACTCAGAGCCTTGAAATTATTTAACTATTCTCAAGTTATGTTGTAATGGTTTAGGTTAAGGGAGAGGTTGCCTGTCAGGAATAGTAACTTTGTAAGATGAGTTCATATAGTTTCTTTCACTTCTGAAAACAGTTTAATGCATTTGTCATCATTAGACAATAATGTCCTCCACAAATATCATATCCAAGAGCTGAGAAGTGGAAGAGAATTGGCACACCACCTAAAAGTCCCTCTTCCTGTTAATAAGCAACTCTCCAAAAGTCAAGCATAACTTTAAAAAAGAAAATCCACAGAAATAATTTTTGAAGCATTTCAAGTAGCCACAAGTCTAAGGCTCGCCCCAGAGTTCATCACCTTTTTTGTTGTCCCGTTTTTCCCTACTTTTCTTTCATTGGAGACAAACAGTTCACAAAATTACCTTCCTCAGAAACAGCAGTCGTGAATGCATATTCCCAAAGGAACTGTCAAGTGCACAAACTGTTACCAAGGGAAAGAAGCAATTCTCTCCTTTCAACACTCACCCTTATCAAAATTGCAACACAGTAGAACAAGAGGAAGAATGACTGCAGAGTGACTCTGAATTAGCATCTTTGCTTTCTTCCTGCTCATCTCTATTATTCCTCAAATGCTGACACAGACTTACCCCAGACAGGCTTCCCAGAACCAGCCTGACCAACTGTTTCACATATGAAAAAGAAGGCGCGCAATTACTGTTCCTTATGTGGGCACTGCAAGCATCCAGAACAGTCCGTACAGATACACGGGCATAAATGACATCTTCACACATGCCAAGGAGTATGCTGTTGAGATGATCTCCAAGTTTGATAGGCTAGTGACAAACAGAAGGGACAGAAGCATAATTTTTAATAGTGACTTGTGGCTGAGTGCCAATTTGAAAGTCATCATCTAGGTGGTGAAAAAATAGCTATTGTAGATCAGGGGACAGGCATTCAGCATCTAGATTTGATTCCTACTCTAACAATCTGGTCCAAACAAACTGCCTGATCTGTAAGGTGAGGACACCAATGCTTTCCTTTCTCAAGGGTTTAAGGACTAGTGAAAAGGTTCAGAGGAAATTCTTTGTTTTTGAACATTCTGTCAGTCAGAAGCATAAAATTCAATCCTCATTACAATCATTTTACCACCCTCTGTCTGCTACACTCATTTTCTACAGTTCCTCACCTCATCAATATTTTGCAGCAGCTGTGTTAGCATTTCTGAAGTCCAGTGACATCATCAAACAATATCAACAAACAAGTAGGAATAAAACAGCAAAGCCACTTGTTAAGGGAGCAGAGTTTCATAGTTGCAGGACAACACCCATACAGTTAACAACAATCTAAATTTAATTTTTGTCTACCCATTCAGTTAATCCAGCACACTGTTTGTGGAATATCACTCCTCAGGGTATGCAACAGTCAGCGATAACACTTGTTCTCAGATGCTGCAGGCACTTGGGACTTGAGCTTTCCAATCTGCAACTCTCCCAAAGTGGGTGGTTACCCATGAAGTAGAAGCATTGTCATGCTTTTTGCATGACAGAGCACTTCAAACCATTACAATCTTCTAGTCTTCCATATATTAGTACTCTTAAACTGTACCATGAAAAAAAGTATTCTAGACCACCCTGATTTAATTAATACAGGCTTTTTTTGCCATCTATCTGTTCAGCACTTCTAACTAATCGTAAAAATCACTCTTGTATTCAGCCACACTCCCAGCAGAGAAGCGGCTTATTAACCAACACAAGCAGGCAAATATGGGGGGGGGGGGGAATCTGCACATACAAATTCACACTTAAAAGTAATGCCATATACAGACTGTCCTTTTGCCTCCACTAACTCCACAGGGCAGAGGCACCACATGAGAATATCCCAAAAGTAAATTCCAGACTTCTGCTCCCATCTTCTTTCCATCCATACATCACCACACTGTCTTTGGAAAAATATTGTTATATCAAAAGGTAGAGCACTCCTTCCCACTGCATTACTGTGAAACTGTTGCTACAATCTAATACCAAAGGAAGAAACAAAGAAAAAGGGGACTGAAATTCATGCCTACTTTCTGCTCAACACCTACCTCTACCTACCTTAAGTCACTCTCCCACTACTCCTGAATACCGTTCCTTTTATCTCCTACAGGACAGGAGAGCAAAGAAAGGGGATAGTGGTCTAAGAAAATACTGTGGCTTTTGGAACAGGCACGGTAGGCATTACAAAAAAGTATCTCTAAAACAATCATAGCTTCAAATTTTCTGGCTTTTGCATTCAGGCAGCTACTTCCAAATCAGTACAACTGAGAACAACTGAGAACCCAACTACCACTCTGTTAAAGACAATATTAGGAACTGAACACTTAAATTGCCAAAAAGCCTTTCAGAATTTCCTTCCTTACCCTTACACATAATACCAACAAGTAGGACTGAACACAGATATTAAACAGAAATAGCTTATCTCCTTAAGCTGCACAATGCTCTGCCAAATTCTGCAACTGCAAATCCATCATTAAATGCTTTTTTGGCTGCATTTCATCTTATTTTCACTCTTTTAGATATCGACTTCTAAAAGTTTAATTGGGGGTGGGGAAGGAGCACCCAAGAAGATGATGAATCACATCATCTTCAGTCAGTTTTGGAAAGACAGTCTAGGAGTTCTGCTGGGTGTGTGAAATAACCCCATTGAGCAATAACACTTGCCTCTAAGCAGTCTGCAACTGTGTTTGCATTGACTGACAAGTCAATAGCAAGAGTCTACTCCCTATTCCAAACAATTCATACCCTTTCTTGGCCATTGTGTAACGTAAGTATCCATATGTGCCAAGTCCCGACTCACAGAAGTTACGGCAGCATAGAGAACAAGTTGCTTATGAGTAAAGCAACAATGTTGTTTAAATATTTGTTTTTATGTAAGCCTAAACCAAAACAAATCATTTTCTCCTTTGTCAGCAGCTTAAACTGTTGTCTTTCAGCCTGTGACACAGGATGGACTAGCACAGATATATGTTCATAGAAACTAACATAAATGTAGTATCAGCACCTTCTTTCTGCAAGACACCACCACCACCACTCTCACACCCTCCACAGGAAAAAGCTCCAAGTACAGGAAAGAAATCTTACTCTTCAGTGTCTCATTATGACACCCTGCCAAGTTAACTCAAATGCAGGTTCAGTCAAACTATCAAGTCTGAAGTTGCAATATTGAACAAAACCAAATCTAAACTTACCTGACTTTGAGGAACTTCATGGTCAGCTCCCCAAAAGAGTGCCATACCAAGAGAATAAATATGGACCTGTCATAAGACACAAGATATTTGTCAACTCATTGAACAGGACGGAAACACAAAGCAGAACTTTAAAGTAGAGCAACTAACTTAACATGATTTTGCCTATATATATTCCTGATATTTAAGCTCATTTGTCTTTCAAATTGTTCTTCTCCTTTGCCATGAGGGTCAGAGAAGCAAATCCTACTGCTACGGAACATACTGCATCTAACCAGTGCCTCTATCATCTCTGTTCAATTTTAAGCTTTCATCTCACATTGAAGCCAGAAGCACACGTAATCCATGCGACTTCCTGGTGTGGGGTACAGACTGCATGGCTGTGTCCAAGGATCCTCAAAACTTTAGTCTGAGGGCAAAGCAGACCTTAGCAGGACTCAAAACAGTGGGCTACTACTGTCAAGAGACCCCTAACTTTGGCATCAAAGGAAAAAAAAAGGGAATGAACAGCAGTCACCTTAATCTATTACTGATATTTAAAGATACAAATGTATTAATCATTACACATATAATTAATGATTAATATCAACATTAATGACATTAATATATCTTTAACATATTAAGCCCATCAGGACAGGGAATAAAACCTTTAAATACTGCAGAATTAAGAGCACAAACACTGCCCCTCTAAGTGACTGTGAAAACAAAACAGGTAAGTAAGTGCAGAAAAAAAGCAGTTTTTCTGGACTGTATAAGTAACATACGCTAGTGATGGCTTTTTCTACCAAATTATTAGTAACATTTGTGCTACTTAAAGCAACAAGTTTATTAAATAATCGTGTAGGCAATAAACAAAAATTACAGGAACAGCAACAAATTAAAAGCAATTCGTTCAAGTCAGCCTCTTCATTAACTAAAAGCAAAACATCTGAAGTCCTAGATATATACATTGACAAGGTCTGTCCAGACTCAGGTACTTCATATACAGATTTTAAAAACTTAGGTGTAAATTGAGTGTACAAATGTAATGGATGGACTCAACAGAACCTATGAAATTATAAAAATAATCTTCTCATATTACATACGTAGAGTTGTTAAAAATCACACATCTAGAACTAGCTTAAGGTTGTACAGAGAATTCATCTCTATACTCAGGAGTCTCTTAGCCTACTCAAGACAACAAAATATATTCTTGAAGACTCAGAAAAAGGATGATGCATAAATGTTTTTCTTTTTAGACCAGATTGCTTGAAAGATATTATACCATTACTGCACTGTGCCAGGAATTAACCCCAAAACACAAGTATGATGTATTTTTAGATTTCTATTATAAAACAGAAAAAAGTTTCCTTTTTATGTATTTAGAAGAGCAATACACAGCTTTGTGACAGGGTAAGGAAGTAATTACTAAATACACTTAAGAAGCAACATGTTATTAAAATTGTTCTCATAAATTTAATGTGCTTTATTCATACAAAATTGGAATTCCACGTACTCAGAGAAGCCCTCCAATCCTAAACTTCAGCCACTTAAATCTTGTGGGATGGTCTCTGTCTAGCACAGTGTATGAGTCAGCACAGGACAGAAAGGTTTCCATCAGTATAAGGCAGCGATACACCAGATATTCAGTGGTTATCACTGGTACGGTTCCATCCACTTGGCTGACAGACACTGAAGATGGAGGAACGGGGTCAGCTGGCGTGCATTCAGACATAGATATGCAAGAAGGTTATTCAGGTAAAGAAAAATAGAGAAAAGATGTTTTTCTTTGTGATGAAGCTGGAGCAGAACCACGGAGGATATCTTTGCAATCATGCTCAAAAGGGAAAATAAGGAGGCATTTTTTTTTGTCAGTGGCATGTTCCAGCAGCACTGCAGCAGTGTTGTACACAAGTGCAAATGAAACACAGCTTTATGCTAGATGCAAGTATGTAACCAGCACTGTGTACCTAACAACAGCTCACCCACCAGCCTCCTCTCCCAGAAAGCAAGGACTGGCCACCAAGTAAGGTCTCTCTGTTCCATGCAATGAACAGAATAGGACAGAAGTCAGACGAGCATCAAGGGTTCCTCAGTTAATACCACTGCCCCATTCAACTAGAAACATTATCTTTCAAATACTGAGAATATTGTTCCGTATCTGGTTTATTATCCGTTACCCTTTCAACTGAAATAGTAGAAAGTCTTCCTTACATATCCAGATATACCACAGCTATACAGAAAAAGGTTAATATACTTTCAGGGTAATAATGCATGCAACAAAACCTTTTCAGGACACACACACCCCAAAAAACAAACAAACAATTAAAAAAAGCACCCCCCAATCCCTCCCACCCCGAAAAATGCAAGAACAGCACTTTAAAAGTCTATTATCAAAATTGTTAATTCTAATCAGAGCAGTGGTCATGGTCCTAAGTCTGTCAGTGTTGAAGAAGCATTTGGACAACACTCATATATGATTTAATTTTTGGGTTGCTCTCTGTGGAGTCTGGAGTTGGACTCGATAATCCTCACAGGTCCCTTCCAACTCAGGATATTCTATCATTCTATGATTCTAAGCTTCAATATAATGGAAAATATTTCCAAAACCTAGAAGTTCACCATCCTCAACAAAAATATTATTGTGCAACCATGCAATCAGACCTCCAAACTAAAACATGCTACCCTACCAATCTCTCTGAAAAAAGCTTTCAAAAGAAAAGCAAAGTGAAACAGCTTGTGATGTGGTACTCCAACAGTATTTCAAGCTTTATATTAACTTAAGAAGGTTTTCCAAGTACAACATTTCAAAGTTACCTGCAAGCCACTACTACATAGAAAACGAAAGTATACCCACTACATATCAGTTAAACCCGTTTTTGGATTTTAATGTAATGCCTGCACACATATCATGCAACTCTCTGCTACTTCATACACCTTAACTTCAAAAATCAGACAAATAGTCATATATTGCTGCTCAACTGGTGTTTGACAGTTCCCCTTACAAACTTCTAACTGCTTATTATAGTTTGACAGCCTTAGGTTGTGTCAGATAGTCTGTTTACAAGGTCATCACTGCTTGAAGTTTGTGCAGCATTATGTCAAGTTCCTTACATAAGAGAGAATTCCAGCATGAAAACTAGGGAAAAGCCATCTATTGAAAAATTGTGGTGTAAAACCTGAAGAATTTTGCTCATTTCAAGTGATCGGTAACTTGTAACTGTTTTTGTACAATACTACCTAGTAAGCATTTATATTTAAAATACCCTTCTCTCTCCCCAGATGAGGTAACCTTTGATTTAGAGGCACATAACATGCATCTCAAAGCATTTATTCAAAAATTCTAGTTAATTTTTGTATTATGATACTTCTAATATTTTCCACAATATATAAATCAACATCAAATTCATTTCCCAAATTAATCTTTCATTATAATTTTGAATGGTTTGCTTTCTCTATTTCCAGTAAGCTTGCAGTTACCTCAGACTTATTTTGTATTCAAATTGACTGGGTGTCTTGGAATCAAAAGGGTATTCATTGACTGACTAACATTTTTTAATATTTATTCTTGAATACACTGTTACTTGTGTTAGCAAGTAAAGTTATAACTCGAGATGACTGCAACCCTGTCACTGTCTGTTACAAGACCTTAAGAAACAAGATGTTTTTCTGCCTTCAGCAGCTTTCAGACATGATCTGATTTCAGAAGAACAACCAAAAAGGAAAACACTGATGATTTACAGTAAATGAATTCGGTGAACTACAGCAAGTTGTGACAGAACAAACAAACAACAACAAAACCCCCAAAAAACTTTAAATATGTAAAAAGTTACCGCAGTCAGCATGTGCAAAGCAAGATCTAAGAAACATGAAGTCAACATATCAAGACAACCAGTGTACCATCCAACACATGGTTTAATACAAACACATACAAATACACAGTTTAATACAAATGTAAAGGAAAGCAGTCAAAAAAAAAGAAAAAAAAAAGAGATGCACATATCCTGGCTTGTATCAGGAATACTGTGGCCAGCAGGACTAGGGAAGTGATCGTGCCCCTGTGCTCGGCACTGGTGAGGCCGCACCTCGAATACTGTGTTCGGTTTGGGCCCCTCAGTACAAGACAGCCATTGAAGTGCTGGAGCATGTCCAGAGAAGGGTAGCGAAGCTGGGGAAGGGTCTGGAGAGCAGGTCTTATGAGGAGAGGTTGAGGGAACTGGGGTTGCTTAGCCCGGAGAAGAGGAGGCTGAGAGGAGACCTTCTCGCTCTCTACAACTGCCTGAAAGGAGGTTGTAGTGAGGTGGGTGTTGGTCTCTTCTCCCAAGTTACTAGTGATAGGACAAGAGGAAATGGCCTCAAGATGTGTCAGGGGAGGTTTAGATTGGATGTTAGGAAAAATGTCTTTACTGCAAGAGTGGTCAGGCATTGGAACAGGCTGCCCAGAGAGGCGGTGGAGTCACCATCCCTGGAGGTGTTCAAAAAACATGTAGACGTGGCACTTCAGGGCATGGTTTACGAGACATGGTAATGTTTGGTTGACGGTTGGACTTGATGATCTTAGAGGTATTTTCCAACCTAAATGACTCTATGATTCTAAGTTATTTATCAGCCCTACTAACTTCAACTAAAGCCATAATAGGACAAAAGTTTTTGTACAAAGCTATGTTTCAGGTAGCCTTCTCCTTCCATATAAGCAAGTATGCAAATAAACCCAAGAGGACTAATAAGTTTGAAGCATTTCGCACAGATGTACTATACCTACCTAAACGCACCAATGTGTAGTTCCCAAACCTGGGGATTATAGACCAGTATTACAGATACTCCAGTCTTTTTTTTTCTCCCCCAATGCATTATCAAAGATTCTTTTTACCTATACAGGTATATACCACCGCCATCATGAAAAGACTTCAGTTCTTTGTACACAATGGTACATTTCTAAGATTTCAACTGGAGGGTCTCACATGAGCAAATGCAGAATGACTAGCTCACAGATCCCATCTTCATATTATGGCTGTCCTTCACTGCACCCAGACACGACTACCACACTGGGAAAAGAGCTGTGTGATTTATCCACAAGGCTTTAAACTGTGAACAAGAATGGTAGCAGCAAGTAGTTTTCTTCAAATGTTTTTGTACCATCCCAGGCTATCAGAACAGTTAATTTTCTCCCTCGAGTGTGTGCAAAACACATGCAGAAATCAAGCAGAGTTCAAACACAAAACAGGTTAATTCATCTCTAGCCCAAAGCCTGAAGCTTCAACCTAATGCTAAAGCTGGATACCACAAGCTAAAGGGTTTTCTTTAGTTTATACGTGACTGTATGGGTAATTTGCTTATGTAAAGCCAGACTGTGTCTATTTCCACACCCAATTGTTTCCCAATGAAAACAGCAACACAGCTGCTGCAGCCTAGATTCTCAATTTTGTCATCACCTTCCAGCAAGCAAGGTTATACTGATATCATGATATAAATTCACACAGCCATAATCAGAGAGGATTAATCAGCACTGCAGATGTGCAGAATGCCAGTATTTGGTCATCACCTATTGATATGCTCTGTGGTGGAGTTTACAGGCCACAGGGGTCCCTCTGAGTATTTCCTTCCCAAAGATTAAGATAAAGAAACATCATAGCATGGCTTTTAATAGTACCAGTTCTTTATTTTAATTTCAAAAAGAAAAAAAGTAACATACTGAATGAATACTGGCACAGAACAAAGTATGCAATCAGCTCTGACAAAGGTCACAAACATGTAATTTCAAAACTTTTCTGGCGTTTTTGAAGGCCTGTTTTGTGTATTAACTTCAGAGTTGGCACTAGAGGTAACGTTACTGACTGCAAAAGTGTTCTCTTTCTTGAAAGAAGATAAACCATTCCAACAGTGTGACTACAGAGCTTGGCAGCTGCATCCTACGTCACTGATCGCAAATTTGCACTGGTATCAGTCAGTGTTATATTTACTTCTCTATTAAAACTTTCAAGCTAGGTTGCTAATTGCTTATAGTTTTGTCATAGATAAAATTATATACCTATTTTATTATACCATTAATTGACTATACTGCAGGGCAAGAAGGATGTCTAAAGGACTTGGAAGTAATTGAGGAAACAGTGATTTTTTGGTAGGTATTTGGTGATACAGTCCTAAAGAAAACTGACTATATACATGGTTTAAAAGAAAAAAAAGCTGCAAACACAAAACATTCAATACAGAAAAACATGTTTTAATAGCTCTTGTGCACACAACAACAATCAATGCCAATACCAGTTTCCTCTAGAGTAAGAGCATGTTGCTGTTCTTCCTGGAGGAAGACTGCCAAATGTCATAATTGTTCCCAGATTACAACATTGGCTGTGGCTAGCTTCCTTCTCTAAGGATTATCAATCCAGAGAAGCCAAGGAGATGGAAATAGAGCTCAGCTTCCTTCTTACTCCCACCACTATCTTTGACTAGGCCAAGGGAATGGTTTTCTGGGGAAAGCGTTACCATTTGCAACAAATTTTTAAGAAAACATTTGAGAAGCTAGTCATTTTGACTGCATATCAATGGCCTGGAGGAAATCACATATACAAACTGAACATCTACCCTTGGGGAAGAGTTAAAGAAAGGTGAAAAGGAACGATTTCACACACAACCGAGGTATAATTATGTTAATTAAAACAAACTTTTTCTTCCAAGATAGGAATATGCCATTTTTGAAGCCCTGGACTGCTTGAGTAATTCCTTTGCTTACTTCTCAGATACATCTTGTCAAAAAAATTTAAGAAAATTAAAATTGTTGATGTCACTGAAATCTTTTAGAAAAAGAAGGCGAAGTGTTGCTTACTACTAGTTCAATGATCAGTTATTCTGTGCAGCCATTGCCCAAGTATGGCTGTCAGTAGCACACACAAGACAGAGACCTGCACACAGACACTTCATAAGTGCAAACCACCATAATCACTATTCCATTTTTACAGGCAAAAGCAAAGTAGGAGGATCCCTCCTCGTCTCACAAAAGAAATCAACAATTACAGATCAACAATCAAAGGGAGACAAAAAGGACAGTTTAAAACTATTTTGTGAGAGAATAAACAGCAAAAGACAACAGCTTTGTGCCAAGGAAGAGGTACCATACCTTTTCAATGTCCGACAGAGATGACAGAGAATGGTTCTGCAGAACCTCTGGTGCTGTGAATGCTCGCAGGTCTTGTTGGGAGACATTTTCATCAGTGAATGATACACTGCCAGATGGAAGCAACAGTAGAGACCATGGAGAAATGATGAATCCCAGAGCAGTAGGATCAGCTGTATTTGAGAGGGGAAAAAAAAAACCAACCTGAAATTAAAGCAATGTTGTTTGATACCCTTGCTTTACGTTACTTTATTTGCTCAAAGACATATTTAATATCAGCCTACATATTAATGGAATAGACTCATGCTTCCTTTTCCACCTGTGGTGCTTCTTAACCACAACCACCGCCTCAATTTTAATCACACTAAGGAGTAACACCTATATTTTTTTACTATTCTTTGCTATTATTCATACCAGCAAGCTCAGGAAGAGCCTGCTAAAATACTCACAAGCTTTCCTGTCCTCAGGTTATTTCATTTATGTTACAGTCAACATATAAAGTGATCACGTTTTGTAGTGTACATGTCATTAAGGCTAATTCCTACAATAAGAATGGAGTTAACTCCTATACTAATATAGCACTGCTGGAGCAGCGATGGTCTGAAGAGAGAAGACAAAGTTAGTAGAAAGAAGAAATACTCTAAAAAGGAATAGCTGATAGAACTGGACAAAACAGAAAAGTTTTGGGGCACAGAAGTCCTTTTTAGCCTAAAGAAAAAAATATTTCATAAAAATAAAAGAATAATTCTAGGCAGCAGTGGAAGTGGGCAAAGAATAAACCTGAAACCTTAGTAAGATTGCCCATTCAAACCTTGTGAATAATACTTGAAAATAGCAAAACAAGCACTGAAATCGGAGAACGAAAAGTGACAAGGAAAACTTCCTACACCATGAATATGCAATTTGCCAGCTAGATTTTTGATGTCTGATAATACTGCTGTCAAGCTTCTGGCTACACAACTACTAAAAAAAAGGGGGGGGGGGGGGGGCGGGCAGGGAGATATAGGCCACACACATGGGAGAAGGTGTTAAACCCCAAAATCTACCTTGAAAGTAAAAGTTAACTAAGGCAGGAAAAAGAGACCATTTCTTTGAGTCAAAATATTTTTTCTACACCTCAAACAGTAAATCAACTCAGTTTCACTGAAGAAGGCATAAGCTTTTATCTAAGTAAAATAAAAGTTAACTGTTATTTTTCCACAGGCAAAGAGGCAGTTGCTCTGTTTTCTGCTACATGATACATCAAAGATCTGATGAAACATGCGTTTGAAGGACAAGTCTTTCTTTTCCCTCTACATAATAAGCAACAACAGCAGAATAATAATTTCCTCCTTCAGCTCTGCCACTAACAACATATTCCACTCTCCTATCAGCTCAGGATGTTCCTACAGTGCTGGTTCCTAGCCTATTCAGTTATCTTGTAATCTAGAATATTTCTAATCTTCTAGGAAATGTATTAAATTACTCCTTGCAGTATCAGACGTAAGAGGATCTACCAAGTAAGTGCTTCAATTTCTTCAGCTCCTCGTCCTCCAAAAGAAGCCAAGAAATTGCTTTTAGGCTTTCTACATTCTGTGATAGCAAAAGCAAAACTACACTGATAACTTGGCAGTACAGTTACCCAGAAAAACGTTCCCAACTTTCAGATCCTGAAGCTCAGAAAGTTACCCCTCCTACAATGTGTGCAAGAGATGTCATTCAGTGTAATAATTAGTAATTCAATCATATTTATGATATATTAATTTCATTTTTCAGTCTAACATACACATTTTTCTGAACATACCTTAAATCGCTATGCAGAATTTTGCTTTAAAAAGGAAAAGAGACCACTGAAGACAACAAACATTCTAGAAATGGAAAGATCTACAGAGTCTACTTCAAGTAGTTATTTCAAGTTGTTTAATCACCTGAGAGCCAAAAGAGTTTGTTATAATTTTTCTAATGAATTTTAAAATGCCAGTGTGTTTAGCTGAAAGCCAGCATGATAAGCTTAGGATTCACAGTGCAGAACTGGCTTCCCCCTGCTCTGCTTTTTAATCACATAAAAGAGAGGCTCAGTCTTCTTGCCTCAGGGGAGTGTATTTTATTGGTCTGCCTTTCTCCCCTGGATCCAAAAGAAATAAGTAATTGATGGATGGTATATCTGATCATGTAGGCTAAACCAATTTAAGCTCTCACACAGAACTACTGAGCTCCTCATGGAAACCAGAGGTTTTTGTCACATACAAAAAAAAAATGCCCCCAAACACCCTAAAAATACCAAATACAAAACTGTACATGATGATATCTCTCGAATACACAGAAAACAAGATCTCAGGTGGCTTTCCTATCCCACTGCAGTAAGTAAAATTGCAAGGGACAAAGCAATATGTTACTTGAACCTACCAATGTCAATATAAACTAAAGTGAATAAAACATATGGCTCAACTAACAAGCTGTACAAGTATTTTTCTGTTGCTAGACCTCCTCCAGTGTGACTTCAAATACTTTCAAATACTGAATTTATCAAGGTGTTATAAAAAATAAAATCCAACCAACAACCAAAGAATTGCATTTGCTGAGCTACTTGAACAACACAGTATAAATTTGGTCAAGAGAAGAAATGCAAAATTTTGCGCAAACATTAGTTAGCAGTCCTTACACCGCAATACACATTTTCCCTCTTCCCCACAGGAATCCAATCGACCCTTAGCTATGAAAAGATTTAAGCCTGGAATCACTGTCTTTAATGGCCACGACAAAATATCTGCTTGATACAGTAGTAAAAATAATCAATCATGTCCGAGATCACCACAGTGTGTAACAAGACACTTAGCATGAAGCAAATGACATTACCTCTACAGACACCTTCTCTTAGCATGGCCAACTTCAAAACCAGAGTTTAGGAATATCTCGTATTGTGAAAAAGCCATCAAATATATAAATTTAAAAATAAGATGAGCTGAAGAAAACTCCCCCAACAAGAACTTTAAACACCACGTATGGCAAAAGTAGTGGAAATTGACTTCAATCAACTGAATTAAATAAATTTTTAATTAAGAATGAAAATAATATTATCTGTTCCTCCCAGCTCCAAGAGTAGACATTTTGCACTGCAACTCTAACCCCAATTCCTCTGAAACAAAACAGAACAAATGCTGTTCACTGTTGTGGCAGTAAGTTCAGATGCTAAACAAAAGAAATGTAAAGATGGAAAGACCCTTCCTATTATAGGTACATAAGAAAATATTACATTATCTAGCAAACCATTTTTAGAAAGACCACCTTCGTTGGCCATCAACTCCCAAAAATAACCCTGCACGTAACTACTGGATTTTTTACTAGTTCTGTGTGTATACACCACTGACATAAAAAAATAAACGTTTTAAAATATAAGATTTCTGCTTAAAAGCCCCAGCTCAGGAACCTTGAGTAATGTGGAGGCTTTATCCTTAACATTTTGTATGACAAAGACTTTAAATACCTATGAACTCTTCGTATTCTGAAACATACTACAGAAACAAGAGTTAATGAGACAGAAGCATGATTTAGTTTTAAGAACAATAAAAAAAACCCCCACATTTAGCTTGAAGTCTTCCCAATATTTAAACAAATATTGGAGCATGCATTTGTCCCCTACATATGTAGAGGCTGAATTTATTGATCCACACAAAATACTTCCATCCACACTCAATCTTCATGATCTGAAGCAATGTACAATGAACATGATTAATTTTAAGTTTAGAAAAAGGGCTGATTTTGCCAAGCTCATTTTGTTGAGATTTTCTTAGCTTCCTCTTTTAGTAGCTTTTAAGTAATATAGCAGATCATACTGCCTACATCACAACTTTGGGAATCTAATCTACCATCACAAAGGATAAGAATAAAATAACTCATTCTCCACTTCCTTCCTTAAGGCATGCATTGCAAACCAAAATAACTGTCTCAAAGCTCCCACTATGCAGATTTAATCTAAGAAAAATATTTTTAAGTAACTCTACTCTTACCCTTTCAGGTGATTGTACCATGGGAGGAAAAAAGTAACAAAGATGCAATGCATCAAATAGCTGGGGACCATACGAAGACAAGAGAAACTGGTTTCCAGTCATAATATTCATGTCATCTTCTGTTTACACTTTCAGAAGAATTTACAAGAACAGTAAGGGAAACATACTCCCCAAAATACAGGGGAAAATGACAAAAAAGAGAGATTCAAACCCCTCTTTCTAAAAGCACTGGAATTCAGGATATGGCTCCTGGTCAATTTTCTATCCAGTAGGCTTTCAACCCCACTAGAGCTGCCAGCCTTCTGAGTTAACTCCAGAGCTATGCAACTTGGTAACAAAACACTTGTGAGAGCACAGTTTACCAAGCAGTGCCAAGAGACAGATAAATTGTGTGGTCTTATTTAAAGTTGGAGGGCAAACTGGTTTAAATGCAATAAAACCTGAAATAATCTTCAGCTACACAGCATCTGCCAAACAAATGACAGACTTCTAGAACAGTCCTTTACGTGGTTTAACAGGATACAAGACAAAGACAAAAAAAACTGACCACATTATAGAGACAGTAAGTTCAGGTACAAATTTAAAATGAATCCATTTTACAATATTGATGGCAGGTAATTTTGAATTCTCAAACTACACACAAATTTAAGCTTCTTCAGTTTTGTTTTTTCCTACTTCTCTCCTAGGCCACAGCCATTAGCAAAAATGGTCAGAAGTTATGTACATTTCATCTCTTTCAGGACACAAAAGAAATACCTTAAAAAAAGCAGACAACCACCCAAAACCATACACAAGATTTTCACTCATCTCATCTTTATCTTTGCTTCACTCTAGAGCCCTCACTAAGACAAGTAAGATTTCTCCTAGAGAAAAGAAACCTGAAGGTTTTTACGCTTAGGCCAGGCTGGAGGCAGGCAGACCACCAATGCATCTCTAGACAGGCCAGCATTATGTCAGCACAAGGGACCACTTACGCTCTAAGTCCTATACTACTTTGAGCTGGTGCAGCATGTCCCTGCATGCCTGGTGTGCAGAGGAAGCAGCATTGCAGCACTTCTGCTCTCTCTCCCTTGAGCACAAAGGGATGGGACTGAGCAGAGAGCACTGATGTGATACTGAACCACTTGGAAACCACTAAAGCACAGGGAGAAACACTGAGAGGATAACTGAAATTTACTCTTTTCTGAGAATACTGGAGCAAGAAACAGGGTGAACAATTAGGAACTGAGCCTCACTTGGAGAGGGATTTTAAAAACACAAAAAAACCCCAACAACAAAAAAAAATTACCAAAACCCAGAAAAGCCTGATCTCTTTCCTTCTCAGCAACCAAGAGATCAAATGTTACCAGAAGGTAGAATTGCATTTTCCCTCTTGTCAACCAAAACAATCCATTTCCCCCTCCATCCCAACTAGGTCTATGACTACTTGGGACCCACCACTAGTTCCCATCAAGATATCTCACACTTTGCCTTCCTTCTTTTCATTATACTTACCCAAGCTAAGCAGATGCAATAGTATGACTGTCAACAAGATTTACAGGTCCCCAAAACACACAACTGTCCTTCTTCACATCCACTTTCAGATGATATCACTTTTCTTTTCCCATCATTTCCCACATACAAATTTGCAAGATAGTCAATTTGTAAAGTCTCTCTTTCTTTGCTCAACCTGCCTTTCTATAATCAGACTAGTTTTTTCCCTTTCTCTTCCCTCTCCCTTTAAACACATCTTGAAACATAAGGTCCAACTATTTTCAGAATGCACAATACACGCTTTAGCATAGGAGTGGCCTGGGTGACATATGAAGTCTTTCCCATTTTCGAGTTTTGATAAATCTTTTCCAGTTAAACCTACCAAATTAAAGGGACACCTGGTTTATAATTCTCAGCAGAGAGCACAGTGTGCTCCTTATATTTATATGCTCACATTTGAGATACTTCACTTCAAAGACCTGTTCCTTTGACCTCATGGATTACTGAGTACAAGATACAGCATGTCTGAAACAGCTGATACACCCTCTCAACAGCAAAATAGTTATTGCAGACAATTAAACAGATGTAAGAGAAGGGCAGGTCTGGTATCGGCCTTTTCAAATCTCCAGATTAATCTCAACGTCACTAGTACGACTGATGTCAGATCTGCAACTGAGTACTAGATTGTCTTTCTCCTCCATTTAACAGCTTATAATATGCTGACAGGACAGCTACCAGAACTGATCTTCTACATCAGTGATTAGCAACTGGGCATTTCAATCTAATCTTTCATTGCTTATAATAATTGAAATCAATTTGTAAATTATTTTTAAAGAGTACAACACCTGTTAGAATTGTAAATACAAACAGGCATAAAAATATGCACATTTCTGTATCAGTCAGTGAATTAGACATGGTATGACATTTGATTAACCATGTCAGACATGGATTTTCATTCTGTGCTGCTTTTATTCAGTGGTTTGATGGATAAGAAGATAGACTCACTAAAAGGCATGCAGAACTTTTAAAAATCAAGAATTCATCAAATCTGTAACAGAAGCTTGTTTTGGACATTTCTCCCTAATTTCCTGAAACTAGCTTAAGTAAGAAATTAATTGAAGAAAACATTCTCAGTTAATGGAATAATAGCAAGGATTCTCATCTTCAAAACAGACTACCAAAACTCTACCAGGATTACATAAATAAATAAATGGTTACTTGGGCTGGTAATTCCTTTAAGCATGTGTGGTTGCCGGGCTGGTGCGGGGAGGCTGCCAACAGACAGCAATTTGAGATTTCCATGGCCTTTTTATCCCCCTCATTTCAAAACAGTTGGACCATAGACTATTGAACAATATGACTTATTTTATTTTTCTGAAGAAACATAATCTAGAAAACACTCATCAAAGCTTAGGTTTTGTTACAGAACAACATGTTCAGGGACTCCAGAGCTATTCAAGGAGGAAGAAAAGAGTGTCAGAGCTGAGCACGCTGTGAACTTGCAGAAACTGAAAGCTTGCCTTATCACCCTCTGCCCAGGAACAATTGGTCAGTTCTGAAAGATTTTGGAAACTCACCCTCTGCCATAGAATAGCTCTTCCATGCTGTATGCTAGGTCCGAAATTTGACCAAGGAAAACAGGACTTCTCTAGGATTCCCCATTTGCTACAAGTCCTCCACAAATAAAGAACAAAGAGTCAGACAACCCTACAGGAACCTTTGCATTCTCTGTTCCTGCATCTCTGCAACATATCTTTACAAGCCAGCACAGAAACTGATATTCAAGATGACCAAAAAAGGTTTCCAGATTGTTTCCTTAGTGAAGCCAAATCTTCATTAAAGACTGTCTGGTTACCCTAATCTTGCTGGGAGGAATTAGATTGCCTTTGTCAACCTTAGCTACATAGTAAAGCTCTTTCATTTGGGTGTCTCTTGAAGTGCATTTTACCACAGGGCTATATCCCAGGTTAATTAATAGCATGCAACTGAAATAGTTTGCTGAACTAGCAGAAAAACAACTCAATAAAACAGCTTCATCTCCGAGAAGAGACAGATTCTTCTGGCACTGATTTTATCTGAATTTGTGTTTTGGTCTTCACTGATAGGAAGTAAGACCAGAAGCTTCTGCTACCTCAACCACTAGTCTTGACTGGCAAACAGTCTCCTAACTTAAAAGCACATACGAGAAGTCTTGGGGCAGATTTCCATTTTGTGCTCTCATCTTTCAGTACTTGTCCCTTTGAAGGAAGGCTGATTGTGTTCTCATTTTCAATGCTTGAATGCAGCCTTCATAGTAATTATGATAACTCTTTTCTGCACTACTCTTAGGCCAAGAAAGGGTGAGGTCTTATTTTCAGCAGATGCTTCCTTCTCGAAAAGAATTTAGACCTAGGATAACGTCTTAAGCGGTTTCCTACTATATACTCATGCTACTGTGATCTTTCAGGTGGATTTCAAGATGGAGCTCAATGTATTGATTCTGTAAAGTGTACAAAAGTAACGTCTAATCATTCAAGATCTCTCTTTGGCCAAGGTCTCACTTGCTGTTAACAACCTGCCCTCTTTTTTTAAAAAAAAAAAAAAAAAAATCATTCCTCTGATTCTCTCTGAGACAACAAAGAGAAAAAGAGAGAGGAAAGAAGATGCCAGGTTTCCCTTTCCTGCAATACAAGAAGCAGAGGGACAGGACAGTTGGTCAAATTGCAACAAAAAACTCAGCATTCCTAACAGGGAATTCTTACCACACATGGACTGAGCTCACTGATAAAGGGCAAAAGGAAAATTTGTATGGGATATCAAAACTACCCATAATTTGCCTACCAAAATATATTTTGGAGAAGTTGATATGAAATTTCATATTTATAATGCTAAGTCAAGCTCGATCAGACTTCAAATGCTGTAAAGCAGTTTTTGCCCACATCTGCCTTCTTTGGAGTCTTTGTGAAGTATCCAACAGAGACCACTTCCAGAGGTTGTGCAATGTACAAGACAAACCTAGTGTCTGACCTGACAGATTGCCTAAACCAAATCTTTAAAAAAACCAACCCCCAAAACAACTTAAATGTTGAATCTTGATGAAATTGTAAGCCAAACACATGCAAAAAATACAATAGATTTTGCTCTCAATAATGAAGATGTGCCCCTTGTGTAGCAATGTGGCAAAACAATGGCTATTTTCAAAGTGTGAGCTTTTGATTTTTCCGGAATAAAACTGAATAAGATTACATATGCATGCTTAGGTATAAGGAGATGACTCCTATAAATTTGCTGAAATACTAAGATACATCATGGGAACATATACTCCATCTGAGACCAGGTTAAAGATGTTACCAAAGTTCAATATTGGAGTTAAGCTTTTATTGCTATGAAAAGCAAAAAAAGTGGGCGAAGGGGCTTAAGGATTTGCAGATTTTAAAGAAAAGAAAGGAAAACATACAGAAGAGGAAGGATTCCATACTTAGACCTAGTGCTAAAACATATAATTATTAGCAGTATTGCAGATGCTCAACTTAGAGCCTACTAAGTTGGGAGGATGGGGTAGAAGAGATACTTCTACTCCTTTAAAGTACAGCAGGCCACCACGTTCCTCTCAGTAGCTCTATGTCTTGCTAATTGCATTCTGGGGAATGATACCTAGCCCTCTAGTCAAGTCTTCAGCGGCTCACCTTTGCCTCACTTGAGGCTAAATCTCTTCAGAGCAGACTGGTCATGACTACACTAAGTCTAAAATAATGCATCGACTCTATGGTAGCTTCCTACCAAAGTGAAGTTGTCATCACATGAAACAATGTGCCACAGGTCCTGACAGAATGTGAAGTGATGGTTGAAAACATCCTTTGGGCTGGGGTGCAGCTAGGCACTTTACCCAAATATAACCTACGAGAAAGTTATTATTCGTGTTTAGAGCCTAGGAAGAACAAGGGAATTTACTTATATGACATGTAAACACAACCAAGATGTTTCCAGTTCTGTTTATATCAGTCTTTAAAAATGCTTACCTTTTCTGAATAGTTCTTGAAGGCTCTCTGCACTTTGATTCAAAATAGCCCATATTTCCTCTTCTTGCAATGGCCCACCCCGAACCTCCAGAGCCTCTGCCAGTGACACATGCATGTTACCTGGGAAATGAGACAGACTGATTTAAGAATACGTAGGATTTATTTTCTCTTTGCATGTAGTACTCAAGTAGTAATAACCCATGTTCAATTCTCAGACACAAAAGTTCTTTAACATTAATAGAACCCATCCAATATAAATACTACAAAACATTCACCATGACGATAAAGAACTTTGAGCACCTGCTATTATGAAGAAGAAAAACTTGGGTTAAGACCACAATGATCCATATTAATATTGTAGGCTACTAAATCAACAAACTCAACAAGGTGGCATTAGTCCATATGCTATGGGCAAGAGTTTGCTATTTAAAAAAAAAATACAGAATGATTAGTAGTTACAGGTTTATTAACGGAAATCAGCTATTAACATTATTTTGGCAGGTCTAAGTCAGTCAAGCTGCTGTTAAGAAAGGAAGAACTTCTGATATATTTTCACAGGGCTGTTTATATTATTTCATGACCAAATAAGAAGCACTGCCTGCAAACATGCAAGCAAGCAAGCTAGCTAGCTGTGGAACTGATAGTTATCTCCTTTGTTCAGCTTCTTCATAGATTTAAGAAAACAAAGTAAAACTGTTAGCAGCACTCTACAGATTACATCCCCAGAAAGCAAATATCTTCCCCAGCTAAAAGAGGTCAGGACTCAATATTTTTTTCAAAGAGCTAAACCATTTTCACCATACCACAATATGATATTCAGTTGTCCAAAACCAAAACCATTTTGAAAACTGAAGAACACATCACTATCTATTCTCACAAAGTCAAAGCTTTGCCATTTTGGTAAGCTCAGGAGCAAGTAAATCAGGTGTCTGCTTAATTACTTCAGCTTTCTATGGACACTAAATATTCTCAGATTGAGCACTTAACGCCAATTTATATTTCTGATTGAGATGCAGCTGCAGTCACTTCTCTCTGAAGCCCAAAGAATAAAATCCTGAGGCAGTGACCTGCAGCAAGAGCCTAAGGTCTATCAACAATCATCAGTAATGAGTTTGTTAGGTCTCAAATGCTCCAAAGTTGCTGCTGGAAATAGAATGCTCCACAAGCAATGCATATTGTCCTGAGATCAGTAACTGATATCAACAGCTTTAGATGATACTACAGTACTGCTGGAGGTTCCTCACCCTCCTTGGCAATCAACTAGCCAGAACCTGCCTATCAGCGTACAATCCTGGCTCAGATGTACACTCATGGATATTACTCTAGCAATTTGCAAGGACAGACTGAGTAGCAATATTTAGTTTCCCAACTGTCTAGGCAGTTTCATGCCTTCCATGTTTTTTTACTTCCAGATAACCAGGCTCATACCTGTATAATGGCAATATAAAAGGCTGAATATCCTGCAGTTTCTAGCTGGGCTTTGAAGATACTTGCTGAAGTACTACCCAGAGCCTTTTCAGCTCGAATTCTATACTGTGCTACTGAAAAATTACATATTGTTGGCTGCATTTCATCACAGAGAGCTTATTTTTCCTTACTTCACAGCTTGCCAGTTTTTAGTATTCAATTATTCCGCATATTTACTAAGTCAGATATATTTTCAACAATTAAAGTTCAAAAGTCATCATCAAAAGATAATGGAAGGGAAAATAGGTCCAGACCACATTTGAAAGAAAGATGAAATCTGAATCCCTGAAGAGAAAAATAAATACACCGTTCAAAATGGAAAGCTAGGGACCAACACAGATTTGCAATAAATGGATGGAAAGCCAGAGATAAACATGTTTCTAGTCAGTATGAGATTCACATACACCTGGCACACAGTGTCTGGTCTACCATCCGTAGCAGGGAATCTTGTGATTTCATGGCACTGTCTCAAATTTCAGTATGTACATCTTGAATCAAACTGGATTACTCAGATTAAAAGATCTCACCTTCTTCTAGAGACTGAAAATATATGATCTGCAAATGAAAACTTTCTGTATTAAATATTCCAAAGGAAGTATGCTGAGCATAACACCACCAACAAAAATCCGCCTTGAAATCCTTCTCTGCCACTCCCCTTTTTCCCCCATCCTGCAAAATCTTGATTTCTTTCAGCTGTGATTAAATAATACCATGAACTGTTCTGTAGCAGATAGAAGCCAATTTCCTATTTAACATCACTACAGAGACCATAAGCATGTCTGCTCAAACTCCCAAACATGTTACATCAAAAGAATCCTACAGAAAACAATTTCTTGATCACAGTAAGAAGTGTATGAATATCCACCCAGCCACACAGGCCTCAGCTGTAGCAGTGTAAGCAACAAGATCTACTTGTATATTACAGATAGCAGTAGCTTGACAAATAAAAACAAACATCACAACACACCAAACCCAAACATTTCAAATTGGTTTTGAAAGCCCAAATACAACAAAACCTCAATCATTACAAACATAGCCACATGCAAAATGGCACGAGTTGGGATCTGAGTGGGACTCTGGTTGATGTGTATCTGTTTCAGTAACTTTTCCTGTAACTTTTCTTCCTCAAAACTATCTTGAAGCTGCAGTGCTTGTCTGTCACAGCAAAGAGCAGGCCAACACATTGATTCTGAAAATTAAAGAAGCTTCCACAAAATGGCTGTCACGAAGGAACTATTTGAAGCAAGTTGGAGTGAAGTGTTTGCAGACAGATGCATGGCCAGAGTTCTCCATCTGTACAGTCTACCTGTTAGCAGCCAGGCACCAATAATTTAACACAATGAAGCTGACAGCAAAAGTGCCTGGCTCAAAACATACTTCTTCCCCACCAGTTTGTTTGTGATGGAAGTTTTTCACAAGGAGAAAGGAGAAATTTGTAGGAATGATAATGTTTGCAATGCACAGTTCTTCTGAATTTGCTGTCTCCTTAGATTCTGCAAGCCTTCAATAGTGTCTGGTCCTTTGTGAACAGTGAAGCTGAAGTGCTAAGCACTCAATACATACAAAAGCTTTTGGTTTTGTGTAATGCCTGAATATTTTGATAAACTGCAACATAATGACAGTATCAAGTAATTTATGTACGAGAAAACACATATAAAGCTTTTGTAGAACACCGTATCAAAACTATACAAATTGCCTGTCTTCATATCTTAGCCCTCTAATTGCTGTTATGTCCATGGCTATATAGTTCTCTAAGTTTCATTTTCCAGTTAAAACAAATCGCCATTTAAAACATGTATTTAAACTCCTATGGCTAAGAACTCAGAGAAAGGAAGCTGGGTGATAGCAACAGGGGACAACAGGCTAAGAACAGCAACCTCTTAGAATGCAGGAAAGAGAAGACACCATAAAGATGAGTTATCTCCATTAAGGGTAAACTTTTAGCTGATTTCAGTTGAGCAAAGAAGGGCTAATCCAAGGAGAGAGGGTGAGTGGATCTCAGGAAAGCTGAATAGCATTGGCCTAAAATAGCAGAATGCAAAACTGCAAGTAAAATGAAGAGTTTTCTCTTGTATAAATAATACAAACTAGTCTGCTTCAAATTTCCAAAGATGCTCCTGGCAGTCCCTGTGTTTTTCAGGATATCAAGCTGACTGGCAAAGAAATCACTGGCAGAGTTCTCAATGGACTCTTAGTTAGGTTCCTGTCAGGCCACTTTCTTGCAATGAGTCCTCTCCCTGTCTCCTCTTCATTTAAGGTAAGCAAGATCTGTTGTGCTGGCAACCTGTGCCCTGTTCCTTTCACTCCTTGTAATAAAAATGGACAGATTAAAGAACATTGAAAGGTGCAGCTTCTACAGATGAGTTCACTTCCTTTTTCCTTGGGACAGCATTATGGTGGCATCTTAATATGAAGCAACACCAACACTTAGCTGGAGATGGGATTGGGAGGCTTAGAAATCTAAGAGCATCTTGGTTCTGCACTTTGCTTAACAAGGTGAGGAGTCCAGATGCAGTCACGATCAGGAGGCATGTCAAAGGGCTAGGTGGTATGAACTCAGCATGAACTATGAAGGCGTGGATTCCCCATACACCCAAAAACCACACAAGATCATAGCCACAGAACACCCAAAAAGGGGCTTTCACACAGCAGCAAGCACAGCACAATATAGGAAGACAGTGGACAAATTAAAAGAGTTGACACTGGAAAAGCATAGACATGAACATTACTTTCAGGTTGCCTGCTCCGGGGCAGAATTTACTCCTAGGCCATAGAGGAGTACAATTTCCACAGGAAAGGAGTTGCATCACGTGGAGGCAGCTCTTTTTCCCTCCCGGACAAGAGAGTAAATTCAGGTGTAAATCATTTGTATCAACAAGCCCTGAGTACAATTTCTCACCCTCCACACCATTCAGCCCTAAGCCATACAGGCAGCACAGTTCCAAAAAAGAATGCTGCTTAAGCCAGAGGCCTCTCCCATATCTCAAACACTTCCTTTAAAAAGCCTGTTTACTTCATGAGGACCAACTGCCAGCTCCTCCCTCTAAGGCAGACAGCTTATACACTCCCTGATGAGTGGGATGGGTAGTTCTGTCTCTTCCGTGTTAAGTAAACTCAGTAACCTCCTCTCCCCTACACTCTACAGTCCCATCAACCCCTGTTAAAAGCACAGCATCTATGGAACATCCAGGCAGGGCCAACATGGCACATGAGGCAGTCTGACAGTTTCTCAGTCCATGGTAAGAAAGAATGCACAACAGGAGCAGCCCCTCACACTGAGCAGTACTGTCAAAATGACTATATGCAAGGTATATAGTTTTTTTCCCCTACAACTTGCAAAGTTTTCAAAACACCTCTTTTTAATTATTTATGTATGCAGCACAGAAGTTAAATGCTCAAAATTCTCATCTCCCCCCAACCACCAACTTTTTGCCTTATGCATTTTAAATTTGAAATTGAAGGTCTCCAACAGCAACCAAGAATTAGGAAAGTTTTATGTCCTATTCTTTCCAGATTTTATTGAACTCTTACCAGCTGAAATATTAAGAAGCTATTGCTATAACTGTGTTTACTAAAGACTACCGTATCAGTAATTCTGTCAAAAAGTTCCTAAAAGCAGACTAGAAGTCAAAAGGCTAAACTGCTTCCACTTAACCGTTGCTTGACAACTTTATGTTTTGGTTTTAGTAACACACATCCCTTGCTTTTTTCCTTACCTTCTGCATCAGCATTTTTCCCCACATTGTAACTTTAAGAACCAAAACTTTAGGTCAAAAGCTATGCTTTAACAACATCAGCTAACTAAGATGCCTGGAGTACCTCATACTTATTTGATATCTCATCGGAATGCACTGCCAAGAAACCTGGAGAGCAGCTGCTCTAGTCACACACTCTGTAGTTTTTTTCAGATGCGCTAGAAGCAGTGAAAAAATCTAGAATATAAAAACATTGTTAGTTTCTAGATAATCACATAAAATACTCTGGTATTCATTTTTATCCTTTGACAAAATTTAAAACAGAGAAAAGAGATAGCAAGGAGGCTCTGTATACATCCAAAATATTTTCTGTGGTAAAAAAAAACCCCGTTATTTCTCCCATATAAAACACCACTAGCTGACTTCATCTGTCCTGAATATGAGCATTATTGCCCCTTTGCTCCACAGGTATACTTAGGCAAGAAGTGGCAATTTCCGAGATGCACTTTTCTCTTAGGGGTTAAGCAAAGAGCTGTTTCTTGGCCTCGCCTCTGTAGATAGAAATGCCTGGAAGCAGAAGCACATTTAACAAGACAACTCTGTCCAAAAGAACCTCTTAAAATTCACCTGTCTAAAGCCATGATTAGCTGCCTAAAAATAAAACACCGACACTTTTATTCTGCGCTCACTGTGAAGTGCTTTTTAAAAGCACTCAATGTGCACAAATCCCAGTGAAACCAAACTGGAGCTGTACCTGAACAGTTTTGAAAGTCTGGCCTCTCCTATTGCAGAGCCTAAGCATCTGGAGTCATTACCATGCCCTGTAATTTCAGAATGCTGGCACCCATCCTATTTATTTACATTGACCCACATATTACACCCCCTGAAGAAAAGAGCTGGAATGCATCCATCAATTAGTTTATCCCCAATAATACTGTTGCTGAAACCGTACTTAAGTGCGGAACCCTGGAGCCAAGGCAGAAAGCTTATGCTTCAGTAGTCTTTGAAACCTTATTTTCAAATACGTATATACTTAGATGTGTGCACATAAAGCGTGGTTTCCTCTAGCTGCAGGTCCAATTTGCATAGACTGTCCACAAAATAAGGCATTATTTGCAAATATTCAAGTCAAGCACGTAATCAAGGTAAATATACAAGCTAATCAAGTCAACTGTGTTTAAATAATTTTTTTTTTAGAATCATGCTCTCAAGTTAATTACTGCACATTATTCTCATTTATTGTCTTGAAGTATAAGGAAACAAACGCTTGTGCCATGACCACTTTTTTCACTTCTATAGATAGGAAGAGGGGACAAAAAGTACCACAAGATGCAAATCCCATCTTCCCCCCTCTTTTTTTGAATCTCTAAATAATTGCCAGAAGTCGTGTGAATCTAGGTTTTTGTGAACAAACACACTTCCGTGGTGCTTTTCACTCAATCAGCTACCTGATAATATTATCTTAATATAAGCACTATTCCTTCCTCCTTCATTTTGGAGAGGTCTGCAGAGATTAGTATTACCACCCAAGAACTTCCTCCCCCCAGTTATGGAAAAGATTAGCTTCTTCCACTCACAGTTTTCCTTCCATGCTCTCCCCTTTTTCTCTCCTGTAGGCAGACAGGATGACATGTCAGCAAAACAGGCCCATGCTCCTGGGCCAATCCTCAAACTATATCAAGAAAATGTCTTTAAAATTGCATCTCGTCCTCAAACTGATAGCTTGCTGCTTGACCTTAAACCTCCTAAGCAAAGGAACAGAAACTAGCTCAGATTTGTGATAAAACACATAGAATATGTGGACACTCCCAGAAGTTGGGCACTGTTGGCCTTTTATTTTAACATACAGTGATGCTCTCACCCTCACTGTAACAGATGACGTGTTAGCATTTCTCCTTCCAAAGCCATAAACCAGTGTTGTATTCCCATGTCTAGAAGACAGAAGAATGTGACATATTGAGAATCTTGGCTCATACCTCCAGGGCAAGCAGCATTTATTTTACTCCAAAATTGCTTGCTTTCTTTCCTGGAAGGTGGAAAGAAATCAGCTTTTGGCATTGGACTGAACTCGCAATGGAAGACAAGCAAGGGTTATTGCTGACTCCCTCCCTTGCTTTTCTGTCTCTCTATCACTAGAACCAGATAAACTTGTTTATCTGAGGCTTCGTGTAAGGCAAACTAGTAAATCCAGTCCAAAATGTATGTAATAATCATGAAAGTCATGTTTTCTAGGCAACTGTAGAATGTTCTTTTATACATCAGGGTAGCTGATGTTTCACATCTGATATTAAAATTGTATTCAGAAGAGTATATAATTATCACTACAAAGTAAGCTTAATCCACATAAATCGGGGCATGACTCTTGTATCCCTCTCTTAGTTTAATTGTCAGTGTAAGATCCTTGGGCAACTCCCTTATTTTGCTGTTGATTTGCTCCACCTCGGAAAGGCACGTCTCCTTGGTGCATTTCTCATACTTGCAACTTTCATTTTAATTGCTAAGTAGGAACAGAGGACCTGTGACTAAGACAAGCTTTATAAGTGGAAAAGCAGAAATTTCAGGACTGCAAAACAGCTTGGCAATAGTAACACTTTTCAATTCTTTGCAGCTCTTAGCACAGCTGAAGGGGGAATGAAAGTTATTGTCAGAGAAGCAGAAATAGTAGCACACACGTGATTTAAGTATCATGGAGTCACTAGGAAGCATTATTCTAAGTCAATAAGTACTACTTCCTGCTATCTGTGGCATTTTAAAGGTATCTACAAGTAAGACAATGAGGCTCTCATGAGTAAGTAGTGACAATTGTACAGAGTAACTGCTTTTCCATATCACTATGAAGATTATTTTCTTTATAATCAGTCCCCAATGTTAAGAAGAATAATGATAAAATATTTAACACCAAGACACAAATTGCCATAGACTAGAAACTCAGTGACTCTACAAGTAAGTTTCACTGATTTAACAGGTACAAATTAAGCCAGTATTGCTCAGCAGATAACTTCCCTAATGGATAAACTTACTCTAGAGTGGGTTTTTAAAAGCTTAGCTTTTCCTGTGGTAATGAAGTGATATGAATTTTACTACATTAGACACATTCTCTAGTAATGAAGGGTTCAGATTCTGTTAGATATTAATCCTTCCAGTCTCAGTAACAGAGAATGGTACCTTGCTTTATAAATGCCTCTTCTCCATATGAGAGCCCCTTGCAGCAACATAATAGCCAGCGTAAATGAAGGCAGCACAACTGGATCAGAAAGAAACTAAGCACCATATGCCAAGAGAGTAAGAGTCCTCAAATTTCTTAGATGTGGCACTAGAAAGAGAAAGTCAACTTTAGGAAGCTTTACAGCCTTTTTTTTTTTAAATCAGAAAATTGCTGACTTCAAGGTAAGTGTAGAAATAGAATGATGTTAACATGCTAAAATATTGGAAAAAAAATAATTTTTAATACCCACCAACCTTAGTAATAAAGAAAAGTGTTAGGATTGGAGTATATTTGTAAATCACTGTTAAAGTCAACATACTCTTAATAAGTATAAAGACTGACCCCACCACACGTTATTTCAAAAACGGATTTTAATCCTATGTATTCACATCCAATCCTTCAACAAATGGCTTTTACTGTTGTTATGGTGCGTGAACTGCAGGGTTCACTTTGTTTTTAGATTTATTCCCCCTGTGGGAGAAGGGTGGATGTGAGCAAAAAAATCTTTGTCAGCCTCATATGTTTGACTACCAGACATTTTGGAAAAACAAATTAGCAGAAGATTACACCATGGTACCAAAACAGTTTCTCCATAGTTAGAACAATCTAATGTATGGTACTCGTGAGAAATGTACTGGTTTCAGAAATAATTTTGTTGTGGTTTTAGTTTGAAAGCAGCACCCTTGCATACTCACAACAAGAAAGTGATCTGCTAGCAGCGAGCATAACTTGTGTACTCAACCACAATAAACCTCCAGTATCCAGACGACAGTTCATACTAACAGTTACTTCTTATGTCCTGCCTGGAAAGGAAACAATACCCAACAACAGAAGAAAAACTGGCTGAGTAACAGATTAAGTTTGAAAATGACATCTATCTGCACCTGATCTCTCCAGCACTGCTTTACCTTAGGTGTATATAGGCAAAGAAGCTGTACTACTATAACACAAGGATTTTTGTTTAAGTACACATTTAGCTCAGTGTGAGAGCTAACAAACTCACACATGGATCACCCCACCTACCAAAATATTTCTACTAAACTGCACTTTTATGTTTGGGTTGGTTTTGCTATGAAAATGAAAAAAACCAACCCCAACCAATTTAAAAGTCACCACCTAGCAAGTGTTCTCTTCAGCTAATCAGTTGCTACAAAGAGTCCAATGGCTTTCCTACCCAATGCCCTATCCTCACTCACATTTTTTCTGCTTATGACTCTTGGTGAACACAGTTGATGAGAGTCCAAACAATTACTGATGGAGATGGACTATCTCCTGAACAACAACACTCTCCTCAGCCATGACCCTGGATGATGTTTTAGAACCTGGTAACTCAGGAGCAATTCTGAAGCAGCTCCACAGCTGGTGGAAAAAGTGATCATGTTCTCAAACTTTGGGATGTCTGAGGGTGGTATCCATCTGGAGGGTCTCTCTTGCAGTCTTTGATGCTCAAGACAGTAACATTCTCAACTCTCTGGAAATTTAGACTTCTTGAAGAGAGACGGAGAAAAGAAGGAGCGAGAAAAGAGGGAGCAAAAGCAATAAAGAAAAAGACAAAGAGAGAAGAAAAAGACAAAGAGAGAAGAAAGTGTGCTGCCTGCCCAGACAGTTATGATTTTTTGGTTCACTTCGTGGTGGGGGAAGGGGAGATACAGCATAAGGAACAGAACATTATGAAGTCTACAGCTAGATAACACCACAGATATCATATCTGTGAACTCACCTGTCTGGGAGTAAAGCTATTACTCACACAAGTGATGACTAATTCTTATTGTGAAAGTCTGAATTTCTACCCTGAAAAACAGACAAGACGGAACATAGGCCTACATTTCAGCTGTCAAGAACTGTATATACAAGAAGAGCTGCGTCTTTAGGACCAAGGCATAGGCTGAGAGATCTTTGCTCTAGTGATCTGTAAGTTGAAGTAAATGCTAATTCAAGCACAGTAGCAAATATCAAGTCTTCTTCAAAGAGCACTGCATTTTCTTCACTCTTCTGTAGCAGGAAAAAAAAAGTAATTTTGCTTTCAGAAAGAGAGCCTTTCTCTACTCAGACATGGTAGTACAAGGCATGAGATTTATACTTTTTTATATGCCCAAAAATACAATTAAAAAGGCCTGTGATATATTGTCCTCCTGTGAGGTGTGAAAATCTGTACAAAGGTTTATGCTAAAGAAATTTTAAGGAACTGGAAATCAGTGACTAACTTTATAAAGCAACTTCATACATTTGCAAGGGATAACCAGCTTCAAGTGAAGTACCTCTTCAAAACAGAGATATTTGATGATACCCTATTCTCATGCTGAGACCTGATCAGGAAACACGTACATTCCAAGGGAATAGCAGAGATGTGAACAGGCAGCTGGCTGGATTTGACTTGTCCCTGGAAAAACTGTTCCTACACAGAGCAATTAGAAAGACAACAAACGATAAGCTGCTGCTTCATAACATTCTCCTCGAATGAAGACCAGCTGATTCTAAGGAAATGAGAAGCACCTGGCAAGTGAGAAGACTTGGCTCTCTGAACTTTATGTCAGCCTTCAGGAAGGATGTGCTTTTTATAGTGCACACCCATGTGAGAAAGAATCTCTGTGTGTGTATTCTGTTACCATCTATCTATATAAAATGTACATGTGCATTTGTCTGCATGTGTATACTTCACATACACCAAACAACTCATTTTTGCTTTAAGTCTCTGCTGCAGGACAGGAGAAAAACCCTGAGGGACAGAGTTGTAAAGGGGCAGGAACACTGATCTATTTTGAGAAGTCAACATCAACCACCCGAAAGCCTTGTTAGAGGGTCTCTAAAGCCTATTAAAGGTTTTGGCCAAGGCAGATTTAAAGTAAGATTCTGTAAGCGTTCATAAAAACAGATTTGATACCAGATGGGCTGCAACTGTAGCAACAGCACTCCATCTGTTCAGAAACCAGCTCTTCATTCTACACGTCTGGTACTGCAAGTGTAGCACTAACAAGTCTTAAAGTATAGAACCATTTCAATGGCATTCATCACCTGCATATGCACCTGCCCTCATAAGAGACTTCACAGCAAGTTCTTCTCTCTGTAAGTGACTAACTTTCCAGAGAAGAAGTAGCCTATTTAACTGCTACTTCTTGAAAGCACTCAGCTGCTGTTCAAGTGATATAAAGGATGTTTCCCCTTCCTGAAGTGATGCTGAGCTGAGGAGCAGACTGTTGGAAATTCACTAACATTGTCCTTTAACAGGATATATCTCATTTTTCACCCAATAACTGAGAATCTGTCAGTGTAATGTAATTTAGGTGGTCTACCAATAAGGTCCAGACATGAACTATATTAAACAGTATTCAGTGAAACCAATAACAAAAAAAACTCCAACTGGATAACATAGAAGATAATTGAGCTCTGCGTTAGATGCACACAGTGCAAACATGGAGATTCCTTCTTCTGCCTAACACCTGCTTGTCCCAAACACAGAATCTGTGACAAATAAGGTGATCATTTGTCCTCAAAGATTACAGATTCCTTCTTTCGACACTTCCTTCCATACTCACGCATACAGAAATTAAGGCTGAAGTTGTACATATTCTCTGCATACACACTCCCAACCAGTAAGCAATTTGCTGGGCACACAAAAATCAGAGACAGCAGAAAACATGCAGCATATACTTTCATGCTCTCCAACAGACCTGTTGCCCAGAAAGAGGAAGATGAGCTTTATAGGAAGGATATCATTCCCTACTGGTTTATTATAGGATTTCCCAAAATTCTCAATCTTCTGCTGCTGGTGTTTCCATACTCCAGTATTTCTCAAGCTCTCAAGTTGTTTAGGTTCTCTGTTAAATCTATCCTTAGCAAGGTTTCTAAGCACATTACTCACCACCATCTTGCAGGTACTGAATAAATACTGTTTTTTTAAAGGCAGACTTTCTGTATCCAACCATCCATAGTAGATCCATTTCCTGCAACTGATAACATGTATCAAGATTTACCTACTGTTTGCCCATCTGGCTCCACTCAACTCTGTGGTTGACTTTGATGTGGTATAGACCAAGTATTGAGAACAGTACAGTCCATGTGAGAGCTATAACCAACTAATTTAGCAGCACCTCTAGAGATACCTAACAGTTGAAAGACTCCACAAAAAAACATGAAGTTTTTTGGTCATGGATGCTTGCTTTTTAAACGAGCTCTTTATGGAGGCCAAAACCTTCCCAAGCAGCTTATACCATCTAGTTTAAATCCTACAATTAGAAGGTTTTAGATCCAGATTAATTAGTAGACAAAGCCACTTGAAGACTTGGAATACCTATGGTTAGGAAATCACGATCTTGCTCCAAAACATGAGTTGACACAGCACATATGGCTTTGTACCAAAAGTATACAAGTTAATCAGAACCTGACCAGTTAGCTAGGGTCCCTCAGCCTGTCAGTCTGTTCACCGTAGATCAGAAAAATATATAATTATATACTGCATGATTCAGTATGCTGTTTACAACTTAACAATTGTTGACTATAGTGCCCCTTGTACAAATTTCTAACACACACCCAATTTATGATTCATCTTAAATTCAGAGGCTATGCATAATTTATTCAGTCCTACAGCCATGATATTCTCCATGTCTTAACTGCCCTCAAAGATGATGTGATTATTAGTCCTTTTCATTTTAGATGGGAAAATATGCCATTTCTCTTTCACAAGAGGGTCATCTACCTCTTATTGCTGCCCAGCTTCAAATCCTTACCAAGCTTTTGCAAGGGTGATTTATATAAGTAGACCTTCCACACGAAATGGACTGCCTGATCTACAGTACAGACAGAGAGATAGTCCATGATATAACAGATTTGATTTAGCTTCACACACTAGAATGGACAAAGACTCCATCTGATAACTATCTGTGCTCCATAATATTTTGGTACTTGGGGAGATTACAGGACAGAACATGCTACACAAGCTGGCATTGCCAAAAAAAAAAAACCAAAACCCAACCACACAAGGAAAAACCAGATAGCAGCACCTCCTCCCATGACACAATGCCAAGCCCGCTGTCGCCAAAAAACAGAGTTCAGGGAAGTTTTGCTTTGTCTGGATGATAAAAACATTCGTATTAGTGGAGTTACAGGACAAAGAGCCATATTACACCCTTGGCTGCTTAACAAGGACAAACTAGCAGAAACTTTTCCTCTATGGGCCTAGAAACCGCGAGAGGAAAGCGAGTCACAGCCATCTTTTCTTTTAAGAACATTCCTATTAACAATAATGGAGAGATAATCAGACTGAGGACATACACAGATAATGCTTGTGTACAAATTATACTGGCTGTACTGGAACGGAACCAAGCAGAGGTCGTATTAACCTCTGGACCCACTGCTCTAGTGAGGGATTAAGTGAAAGGAAAACAGAAGGATAATATAACAGCACTTGAATCTTTCATTGATGCACCTGGATCACAGGGAGTTAGACCAGTTAAAGAATGCATCAAATTTTGCTGCCTTCTCCATCAGTTTGATAATTCCATGTCCAGCAGCTCAACCCCATAACTCTTATTTCATGGAGACGAAAGAAAACACTAACTAGAACCACCTAAAATGAACAGAAACACCACACCAACACAAACAAATTTTCATCCCTCCAGAACCTAAGAGCTCAAGTCTTATACAATATGGTCTGTACACAACATGCCAACTTTCATCCTTTCCATGCATGGCTAGAACTTTTACAATAATCCAGATTTTCTTCCAGTCCTGAATACAGTATTTCAATTTTAGTTTTACAAACTTAAAAAAAGGGTATGTTATAAAAAAATATTATTTGCAATTTCAGTACATAAATGGCATAAACTTTCTATTAGAAAGTGCTGCTTTTAAGAAAAAAATTCAAAATTCTGTGAGAAAAAAGATGGGGTGAAGCAATTCAACTCCTATTTCCATCTTTTATTACTAAATAAACACTTTGGAAAAGAAGTGAAAGAGATTATTCATTGATACAGCACATAGAAAATTCACAAATTTAAGGCTTTAAAAAAGCATTTGGGCAGTAGTCTGAAACATATTTCAAAACTTCAGAATGTTTTATCAATAGCTTCAAAACATTTTCAATTTTGACATATGTTGTCTTGCTACGATGCATTCCCTATAAACTTTGCTTATAAAATACTGAATCTGAATGATTGCTTATCAAACTAGACCAGTTGTATTGGTTTACCTCAAGGTGCATATGCTTATCTGAGAAAGAGTTGTACTAGATAATCAGTGAGAAGCATCAAGGGTTCACCACTTACAGAAATACCCAGTCTGATATTAATGAAAGGAGACAAGGAGAAAAAAACAGGGAGGTAAGAAACAAAATTTTACAATCTTGATATTTAAATCTCAAAGACAGGAGAATGTAATATCTTCTCAGTCCATAGTGGGAAGAATAACTCAGATTCCTCACCATGCAGAAGCACAAAAGTCGGAACCAAGACTTCATCAGACAGCAGAGAGACAAGAACAGAAAGAAAGCGTGCTTGCTCAAAAGCATACACATACTGTTCCAGCCAAGGAAGAAATACCCAATTTACAGACAAAGCAGCAGTTAGGGGCATCGGAAACTTTCACATAAGAAAAATATATTAAAAAAAAATCATTACAGATGCCAAGTCTTGCTGGCAAACCTAAGGCATCCTGTGGACCATTACTAATCAATTACAGAAGAAAAATACTTTTTCCACAAAATTGTTTTTGAGTATTTTTATGATTTGGTTTACACTACTGGCCATATTTCATCCGCTTATCTAGAAGCTGGTTATTACCCCAGTCATTTAGGGGGAAACAAATGCATGGAACCATTTGCAGGTTACATTTTAAAAGGTACAGAATTACAGATTGAAATTTTGAGTTTTGGCAAAAAAATTAACTGAAGACAGTTGGCACTAACCTAGCCTTTGCCTTTTATCATGCTGATGAGTGACCTCTCCAATTTTTTAGTGATCTTCTTCCACAATAATCAGACTTCTGTAAAAGCAGCTGTAAGACTTCACCCTTTATTTTACACCAACAGTCTACAAACAGGCAATAAATAAACCCCAAACCAACCAATTTCTCCAACTGACAGATGGGGGCAGGGGGGAAGGAAGGAGAAGGAAATCCAAACTTTTCCAACCAAGAAGTCACACATAATTTACAGTTGGTCTCTATCAAAGAGCCTGCTGGTCACTAATTAGAGCTTTTGTCACACAGAAAAATCCGAGTTCCACAAATTCTTTGAAAACAGTTTAAAGACAGGATACCTCGGGGTTCCAAAACTATTATAAAAAGCAATCGCTCTTATTAGATGCGTATTCCTTCTTGGCACAACTGTTGCGTTGTGTTGTTTGTTTGATTTTTAACTGGCTTTTATAGCCTATCATTGAAAATACATCATAAGCCTTGAAACAAATGTTGTCTACATAAAAAGTATATTTATATATAAGTTATTAAAGTCTAGACAGGCAATAGTTTCTCTTCCACTTCTCCAAAACCACTGAAGAGGGAAGCAGAACAAACAGATTTTGCATCACCAGCAGGCTTCCCAACCAGCAGTTCATATTACGGTGAAAAGTTAAATTCTATGGTCTTCAGTTCTTTAATATTCTCAAAGCAAAGGCAGTGGGTGGGACAGAATCAGTGAGAATTAATGCATATACCAAAGAGTTCAGTTAATGTCAAACACAAAAATATTTTCTATAATATGGCAAACTATATTCTGCACTGTGCAAGCACCAGGGATATTCCCATGCACCACGTTAAATGCAATTTGCTGATTCTATTCTGCTATTTAATACTCAGTACTGAAAGATACAAATTCCATCAGTGTCTGACAATATCACAAAACTAAAGGGTTTGCACAGAAAAATGCTCTTTTTGACTATTCTATGCTTATTTCAAAATGCAAGGCCAAAGTGCACACACAGCAAAACGGCACACGTACTGGTATCAACAGAAAACAAGAATCTGATGTTGAGGCAAGCAAGAACAAAAAGAATGCCTTTTATCATTGCAAAATGCTTTTCAGTTCTTAAGTAACATGTTTCTCATCTGTAAAAAAAAAATCAAACTATTTATGTCTCCACAAGTTGTTTTTTCTTGTGCTTTTTATGTGATACCTTTTAAAATGACAATTATTTACATAATCTTTTTTATTATGTCATCAAGTAGTGTATTTTCACTTTCCTCTTTAACAGCAACTAATACTGCAACCAAAACTTTATGATATCACCAAGGTGTTCCTGTCTTTTTGTCTTGTCTTCCTGAGTAACTATTTTTACTCTAGAGTTGTATGTGTGAAAATTAACTCCCTTGATTACTTGACTATCCATCAAATAACCCCTCCTTAAGGGGTCTGAAGAAAAGGGAATAAGGATTCCATGACAGAAAGGATGAAAAAACAAGCAAGAAACCGCAGCTTGAACCAGACAGCTCAACATCCTGTTTACATTTCTTCACCTAGGCAGAAAGTTCTCCCATCTTTCAGGTACAGCCATGACCACTGCTGATGCCTCTAATCCAGAGCACTGACCTAAGTGCAACCAACGCGCTGCTGTAACACAGACTTTCATGGACCGTGCACAGCAGTTCCCAGTGTTTGGATTCTTTCAATCCCTAGGGTTCTTCTCTGCAGAGCAAGCCAGCCCATGTGGACACACACAGGCTTCAAAGGCAGATCACAGAAGATTTCTTACTAGGCTCTTCTTTTAAAAAAAGGTTAAAGAAGTTTTCAGTTTGGAGGAACTTCCTATTTCTTTTGGTATTTAGAAGCCTAAGCAAAGTTCAATACAACAAGTACTATACTGGATCAGACCACCTCTCCCATCACCCTTCCTTGTCAATCACCAGTTTATTGAGTTCCTGAGCTAAAGGTTAGAGCTGCACAGTCAAATCTACTGGTCACTAATGGTCTCTGTTCTGATAATTTCTCTAATCCCTTTCTGAACACATTTACACTTTTACTCCAGGTGACATTTTGTTCCAGTAACACAGCTATAATTAAGCAGTTCACAAAAGGTAACCTATCTTCTCAAATTTCACTAGAGAAGAACATGCTAAGGGTCTTGAATGACCCCATAATGCCTCACGATCAACTGATCTTTACCAGCCACTCAGCAGTAAATGTTTGCAGCTACTGAAAAAAACAGAAAACATTTTCTTCCCCCAACCTTTGCTGTGTGCACTACCACCACAGTAACTGACAAATCCAAACAATCTTCCAGCATGCAAAATATTTTCTATTCTGAAGACAGTGCATGCAAATAAAATCACAAAATGATAATAAAAACCTTTTTAGGCTTTTCCTTAGTATTTTGTGACAGAAAACAAAAAGTAGGCTTAAGGTTTTCTTCCTTTACATACCGTATTCTTCAAATTCACAGAGGATAGAACTGTACCAGGGAGCAAGGAAAAAAGGAGAAAACATTAGTGCTAATGTGATACAATAGTATCAAAAACTACTGAAAACAAACAAGAAAAACAGAGTTAATTTTTACAATTTATCACACTCTTCTGAAACACCAGAGTCTTGTAACAATCGTCCTGAGCACGCACATTTGAATTTGACATAAAGTAGCTTTGCAAAGCTATTTCAGTAATTCGGTTCTACACATTAGCCCATGTGCTTAAAGCTCCAGGCTGATTTGGCTGTTCCAGACATGTGATAACCCAACTGCAAAGCCACTCAATAAATGAGTCTATATAGCTGATGAAACAAACTTTCATCACTGCCAGCTAGCAAATCTTTATAATCAGATAATCTTTAAATTCTTTATTAAGGTCATTCAAGGGATTGCAATGACAGAGCCCGCTGAAAAATCAGGCTGTTCAAAATTTAAGGTTCTTGGGAATTAGCTTGTTTTGATACGGATGTACATTTGCCAGATACACAGCATCAGAAGAAACCTCTTTCAGGAAACGTAAGTCTAATGTTTTGGGGTTTCCTCAGAAACTTACCATGTCTATCTCTTGCAGTTCTTATTAAATGGATCATTATAGCAGACTTCCCAGGCAAATTTGTGATTTTTGGAGTTTGAATAATCTTACAAATAAAAAGGGATGAGAACCAACAGTTCTAAAAAAAAAAAAAAAAACCCTACAAAAAACCCAAGAAAACAAACAAAAAAACCCACACCACACATCCGATAATTACTAACCCCTGAAGACCTTAAACATGACCACTAAGCTAGGAGACCCAAAAGCACTTGCAAGTTTGAAGGTCTGAAAACTCATCCCAACGTTTATCAGGGAGGAACCTCAGCTCACAGAAGTCTCCTCCATCAGCACATGAGATGATAGGGACGTTGTGGTAAGACCCATAAACCTGGACTAGAGAGAACTGAAGGTGCCCTAGCACACCTTGAATGAGCCCAACCTTTCCCCCCCCCCCGCCTTCTTTTCCCCACCTTCCTTTTTTAAACTGCGTGTGCTGCCAAAAACTACTGTTTTTCTAACACTGTTTGCACAAGCTAGGCCTTCTAGGTCAACATCTTCCAGGTGCTGTACAGGTATATTCTACCTAGCTTGTTAAATAATTTCTTCCTTCTTCAGATACAAGCCTTTTAATATTTCACAACTGCTGTTTTGGTGAGAGAACACCACTTCTTAGTTCACAGACATACAGATATATACTGCATTGTCTATTTTAATGTTACATATCAATAAGGATGTCAACAGCATTTGTATTCCACTTGCATCCTACACAAATTTCAAGTGAAGTTAGCAGGGAGATCCTCATTGCTCTTCAGGGTGTATCAGTCCAGATGCTAAACACCGGCATGCATAAGTGACCAAGTTACTTTTATAGAAAAACATAATTAAAATCTTAATTTCCCTGAGACTGCAACAATTCTTTTTAATATTTCAGTGGATTCATTAGATGTGTTATCATTTTTTGCTGCTACTTCTTGTACAGATTTCTAACACTAACCAATAAGCTGACTTTTTTTGCAAGCGTTTCTGAAGCTCTCCTTCAAATGGTTAAGATGAAATTCCTTCAAGTGCAGGGCATTGGCCTAAGAACAGAGAAAAGATGACTGAAGATATACAAGAACTCCAAAAGACAGAGTCTATGAAGGCTGGACAAAATTTCTTTCCTCCTAAAAACCTACCTGAGACGATAAATCCTTTACTGAGAAGTGCAGAGAAAGCTTATTTACAAATAAATCTCTAATTAATACATGCATACAGGCAGTACTCCCTTATTTCCTGTAAGTCAAATTAATGTGAAGAAGTCCAATTTTGAGATCTACAGAAGATGAAAGCAAACTGGCTTCAGAAGAACAAATGAAGAAAAAAATGCACCTCAATCATTGAAAAAGAGTTAAAACATACTAAGGCACTTGAAAGAAATACCATAACAAAACCTCTGAAGGAGAAAACAGTATTTATCACCTGTTGAAACATACCATTTAAGGAACTTACATATAGTCTTTAATTAGGCTGCTGGAGGGATAACTACATAAACCTAACCACACAATTGTCCAGTCAGCGACGTATACTACAGAAATGTCTCTCAAAGTAACACATGTGGTGTTACTCACTGACATTAAAAAGTAAAGAACAAAAGCAGCACTTGTACCACTGCACTGACCGTTTGCTTGCCTCGGATTTAAACTCCCAAGTTAATTCATTGAAGGCAAATACAGCTTCACATCGACTCGGGAAAAACAAGCTATTATTTCACTGACCACAATCCTAAGCACTAGGAAAGGATTTTCCACTTACCGATTTTACAGTAGATACTAAAAGGTAAAATGTCCAGCCCCCTTCCCTTTTCTAACTCTTCTCTTTACTGAAACACTAAATTATGCAAAAAGAGAAATGAGTAAAATCAGTAATATAATGCTGCACTTGATGAATTGTGACAAGAGAGGAAGAACTGGCAAGATTTTTTTACAGTACTGATACTCTGAGAAGCAAACTAGGTAGAAAATTTATTTACAGTTTAACTATGTACGCGTGACATGGATAAAAATCTAAATACTCAATTTTTTCATGTCTCTATTACTTAAGGCAGCATGCAAGTCCAAATCTTTCATCGTTTAAACCAGGCATGTCTTTGCTAGGAAGGACAACTATTTCTAACAGCTTAAATTTCCAACTCTAATTTAGCCCCCTCTTTAGTCCATTTAATCTTTTAAAATTACAATATATAGAAGCAGTTAGCACAAAAAGTCAACAGCCCCATCAAGAAACATGGAACATATTTAACACCAAATAAGGCTGCTTAGTAGTTTGAAATTTTGTAGTTAATGTTTCAACAGCAATGTCCTACGGGTCTCTGAATACCTGCTGCGCAGCAGACATGGCTTTACGAGTCAAGTTCCATTACCTTTCCCTGGTGACCCTAAGTAAACCCTGGAACCAGCAGCGTCACAGGTTTATTGGGTTTTTTATGCTCTCCTTGTAGCCACTCATGTCTATATGAAAACCTGAAAATACAGTAGCCAATCTACACATGCTATTGAGATGCTAAAGAAATTAATATTAAAAAGGGAAAAATCCTCATCCAAAACATAAAATTAATCACTGGGAACTAATTCCCCTGCACAAACAGGGAGCTGCAAATGAGAATGTCTATAACCCTTGAGATAATGAGATAAGTCATGTTCTGCCTGTACTCAGTAATAACTTAGAAAGCCTTTGCACTCAGTTCCTTGGGTTTCTTCTGTAACAGGTTTTGAGGGCCTGCTCATTACCAACTGCAACACTAGCTATTACATGAATGAAAATAAAGACAGACTACAGAATGGACATAAGACTCAGATAATCTTATATCTCCAAGCATGCAACTTTACTCTAAATATTATTTACATTAACAACTCTTCATGCCTTTCAATGTCAATTTTGAAATAGCATTGAAGTCAGAGAACAGAACAATTTCTAATACATTGGCATAACTACGCTATTGCAATGAACTAGTATTGTTAGTTTTATACGGCACACAGCAGTGGTGGTAAGATTCTAACTTACAAGGACAACCTATTAGGAAGATTACTGTCATCTGGCTGCTAGAGAACATCAGCTGCACCTACACACATATATAGATGTAGTCAAAACAGCTTTTACAGCTGTTGTGATACTGGATATGAAACACAGGAGAACCTGGTATTTCCACTGATTTATCCAGTAAGAATCTAGCATTCATTATGATGAAAAGCACATTCTATCTTCAAAACATGACAAATTTGTATGATCTAATAGCTTTCTCCCCTCGACAAATTATAGAGCAACAAACAAAACTGGATTTCAGGGAAATGTCTGATGGGAAAGAGCCTCTGTTTAAGTTCTCTTACTTAAGAGAGAGTTAAACAGGAGCATTTCCTGTTAAACTCAACATCAATTTCAAGCTTACAGCACATATATAAATCGCCTGCAACGGCATTGTTAAAGAAAAATCACCCAAGTAGCCTTTCAGCTCAAGATTTTTTTTTTTTCTAAATAAAACAGACTTCATATATGCCACTTCTGAGGTACCTCTCTGTTCTTTACTAAGACAATTTTCAAGAAACCAAAAAAAAATTTCTTTATCCAGAGTTGGGAGAACGCCCAGAAAACCATATCCTTCCCCTGACAAACTAGAAGCACAGAGAAATTGAAAGTATTTTCATCTCAGAGTCTACTGAAAAAAGCGCTAAGTGGTTTTCGATAGCATTGGAATAGTTCACAAAGAGGTTTGCGTTCAATTCCAAACTTGTGCACTTAAATTTTCATCATTTTTAGGTCAGTCAATTCTTCCCCCCATGCTTTACTTCTAGCTACGAAATGGCAAATAAAGCTTCCGGCTCTTTTCCAAGCGCCCCATCTCATCTAATTTAACAACAGACTGTTTGAAGCCAGAACAATGAGCTGACACTACACCTAGTCCTGTATCTGACATTACCCTATCATCTACAAATCCTTAATATACTCAACGTCCTGCAAAACTACAATATTCCCTATAAATACCAGCAATTAAAAATCAGCAGTTTTAATACTACGTCTCCTTTAATTCTTGACATATTACTTGCAGACATTTCTGTGGCATATTAAATTTACACATAAAAGATAAAGAACAACAGATGAAACCCTGAGAACAAAGCCTTCTCACCTCTGTTATTCTTCCTACAGAGTTTCATAAGCTAACTAGAGCAGATCTCTATCCTAGCAATTGGATTTCAAACTCACAAGGCATATCATTGTCCCAAGGCAGCCTACTCAATTCATTGCCTTTTATGAAAGGATTTTAATAGATAATGATGCACAAAGAATATGCCTAGTTGCTCACCAGGTATTTAACTGGCATAGGAGAAAGAGAAGCCCGGACAAAATAAAAACGGCACCAAAGAGTCTTCTTCTGCCCTTCCCATCTGTAAATGCCAGCTTCCTTCTCTACACTTCAGGAGGAGGTGGGGCTGGGAAACACTTCTTTCAGAAGTTCCACCCTTCTTTACAGATGCACAGATTTCATTAATAGTTAACTGGCGACATACAACATTAACTTACTCTGGTATTCATAGCCTTCCATCCACACTCATCCCACGGTAAGCGACAGCTTAGGGCAACTGCTTACAAATATTTTCTGCACCATGACACACTACCCCAAGACTTGCTTTTCAGTCTCTTTGTCTCCCTGACAAGCTCATTTTAAATCAGTAAAATTCCAGCCAGTTTTTCTGTAAGCAGAGAAAAATAAAGGGTGGCTGACAGAGCATTGGTCTGCTAACCAACACTCCCTCTCAAATGTCCAAAATGCTGCAGCCAGATCAATACGTACGTGTTCTTAGGTTTAACAGAATTCTGGTGAAATCACTGAGTTTTACCAATATCACCAATGGACTAAACACTCTGGGCTTGTTGCATGAGTGAACTGGAAAGCTCTTCAAAAGAAAATCACTCCCCTTCAAGAGCTGACCTTGTTCTTATTCAAGTTAATAAGTCTTGACAGGTGCTCTGGAACAACCACTAGAGAGACTCTTGGGTGTAAGGTCTCCTTAACTGCGAAGGACTTGGAACAAGAGGATGTCTATATTAACCAGGCCCTCTGGGCCATATTGTCATGTATTTCAACATATAAATATTTGAAGCCATTTAATGTACAGCAGTATTCAGAGACTTCAGCGATAAAGAATAGCTTTGTCCAGTTGACTGGCACTTCAACAATAAACTCCATTTAAGAGTCTGCCCAGTCTCATTTTATCTGTCTAATTACTTACCTCTCTTGCAGGAACAGCATGCTATTAAGGTTTGCTGATTAAGATTTGAAGGCACTTTGAAGACTTATTGTGCTATACAACTGCTAATTATTATTGTTCATACCTGCATTCGGTTGGGAGGAAAATAGCTATGTGCCAAATAATTTTTTTCCATGTGCAAAAGTGAAAATATTTGCTTTGCTGTGCTCTTTAAAAAGTAAGCAGATAAAAGACTGCATTTTAACTTGCAGTCCTTCACTGTGGTACTTACACTATATTTATAAGAGCCATATGGCTGAAAAAAGTCCCACCAGAAAGGAAAAAGAAGCAAAGGAACACACCACCTTCCTTCCCACTGGAACAGGCAAACCCACCTTGGTAAATTCCCACCTGCAAGAACGCAATCTCCTCCCCTTTCCTAGGCTTCTTCACTACTTCCCTTCGAGGCATCCAAAATGACAATGCTATGCACAAGTTATCACAGGCTCAAGATGATCAGTTACAGGGGTTATTTACCACTCATCCATATCACAGCCCATTTTTACTCTCAAAGGCCTGTGAATAGATTACTGGATCCCATCCTCTCCACACACTCTTGTTATCCTGGTGAAAATGTGCTGTGCACTTTCTTACCCTTTAACATTCAGCCCATCCTTCTCCCACAGATACTTCCTGGTTTCACGCATGCTCTTGCATCCACTCAAGTGTCCTTGAGTCTCTGGCTCTCACAACCTCCAACTCCACTCAAAAACAGACTCAGAACGAAGAGATTTTTCATTTTAATTAAGCTGTAATAACAACATCCTGTAATACAGCCTGTCTCCTTATATCTGGTAAATTCAAAAGTACTTACTTTTACTACACCTTTAACTTAAAAAAAAAATATCACACTAATAAAAAATCAATACAAAAACCTTCATCTGCAAAATGTTCAATTGTTTTATCACGCAACAGCAAAAGAAACAAAAAAGTCTCATTATGGGAGGAATATATGTTATGTGCTTTTCCAATCATCAGACAGGATTGTTAGGTTAAAAACAAGTAATAATACACCTTAAAGTTAGCCTGCAGGTTTTTCTACCTCTTGCTATCATTCTTTTCCTTTCCTTAAGTTACTGCTTAAATTTAAAAACTGTTTATGGAAAGACATGCTTGTTGGCAGATAAAAAAAGACGCTCCAGATTAAATACATATGCCCAACGTGAAAGCTGAACAGATAGGTACGTTTGATAGAACTAGGAGTGGTAGCAAATTCTGTTGTAACTGCACTACCAAAAGATTCTAAGACTAGATTTACTCTTTCTTCATCAGTATTTCTTGCACAAGAACCAAATTATTTAAGTTGTTTTCCTATTTGTATCTGTATCCTGGTTGATTCTAACTCTTGCAGAAATGTCTTTAAAACATATTTCTAGTCATCCAAAGGCAGACTTGCACAGGCTGAGTATCAGCCAGAGACCTGATGCATAATTTCAACACAGAAAGCAGTCTTGCTCTGGATTCATTACTTTAGGTATTAAATGTCATCGCTTCACTAGCCTGAGCCCAAACAAATGACCTGGGAGTCAAGACACCTAGGAACACATGTATTCAGTGACAGCTTTTTCATACGAGGTTCAGCCCCCAGGAGAATGTCTGCGTATTCTGACCCAGTTTCACTGTACAGTTTCATAAAACATGTTCTCTTCCCACTGAAAAGGCTTCATGAACTGATCATGGTTACTGCCCCAGCTAGTTCCACATGCAAAGGCTTTCATATTTGCTTCTCCAAAACTCACACCTTAATAAGATGGCTAGACACAGATTACCTGCAACCAACCTTGCAGTTTTCATGTCCTACGTTTACTTCTGATCCCACCTACAAAACCAAACCGGTTCCCAAATGTTTCCCCAATAAACAGGAGGGGTACAGAGCAGCTCCTGGCGGTTCCCTATGAAGTCACTGCCTTTGTTGTTTTAAACATGCAATTTAAAGAGAATGACACAATCTAGAATATGAGAGAGATTATCCTGCGGTCTGCGGAGGTGTCGATTGCTAGGAGATAAAAAGCCAACGAAACCTATGCTATTTCTCATCACTGGCCAACAGATTTATACTTCACTTCTGCTCCTCCAAAAACGTTAATAAGGCAAAAAGTTTCCCTCTGTTAAGAAGCTCGGGGGGCTGCTTTGTTTGGTTTGCGTATGCGAAAACGAGCCCTTCGCCGCCGGCAGACGCGAACCCCCGCGCGTGTACTGCTGTTCCTGAAAGCCCAGCTCAACCCCAGAGGCGACCCGGGCAGGAAGTCCAGGGGGAGAACCAACGCCCCCCGCCGCGCCCCGCGCGGCCTCTCCTTCCCTCCTCCCACGCGACGCGGCCAGGGCTGCCCCCCTGCGCTAGCGCCGCGGAGGCGCGGGCCCGCTGCTTCAGCCCGCCCGCGCACCTACCGCCGCGGGGCCCGCCGCCCCCCAGTCCGCTCCCTCCCGGCGGGGCCGCCGCTCACCTAGCGCCGCCGCCACCCCGCCAGGAGCGGAGCCGCCCCGCCACTGAGGGGCCGCGCCATTAAATGGCCACCGAGGGTCGTCCGACCGCGAGACCCAGCCGGGGGAGGCCGCCGCGACGCTCCCCGCCCCCGCTGCCCTCCCCCAACGGCCCCGCAGCGGCCGCGAAGGGCTCCGCGGCGCGCAGGGACGAGCGGCCCGGGGAGCCGCGGACCTACCGGCCGGTCTAGAGACGCCGTTCGCGCATGCAGGGCGGCGATGGAGCCGAGGAGCCCGGAGCTTCGCCCTCCCCCGCAGCGGCGCTCGCCTAAGGCTGTGGTCAGCGCCTGTAAGGGAGCGCGGGGAGCGAGTCAGAGCGGGGCAGCATCTCCTCCCGCGCCGGCCGCCAGCCCCGGCGCCCCTCTCCCGCACGGCGCGGAGAGGGCGGGAGCGGCGGCGCTCCCCGCCCCGCGGCTCCCTCCCCCGGTGCGCGGCCGGCCCGCCGCCAGCAGCCGCCCGGCCAGCGGGCGCGGGTACCCACCGCGGCCGCCCGGCTCCGCCGGCCCGGCCCGTCCCGGCCCTCCCGCTGCCCACTCCGCTCCACGCCGCTCCGCCGGCCGCTGCCCCCTCAGGGCCGCCAGCAGCGCGGGGAGGCGGCCGCGCAGCCGCCCTCCGCCCCCGACGGCCGCTCCCTCCCTCTCTCGCCCCCGAGGCGGCGGGGAAGCTGCTGACACAGGCCCGGCCCCACCCTCTCCCTCAGCGCCCGGCCCCGGCCCCCTCCCGCCCCCTGCGCCCCGCCCGGCCCCGGCCCCGGCCCCTTCCCGCCCCCGGCGTCCGGCCGGAGCTCGAAGGTAACTTGAGAATTGACTCTCGTAGGGGTAAACTACTGCGCCGACTGATAACGGCGACGCGTTCTTGGCCCCAAAGGCGGGGTTTTTTCGGGGATGATCTTACTTTTGGCGGCTCCCAGTCCTTGGCGCTTAAGCTGGCAGTCTTGGTTCTCTGTTACAGGAGTCCTGTGTCCTTCCGTACAGTCACCTGTCCCTGAGGGTGCTGAAGGGATGGGGAAGCCAGAGGGGAGCCATCCGTGAGCAGACGTTTCATTTGCCATCGCTAGCCAAACCGTTGCTACGTTGTTCGGGGGGGTGGGGGGGGGGAAGGGTAAGTTACACGAAGCAGACTTTTACAAACAAAAGCCTTAATGGCAAACTTTGCAAATATGGACTATTGTTTTCAGCCTGTCAGACAAATTCTGGTGAAGAAAATGTCCACTTGGCCAGGTGAAAAGTTTGGTTTTTTTTTTAAATAAGGCTTCTTTTTCCATTTTGAATGTGAGATCCACTGCGGGGACGCACTGACCACTTGTGCCATGGGGTTGGAGGTTCTCTGGTGGGTTCCTCTGGGGTTTCTGCACAAGGTCCCTCCTTTGTGCAGTGGAGACAGACAGTGAAAGGAAATAGCCACAGGATAGGAAAAGTACTTCTGTTTGCAAAGAATACTGTCACCACAGATGTGGCCCCAAATTCAGGCTATGTGAAAATGAACTTCAGAATGATAGTCTAGGAGAACCATTTCTATTAAAAAAAAAAAAAAAAGTGGAAACAGTTGCTTTAGAATAAATAAAAAATGTTTGGCTGTAACCGTTTCATAGCTAAATACCAATTCCTTTGTACTAACTAAAGTATTAAGGACTCAACATGAAAGTGAGTCTGCCATAAGTAATAGTGTCAGTGACTTTGTATAAGTCATAATAAAAATAAACGAGTAGTAGAACCAATTAACATTTTAAGAGGCTACAGTAATCTGAGATGTTGTTAGTTATATAATTTAAATATTACTTTATTGTAATACAAGTTCCTTAAGTTGATAACTATCTACTTATATTTTAAGGTGAACTGAATATGTTGGTATCCGCATTTCCAACAAGAGCTCATTTTGGTCTCTGTGCATTTATGCATTCCATGGCAAGACCCCGCCTCCTCTTTCTACAGGTTAGTGTCTTACTGAAATAATTTTTTTTAATGGATGTTGATGATCTCTAGTAGGTTTTATCCTAAAATTCTGCTTCCATGCCTCAGGTCAATTTATAGTTGCTATAACCCATATTACTATATATTCTGTCTTTTTTACTGTATTTGAAGATGGGGCACAGAAAGAACTATTTGTAGGAATATGTTTTTTTGCAAAGATACCTTATTAATTCAAGTAAACAGAATGAGTAAAACGGGACTTACAGATGTGTTAAAACCCAACCTACATAACAAGGCAATATTGTCTTCTTATACTAGAATATGCTTCTGAATATAGAAGTCTCCTCCCCAAAAAGCCACCTCCCTTAACAGACTGCATATTTGATTGTAATTTACTTTCCTCTAAAGAAGTTTTAGCTCCTTGTTCTTCATTCAACTAATGAGCATCTGTTTGGGACAGCATTTTCCTTAGCCTTGTTACGTATGTGAATGCCTTAACAATTATCTCATTAGACTATTTGATTTTCTTTTTAAATTAAACATCTTCAACAAGGAAACTTGGAGCAATGAAAAATATAATTTCCATCTTCACCTACTGTGCATTTTACAGGGATGCAAATACATGGAAAATATTGTCATAACTTTAGAAACTTCTTACATCACTGACTAAAAGAAAGACATAACACATTGTGCACAAAGACTGATGCCCTGGACTGCCTCCCCTGTGGAAAAATGAAATGGCTTTTGTCAGTGTGGTACTTCTGCCATTTGTTGTGAATGCAACATACATTTACTGCAAAGTCTGACATGCCAGTACTTAACTTAGTAGATTCCTGAGCATGACTTTTTCCTTAGCTGTTCAGAGGAAGTTTCCATGCTAACCAGACTTAAAAACTTTAAATTTTCCTCTGCAGAGAGTGTCTGGCAAATAAATATGCTCCAATTACTCCATCATCAAAATCTTGCATCATTTAGTCATAACTTCTGTTAGTGTAGTGCAGCTTTGCTTAGGGGAAAAAAAAAAGCCAAATTACATTAGCTACTGTTCTTGTTGAAACTTTCTTAATAAACAGGTGTGCCTCTATCTATGTCTAAACTGGGGGATTCAAGAGCACCTCCAAGTTCCTGGTTTGGGATGCCTGTCTGGCCACACCTTGACTATGTATTAGGACAAAACCTTTACATAAACTAGAACCCTCCCTTAATCTCATGCTTATGGGTAACTGAGGACTCAAAAATTGTGTGGCATGCTGCAGTGTACATGTAAAGGTCAGTTAGAGGAAGACTAAGCCTGACTATTCACACTTTGCGACTACTGGAAACCGTAAAAAACAAAGAAAAAAGAAAAAAGCCCAACATAACTGCATCTTACAGCAATTCACACACAAGTTCTTGGCCTGCAAAGCACCTTCTTTCTGAGTCAGACTATATTAGGGTATTAGGTGTTGTCCTTATATTATCGAAAAGATCCTAAGGAAATGACATGAGTTGCTCAGAAAGAAGCAGCAAAGATAAATAGCTACCACAAAGATTAAATCTCTAAGAAAGATTAAGACTTAGTACAGTGACTTGTCTGGGATTTTTCAAAAGCGACAATTAATTTTGGGTGTTTCCAAGTTTTGGTGCCCAAACAGGGACCTTATTTTCAAAAAGTACACAATAAGTGGTGTCTGAAGTTTGGCAGCTTGATTCACAAATCCCTTTAGAACTATTAGCCATTACATGTTCTTTGACTAAATGACAATAAAGGGACAGGGAGAACACTGCCTACAAACATTTAATGAGGCTGAATGCCAGTGAGAGGAAGTAAGTATTTTCGGTCCCCATCTGCAATGAGATCCATCTGGTAGGCTAGTGCCAGTGAGGTTCAAAGTGTGCTTGTTGGCCCTATATCGGTACAGTTGCAGAAAAGAGGCCTGAAACATATTTGGGAGTATAGTTACGTATGTACCATGTAAAACAAAAAAATTAGAGATTTTACTAGGAAAATATTTCCTACACTAAGACTTACAGCTCTTGAGGATAATCTTCAAGAAAATCTAATTTACAGAAGCTAATTAGCTTTAGATACTTAAAACCAGACTGGTTGAAATAGTAGTAAATATACAGTAGAGAACAATCTTGCCCAGACAGAAAGTACTTGTTCAAACAGGTCCTTTCTGCATTTAACTTTGGAGTCTATCTTAATGAAGGTTTTGTTTGGGAGTATTACAGTCAAGAGTTAAACCAGAGCAGCGGAAGAGAGACATTAAAATGTATAGGGAGAGTAGGAGAAAAGGAGTTGTTTTTATTTGAGATTTGAAATGAGATGAAGGGTCACCAAGGCTGAGAAATACACAAAGGCTGTCCCAGACTACAGCCTGTTTTGAAGAAAAGGCTCTCACATCAACAGTAGCTAGATTGTGTGGAGGGACAGACCAACGTCTAGACAAGGGGGGGGGGGGGGGGGGGGGCAGAGAGAAGAGAGATTTTTTTCCCAAAATTGTAGTGTTTCTATAATTCTGTAATTGATGACTCTCAGCTGACCAAATTTTAAAGGCCAGGCAGACAATTTGGATTTTGAATATTCCTTTGTTGTAGCTCTCCAAAAGCATTGTGTTCATCTTCAACAAATTCATTGCTCTACTGCTGAAACGCAACTTAGCATCATCCTGTGTGCAAGTGCTAGTACGACTTTTGCTGAACACAGTAAGAGCTTCATAGTTCCCTTAAACAGAGAAGGCTCTGACTTGTACAAATGACAGCTTTATATTTTGCAGTGATCTTCAGTACTCACATGTCAACAAGAAATTCTGCTTACCTATTGGTAAATTCTATGATTTGGGGGTCATCCTTTATTTCTGTTTTTAATGTCATGCAACAAAAGTTGCACAATGACAGTTTCAGTAAGCGAATGTCTGCAGGCAAATAATCTAACATGTAGATCCAGCATTTACAGCTCATGCACTATTTTATTATACTTCCAGAGCTGTTGAAATTCCTAAGGTGACTCACGTAATTTTTTCTGCTTAATCAAATCTCACTTTTCTAAGGTGATAGAAATGACTGGAAACTAAGTTTTTTATACTGCTCCTTAAGGATTGCACAGTTTTGCTATTTTTGACTAGCGATTACGTGCATATTCAGATGCATGATCTTAAACCTAACTGGAAGGGATAGGAACTGAATATATTAATTGCAGTACTTTGCTTTAGAAGGTAGCAAAACCAGCAAAAGAAATATAAATCATGTTAACATAACCCAACTTTTTCCAGAACTTTTTTACTACTGATTCTCTTTGTTGACATCTAAGAGAATTTTTTGCAGTTTCTGTCACTGATAACATTCACTCAGGGACACTGGTTGTAGCAACAGTGTAACAAACTCTCTGGTCCTGGAAATTGTGCTTAGTATTTTCTTTATGCTTTTTATATTTCCAATGCCATCTTTTCAGGGACAAAACCTGGGTCATTGCATTTTCTGGTAGCAGCAAAGCATACATAAAGACATGGCTGACATTACAGGTGATGAAAGATCTCAGTAAAGATTAAAATATCCATGGATGAAGAGATAATGATAAGAGACACTGATGCAAACATGTCTGTTGAATCATTAAATGCTTTGAAACAACCAGCAAAAAAAGGCTGAAGAGTTCAGGGAAACAGAGTGAGAGAATCACAGAATTAAAGAAGTAGAATCCCTCCAAAAACTACTAAAAGAAGTATCAAAGAGTCAAAAAAAAACAAAAATAAGAAAATACATCTAATGCCTTGGAAATATTGTACTCCCTTTAACGGTGCTGCAATTAATTTCCATACTCACCAAAATCACTTCTATCTGTAAATCTCTTCAGGGTATCATTCTCTACAAGAGTTCCACCAGAGCGAGTCCAGAGTAATTACATTGAAATCTGCAGAATTACTCCAGATTTACATTGATGTTACAGTGACCATAATTTGACTCTATAGGGGACAATTATTGTTTCCCTTACTCTATAAACTACTCTAATTTACATTTCTACTCACATTTGCCATAAAAAGCTGTGAATTAATTTGACCAAAAAGCTGCTTTGTCCCTAAGAAATGCCTCTCTGTTCTTATGTAAGAATAAGGATTATTTTAACATACTTTTTTTAAATTGTTGTGGAAAACTGAGCTTTTAAAAAGCTATGTGCTGCGATATCTGATTATAGTTTTTTACTTAATCAAACAAAACTTCTTTTGTCAAACTAAAGGGACTGAGTTCCACCCCAGAAGTTACAACCTTTTCACAGTTATGCCCACTGAAGTGGGTTACTTTTAATTTTACTGGAGTAACTACATGCCTGTGCATTTGTGCAGGCATTTTTTCAGGACTTTACCTTGCTTTCTTAATTGCTTACTATCACCAAGCTTTCATGGTAACATTACTTTTTTTGTAATTCATTACCAATTAGTTTTGCTCTCATGGATTTTAAATCAAGTGTCTTAAAAAAAAAAAAGACACTTCCTTTTAAAGAAGAGAACTCCTCACACAGAGTGAGTGGCACCCCTCTATTCTGGTAGATTTCATCTTCAGTAATACATATGCCAGCCACTCTAGCTGACTTCTGTGAGAAATGCGTGTGAACATCTGTAGGAGTTTCACATTTACTTCAGTGATTAAAAGAATTATATTGATTAATATAATTATATAATCATTTTTGGACACACCTTTCCTACTTCTATTTAGCTGTGTCACATTGCTTCTCTCAATAATGTTTTACTGCTTTGTTAACTGGAAATTATTTTTGAAGTATGAAGCAGATGAAGCAGTATGTTGGACAGTCTTTTATGTTGCTGTTGTACTATATATTTCCACAACTGGAAATCTTAACAGAATTTATAACAGTCATTAGCCCCAAAAAGAAATTTCTTTAGTATCCCCTGGCCATAAATTACTTCTAGAACTAGCAGAGACGGAATACAGTTTGCAATAGAAACATGCCCTTGGAAGAGTTTCTCGCTTCTAGAAGCCAGGTCATTGTTTAATCCCTATAAAGGCAACAGTTGACAGTTTGGGTCAAGTGTTAATGAAGCACTTAATTTTCAATTCTGGCTTTATAATCCCAATAATATATTTTCATGTGTCATTCTATGTCTGATAATATTTTGACATCTGTAACTCCTGCCTCTTGAAGCTTTCAAAGCAGGTCACTATACTGATATGCTAAATCTCACAATGCATATGGAAAGGTGATAGTGGTCACATTTCAGAGAAGGAAAAACTGAGGCATGACCTGATATATACAGGGTTACGCAGGAAGCTTGGAGCAAAGCACTGGAAGTTTTGACTTCCAGTCCCACACATCCTACAGATGAGGTGGTAGTCCAGAAGGAATCAGCCTCCTGCTTAGTCTTTGGAAGGTTTTCTTCTGGCTACACATAGCAAGTTATTCATCTATTTTCACTTCACTACCTTTCATAATATGTCCTGGGCTATTCTGAATTTAAAACATGCCCTTTTCTCCCTGCAACTGTGGAGATTGTTAGGTAGAAGTCTATCTTATTTAAATTTCAAAGGGCTGCTTTGTGAAATACTTCCTTATGGTGGAACCACTAGTTTATGCTTTTAAATAAAATCTTTACTCAGCATGTTTAGAAATTACAGGACATTGCACACAAGAAGCATTTCAGGATACATTTGCAACAGAATTTAGTATGTTCAAGTGCAGTCAGAGTGTAAGAATGTTCTGATCTTTTGAGTAACTTCCATTGTTCTGAGGTTGCAACTCTGGCTTGATACTACTTTAACTAATTTACCTGTGTCACCTAAAAATCAAAGAAACTGTACCTCATTCTCTTTGTTTGGCAGCTTGTATTTTTAAAAACCCAAGCATAAAATGCACCGTATATACTTATCACATGACTAATTACAATCCAACTACTTTGCACTCACAGAATGCATCTTATTATGTCAATTACAATCAGTTATCGTCATTAACCATGCAACAATGGCTGAATCCATTAATAGAAGAAATAGCAATACAGAGTGAACCAATGCAACAGCATGTGGTGGTACCTTTCTTTTCATAGCATCATTAAATTTGTAAGCACTTTATATTGCCCCAGTGAACCATGGCAGTCCACGGCATGATACCATCAGTGAACAAAGAGGTTGTACACCAGCAAAACCACCAAGTGTTCCTATATTATGCATCCAAGATGGCACATACACCCTGAACAGGTAAGGAGAATTCAGGCGTTAGCTGCCTGCTTTCCTCCCCACATAAAGATTGCCAACTGAAAGCAAGAGCTGCTGGGGCTAGATACATAGCTAACGAACTGGATATGCATTGCAAAGGTCAGAGCACCTAGCTGGAGTTGCCGGGGCTGAGCTGGTTGTGTGCTGGGGGCCTATGGAGGGAGATGTGCATGGGAGGGCTGGGTGTAAAGCCTGACAGGAGACCAGAGCTGTGTCACTGGGGTCGGAACATGGGTTGGTGCAACAGGTTGAGGAGCATGTCAGGGAGCTGTCAGACAGACCCTTATTTGGTAACAAGGCTTGAGGCACAGTGCTTGTCTGCCACATTCACAGCAGCTCTAGAGGCAGGCACATCCATGATAGACATAGAGTCAGGAATGGGAAAGTCTACTAATTCAAGGCTCTGCTATGTGTCTGGACAGCACAATCTGTGCCATGACATTTGAGTGATGAGAAAACAGAGCCACCAGTGAGACATTATCTGTCTTTCATTACCCCTGGTGCAAAGAGAAATCTCGTTCTAAAATAGTCCTCAAAGAAGCTTTTTAAGTGTTTAATTACCATTTAAACACAAAATGTGTAATTTTTTAGTTTCTTGTACTAGGATTTGATTGTGTTGTTCACATCTCTGCGTAATTTATCCCATTGCATGGAAATAGAAAATAATAGTGCCCCAGGGAAAGCACACTTACCATGAATGCAAAATATGTCGAAGGGGTATATTCAAATTGTACAGCATGCCATGACAGCAAATCATAACCACATTACCAGTTAAAGCTGGAGAAAAAAAATGTATAGAGGTCATCATTAACAGAGTGCTCTTATTACTTGGCTTATACAATTGCACAACTACAAATAACATTTAGTCCTCTGTGATACATATCATAGTAGGTCTACCTGAGGTCAGAATTGGGAAACTGCTGCTACTCACAGAGAAAAATATTGGCATATGTTTTTCCACACATATTTTCTGACCCTCATGTACCAAAATTCCATAGAGAAGTACCTTGACAACTTCAAGAACACCAGACTATTTCAGGGCTTGGGAACGGAGCAGTAATACGTTTTCTTGTTATTGAATTTTTGTGTCGTTAAGGAAAAGCTGACCCTTCTCCATCTATAGACTTGCTTAGAGATAGCCCATTTCTGTAATGACTCCTGTTTTTTCTGACTACCCGGTATTTTTTCTTCCAGTTGATGCTCTACTTTTTCCTTCATCTCTCCCCAGCTGTGAACTTGTCATTTAAGTGTTCAGAGATTGTTCTTCCTTAGTAGGGACACTCTCTGCCTTTTCTACAGACCATCAATAGTGAATGGTCCTCTAGAGAGCCAGCATCAAGGATTTTGGAGAACCAGAGCTCCACACCCATGTGGTAGACAGCAGTTGTCCAGTGACAAAGGGTCTGCAGTCAGTAAAAGCAAGGTGTGAGCTGTCATGACTTGGACAGCTTCCTCCCCTCCCCCCCGCCCCGAGACTGAATGGGCACATCCCTCTGTGATAGGACTGTATTTAGCCAGGGATGAACTGGGAAAATTGAAGAAGCCTAATCTAGACATACCTGTAATTCTGTGAGGCTTGCCCATTAAACAGTATTTGCCTGGCAATCTGGAAAATGCTAGTACTTTAAGGGTTTGAAGGAGTCATTATGTTTTAAAAACCCATGGAGATTCTTGACTCTGAAGCCTCACAGACAGAAGCAGAAGCTGGCCAGCTTTCATGTAACTATTAGGAAGAAAAGGCAGAAGAAAACAAGGTGAAAGAAAATTAATAGAGGGTGTCTGGCACACTCTATTAATGTCCTGTTTTGGAAAAAAAAGAAAAAGAAATTCAGGGGAACGCACCCAAATGCGGCATGACCAGATCTATCACTAACTTACCTGGTTTGTATGACAGTTTAAGATAAGGGGGTTTAGCATGTACTATTGGATCAGATGCTGGTGCAAACCCTTAGCTGGATGCATTTGGGGAGAAGTCTCTTTTCTATTACAGGAAACTATTTGGTGTGAATTATTTCCTTTACAACTTCTAAACAGAATCATTGTCTCCAAGGCTTATCAAGCAGAGATCTAAACAAGCAAACTTAACCATACGTTATGCACATGCAGGAAACAAAATATGAAAGAATATATTTTTTGTTTTTTATTTTAACCTGAATGAACTTATAATTGCTAGATAGACGTAGAAATACATTAGATATGAAATAATCAGAGGAAAATAACTGCATTTTTTAGGCTGTGTAAGACTGGGAGTAAAAACGTGAATTATGGAAAAGGAATTTATCTGGAGAACACTGAAAATTTGAAGAACTTATCTTTTCACAGTTCCTGGGGAAATATATTGGTATTTTTAAAAATAGTCTTTAAGATTTGTATTTGCTGCTGGTATGGCTGCCTTATACCAATATGAGCAGTGTGTTTTATATAAGTAAGCCTGACAAGTTCCATTATTACATTGTCATTTTTCTTTCATCTTAAGAGAAGCAGACCTGACATTACTCAATTTTAATAAGAATCAACTATCTTCTTTTTGACAGTAGGCTAGTCTGTGTTAGCAATGCTCGAGAAACTTACCTGGTGAGTGGAACAAGGCTGAGAATTGAAGCTACATTAGCTCAAAAGTTTCTGAAGTATTTAGCTGGAGAAAACTGCCCTCTGATTTATGACTTCTCTGCATGTAAATTGTGAACTTATTTTTTAAGTGGTCTGATCAGTAATGTGTGTAAATAAACATTAGCCTGTGGATGGCTCATGTTTGTTCAAAACAAGTATAGTTTGGTTATTCAGTTTTTGGAATTATTCAAGCAGACCAAGTGACTGCACACCCAAGTCAAATGCTGTGGTTGCTCTTCCATGAGTAGACAACCCAAATTTGGGGGCTAAAAGCAGATGTACCTTGCAATTAGGAAAAAACAAGATTTTCTTTCTTGTTGGGCCCTAAATTGGAGTTCTCCAAGTATCACTATGCATAAAATGGTACTCAGAAGAAAAGTACTTACAAAAAGAAAACAAAGGAGGACCAGAGCAGTCTTATGGTGTAATTGGGAAAAGACAAAACAGGAGGAATTCCTTCCAAAATTCCACCGTGGCGGGGGGGGGGGGCATTTTTTCTTCTCAAATCCTTTGTAGTTAAGAGTTACCCTTGTGTTTCTTGGGCAGAAAAAATACTTAAAAACCCCTATAGGGAAGTCTTCATAATTTAAAAAACACCATATACATGAGCCATCAACAAACCGGCAGTCATTTGAGTTGTACACATTAACTTCCTCTTGAAACACTCTAATCCAGAGCAGGGGTTTTCTGTTATATCACTGCACCCGCAGTCTTCTTCCCTGGTGTAAACTGACATGCTATAGGAGATTTCACTGGAGAAACAACTGATGTCCCACATGTAGTGACAATGTGATCTGCTTTTGGAACTTAAACACCTAAGAAAACCAACTTATCCCTTGCACATGGTAGTTTCCTGTTTTGCCTGTCTGATGCTATCCTGCACTTAGGCTCTGTCCTGACAGTCCTATATACACACTCCTTTCTTTCAGCTTTCTTAAGAATTTCCAGATTCACGGAGGTTAGAATTCTGTGGCACAACTATACTCTTCCTCCAGGAGTGGGGATGAGATTACTTGATTCTTGGTTGCCTTCTTAGCCATTTCTGTGCCCAATTAAAACGTGCTGCTCATGTCTTTGTCATTCTCTACGGACTTACTTCACCCTTTGACTTGAAACATCCTGTATGTTTCCACCCACTGGCTCATCTCTTTCCATCTCATTTCTGTCCTGCTGTAGCTGGGAGTTGCTTTCACCAACGGTACAGCATCCATTTTATTTTATACCGAGAAAATATAATTTTAAAGCAGTTTTTGTTTGTTTTAAGTGCATTAGTCTACTCCAACGCCAGTGTCATTCATCCGTCTTCCAAACTAATACTTCCAATGTTCAAATATGGTGTGAAGCATAAGAAGCGAAACAAGAATTATTCTGTTTTAGAAAATGGATGCAATGTGGTTTTTCTCTGAAGGGAGATGTTGCAAGTAAGATCATTTACTAATATTGCCATAAATACACTGAAGTCAATGGAGCTGCACTGATTAACTATGCCTGCTAAAGCTCAGAGTAAAGTCCTTGTTACCATTAGTTGTGTAATTATTACCCAAGAAGGGGTCCAGAGGATGTTTTTTTACGACACTGCTGGAATGCTTTCTATTACAGAATACTAGCAAAATAAGAATCCAAAAGCAGGTATTTTAGTGTACTGCCCACTCATAACTGGGTTAACACTGTAGATAGTCTTTTCTGTCTCAGAAACACACTTTATTGCAAAACACAGACTGTTCCACAGACACTTTAAGTCAAGTGACTTAAATGTTCAAGAAAACAAATCTGAAACTCAGCTGATTTCATTAATGTTATCTTGGCAATGCTGCAGAACTGAAATGTATTCCTTACACAAGGGACCGCAGTCTGATACGCATCTGTTCTGCTCTGAAAAAAACAAAGCAGCTCCCTTTTCGCCCTGGACATCTTTTCTTTCATTGTTAAAGCAAACAGTGAACAAAATCACATAGTCTAAGAAATGCACTTGAAATTAGCATGCTACTTATTCAGTCTAATATTTTGCCATTTGCATGCTTGGGTGCTAGGCCTTTTTTGTATTTCATATAATATGCTTCAAGTACTTGCAGCAGATTGACACCTGCTTGGCACAGGTGGCACACCATTAGCATGGATGCCATGACCAAAATCTCTGTCTCCTTCAAAACACCAGAACAGAGAGCTTTCTGGAATAGCATGTTTCTCCCTAAAATCTATGGTCCTGTAATGCTATTTAAATAAACAGATGAGTGTGGCTGAAACTCTGGAATTATTTATACAAAATATTTTTGTACATGTATTTTCTCTGTACCATCTTTTACTTTCTTTGTAATTAAATTTACCTTCAGTCTCTTGCTATCTCCTGCACGCTTTAGCGTTCATAGATGAGTTAAACAATGACAAATCACTTACCTCTATTTCTCCATTCTGAAGGAATACAAGCTATCTTTTTATCATTGATAATGAATTAATAGCTGGCTTCACAGATTCTTAAATACAGGGAGGCCCGGGCAAATTTTAATTCAGACTGTGTGCGGGATAATAAAAAATTGGCATCATCAGCATAACAAAACAATCTCTTATTTCTGATAAAAAGAGGTGGGGAAGAGGGAGGTGATTGGTTTTCTGCGCATGATTTTGAGTGGAGGTGTAGCCATCCTGGGAAGTTTAGCTCCGAACATAGGAAACTGAATTTGCAACTTGTTCACGGTATGCTCACAGATGGCCAGTCCTGATTTGGAGCACTTCTACTAAGAGAAGTGAGGAATCACAGGATGCTATGAATAATAAAAGAGCCATAGCATTTATGCAAACAGCCAACCTCAGTGTATGGCAGCACTCATAAGACAAGTAATACATGAAACGGGAGCACACTGTAGATAACAAAATAGACATCCTGATAGCCTAAAAAAAATTTTATATATATATACATATATATAAAATGTTAGTTATTAAAACAATAATATACACTGTGGGTGTGCTGTTTGTGCCAATGGATCTGTCCCTGACTAAAAAGAGATGTAAATAATTTTATAAAAATCTAATGTCAATATAGAATGAGTTTCAGATTTCCCTCCATAAAACCGGGCTTAATTTTTATTGCTTGGAAAACATATCCTGGTGGCGGTGAAACTTCAAAACACTCTTGGAAATGTTAGACATTTCATTTATGGCTAGCATCCTAACCAAAATTGTAAGATAACAAATGGCCAAGATAAAACATGAAAAACACTTCACTTTTTTTAAAATCAGAGTACCTTCCTATTTCCATTCTAATTCAATCTCTCATTGAATAAAGATTACAGCTTTGTATAAAAAGTATTTATGAGCAATGTCTGGAAGAAAACCCAGGTTTTTCCTCAGCGCTGTTGTTGTAAGTGGATTTGAATTGTCAGAGAAACAGTTGTAATCAAAGCACTGAAGTAAGTATAGCTAACATTTTTTTACCATTCCTGAATACCAAAGTATTAGAAAAAAACCAAACCAGAATTAACCCTGGCAGTAAATTGATTTCTAGCTTAGTATATTATTCAATCTTTAATTCTCTTGTCAAGGAAGTGGTTGAAAATATTATATCACGTCAAATGTTCACCACCACAAGCCAGAGTATTACCACAATAAACTAACTACATCCAGTATCTCTAAATTGCAAGGCAAAGGTTTTTTTATTTACTTTGCTGCTCTCCAGAGGGCAGTTGCCAAACATGACTGCACTGCATTTGATAATAATAATACTCTTGAAAAGCAGTGTTTGAGAGGTGAAAGTGTATGAAGCAGTCCACACTATGGTTCCGATTTCAAAGACTTGCTTTTATTTTCAATCACATACGTAGAGTAGTTATTCATACAGAGAAACTTTAAAATCTTGAGTGTCTTTTTGGTTCTTCCTTTTAAAAAAATATAATTAGTTCAGGATAGGAGACATGGGTACGTCATTTCCTGAAATTATTATACTTTTCTGAAAAGTCTGGTGGTGGTTGGAGTTGAAATTCAGGGAGCAGAGAAGGGGATGGGACTGTCAGATTCTTAGACCACACTGCTGTAGAGAAACTGCGCATTTAACTCCTCCTCACACCAGAACAAAATCAGTCACAATTAGTACAAAAAAAAAAAAAAGCCAAACCCACTTGAGCTGCTATTTATTAGTTATTTTACAGAAAATAATTACATTTATTCTCAGCAGTTAAACAGCTTCTTTCTCCACCTCCATCTGTATACAAGGTTTCACCTTGATTCTGACCTCCTTATTCAGCCAAATCTCCTCTTAGACAGTGAAGGAGTTTTTGCCTGAATGAGGGATACAGCCTTGGACCTGTGTGTGTGTGTGTTTTAAAGGAGAATGTACACCTAGGGTCTGCAGTGCAGGAATGACTGCAGCAAGTACCTGAGTCTCCCTTTCTTACTGAGGTCCTAACTCTACACCGCTGTGGCATCCATGACTGAGATGAGAAGAGCGTAATGCATCACACTAGTAAACTCTGCCCCTACAATGTTTTTGTCTTGAAAGGGGAGGATGAGATTTTAGTGAGTCAATAACATGGAGGGAAAGGGTTAAACTTTAAAGGGTACTTTAAAGGATAAAAGTACACCACCCATACTTTCATCACCATCATGTTAGTTCTTTTAATTGCTATTTTAAGTCCTGTTCAGTTGAAGAATAGTAATTTTCTTTCCCAGCCTTAGGAGCTGCCTGCCTTAGTCTTTTAAGTTTGAAACTATCTGAATAGGTAGGTCGGAGCCATGTGAGTTACTTAGAAGAGGTCTCCCACGGGCAAACCAAAGACTAGTTCTTAGCCTGTGTGACAATAAACATTCCAGTTCACATTACTGAACCTCAGGGAAAACATCATGCGCCAACTGAAGCAAAATGTACAAGTTGAATTATTTGACATCAAAGGCCACAACCCCCAAACCAGCAATTGCTCTCAGAATACCATGCAGAAACGGAGAAGTCCTCCTTGTACAGAGAGGAATGATGAAGAGTCCACTGCTTCTCTGCAATGCAAAACCAGCATGCCTGTATTCGTATGGTGGGACAATGTGCTGACCATCCCCAGCTCTCCATTCTTCCCTACTCTGATGAGCGTGTGTGTGGGTGTTTCAGGGGTAATCTTACACGAGGTTACAAAAGCCTGATGCTCCAACAGCACATATGGTCTTGAACCGACTTCTGACCAGGGCTGAAGGTGAAGTTCTGATTTGTTTTATTTACAACCATTTGCCTACAGGGAGACTGTTTCCAGTTAGCAGGTATTGCTTTGTTCTACTGCGCTCATTAAAGTTGGTATATCCTAAAAGAGTGATGACTGTAACCAGCATGGCTGTAATTCATGAGTTCAAAACTCTGAACACAGCGTCAACAACCGAATTGCTTATAGTGTCAGAGCTGTTTCAACCAGCTGCTCAGCAGTCCGGTAGCATATCAGTTCATTAGTGTTCGCTATTCGCACAGCTTGGCTGAAACGATTGTCCCACATTCTTAACAACCTGCTTTATTTTCTTTCAACATAAAAAAAAAATCCTAAAAACATCCAATGCATTCTCACATAAAGACTTGAGTAATTGCAAAAAAAGCCACTACAGTAGATTAATTTGTTACTACTACTGAGACAACTGTATTCCTCAGTAGATAAAAGAATGAAAGGACGAGAACATAAAATATCCTCTGCATTGCAGTGCCCTGGGGGCAAGTCTATGGCCGCATTTCAGTGTTGTGTTGTAACAAAAAAAAAAAAGAAATCTACTGTGCCAAAATGTTTCCAGGGATATTTCCCCCAAACACCACACTAATTTAAATCAACTGCTGCCTATATACATGTCATTTACTTTCCTGACTAGCCTTTGAACATATTAAGCATTGCGATATGACTTCCTCACACATACATAGCACACATAGCAGGTAATTCATACCTGAAGAAACACCTGATAGAAACTCATTGCCTGAGACAGGCCTTATGGGATTCTGTTTTACAAAAAATTTGGTAAGGAAATATTTTCCATTTAGCCTGGTGAATTAATTGCAATTTTTCAGTTAGATGCTGTGTTGTTATTGCTCTGACTGTTCTTCCACTTAATGCTCTTTTGTGAAGAAAAAAAAATGCTTGTGTGCACTTACTATATTATGTAGCTGTTCCCTGCATATTAACTGTACATCACCTACACCATCAAATCAATGAAAATATTAATTCCCTGCATGCACTCACTATGAAGTGCAAAGTCATTAGCTCCTCACAGCAAGATTGCAATTTTGATGCAGAAACATTTTTTCTTTGCTTGTAATACACTTCTTATAGGCAATGTAGCAGGAATTTGGATGTAATCATCATTTTAAGTGACTCCTCTGACAGTGAAATGAGAAATGTTGTAATTACTGAATGCCATTTTCTTTAAGAGCTCATTTCCTGAGCTGTTGGAGTAGCCCCCAATAAATAAATGCACTAGAGCTTAAAAACAGAAGATAGAAACTGTATCACTTGGGTAAATTAATGTTTTCTAAAATGTTATAATGTTTGCTGTGTGTGGGAGCATCAGGTTCAATTGTATAGATCTAAAGGAAAGTTTAGCCTAAAGCAGTATTACTCACAATAGTCATGTGCGATTTCTTTCAACTTCAGTCTGCCACTCCTGACTGTTTCCATTGCTAAAGAAGTTGTGATAGAGATAAGGACTAATTAATATTATGACAAGGTTGATGTCTCTGTAGTTTGGTGGTACTGGTGAGACCCCACCTGGAGTACTGCATCCAGCTCTGGAGCCCTCAGCACAGGAAAGACATGGACCTGTTGGAGCAGGTCCAGAGGAGGGCCACAAAAATGATCCAAGGGCTGGAGCACCTCTTCTATGAGGACAGGCAGAGAGAGCTGGGGTTGTTCAGCCTGGAGAAGAGAAGGCTGCGGGGAGACCTTATTGCAGCCTTTCAATAATTAAAAGGGGCTTCTCAGAAAGATGGGGGCAAACTTTTTAGTAGGGCCTGTTGTGACAGGACAAGGGGTAACGGTTTTAAACTAAAGGAGGGTAGGTTTAGACTAGATATAGGGAAGCAATTTTTTATGATGAGAGTGGTGAAACACTGGAACAGGTTTCCCAGAGAGGCTGTGGATGGCCTGTCCCTGGAAACATTCAAGGTCAGATTGGATGGGGCTTTAAACAACCTGATCTAGTTGAAGATGTCCCTGCTCACTGCAAGGGGGTTGGACTAGATGACCTTTAAAGGTACCTTCCAACCCAAACTATTCTAGGATTCTATGATTGTTCATGCATAACAAGGCAGATGTTACTACATTACACACCACACTGGGCATAAGACTCATCAGTCTCCAAAGAAAGGAACACAGAAAACAGAGTCAATGACAGATTCAGATATCATGGCAATCTTTTTTTTAGGAAACAGTAACCATTACAGATGTGTAACTACTTTTTTTTTCCCAATTTCACTATGTGCCTTTCTTTTTTTAATCTAGAGTACCTTAGCAAGTATACATGGAATGGCTAGAGAAAGCCCATACACCATCAGGGCAGAGTCCACCAAAGAGAAGTCCTCAGAGAACAGGAAACAGAGATTGGCAACATCTTCCTGCCTGGGAATTGTTTTGTGTTAAATATAGCAACTGAACCAGAAAAAAAGTTCTGCGCAGATTCCAAAAGGTACTGTGGTTAAATCAGAAAGCTCCATCTTGTTTTTAATATTACCAGAAATTGAAGGAAGGCATATTTAAGGTATGGTTCAGAGAATGCCTTTCTGTTAAAGTGGACATAAAAAGAAAAAAAGAAAACACCTAGAGCAGAGATTTGCAGAGAAAAGAACTTAACACAAAACAATTTCCCAGCATGATAGTGTTGTCCAACTGTACTGCTGTCTGATGGCTGAGCTATCTAAAGGGAAGAGAAATCTGCTTACATAGCATGTCTATTTGGACATATCTTTGTATGCTCTGTTAGAAGAAGTTTTCATTATGTAATTTCAAGTTGGACACAGACCAGACAGTTGAAAATTCATAAAAGGCAATTGCCTAAATTCTTTGTAGCCTTTTACTTCCAGGACTTCAAATAGTTTTGAAGAGATCGATAGTAGCCAAATCTACCCACACCCCCAATCAGTTTAGCACCACCATCATCCACCCCTCAATTCAGCTCATTTGACCATCTTTCTTGTCATCCCCTGCACTACGGGGAATGATTTGCACACATTCATACACAAAATTTATTGGAAAACGAAGAAAAATTAACGAAAACTTACTGAAAATGTAGAATTATGCTTTGTCCAAGAAACGCTCCAGACCATCAAGTACCCGATGAACTGTCCAGGGTCAGTCTGGCTGGAGAAGAAACGTAACAAGCAGATGATTTACAGGCTGAGGGGTTCGCTCCATTTTGCTCTTCCTGGAGCCTTCAGCACATTTTTGCCTTTAGGTGGCACTCTTCACCTGTATCGTGCGTCTTCCTTATTGAAGAGAGGTGTGTCTACACAGCTCTGCAATACCACATTCAGAGGAGTAAGATGAGTGCAACATTCACCTGAGATAAGGGATCTGATCTCACACAGACCAGAAGCTGGAATAACCATGGTTGCCTTCCTCCATTAGCTTTAAAAAACTCTTTGCACTGCACACTCTAATTTTTTAAACTTTTTTTTTTCCTCCCTAGTTACTGGATGGTCCCATGAATTGGTTGCAACACAGTGCAAATTAAATGTGGAGTCACAGTCCCTCTGGATTTGGTGTTACATAACAGTGGCAGTGAATTTCTGCAGTACATATGAGTGTTTACGTTTGCCTCTATGCTAACTGCTTAAAAACCCAATGCTAAACTCAATGGAGAGCTTGGTTATCCTGTCAATTTGCTCATGCTGTAATTATGGCCAAAAAGGGAAATGAAAACTTCTTTCATGTATTTCAGAAATCACATGACACTGTTGGCAAATGCATCATTTTAGCAATACATGCTATAATTTTTTGCCGTGTCCATTAACCCTGTCTTCTGCTTGTGACAAAACGGAGTCAGAAAGCTAAAACTGATGAGTACAACTGTACTGAAACCTGTCCAGCATTCCCCCACTGACCCACCTGCAGTCAGCAGCATGGTACTGTGTTGCAGTGTTGTTCAAGGAGATGTTACTTTTCTCCTTTCTAGTGAAAAAAAGATGAGAGGTCTGCACAGTGCCAAAAAATCAGTGTTTTCCTTTATGCAGAGAATCACAATAATCCTTCAAGTAACTGACATTTCAGAAAGACATACACTAAAAATCTCAGAGGACTCCTGCTCTGAGACACAGCTATGCATTCTGAGCTGTACATGGCATTAGGCTTTTGAAGAAGAATTTGGACAATGTTCTGGCTGCCTGGAACTCTGAAATTCAATGGTATTCAGACATGAAGTTTGATTCCTGGAATACTTCTCATAATGATCATTAATTTTAAAACCAGAGCTTCATCCTTCAGTCCACTCAGCTATGTGCTGGGCCCTAGAGTACTTCCAATTTTACTGAAGAGAGCTTTTGTACATACTCTGAATTTATCTGTGTTCAAACCCTGTTAATTCTGGATTGAGGCTGACATTCTAAGAAAGAGTCTCCATTCTCCCCTGAACACCTACATCCACAAATCTTTCCCTGAAAGGCAGACTTCTCTCTGGAAAACAGGTGTGGGGTGGGCATATTGAACAGGACCCGATGGTGACATACCTCCTGGACTTTTACTTCTACTGTTAAAGTACTTTGGGTAATTATTCATATAAAAAAGAAGAAAACTAAAAAATGAACAGTTACTCTAGCTGTGATTTAGCATTCTGATGAGAACACTTAAAATACATACTTTCCCTTCTAAGATAATGCAACTGAACTGAAAAGGTAAGTCTACTCCAGGAGCAGGAATATCATCTAGAGAATGCTGAGGACAAATCCAGCAAAGCATGGATCCCAGACACAAAAATTCCAGAGGTAATCTTTCTGAACATTTGCTGATGACAAATCAAGACTTAAAGAAGTTTTCATTGTATCTACCATCAACTTCTTAATCACTAACACAGTTTAATCTTGTAACATCAGACTACCTAGCTAGGGTAGTCATACCCTGTATGACTAGGTCAATACCTTAGCTAGGGTAACAGCAGGAAGGGATCATTTTGCAGCTTTTTACCTCATCCGCACATTAAACCATAATTGTTCTGGAAAATGGAAGGTGTATTTTGTTGCAATGGCTACTTCTTTGTAATTTCTGCCTCATGAGTTTGTAAGAATCAAAGAAAATTCCCCTTATTCTCCAATGTTAGATGTGAAGTAGAGGTGGGAATAATTTCACACATTTCAAATTTAGCCCAGAGAAACATTAAATGCCCCCATTGTTAGTTCCATGCTGATGATGCAAGAAGGGCTAAAATCTTCTAGACAGCAACAGTCAGCCACTCCCTGTAATGGGACTTACTTAACAAAAGCCCCAGTCTATCCATTAAATAGATGTATTCAGAAAGAGCGCTATTTTCTCCAGGACCCTAATTGCTATTCCATATGTAAAGTGCTCCTGGAAAGTGGACAGAACATCATATTGAAACATCAGGAAACAAATAACACTTACTCCTTCCCAGCAATCGATTTCAAAATAAGACAAATACATTAAGTAATCAGTATTAATTTAACCACATAAAATTCCTCCCCGGCTCTTCACAGTTTACTGATAATCATGTTTTCTTGGAGGCACAGCAGATTTGCAATTCAGGCTCCAAGCTATACCATTAACAGAGGGTTTGGGAGAGCATGTTGAAAAGGAAGATAATCTCAATCTTTATCTGTATGTACCTGAGGAGAGTCCCAGTCACAGGGCAGTGAATAGAGCCTGCAGAATTATTGCATTCTAAGCATCAGCACACACATAGAAACAGAGCCAAAACTGAACAGCCTCCCCTAGAAGGTTCCACAGGAGAAGCAAAACTTCAGCTCTGCCATCAAACTAGAAAGTGACTCTCACATGCAGATTACAACAGCTATACATACTCTAAGGGGACTGTTAACTGGTCTCAGTGCTTTTAAATGGGCCTCACACCATCATAGTGAATGTTCATCAGTTTGAGCACAAAGATGACCTTCATCCCATTCGTTTGCCTCACAAGGGAGAGGGAGGGGGAGTTTTGCAGAGGCGCTCTGATCTCCTTCCTTCAACTCTGCTTCAGCACAGACGATTCCATTGATTTGCTACAGCTCATCAGTGTGCAACACATACTCCCCCTTACCAAACAAGAGATGTTTAGGCCATCATGCAAGCTGACTGAAGAAGAATTCCAAGGCTGGTCTGTTGCTACAAAAGGTGCTTCCGCTGAATACCAAGGAGCATGATAAGAGACAGACCCGTCCTGTTCAAATACAACTTCAAGTTCTCTGGAATTTAGGACGCTGGATTATTTGAAGCTAAATCACAGTTACAGCTTCAGATCTGGATTCAATGATGTGTAAATCACTGAAATATGGTCATAAAAATTCTGACTCCTGAAAAGGGCAAAATTCTCGAAAAAAGACGAATCTTCAATTGTCTCAAAAGGTACCCAGTAAAACAAAAAAGATGGTCCCTATCTTTCCCATTTTGCAGTAAGAATCACAAAGCCAGAATTCCCTAGCTACTGCAAATTAGAGGTTTGTATTAGATGTTGTAGCTTAGCCAATCTCTGTATATACAAACTGGGAGAAGACAAGACCTTGAATATTGTCCTGTTTTAGCAAGTCAGAGCAAGAGTATCAGTTCTGCACAGTATGTTTGAAATGGCATTTAAGTACCAACAACTGTAAGAATTTTTTTCTTCACACTGCTTAGAAGGTGCTTTCATTCATTCTTTTCTGTAACTAACCCCCTTCAAATTGTTTTGACAGAAAGCTGTTTGTGATTTTTCTTTTCATCTCTACACATGATAAATCCAAACATAAAAATGTCCTTTGTGTATTATGGTTTGACTTGCTTGGAAATATAATGGGCAGAGATAGCTTGTGCAAGAACTGAGAAAAACAGTGATGTTTTCCAAAAGGCAGCACCTCTCTCCTTTTTGTTTGTTTTTTACTTGGGAGTGAAGTGTGTTCAACTTTGTGCAAAATCAGTCCCAAATAGTAACTGCAGTTGGTAGGGTGGTTTTGGGTTTTATTGTTTTGTTTTGGGTTTTTCTCTGTTGTTGTTGTTGGCTTGACTTTGTTTTACATTTTTTAATGGGGGAAGAGATGGGAGAGGGACTAGGTTTTACTTGGCAGGCTTTCTTCATTCTGTCCAGTCATGCAGTCATTTTTTCCCCAATATTTTTAGGCAGTCAACCAGAGGAATGAACTCTTAAGCTACTTAAAGACAAAATGTCTGAGTCTCATATGCATTAAGATCCCTTTACATTTCTGTAGCACTGTAAATGCTTCTGAAATGAATGATGGTATACAGGAATAAGCCTATGAAGCACATCAGAAGGACCACTAACTGGATTTTGTAATCCTGGCAACTTCCACATCTTTACATCTTTATCTGTGTCCCCTAGCAAGTGCTGAAGGAAAAGAAACAAGAAGCCAGGAGAGCTGTACAAGCATACTTTGTATCTTCTTCATTGATACCCTTCATGCCATTCAAATATAGGACTCCGGAATACACTATTTTAATTAGCAAAGCTTGTTTTAAAGTAAACAACACAAACACTCCTTATAGAACAGTCACAGTCTCCCCTGCTAAACATACAGGCTTTTTGGCAAGATCACATTCAAACAGCATGAAATTCACCCCCGTGCATGGCCCCCCAGAAGGCCCTCGCACTGCTTTAATTACCACTTAGCTGCTCCGGTTAGGAGCGAGTAGTTTGTGGGATAAGGACCAAGGTTCACTACAACTTTCCTCCAAAAAAAAGATGGTCCAAATCCACATCTGTAAAGATCAGCAGTTTTACCACTATAAGGTCATAAAGGTGTAATATAGGCGTCATGCATAGAGTAAATACCATGTTTCAGTTGAGTCCTGTCCCTGCATGACTTTGAGCCCCTGTGAAAGTACAGATGCACAACACACATGTAGTGAAGCCCTCGATCAATATGGTTTGCTGTGTTGTGCTCTTTATTGGGAACACTGCAAAGTCATTCAACCGACAGGAGTCAAGACAGCAGTGAGAAGAGTATCCTCAGGAGGAAGCTCTGACAAGATTCCTTTTGACACATGGGAGAACATGAGATTCCCATCTTAGTTCAGTAATTGCTAAACAAACAGAAATCAGAAATCATTGATGCGACATTGACCCCTAAAACACTGATGACTGAGGCCCTGTTATCCCCTGTACTACACACAGGGAACAACAGATGGTCAAAGGAAAACAGGGTAAGAACAAAACAATATGGCAATAAGGTTGGTTCTTTAACAAATGTCACTACTGCAGTCCATTTACGCTGACTGACACTGGTTGTTCTTTTCAGCTATAACTGCGCAACAAAATCGGGCATGTCTCATCTTCCAGTCTTGATACTGAACTGTTGCTGTTGTTGATTTTCTTTTGTTGGTCAAGTTTTTTGGTTTTTGTTTGTTTTTTTTTTTTTCTTTTTACATCTACGTTTATCAACACTGATACATTACAGATCTTGTTAGTTATACTTTGAAGTCTGATCATGCAGAACTACAGGCAGGTGCAACTTAGATCTTATTACAGGATGGACATGGCAAGGTGAACAGTTGTTTTTGCTAGTTAAGATCTGGAGCTTTGTTACTGTTGTGGCATAATGTATACTGGCCATAAGTCCCACTTACTCAGTTTACTAAATATACATGATTCTATATGTACACTGAAACCTCCAGCACCCTCCTTTTCAGCACGTGACTGACTTAGGAAAAGGTCAGAGGTCAACCATACGTAGGCATACAGCCGCCTTACTGTAAAAGACTTAACAGAAACAGCATGTTGGATTATTACATATTAGTTACAGAGGAAGGAAAAAAAATCAATACAGCTATTTACATTATAAATATCTTGCTTTCCAGAAGACAAGAATGGCCCTGTTCAGTGAAAATTAGCAAAAGAGACAGGCTTACCTGTCTGAAATAATAAGCATGGTAGGAATACATTTATTTCCCAAACTGACTGTGTCTTCCTTCAATATGTGCTTTTCAGCTTTTCACTCTCAGGTAAAAAGGCACCATTAGCCTCAGTTGAAGTTTTTCAACATTCTTTTGTCAAATCAAACCCTCTTTAAAACTCAAACTTGCCATGGGTCAATGAGCCTGAACAGAAATTAAGTTAAACAGTTCACCTCTTGCAATCAATAGTTAATTTAAAAAAAACCCAAAAAAAACAAAAAAACACAAAAAGAAAAAAAGAAAAAAAAAATCAGGCCACACTGGCAAGTTCCTAATACACTAAGCAGAATTCCACTAAATTCCACTGGACAGGTCTGTTTTCCAGCTCATCAGTGAAGATGACACATTCACCATCCCCCGCTTCCCCCAAGCATCTTACTAATTAAGACATTACATACTTGTGGAACATTCAAACCTCACACCACAATGATTTTCTTTTTTTGTGTGTGTGTGTGTGTGTGTGTGTGTGTGTGTGTGATAAAGATCACCTTGAGTTTGCAACTTGTTAACTGTGTCCTTTGTAAAGTGGTGGAAGTTCAAATAAGCACAGCCATCAGATTCTTGAAGATGCGTGATTATGTTACAGTTACACTCTTTATCCACACTGAGAACTTGGGTCAAATACGACTAGAACACAGGTTCTAAAAATCACATCTATATGCACACCCTCTTTCCTACACACACATAGGGAAACAAAGAAAAACAAAAGCCTAAGCTTAAAAGTGAACCACTAACTCAGACTTTTTTGCCGGACTATTAAAAGTCTAATTCTTCCCTGCAGGTTTTCTTTCATATTGCTCTCCCTGGAAGCACACAGAGTTTGTTGCAAAATACCTTTTTTGTTTGGTTGGTTTTGCATGTTTGAATTCACACAAAATTTTAAAATCTCAATAAGCATGAAGAAAGAAATATAGATAGATCTGAAACTAAAATAATTTCTGATCCTTTGAAATACTGCAAAGCTTGTAATATAAATAAGCTAACCTTGGGTATTAAACGTTATTTTGAATTAAAATATTCCAATTACATTTTACAGTGATTTCACCATACTCAAAACACATTTTTCCTTTTTTTTTTTTTTAATTAAAAAATTGGGAGATTTGCTGAAACTGACTCTCTCAGGCAGTTCTAAAACAGACTATTAGCATATTTTTCATGAGAAAATATGTTAGTAGAAAAGAAATCACTGGTGTTCACTGACAAACATTAGAATACAATCCAAATCAGTTAAGTAGCACTACTTTAGAAAACTTCTAAAGGCCCTGCAACAAGTCTAATTTCTTCAGTATCGTTAGCCCGAAGTTTGATGGTAAACCATAAATATGAATCTATTCTTGGTTATAAGTTTAGAAGAGTGATATAGTGACATGGTCTTGTGTAATCTCTGGAGGCCAATGTCATGCAGGAACTGATGATTTCCAGAGGTAAACCATCAGTGCATTAGGGAACTACCTGATCAGGCTTTCTGTAGCTTTTTTTTTTTTTTTTTTTTTGACACATTACAATACTTGCACTCCAGTTTAAGCTGTGTTTTATATAATGCAAGCTTGCTAAGATTCCTGAACCTATCTGTGCCACGGAATTCTAGATAGATAGTATGGGAGGATTATCAACCACAATGCAATTCACATATATCAGTGTGTGACCAACTCAAATATCTGAACTCTCTAAAGATCTATTACATTTTAATGGAATATAGTCAAAACTCACAAGATACTCTTCCAGCTACCAAGTCAGTATCTGAAGACCGATTTTAAAAATAACAGAAAATTTTGGATTGAAAACATGAATGACCTTGCATCAACTTGAAGTAAATCAATACCTCATCCTCATTTAAACTAGTCAGTGAGAAGAAAAACAGAGGAAGGGTCTTTTAAGAGCAATTCTGACTTTTTTTTTTCTTTTTTAGTTTCTCATACTAACCAGAAGTACTCCATCTGAAAATAAAGCAGGAACATTGTGCAGCAACTTTCCTCTCTACCTTCTCAATGCTATTTTTTGCAGCTAGTGCTCTGAGCAGCCACTGATATAATTAAGATGCTTCTGCCATTTTCCCCACCCTGCTGATGGCTATCTACGTGACTGAAGTAAGCCACTTGGGACAGAATTTCTTCGGGTATTCAGGCACTTAAGATACCAATAGGCTCTTAGGCATATTTTCAAAAATACCAAGGTGTCCAGCTGCCATTCATAATGATGGAAGATATACCACTTCTGGCATAGGCTCTCTGATTGCTCCTTTAGTGCCTAAATACCTTGGAACATCTGTCATAGATCTCTGGCTTCCCAATTTCCTACATCTCTGCAGTGGTGGCAATTATGCTTACAACTGCAAACCTCAGAGAATGAAGTGAAAATTGTTACTCAAGTACTATTTAGTAACATTTGAAACAGAGGTAGATTTAAAAGATCACTGGCAAGAAAAATAAGAAAAGCATCATTATCAACCTGAACAGAATCTTGGAATGAAGGGGAATAGAAGAGAAGGGTATCAAAACTTCTGGAATCTGAAAGAAATTCTTTTTTAACCTTAAGACAGCTACAGAACATCATCACTGCAATCTTTTATTCCAGAGTACATGCATTCTTGTATGGTATCAGTTGACAGCACCAACTTCCTGACACAAAGCAAAACAAAGGATATTATTCCTGTTCAATGGTCACTACTTCAGGCTCGACATACCAGAATTGTAAAGAACTATTGCTTTTCTTCACTGATGGCTTTTTTCTAGTGTCCAATGTGGACAGCCCCAAGTCTCCTCCCCCAGACAGAGCTTCACATAAAGGAGACTAACTAATTTGAGGACAAAAAGAGATGCAGTAATTCTTTCAGGCCTCATTTCAGCAAGGCACTTAAGCACATGGTGATGTCAATTGCTGTTGAGCAAAGGACAGAAGCACATGCTAGTTAAAATTATGTATGCATCCCTATAGTCTCCATTAAATGTACAAGCACTCGTGCTTAGCGGAATCAGGGCTTCTGGGAATAAAGCTATAGAACTTCGGTGTTGTGGGTTCATTTAGCGCCAATCACTAGGACATCTTTCATGGCGACTGGTTCTCCACCCAGCACTCACGAACCCAAACAAGACTGAATTATACCATGGGACTAAGAGCACATTTTTTTTTTGGCTTCGACAGATGAAACATGGGAGATCTGTAAGCATCCATCTACTATAAATGGCTTCTCTGCTATTGCCTATGCCGCATCTCCATAGAATCACTGGCAATGAACTGTGATTACTCCAAGTTTCTACAGTCTACATTTGTGGTATTTTTGCAGTTTCTCTTACATACAGCTTTGCCTCTTAAGACACTTTTTGTTTTGTTTTGTTTAAATAACACACCCAAATGGTGCACACTAAGGAATGTAAAGCAGATACTAGTTACCTGAATATTGTTATTAATATATATCTGTGGTGAATTAAATCTGGAGGTGATACATTTCATTATTGCTAAGAAGTCACCCTTGGTGTTATTGCCTTCATATCTACAGAGCATTGCTGTCTACCTTTCAATACTTTTATGATTATTGGCTTTGAAGTGAGAGTTACATTACTCAACAATGACTTGATGTTTCATGGCTTAAGAGAGAATATTGCTAAATATTTTTAGCAGTAGTAAATTATTGCTTTTAAAATTACTGCTCTGAGTTTTCAGAACATTATCAACCTAATTTTATTCTCAAAAAGATTTCCATAAAAATCTACCAGAAATATACCTGGGGAAAAAGACCATTTCCTACAGCAATTCTGAGACAGCTCAGACCTACCAAGTCTGAAATTACTTTCTATCCACTTAATTTTTATCTTCTCTCCTCCTCACACTGGAGAGAAGTTTTTTTCTTTGCTTTCTTCCCTTTGAACAAAATCTGACTTGATAGTCAATTTTTTCTCCTGCCACAGAATGACAGACTTGTAAGCCACGTAACAGAACAGTCCTTTTTGGTCTTGTTTGGAATAAAACAATCCATTTTGGTAGAATTTTGAATACATAGAATTAATGAATTTAAAATATCCAGTAATATATTCTAGAAAGTTTCTCTCTTTGACATTTGGAAAAGCGTTAAGAGTATGTTTTAGCTCATTTCAGTTTACATGGCACACTTTGGTAAGAGGAGCGATGACTCAGATTTTAGTTAGTTTCCAACTCTGGCAATGATGACCTTGCAGTGGAAAATGCTAATTGCTGTTTTGGCTAGAAAAACATTCAGTTGTTCTGAAATTCTGTGTGGAGTTTTGCCAAAAACACTTGCTGTTACTTACCACTGGGAATCTTATGTATTATTACCTGGTAAAATCAATTTGATATTCAGTCACTGTTAAGTTCTTTAGAACTTGTCAAAACTGCCTAAGATCCCTGATTGTGACCCTTTCAGCCCAGCGCACTAGCTGATTGATATCCTCTGCTATTACTTAGAATATAGGAATACTAGACTCATGCACTCTATGGTTCTTTTCCACATAACACAGCTGATAAAACTTCCTGGGGAGTCAGATGATTTGTCACAAGCAAATGAACAGCCAAAAGCACCAGGAGAAGGCCTGTTCTCTTAGTAGTGGAGGTCCCTGCAAGGGAACGATTTAAAGGGAAAACAACCTCTAAACCGCAAACATACACTGAGAGGGAGTGGGCCGCAAATATCCTTTCTCTATTTAACCTAGTAAAGATCTAGATGTAAAATAAAAACAAGTTGTTGCATGTCCTTTTGATCATAATCTACCCATTCCCCAGCCCTGTCATACCTCCTAACATACAAGCATACATGTAATTCATAGTAGCGAGCCTATCTATGAACTAAGATGAAAACTCACTTAACATTGACAGGAAGAGTTGCTTACTGAGATAAATCTTTCTGGGCTTAGATTTGCATAAGAAAACCTTCATTCTTGTTCCTGTAGCTTGCAAAGATACCTGTGCTTCCTTCTAACCTGGTTTTAGCTTGGCATATCTGCTCTAAAAATCAGAACAATTCTTAACATTCACAAACAAACATTTTCCTGTGAAGCTCTGTGGCTTCTTCTTTCAATACAAACTGGTTATTATTTCAAAATATATATACAACTCTCAGCAGAAATTTTGGTGCTACATCTTCAAGTGTCTGAGGGAGCCACAGTATGATGTGGTTATTTACACTTCCACAAATCCTCACACAAGGTATGCAATCTCATCAACGAACAATAGAATATACACTGGTAATATCACATATGTAGTTACGCAGTTCACCTGAAACGGGCCATTTAGTTGTGAAGTGCACAGTAAGTACGTATGCAGATGTGCGTGTTCCTATAGGCACAAAGCTGCATACACTGCCAGAATTCTATTGGCACGTGCGTGTATGTGCTATTCGTATATGAAGAAAAATGCATGTATATCTCTATCTGCCTCACTGGGCAGAAGACAACAGAACAGAGAGTAAAGGCAGATATACACTTGTATGTTTGAGAGTGGCTACTGCACACCTTGTCATGCCAGTGTGAAAAGGACAGTTGCAGGTTGCTGGTTTTGCAGCCGTTAATTTTACATCTTATGGGGAGGGGGTAAAAAAAAAAGGATTTTTCAGTTCCTTGTTTTTTTCCCCCCAGTAAGCATCATTGGAAGAAGACCAAAGCAGAGCAACTATAAGTTAAATATACACTTGAGCTTAGCTGCATTACATAACTCTGTAGGAGAAGCAGGCTGAAAAGATTTTTTTTTGTTTGTTTTGTTTAAATCTTTGTATTTTATTTCTCTTCCTTTTCATCTCTTAACTCCTGTTAATTTTTCCTCCTAAATTACATCATCCTCTGAAGAACGCTGGGTTTCGCAGGCAGGCGGCTAGTCACCTGCAACAACCGAGGGGTCCTGCAGAAGCTTCCAGGCTGCTGTCCGTGTCAGACGCCAGTGTTTGATCCGTGGACATGGATGAGATGTCGTTGACAGATGAGGATGGAGGGAGGCTTTCACTGCTGTTCACTGCTGCACCTGTGCTACGAAAATGAACACCAACGTGATTAAACCTGAAACCCCAGAACTTCGCACAGTTTAAAGAGCAAAGGATACTTACCCTGTGGCAACAGGCATGTAAGTACACATGCCATTTTAAACAATGGCAAACATTAGCAGAAAACAGGCCATACAAACTTTAGGCATTGGATAATATTAAATATTTTACGGCAAACATTAGCAGAAAACAGGCCATACAAACTTTAGGCATTGGATAATATTAAATATTTTACGGCAAACATTAGCAGAAAACAGGCCATACAAACTTTAGGCATTGGATAATATTAAATATTTTACCAGGAAATTCTCTCCCTCAACAGTCTACTTTGAAGAGGTATAGCTCATATTGTATCTCTCACTCCGCTTCTTTCTAGCCTTCTTAGACTTATGAAACACCCAACAATCAGATGCCTGCTAGGATCACACAGGCACCAAGATGATTAAAAAAACCAACCCAATCCTCCATACTCTCTCAAAAAATCCCAGTTTTCTTCTAAGTAGTTTAGTAGAATGGGTGGCATCAAATCACCTAGTGGCAATGCAGAGAAGATGGCTGTGGGGGAGGCAAGGCTGGTTTCTTTCTCTTAGTCAAGGACTAGGTGACTAAGCCCAGGACTTCAGTTGTGCCAGTATTTTTGTGCATCTAAGTTTACCTGTCCTCTGTAAAATGACGATAGCACTAGGTATTATCCAAAAAAATCACTCTGACTTTGTGAAACAAAGAATGTACCTTCATGAGATTATCATTAACAGGACTGAACATTTATCACATCCCTGAATATTATCAGAAATTATCTGTCCTATAAATGCAGATAACTGTGCGATAAATACAGAGCCACACGAAGAATGTATTTATCGTGCACCTATGACTGCTCAGCTGTCATTGCCAATTAACCTCAGCTCATACTTAAGTTCTCAGAGTAGCAAACAACAGTTCGATTGTATTTTTTTCCACCGAAATTTCAGGCAACATTTTGTTGTTCTCCTTCCACCAAAATTAACACTGTCTACACTTTGAGAGGGGTACATTAATTTTCATTAAATATTCATGACAATAAAATATGTGATTTTGCATGATATTGTACAGCTGGAAATCGTAGCTAGTCGCAGATCTTTGTTCTGCAGATAGAAGCCATTTCATTCTTATGGCCAAAAAGTTTTCTCAGCTGACTTTTACAGATTTTCATTTCCTCAAAATTGACAGAAATTAACATCTATTGCCTTGAAAAGGAAGAGAACACACCTAATAAACACACCTAGAAAAATTAGAAAACTCTTATATTCTTAATACAGAAATTAATAGCCATCTATACAGCCTAGACAAAATATATGATGCTATGGGCAAAAGGAAAGGATTTCTGTCACTTTCCAGTTTGCAATAAAAACATTACTTTAAGAAAACAAACCACCATACCATACCTCCAACCACTCTTCTATTTTCATCAACTTTTTCATCCCTTTATACACATCCACTATAAATATGCACAAAACAGAGACAGATACGCTCACATTCCAGAGCTCCAGATGGGAACTGCTTTCTGCTGTTGTAGTAGTACAAAGATAGTCTGGCATCAGAAGAACCCTTAAATTAGTTTAGTCTCCTGATACATTTGGAAAGTAAAATAGTTGATTTTGTAAATGCTGCAAAAAGACAGAGCAATCTCAATGATGTCTCATTAGTGACTGCAGACAGCAATCATCCATATTTTCTGACAGAAGATTTATTTTTCTAAGAGTTATTTACACATACCTCATTCATACTGTTCAGTAATCACCCAGTATAATACTGTTACTTCATGTTTACATGTTATTAAACCATGCGGCATTTTATGAAAATACTAATCAGTCAAGACAAATGCATTTAGATATAGTCAAAATATGACTGAATTTAATGATATCGATGACTTAACAATGTATTACCTTTCTAATTGTTTACAGTACTGGACAGAAAGCTGCCATTAAGTCATGAATACTGTCCAAAGAATCAAACGGAAAGAATTCCAGTACGTTCAATTGACTTTTGATCAAACTGTTGCTGTGCAGCTTTCTTTGATGAATGTGCAATCAACTTAGCTAGGCAAAATAACTGAAGAAATAGCTGCCAAAATTGTGCAGGTGAAGATTTTGTTACACTCCGTCTGATTCAGCACCACTGAATTCAATAAACCCTGCTATGTTCATTTCAGCAAGTATCAACTCAGCCCGTAAGTTTCTGGAAAGTGCATTTTTATGGTTATTCCTAGCTTTCAGCACAATTCCACATGACACGACACACAGACCTCATAGTTTCTCTTGCAGTCCCAACACACCCAGACTCATAAAATGTGCACAAAACCAAATGAAACCACACCAAACCTAAATGACAGAATTAAAGAATTCAGCAGCACAAAGCAGCATTTATGCAGGAACACTCAGAAACCCAGACAAAAGCTGTCCTAGTCAATAAGTAATGCTTCATTTGCTATGCTCAGCACCTGCCTGGTGCTACAACAACTTGTTCTTGAAGGGGTGGGTGCCAGGTAAAAGAGTGCAGAAATGACAGAGGTGCATTTGAAAAAGAAAAAGAATCCCATTTATGAATTTGCTGTTTGGCAGGAAGCTCCTCACTGGCTGCAGGGTCGAGGAAAAGAGCAAACGGTTAGAGCAGGTGAGAAACAGCTCCTGGGATCTGTTCCTAGCTCTGCCATTGACTTGACAGCTACTCTTTCAAGCCACACATCAGCTTCCCTGCTGGAAAGCAGGGATTCCTGCCTCAGAGGGCTCCTGTGAAGCCTTATTTAATTAGCACCTATGGAAGTGCCTTTAAGACTTCAGCTGTGAAGTGGTATAGATATGGGGGGGAAAAAACTGAAAGGAGAATTGCAGCTTTTGCCATTTCCATAGAAAGCCTTGTGTCTGTCTTGGGGATTTGCTCAGCTTTTTATAAGTCATGTAATTAGTAACTCTTGATATCCAATGGCACAATGCTTGGCAAGTCCATCAGCTGCTTATTTTAGGCTCTGCACATGATAGAAGAGGGCTACTAAAGGTATCCAGTCATTTTTGGGTGATAGCAACAGAACTGACTAAATCAGACAGCAACTAAAGGCAGGAAGGGAAGAATAAAATGAAGAATAAAAGACCAATTTTCAGCAAGAAGGGGAACTGCTAAGAATAAGCTGCACTAAGATTGGCGCTATTTACTATATTCAGTATCCAGAAATGAGAAGACAGTTGAAAATGTTAGGTATGAAACTACAGCTGGGTAGTGAAGACTAGGACAGAGTGTGAGAGGAGGTTAGATAGTATGCAGTGTCAGAGCAGAGGAAATCTGCAAATAGCAGCAAGGTTATTTACTTTGGACAGAACTTAAGTTTAATTCTCAATAATCTACAGCCTTGTATTAAATTTTTTATTTAATGGAAGTACCTGCTGTTTGATAATACCAGTCAGAACCACTTTTTAAAATGCATTAACCAAATAGAAAACAGTATTGGTAAATTCCTCCCATATCTTTGCATAGAACAGTTTACAACCTTTGCTTCTCTGCTTCAGAAATGACAGAGCAGAAGAGTCCTGAGACTGCTAGTGGAAAGTTCTGCTGCACTTCTTGGTAAAGCAAGTATAAATAATGCATCATCTGTGGAACCCAGAAGACCTCAACAGGAGATGCACGTATGCATGTGTGATAGCCGTGTGTGTGTGTGTGTGTGTGTGTGTGTGTGTGTGTGCGTGTGTATTCTGGAGAGGATATAGATGTATAAAAGGTATATATCTTCATGTTATAAGAGTGTGAATTAGTCAACAATCCTCAAGGTTGATTAAATTTAGTGGCTATTTCTCACATGTGTTGTTGTGACTGAGTTCCACTGAGAAAACATTTTATTCTAATCACTTTTATTCTCCCAGCTGAGTAATGATATGGCATAGACCCTTTGAATAGTGAGCATGTTGGTAAGGGGCACAGCATTTGAATTTATAAATAAAACAGAACCATTGTGACATAGAAAGAATAGAAAAACAAAACCTACCATCTAAGATTAAATTCAGTGTTTATGTGTGCATGTGGACATGCATATATTGTTTGCATGTATTGCTTACATATTTATGCAACACATATATACATATCTACACACAAATCTTTCCACTCAATTCAGCACTACTAGTGCCTGAAGCAGATAGGTTTGGACACTGTGATCTATGACAGATAGAAGTCAACCATGTAAAGTGCAGAGAAAAGCAGAAAGATTGAAATATGCAGGTAGTGAAGTTCAAAGGAAGGAAGACTGATTAGGGATGCGATAATGGAATTTATGTGAGCTAAAAGCTGCCAGAAAGGAAGATGGAGGAAACTGTTCTCTATGTTCTCTGGAGATAGGACAGGAAATAGCAGAGTTAAACTGCAGCAAAAAAGATTTAGGCAAGACAATACAAAAAGCTTTTTGAAAATAAACAAGGTAGCCTACAGAGGTTTTTTGGAACAGGCAGCAGAAGTATCTGTTGGGACCAGTTTTAGACACAGTTTTTTGTTCATTGGACATGAGCATGAGGGGCACTTGAGGTTCCCCCCAAGCCCCACATTTCAAGCTTGTATGTTGTATTAACTAATTCTTCACAGGACAAGAGGAAGCACTAAGTGACTGACACCCTGATACAGAGGCACTCTAAGCAGCCTGCACTATCAATGAGCAACTATTATTCTTGGTGCTGTCAACTTCAGCTGTCTCCCCAAAAGTAATGAAGTAATCATGGAAACTCATCTCCAGCTTGCTTGCTATGATTACTGATAGAGCACCAAATCTTAGCTTTCTGAATTCTTGCCAAGAACACCGACCAACGAGCAATGCATGTGTACAGTCTCCCTCATTTCTCTTATGCTCAGAAGTGGTGACTTATTTTACCTCATTCTTTCAGTATTTCATTCAGTTGAAAAAAATTAAGTGCACAAAGTGATGAAAAACAGAAAATCTACAGTTTCGTAAAACAGCCTCATCTCAGAGCAATGTTTAAATAGTTGCTATACTTGTTGGTGCCTAACAATCCAAAACCAAAGGGGAACAGCAAAAGAAAGACAGGTAAGAAATGGCAATTTTGTACGCTCAGAAAAGTTTTACACAAACAATAAAAACCTTCTACATAGGAAGAACAGAACATGGACTACATAAAGAAATCCCTGGATAGTTAATTCCTGAAACCAGCAACTACAATGTTTCTTGATCATAAATCAGACTGAAACCACCATTCTGTAGGGCAGAGGGATTTAGGAATGAGGATACCTGTCAGGGTCCCAGATTTCTTTTCAGTGGTGGTACAGTAGTTCGGTAAATTAAATCTGCAAGGCCTATACTTTGTTTGCTACTCGGCAAGAACACAATGGATGGTTTTCAGTATCTTACTTCATTGATGTCAAAATCCAGGTGCAGTACTAGCACTCTAATATTACCATCCAGCACTCTATTAACTTCCTCCATTGTTGCCATGTTTCCCCTTGTCCTGTCAGTTACTAATGATGCATTCTTGTTCTAACATTGTTAGCTCAGCAGCAAGTGAAAAATGAGAATGCAAAAAAAAAAAATCTCTCTGAAAATATGCAGAGAACATGGAATTAAATGATGTTACTTTGAGGACACGCTCTGCAGAAGGTAGTTTTACCCATAAACACTACTGGAACACTGTGCTCAAAACCTGGGCACTTCAAGTCTGCCAGTGAAAGTGTACCTTCACAAATATTTCTGTGTATTGGCAGTCAGTTTGTATTTCTGTGAAAAGACTGCTGATGTGACTTTTCCTCAGATAAAATTTAGTTGTGATTTTTTTTGTGACAGGACTTTAAGAATCTGTGTTTGAAGACATCTTTCCCATCTCATCGAAGTGTCAACCAAGCTTGTCAGCAAGCTGTTCTAATGTTATCAGACTTCTAAAAGGATAAACTACCAGAGTAGCTACCAGATGCTTACATGGGGGGATGCAGTGTTGCATGTCCAACAGATGGATACGTGCTAACATCACCAGTTTTGCTTATATCAACTAGCAGAGTATTACTTCAGTTATCCACCCATAAGCAGTATAACAATAATAGTGTGAAATAAGTCTCCCCACCCACAGGAATATAATTCCATAGAAAATACCAGGACAACTATATCTCAAATAGCAAGCAGACCAATTTTCAACTATTAACTTGACACTGGAGCATGCTTAATCAAGGTCAACCCACTAGAAGCACTGGATTTCATAAAAACTTCTTCATTGGTCTACATAACTGCAAGTGTAGCCCAGGTGCTTCAGCTATCTCCATACTCTTTTTGTCATTACAGAAAACACGTCAAAGTTGTTCAATGGGGCTGAGTACCTGAAGGAGAAGGCTGTCCTTTTACTACACCATTTTTAGTCTTTTCTTCAGAATTCATTACTTCTTTGTAGATGAGTTCTGGAAGAGAGAATTGCAACAGTTACAAACAGGAACCAGTGCCTGTGATCAGGAACAAAACAACTACCATGAAACACAGTGTAGTAGCCCTCCCAAGAGCTCCCTTAGGTCTGCCCTACCTTGTCTTCACGAGTTTGACAGCTCTATTCGCCTAAGACCTCTCTCTTCCATTCCCTTCCTCTCCTATAATCTCTTTTTGGAGCTGAATTGAGACAAATAGGGTTAAACTAAAACACATGAATTGTTTAATGCTGCACTATCTAGAAATGAAGCAGCACGGTGATACAGTCCTTTTTACTGTGGGTGAAATTCTGATGCATTGTCCTGCTGGACAGTATTCTGTTCTCCAGATGATATCCTTAGATTTCAATGAAGCACTGCAATCTGCACCTCCTGTGTTAACATTAACCCATGGAGATAATGATAGGCCTCAGGACATTTCTTATATTTTCACTACCAAAGCACCAGTTCGCAGGGCTAGTGTCAATTCTTCATGTCAAAGGAATTCTTTTAGTTTTACACAGATGCACTTGGCAGTGTGACGTGGCCATTTTGCCACTGAAATACCCCTTTCCCAAATAATTCTAAATGGCAATTACCTTTCCATTCCTCGATTGTATGTTCCCTTTCATCCAGCTGTTTATCATATATCTGAGGAGGAGGCTGCAGGAAAGAAACAAATCTATTTAGTCAATTGTCTGTTATATTGTAAATAATTAGGAGAAATTATTTAAGTAAAGATAAATTCTCTTCTCCCTCTTTGTCATCCATCCTACACATGCAAAAACACATGAAACTCATTTGAATATTAAAGGATTAACACTTCCAGAATTCAACTCTTTATGTAGAAAAAATCAATATACTTCTCCCCTTTTCCTCTTTTAAACAATAGGCATAGTTGCAGTTGAAATAGAACCCAGGTCAACAGTGCCATTGTGCTTATGCTGAGCCCAGAAACTCCACACACAGACTGTTTGCACTGGCAAAGAAAGTCCTGTCAGAGTACCAGACAAATACCAATCCTGATTAATTAGTAGTAATGTTACTATTAATTATTAAGTTATACTGTTAATTTTTAAGTTGCCCTTTAGACTTCATACTCGCTGCTATACAAACTTCTCAGAGTAACTCTAATTTTGAAGTAAAACTCCCTGAGAGTTTCTGATCCATGTTCCAAATTCCAGTATATGTATTTTTAAGTAACTTTGCTTTGACCAGAAAGGTTTCTTTCTTTTTTTTTTTTAACTTGTATTTTTTAGTTGATGAGAATGTCACAGAAGTAGCAGATCCTGGAATTTACTGAGACAAAGGCAACTAGAGTTTCCCAGAGCCTGAATACCTGCTTTCATTGGGCAACTAAGCCATGTGTTCATTGTCTCTCCTGACATTAGCTGCCAAATACAGCAGCCAAGCAAGGCAGAGGTCTCTCTCCTCCTTCCTTCTACCAAGAAGCTTCAGGATCCAAGGTAAGAGTATCTAATGAAGATGGAAACAAGATCAACAATACTTTTCTTGCTCGTAAGTATTTCCTCTAACTTTCATCTTGGGCACTCAGCCATTGCGTCCCTTTCAAACATCCTACTATTAAATGCACATTTACCAAGCTGTATTCTCGTTCACTAAGAAGTTGAGAATTTGCTCTCAGGACTCTAACACCATCAATCCATTAAGGTATTTGCATGCTACAGATACAACTGAGAAAGTAATAGCTCAGTGATGTAATATGGACCAGGAAAATTATATGATAGCTGAACTGGACAAGTCTACTGAAAACAAGAGAAGTTCCTGCAGAGTGACATTTGTATCGGGGCTAAAGACAAGGGAATTAGGTGAAATCCCAGATTGCCAAGTCTCATACCTGAGGATGTGCTGAGAAGGAACGTCAAACATGTGCCATGAGTTAAATTAAGTGCCAGGCCTCAGCAGGGGTACCTGAGTTTTTGCTACATCAGCAAGGTAAGACACAACGACATAAGAAGTCTGAGTCCCAAATCAATGCAGCTGTTCTCTTATTCAGCATAACAACCCTTCTCGTTCCCTTCCAGTCAGTCCTGAAGCTTAAGATAGATTCAACCAAAATCAATGCAATCTCCATGGGGACTCCATGTTTCTGCTGATTGTGATATCAGGGAGCTGAATACTACAAAAGACTGCAGGTAAGCCTCACCATTGACCAGCCAGATGTGGTAAGTAAGCTCCACTCCTCCAGCTGAGCCTGCTGGAATACTGGCTCAGCCACTCGGCCAGCCCTGCAGCGTGTATTTCCTATCAGGGGGAAGCGGAGAAAGCTGGCAAAGACAAGGAAAACCTGGGGGGCTAGAAATTTCCAGGAGACTTACAGAGGCTTTCAGCTCCACTACATAGCTGGCTCTTGGCTTTTATGGTAGCAGGAGGGGAGGCATTTGGCTGAGCTGTAGTCTGAATCACAGCAACAGATCCACTGCTTCTCTGTCAGGTGGAAGGAAAGCAGGTAAACCAAGTTGGACAAGAATATCCTGCAAGTACTTTTCTTTCTGAAAGCTTCAAGGAGGGGCTTACGAAAAGCACAGGCTGTGGGTAAAATTGCTCCTACCAAGTGTAAACACTCTTTTTACACCTTCCATAGAAAAACATAGGTATTTCTCCCCCAGCCAGAAATAAGAGGATAGATTCCTTTGTTACTTCAATTCCCAAACACAAATTACAGAATCAAAAGGAACAAGTGATCAGAGGCACATTCCTGCCCTCAGTTCACACAACCACAAAGTCTTTGGCTTATGTCTCTTCTAATTTATTTCAGCTACATCTTAAGCAGGCATAATTGGCTAATAGGCAACAAGAAAAGCACTGGTTATTATTTCCTAGATTAACACATTCTGGAAACAAAGACATTTTCCAGGGAGAGAGCCCAGAATAATCTAATTTGTTACCAAACTCCTATTTTGCTATGTAGACAATCAAGGGAGAACAACCAAACTCTGCACTTTACACACCACAGGATGCCAGAAGCTGCACCTGTGCAGCATTCTACTTCTGTACCAGTGTTTATACTGCAGACCTTTATTTGTTAGCTAGCAGAACCCACAGCTATAAAACATGGCTCTGAGCAGGAACACGAGAGCCAAGGGTAACAAATATTCAGCGTGGTAATGACATGAATAAATCCCTCCTCTTCACACAGGCAGGATCTATAACCTCTAAGGCCTGTGCAGAATATAGGTGAACGGAACTCTGCTGAGAGGCCAGGCTCTTGGACTGGGACAGGTGAAGCTTTCCCATCTAAATTCCCTGATATAAGGAAAAGAGCCTTTATGACATACTTTCATTGATTCAAGGCACAGAGAGAATACCACAACAGTTTCAGGAATGAATTTATTTTCCCACGATCCTCATTAATCTTAATGAGAACAACAAAGCTTAATACATTGTTATCAACCTAGATAATCCCCTCCAGGCTGACCGCCCATTTTCTGCGAACTTGTTTGTTTTCAGGGTTTTTTTAACCAGTTTCTAAAATTAGAGGGAGGAAGAGAGGTTTTTAATACAAGTATTGTTACAGCAATGCAGCAGACAGAGCAGCTGCCATACCTGGGTCCTCCTGGGCACGTGATTTCAGCCTTGGTGCAAAGGCTGGCCTAAAAATGACTTTGCTGCCTAACTCAAATGCCTTAGAAAATGATCGAGTTCATGATTATTAATTTTCTGTGTGGATGCAGCTGCAGTATTATAGACATTCCTATAAATCCTTCATACAGCACATCCCAACTGAGAGTTTTATGGTTTAGTTTGTACAGGTTCCAGAAATAGTATAGTTAAATCAAAGCAGAGTGTGGATCAAGCCTATGGGTGGCAGCATCTAGCTTCAGTTTAAGGTAGCCATTTTCTCCCCAAATCAGACTGATTTGTAAGCAACTGCACTGGTAACAATAACAAAGATCAGAATCTATTTTTGGATGTGGAAGAGAAGGAATGAATTATATTTCTCTTGTAGATATTAAAATAATACCTTGTTGTTTCAGTGGTTCTTGGCTTTTACATTTTACAAATGGATTTTTAAAATATATTTGCATTAAATTTAACATTCATTGAATAAAATAAAAATTACAAAAAACCCCCAGAAAATATCCGCATGGACCTTTTTCTAAAAACAAACAAACAAACAAAAAAAAACCCACAAAACCCCCCCCCCAAACCAAACAAAAAACACCAAAAATTCCCAAAACAAAAATGAAAACCAAAACCCACAAAGGACCTTTTTTTCCATGTAATCAGATAAACATCAGGAGACTACTAGATTTGTTAAATACCTTTCTAATATTCAGGGAGGAAAAGATTTTCACTAGGGAAAAAAGGAAAACATATGTTGAGGCTGATGTATTCTCGCTTTCCCAAAGCAACATGGATTGGTTTGTATGCCACCGCTAGAAAGCAAAGGGAATGGGCTCACTTTTGAATAAATCCTGCCATCTCTGTCCCTACCTCTGCAGAGCTAGTGCCACAGCACAGTGAAGACCTTGGGATGAGCTGTTTTTAGAAGCTTGGCAGGTGCAAGGCTTGATCCTGCATCTGTTCGCAGAATCGCAGGGTCTAGAGCAGTAGTTGTGGAGCAGCGTACAAGGCAACGATAGAATTAGCAACATAGAAATAACAGAGGGAATGGAGGCTGTAAAAATTAATGGTGTGAGGTTAAACAATTTATTAAATGGCTTAGATCCTCATAACAGGTGAATATAAAAATTCCTTTGTGTTTTGCTACAACCTAGGTTGTGTTACTGATACCATTTATACATTTATTTTTGCAGTGCAAGCCAAAGTACACCAGTGTGCTGTCACCAGAGGCCTGAAGTCTCTTTAGCTACAGAAGAAAGTGTCAAGGGCCTTGGATTTCACCCTGTATTGCCCAGGGACTCCACAGTGGGCTTGGCATGATCGTCTATGGATATGGAGGAAGAGATGCCTGTGTGGCCATTCGTTCCTTGGACTCTTGGCAGAGCCTTTTGGAAAACTCCACGCATAGTATGCATCAAAGAAACTGTGGTCTGAGCTGTTTCTGAACAGCTGGACTGTCAGGATACCAGGCAGCGGGAGTCAAGATTACTTGGCTACACACAGATGACTGAACAGCTTGCAGATACATACAACAGCAAGCTGGAAAAAGCTTTAGTTTGGTTTGGAAAAGAAAAAGAAGAAAAAAAATGCTTTGTTCTTCTCTAACCAGTACTTCCCACTGACATTAACAAAGATTGCTGCAGAAGTTGTGTTCAGCTTCCATAATTAATCAGCTATAAATGGATAGATGTTGCTGACTAGAGGAAATATCTGTGCTTGTGCGCAAAGCAGAGCTGCACACTTCTTTTGTGAGACGACAGATGTGCACCATCGACCTCTAAGCAGAAAACCAAACCCTGTAACCGATTGCTAAAAAGCCCTGTGGCAGATCACCAAAGAGTTTCGATACAACATTTATACACACAGAGCTGAGGAAGAGAAAGGAATACCAGAAAAGACGCACAACCTGACAGCCTTGATTTTGCCATGAAGTGTCACATGTAGTGAAGGTGACACCTTCTTTGAAGTGTTGTTTGCCAAGGTCACAGAGCTCTACAGAAGCACTTCTCCATCATCATGGATGCTCAGCACTCACAGGTAAAATAAGAGATGGGTGATTTTTTTTTTCTCATGACAAACTATGAAACTTGAAATTAATTTGAACAGATTGTATTTAACAGCTGGTCATAGATATTTCATATTGGGCTAAGACAATACAGCAGCAGTTTCTATCCTGGACAGCACCTTGAACCAAGAACCGCAATCAAAGCTCTCTTCCTAAGTACTCTAAGGAAAGAGCATCACATTAATAAAAGGTAACATGCAGGTTGGCATGCACAGAAAAATGAATGATAATTCACAACTCCGCTCCTCATGGGTGGTCCTAGATGCAAAGATACCCCAGTGAAATATAAATCCTATGAAAATAAAACCAATAACAAAAGCAGTGTGAATTACAGTGAATAAAAGCCCACAAAATCTATCACTGTTGTAAAATTCTGTCAACACAGAGAAATGCTTAAAAGGAATATTTTTAACATCTGATCTTTCAATTTTCTAAGAAATCTCTTTTCTAATGGATGGCATATGTCAGATAACAAGCCATAACTACAGATACAGTAAAATCTAAGATGAATTTTGAAACCAGTTAATAGAAAACACCAGATAATAATCTATGGCAAATTTTGCTACTAGATTGTTCCCATGGAATGGAACAATACTGTTGCCAAGTAGGAACAAATATGAGATCACACAGGTATTCAAAAGATTCTGAAACGAAGTCATTTATAGGTGAAGAAAAAATGTGCAAGATTAAGTCCTAAACAATTGCTCCTAAATAGCAAAAATTCTTCTAAGATAGCATCTTCCACAAATGTGCAAGCAAATCTTTTTGGCCAAAAAATACTTGGTTAATTTTTAAATGAAATAACATAATAATTAAGGGGAGGAATAGAAAGCAGCCACAGTCTGGCATAAGAATGTGACTTCGCTACTGATAAGTAGGTATCTCTCCCATTCAAAATTATTTCTAATGCCAACAATATGGAAGGAATTAGACTGAAGATCAGGCAGCTCAAGCCAATGCAGTCCTAGAGAACAACCAGCACAAGTGTTCTGAAATTTGATTTCAGAGCCACCCAGGTGGCAATGCTAAAGCTATTCTAAAGCACATGTCTAGGAATTCATTCTGTTCACAGACAATTTAAACATTTTGGGATAAAAACAGTGACATGCATATAGGCAGCATCACATAAACATTAGGGGAGATATGACAAATTAAATATCAGATTTGGGATTTATTCACAGATCATCTCAATGAAGGAGAAGAATGTATAGCAACTTCAAAAAAAGGCAGCTGTGTAAATGAAAACAAAGTCTCAAGCACAGCATTTTCAGACAAGAAAACAGAGAAGCTAATATGTCATCAGGGAGATTTTGAGATTATCTACAATGAACAGCATAGTCTATATATGGAGGCAAGAGATGCTGGAAATGTCTTCTTTCCTAAAAATAGAACAAGAGCAGTTTGAGGGAGGAAAGGTATCATGTGTCTCATTTATCCATGATAATAGTCCAAATGCTGTTATGTAGGCAAAGTAAATACAATAACATGAGAGTAATAAACATAATATTTGTTTAAAAGTGGAACTGAGACAGTTTCTGCATACAACATACAGGAAGAAGGAACCTTTATCTGAAATGTAAAGCAGACAAGTAAGATCTATAGGTTCCTATTCTGATTTTACAATAAATTTCCTGTGTAATATTAGTAAATAATACTTTTCCCTTTTGAACTCAGGTTTCTCTATATATAAATTAGGTGTGAAGACTGATAACAGATTTCAACAGTTCCTAAAATCTTGGGAATTCCATACGATCATAAACACACGTTATCTGTATGTTTTCATATTTTTTTAAAAACACGTATTTTAGTTATAATTCGTTGAATACAGAAATTATCTAAACTGTGAGTAACATTATTCAAATTAATTTCAGAGCAATGATCTATGCTCTGGAAAACCTAACACTGTGACTTTATTATCAAAGATACTGCAGCAAGCTGAGTGGGCTCAGAAGAAGCTGTCTAACTAGGTTAGTATGTTAGACCTAAGAACTACCTCTAAATCAAAAATCTGGCTTACCCACTCACTCCACAGGTAAGCTTAAAAACTGTGCAAGGCCTGTTTCTAAATGTAAATATGATGTCTGTTTCAGACCTATTGAGGGCTTTGGATGTGGTTTGTTTTTATGCAGAAGTCTGTGGGAGAATCACAGTGCTGTTTGTGTAACCTCCGGCTGTTAGTGAATAGCAAGTACCACATCTAATAACATATCATCTTCCTTTCTGTATCAGGGAATCACAACATGGCATTTAAGGCCAGCCAGAAGAGTTTAATGCTGTTACATATCAGAGGGGAAAGGGTATTGCATTTCTATCACTTCCCATTTGTGTTACAGTCTTTGCCCATTAGAATGAGACATAATAGTTTTATTGCCCCCATATAGGCTGTGAAAGACCATAAACTTTTAATAGACTTATAAAAAGGGACTGTAACTGTCTCACTAATCTGCTTTTTAACTGGACAGGGCTATTTTATCTGTTCCCCTCACATTCATAATGCTGTAAATCTGGGCAGACGTAGAGGGTCGTTACTTCCAGGTTAAACTTTGACACCAAATTCTCTGCTTATTCCCTGAACTGTCTTCAGTGCTCTTCATGCTCTATTCCAGCACGCATTGACACTTCATGACATTGCAACAGCTCACTTCAAAATTCCTGTCACATTAAATGCTTTTAGTTACCAGTCCTCCTAGGACTCTGAACCAAATGAATACTGTACAACAGATGCCTAGCTGCTTTTGATGAAGCCATTTACGGGGGAGAAGGAGTAATCTAAATAGACATCTAGGTTAAGTAAATCCCCCCCAATGCTATACTGGTTGAAAACGCCATCTTGTTTAATACCTCTGTATCCTAATTGCTGTGTTATCCCTACTGTATAGGGTTATTGACAGTGGAAGGAATCCTGCCTCATGTTACACACTATGGGAGAAGGACTCAAAAAAAAAAAAACCCCAAACCCCCCAAAACCACCTACCCCACTACCAAGCCTTTAGTCACATGAAGAAAGACCTCACTCTATGGAAAAGTGGTTATCAAGTGCTACAAAAGAGAGAATGCAGTGAATGTGGGCAGATGCAACACAGCACAGGCTTCTAAGTCCCAGTGGGGCAATCAGGAAAAATAGTGGGAAGTTAAGCACATTGCAAGTGACCAAAAGCATCTCCATCACTCATGTTCTTATCGCTCTCTTGCCAGGTTCCCTGGCCTGCGTATTTGCAGGGCAGTCTTTGAAAAAGCAGGGTTGCTTCATAGAGGCTTGTCATGCTGCAAATCCTAAAGGAGAATTCATTAAGGTGCCAGGTGGTCCTCTGCAAACATTCCCTAAGGAAGTGGCAGAATATTTGTCTTTCCTAGTCCATCCTTTCTCCCACTTCTCCCACCACTCCATCCTTTCCTGCCCACTTTGCAGTCAATAGCTAAGGCTCGTATTGTACCCCCTGGCACCTAGCCCATGAAATAGACACAAACCTCTGAAGCTGTGAGCTAGTGGGGTGGAGTACTCATCTAGGAAGAGACAAGGCCTGCCTGGGGAAGGCAAAGCAAAAACTGCGGTTAGTACCTGTTGTGTGTGATATAGAAAGACAGAATGTAAAATCTGGCTTATGGCTTTTCTTCTGCCTTCACCAGGAATCAACTGAGCTATTACTTGAAATCTAATAGACACGTACATTCCCAAATACAATGTACTTCCTTGCGTAAAGGAAGAGAGGAAAAAATGAACATTGCAGTACCTAGCAAACTTCTGTAAAGTGCTCCTCATCGCTCTGCCTGACAGAGGAGTTCTGATCTGCCTGTTCATCACACCTGGAGTGATGTAATTCAGCTTGGGTCAGAACCCAGACAACAGTGAATTGAAGTGTTGAGTTTTTATTGGGTCAAAGACAACCAGGCTTTTCTTAAATTTCTGTCTTTAAAGCTTTGTTCTCAGAAAGGAAAAAGAAAGTTACACACCTTGGATGAGACCAGTTGCAGAAGCCAGATTCTAACACAAGAGAAGACTCACTGAATGCAACCACAAAAAGAAAAATTCATAGGCTCCAAAACAGTATGTTTGTAAAATGCAGGAGCAAGCAACTCCAAACTAGTAAGGCTCATGATTACCTCAAAGAAAATCCATAAAAAGAGGGTGAAAAAAAGGACCAAATCTGATGCTGACTAACTACGGCATTTCTACTGATATACAAAACAAAAATGCCCACCTAAAGCCTGCTTTAACAAAAGATCATCTTGGGTAAAGATACCAGGGAATAAATGCTTCAAAAATGGCCAACATAGTAAAAATAGCACTTTTGAATTTCAGTATGAAATAAGCAAAGAGAATAGAAAACAAGAGTAAAACTGAATACTTAGAGAGTGCAAATACAAAATCCATTAACTGGTTTATCAGCTAACCAAAGCAGCGAGATGTTAGAATAGCCCAGTCTCCTGATAATCAAAATATGAGATAATACATTTAAGAGACAGAGAAGAGTTGAACAAAGAGTTGCAAAGGACATTAGTTTGAATAAGAATGGCTACTGTGCTCCACATCAGCTCAATCCCTTTCCATCACTTTACTATTATGTAAATTTGCAAGACTATAATGGAAAAAGAAAATATCACCACCTCTTCTTTGGGTTGGAAATCTTCCAGACAGGGAACACAAACAATTCCATGCAACTTACTACAAACTGAGAATAGAAACTTCATAGTAGCAGACTCGCCTTAGGCTGATACATGTTTGCATAAACCTTTTGTCAACCTATTCCAATCATGAACACAGATCCGAAACGCGAACATGAAGAATCATAAGGAAAAATGGGGCTAAATGGTTTGAAAAAACCATTTAGACTGTAATCTCTGATTTGCTTTTGTCCTTCATTTATAAAAGCTGGCTCCCAAACACAGCTAAGATAGGTAGGCATAGAAAGTTGAGACCACACTGCGACAATCTCCTAACTGCATTCAGTGAAACAGTTAATCATCAGTACACATTTCTCTACCTTTTCCATGAGGCATTTTTATAAGCTTCACAAACTTCAACATAGTTTCTGGACAAAAAGGACCTAGACTTGTAGCGTGAGGATTTCAACGCACTTCAACAGTGCTTTGACTTAGAATTGTCTTCTGGTTTACATCTAGAAACAGGTTCAGCTGCAGAACTGAAGTCCAGTGGCAGATGTAAATTCCATTTCTACCTTCCAAAATTCAGTAGGCTAGATCCAGAGATACATTAGAAATGTTACTGATGCAATGTGCTGGTGCAGTTGTTTCATAACACACATTAATAGAATAGCTTACCAAGACAGGGAAAATTACTTGTTCCATTCAAATTGGACACCTAAGTTGTATACAACCTGGAAGAATCAGACCACAATCTGTTCTTTGTACTGATGTCCCTGAGGATTTTTTTTTTTGCAAAACCTAACATTAATGAGCCAGAAACACATTTTTAGGTTTTTACATGTCATTCAAATACTACTTCTCTGTGCAGTTGTACCCTATCATAACTTCTGTGGTTTAGTTCAGTATAGACAAATTCACAGAGTCAGATTATTAAATGAATCAGCAAAAGTACCTACCCCTCAAAGACCTCATTTGTTGGATGTTTTTAGATGAGTACCAACTCCCACCCATGCTACGAAGCGGGCAAGATCTAACAAAAAACCATAAGACAACAGCCATTTCCCCGTTGCCCATGACATGCTTATTGCATGGCATTAGGAAATGCTTACTGAATTTGATCCTAACTCTTCCGCAACTGTAACAACGCAGATATTTCAGTGAACTGTTTATCTGAGAAAGATGCAAAGACTCTTGTGATAGTTATTCAATTCTTTATCCAATATTCATAATAATACAAAATTACAACAACACGTAACATAGAAGTAGAACAAGGGAATTAGCACACTGCAGAGCCTGGGGCTTATGGTATACTATAAACTACTGCACAAAACTGTAATCATTTAAGACACTGGATGTCAGCGCAGTGTTACAAGATACTCCAAAAGGTATTCTGGATGTTACATAAGGTTCCCTGGTCCCTGTCTGAGGTCACAGACAGATGGACACAGCCTGTTCTGCACACCAACACAGCTTTTTCCAAGAGGAAGCAAAGTTACTTCATGTTTGAAGCACTAAATCACTGGTATTACCAACAAACAAGTTTATCACATACAAGTACCTTGCTGTCTTGTAAAGAACTAATAGTTGATCAGACATCAAGCGTTCAGCCAGAAGTGGCAAATTGTAACATGGATGCGCAAGTAAAACTTGTGTTTTTGTACACTTGTCCAAGTGTAGCAACAACTACCCCCTGTAGAGGCACTGACAGTTAGTAGCAGTCCCAGAACCTCAGGACACTCTTTTGAGAAAGAACAGAAAGCCACCAATCACCCATGAATCTGTTTGAGAAATTTATTCCATCATCGAGACAATGCTGATGAAAAACAGAGACTGACTGCACTTCAACAGCTGAATCAAGAGGCAAAGAAAATCCAAATGAGTTAAGTTTTCTCCAGAAAATAATTAGTAAATGATTCACAGCTTCCACTGAAGGTGTGTCAGCATGAACAGATGGAAATTTAGGATTTAATGAACTGTTAATCACGAAAAGAAAGTCCTCCAGTTTAACTTTCCCTCTGAAAATGAGATTGGAATAATAACAAGTATTAAAGCCAGTGAAGCCAGGCTCTTTCTAGAGTTCCTAGAACTCTGACAAAATACAGTGAATGTTTATTAATCCCATGTTCTTCTATTTAGGTTACACTGCACACAACCTGAACTTTCCTGGTTTTTAACGTGCTGTGATCCCAAGGGAAGAAGGGTGTCATAGAGTGATTGGTGTCAAAGCAATTCAATAAAACTTCACTGTCAAAGTACTCATGACAAAAGTATTAGTATGATTCTATAGTATGTTATTGACAAGATAATATCATGTTTTGGAAGAGAAAACTTTGAAGCTAAGAGAGACAGAGAAAGCAGCTGGGGACGCTGATGTTCAGTTCATGGTAACTACACAATAACTGCAAAGAACCAGGCGGGTGAAGAGAACAGAGGGTTATCTAAAAAGATGCAATTCAGACAAAGATGCAAACTACAAATAAGTGTGACAACATCGGGCATTTGAAGTTGAACATCTAAAGGCACTGCTCCTTCTTCACAGGATGCCCTCTGTTCTTTGAGGTGCTATGGGAACAATGACAGTTTGGTTTTCCACTGCTTCACATCTTCTGTAGTAATTTCCTGAGCAATGAAATGCAGCCAACAGTGAAAATGCAAGGAATGTGATTTCATAGCATGTGGCACCACATTTATACCAGTATCTGTGGTAATAGGAGGTGCATGTGAGAGACTAATGCCTCAGTGAACTACAATGTAATTACTGCAAGCTTTTGAGAGCTAGTGGGCTCATTAGGTTCCAGCCAATTCACCTGGCAGGCAAAATGAATAATTATTATTCCTGTTTTACAGTCATGATCCAGAAAAAGGATGTGGTTTATTCTAGACCATGTGAGGACCCTATGGTACAATCAGAAATTATACCATTGTCTCTTCAGCCATAGATGTACCCCTGATCTCTTCCTGCATAAGAGGACAGTAATATAAGGTTCAATATCAGCTGTAATTCTAGGCGTGTGTGGTAAGTTTTTCCTTCTAAAAGGGCAACCTCATTATGATAAAAACTCAACCTCTGCTTTGATTTAAAATACAACTAAGAGCATACATTTGGAAATTGGGCAAATCATTACATTGAAATATTCACTGTACCAAATCCCCTTCCTGTTTTGCATCAGAAGTGGCTCTTGATGCTTAAATTCACAGGCAAAGCACATCTAAAGAGGGACCCAAATCTGAGTTCTTACATCAGAGTAGTTCCGTGAAACGGAGTTAAGAAACACATGGAAATACAACAGAAGTATCTGAAAATGGAATGAGATCTTCAAGAGGGATATGAAACTAAAAGGTACATGCCAGGGGGTAAAATACTGCAGGGTATCAAATGTTTATGCTTCAGACTGATAAACTTTTTTCTTGAAAACTAAACAGGACACAAAAACTAAAGGCTCTGTAGATAGCAGAACCATCCCCTATAAAGCACTCCTAAGTAACATACTCTGCAAAAATCCTATGCGTGTGAAATCTGATGGGGTTTTGTACATTCCATTTACTTTTGAAGTTTACTGCACTTTCAAGAACACACACTGAATTGAAGCATATCGCTAAACAGCAGTGATTTCATTTTGCAAGGTTCAGGGTCTTAGTTCCCTGTTGTGGTTAAGTAAGATTTCTAAAACCTGTTGAAATACTGATCTCATACATTTCATACATAGTATTACAGAGAACATCCCCGAGTTTATACCTATACCTATTATACCATGTCACTGAAGTGCCTACAGATTGCACTTATTCCTGTTAACACCAGCCTCACCGAGGCATATGGAGGGGTGTCTAGAGCATGAAAAGTTTATAAGAAAAACTCCATTTCTGTTTGCACACAGTGTACACAATACTGAACATTGAACTGTGGCCCAGGGAAACACGAGCCCCTGCTTCATTTTAAGGAACAATTTATGTCCTGCTAAAATTTTTCTGAATCCCAAGTTCAGGATTTTGTATTGTTTTGATTAATCCTCCTCCTCTACACGTATATCCTTGAACATGAACATAGGAAGTGATGTTTGCTGTTTTCTCTTTCTTTTAGAGAGAAAAGAAAGAGTATCTTTTGCCAGACTGACTGATATAGCTAGAAAAACCAGGTGAGCTACAGGATTCAAAAACCTTTCTTCATGTTGTCTAGAACAAAGCAGGAAATGGATTCATATGCTTGAAGTGTTTTCGTTTGTCCCACCTGTTGTCAGTTAATCTAACGAAGAGATATATCCTGTCCCTACAGGCCTCATTTCAGGTAAATCCAAAGACCACCACAGTCACAACATTGTTTCTTTATAGCATGCTCTTTATCAAGCTGCTGTAAAGCAGCAGGAATCTATGAATCATATCTGTGTTTAGCAGTCTGAACTACGGAGTTATGCCTTACTTACCGCCTCCACTTCTGCTGGGTCATACCAGACATTAATGTATGGATGCTGTAAGGCTTCATCTACTGATATTCGCTTGGCTGGATCAATGACTAGCATCTTTGATAAAAGGTCCCTGGCTTGGCTGGCTAGAACAACGAAATCAGAAAAACATAGTATTAGTACAAAACAATCACCACCTCCAGAGGAGGGTTAATTGGGTTAGGAAAGTAACAATGACACAACCCTTTCAGAGATTGTTTGTATGTACTTCTGCCCCTTGTCTTGTTATAGCAAGAATTCTTCAGTAATCATTTTAGGTCAGATTCATCAGGAAGGTGCCAACACCAGGGCTGCATACCATAAGTCCCCTAACAACCTTCAATGAGATTTTACGTGTTGTATGCAGGTTCCATGTAGAGAATAATATATTCAGGAAAAATGCGCTTGAGATATCTGTGTTATTGCCAGGATCAGAAAACAAAAGCTTGCATAATGAAGTCTAAAATCATGGCATTACTAAATCAAAGCCTGAAACTTACAGGTACTGTTACAATGGCTCAGAACAACCACCAAACTTTTCTGTATGTTTTAAAATTTTTCACCTAGCCTGCTGGGAGGCATTAAATATTTTAGTGAGGCATAGCTACCAGGCTTATCTTAGGGCATCTCATTAGAAGCAATAATGTCAAATCTGTAGCCTGGGATCAACACATAATGGTATGCAAGTTCCTTGGAACTGCTTAAGTCTTGTTTGTGCCACACAACAAAGCTTCAGTCAGTGGGACACATCATCCTCCACTACAAAAATGCAGAGCCTTGTATATACATTGAGTTTTATGTTGCAACATTGATTTATTTTACCTGATAATATAGCCCATTGTGCCTATCAGGCCACAAATTCATCCTTCTTTTACCCAAATTGTTTTTACTGTTTAGAGTTTGTAACAAATATAACACCATCTAAACCCCTGTAAAAAAATCATAGCAACATATATTTCTAGTATTACTATCAACGTAGTGTTCTAATCACTGCCATGCTCAAAATTATTTCCTGTGTAAATGAAAAAGAAAATGAAAGGAAAAAGAATGTAAAGAGATGTAAGTGCAAAAATATTATCAGGTATCTCATCAGACATGGGTGACTAAAAGTAATGTCTAAGTAAACCATTAACATTACATTATGGTGAAATATTTAGGCAGGGTGTGGGATGATACAGTGCTGCACAAGCAGAATTTTTTTAATATACTGTTTCTTGTTCTGTGACTGCATCTTAAAAACAGGCATTCAGTATGCTCAAATGCATGTGCTTCCTGTATCCAAAAGATAACAGCACTGTTTGACAGTCATTTCTATTCATTACCTCTAAATCCAAGAAAATGTCATTATTCAATTTTATTGTAGTAGGAGTATAAAATTCCATGTATCCAAAAGCATCTGCTTAGACCTTTCACTTTGCTCCCAGAGCTGAGACAGCAGCCTTGCCATGAAACAGCTGTTAGCTGGAAGAGTATTCTGGGTAATGTAATGACATGCAAATTGCAAGCAAATGAAAACCATTACATGCCACTGCAGCAAGCGGCCCCAAGTACTCAAGTCGTGCAGAACTGATACACAGTACAAGTTTGCAGGGGTTCCAGAGCTGTGACGAGAAATCCTTTCTATACTAAGCACACATTAATCACTCTTTCCAGTTGAAGGCGAATGCCCTGTTCAAGTAAAACAAGACTTCAATATATGATTAAAACCATTGCAACTTTTACAGGGTATATCTAGTCACACTGTAATTAAGTTAGTTCTCTACTTCACATATCCAAACTGACTCACAGCATTTTTCAAAAGAAGCAATCCACCCATAGCAGATATTAAACCTCAGCTACATCAAGACCATTTTGGCTGACGTTGCTCAGATCTGTCTATTGTCTAGGAAAGGTAGAGCTATGAGGCTGGCATCTGGCAGAACTGATATTTTTCACCTAAAACAAAACAGCGCAAGCACTGAGATCTTCTGATGAAAGTTCTACTGTTCCTTTGTGTTATAAGTTTAAGACTCAGAGTAAAGGAACACCTCAGTTCCTTGTGGTACAGAAACATCACACAGAACACCATGGGGATATGCTCAACACATCAGTGATATGTTCCCTTGGCTGCCCAAGTACCAGGGTCTCCAAAAATCATTTCCAAAAACTGCCTCTCAGCTAAACAAAAACATGCAGTCATTCGTCTCTGCAACTAACTGCATTAAAAGGGAGTGCACTAGAGAGAAGAAAAATTGAAAAAAAAAAACCTTCAGTGCATTATAGCTGTTGACATGTGAACCACATCCCTTTGCCAGACATACCTTTGAGTTTGTTGTGTTCTGAGTCAGCTGGGAAGAGAGAGTCTGGAAAAAGTTTGGGGAAAGTGAGGCCAGCATACTTGGGTCTGTTCTCAACGTAGTTCCGTACCGTCGGCTGCAGCTTCTTCATGAATTCTGGACAGGGTGTTCCCAGCTGTTCAATAACTTTATTCCACTGATCAATATCTGAACATCAGTAGTTAAGGAAAACAAAATGCAAACCCTAGTGTAGTCTCCTGACATTTCTGTTTGAGTGTTCTCTGGGAATCCTCAGAGGTGTTTAACTCCCTTCATAACATCTTTACAGTCACTATTTTTTTTTCATCATTATGCCTCCAGGTCCTACAGCCTGCAAAGGGCAAAACTCTCTCTCTCACAACTAAACTTACTTACAGGCATTGTGCAATCCTAAAACCACCACCACCCTGGGAGAATACACAGCTTCCTCTCTTTAGGTCGACACTTGTTACCATTTTTAATTTTAACTTGCAATCCAATGACTTGCACTCCCTTTTTTTACATGCAGGTAACTGCCTCTATGTCACCTTGGCTACACGGGCGCAGCAGGGAAGAATGACATGTTCACCTGCCCTCTCTGTTCAGTCTGTGGAGAGTGAGACCCAGCTGGGTCAAAGGAGTTCTGCACAGAACAGAAGTCACCTTCAACTCATCTGCTGTGCGCTTGTATGTTTATTCTCTCCAATAACTTTATTGGTGCTAATTTTGCTAAAATCACCCAACCAGCAGCCCCTAAAAAGCAATTTGTTTGATCTTCTAAGAATGCACTGGGACTCATTTTCTGTAGACAAATGATGCCTCAGGTATAGACAGATGTTTCTCTTTAACTGCAAATGTGATGGTTACATTGCTAAACTGTTACTGACTAATAAGAAAAAGGCTCTCATGCTTAAAAAGAAATTGTATTACAGGCAATTTGTACTGAGCTTTTTTTTTTTTCTGATTTTTTTAGTTTTCTTGAGATAACAATTAGGCATCTGATAGGTGTTACCTACCTCTTCCAGCCGCGTTCAGAACAAGCCTTACTGTGCCAAAAAAAATATTAAGCAATGTCTATAAAATCAGAACCATCTCTACATCACACTGTCTAATCCGAAGTGCTAAGAACCTGATGACAACATAAAAAAAAAAAAGGAAGAGTACATGCAGCAATGGGTACATTGATGCTAAGAAATGTGATGAAGGGAGTTTCATTAAGAACATATTGGAAATAAAAAGCTTTTAAAAGACAAACATTCAAAGCATTTCAGTACAGAAATTTTTTTTTTTAATTATTCTTTTAGGTTATTATTGTCATGAGCGTCAAAAGTGTGGAGGAGTTTCCCAAATACTAAAGACAGTTCCTCACAATCTAGGAAAGAAATCAGGTCAACAGAATGAAGATAACAAGAAAAAAAAATATCCAGGCAAAACCCAGCTCTTTGGTGCAGTAGCAATTTCAGATTTTCAAAAAAGTGTTTTAGTTTAGGGAAATGGAAATTTAGTTTTTTCACATACCTTGAAAATTCAAGATGGACTTAATCTGGGTCATCTGACCTGTCTTATTTGAACAAAAATCAAACGAGTCATTTAAAAATTGCAGCTTTACTATTCAAAAGTGTTTAAAGGAATGAAAACAATTTAAACATATGCTTTAAGAATATTGAAACAGGGCTTTGAATGGTTTTAATTTCAACTGAAAAAGATTGCTAGAAATAGCAGTGGTCTGTAAAGATGAAAGATTTATGTAGATCAACCCCTCCCACACACACACTCTACAGGTTGTATATATCTTGTGTTGTCCATGAAAAATATCTTTTTCTCAACAGAAAACTAAAGAATTGCAACAACAGTAAAGTTATCCAAGACTATAGCTGCTCAAAGAGGAGCCTGAATATTTCATTAAACATTTCATTAGAAAATAGAATGTTTTGACATTTTAAACTTGTATTCAAGTTAACACACCTCATTGTTTGCCAGCTGGACTATTTCAGAAGCAGGTCTTTCTGAGGAACTTAAAAATACAGTGTGTAAATGCTTTGCAGAGAAGAACAGAGAATACAGAAATGAAGGTGCTGTTAGTTGTGCCAAGAGAAGCTAAATGGGTGAGAAAGCCAAGCTATAAAAGCATCACTGGAAGCATTACCTGTGCAGATTGAGTGAAGGCCATTTGAAAAACAGGGAGGGCCAAATACAGGACTTGCTTCAAAGCAGATGTCAGAAGCTTACACTTGTACAGAGCAGATTAACCATCTCTCAGGCATTTAATGAAGGCCAAAAAAAGAGAGATCTTTGGGATCACAGAATGTTGTGGGACTTGGACATGTTGAGAGGGAAGATGTAGTAAGATGCTCTGGATGTGTGTGATAAGGGAAAAAGGGTAAAAAAAGATCCCAGAATAGGGCTTACACAGTAGGAACCAGTGTCAACGGTGATGGAGAATCCTCAGACAACGGGACAGTGCCCACTGCACACGTTTCTTCTAAGCTGATGGAAAGGCTCTCACTAAGAGACAACAGACAAGCAGGCTACCACCCGCGACTGCAAGATTTTAAGAGATGGAAGCAGCTTCATGAGTCATCAGTGCAAAGACAACAACCAAAGCCAAGGGAGCTGGCAGAGCCACCATGTTCCACTCCTTGACTAGCCTTGATTTGCAGGAGGACAGCACTGGAGCTTTTGCAGCCCTGGCTTACACCAAGGGCCAAAACTGCCAGGCTTTACATCACAGCAACTTCAGGGACTGGTTTTGAGTAACTGAATGATCTGAATGGATAAACGTGCTGCTTTACTGTTGCTCAAATACTGCCAAAACCCTTAAATAAAATATATTCAATTGTTCTTTATATATATCTATATACACACACACAAATTGACATGATGGAGCATTCAGGACCTGTTTTTGTCCTAAATAATAGCAATAGCAAAACCATGCCCAGCGAGAGCAGGTGGAGACAGACCATTTTTCAGTCAGATGAACACACACATTTTCTCTCTAGTATTGTTTCTCCACTTACCTAGGCCTTAGTAGCACTGGATTATATTCTGAGGTTTCCAATACATGAAAATGTGGAAGAATGTAATAACATTCTTGTTGAATACTGGTCCAACTCCATTTTGTTGTTATGCTTTATACAATCACTGGCTGTAATGCATCTGTGGCGCGCACCTGACGATGAGAGGTTGTACCCATCATGGTACGAAATTAAAAAAAAAAGTTTTGAAAAAAAACTGAGGTCTACTTATTGAAGCAAAGAGAAGAAGCTTTCTCTAGCTGGCAGTCAGAATTAACTTCAGCAGTTCTGCAGAAAACAATTGTTCCTATAGAACAGTCCTAATAATCAAAACCTACTGTAGGTTACATTAACCAATGAGTGATTGTGACTATAGATGTTATTTGCACGCCAACTGAAAAAATAGTACTACGAATTAATGATCACGTAAATCTGACAGAAATTTCCCAGGCCAAAAAAGATTAACCTGTATTTGAGTGAAAAAATCATAAAGAAGAAAAACTTCTGCTAACAGAAGACCCTGTCTTTCCCCTTGAAATTAAACAAATGTTGGACAGACAGGAAGTTGGAAAGAATTACAGCCCAAAACTCTGGAAGATGATGAAATGCCGGCTTTAAAGCTATTTGAATCACCTCAGCTGTCCCTTGCCCCAATAAGAGCAAGGAAAATGTGTCAACTATACACAATAGCATCTGTGTGGCTTAAGACAGAAGAAGGGATCTAACCTGGATGTATTAGTTTGTCCCTGGCACTAACACTGCGGCATTTTTGCTAACATGAAGATGGCCATACAAAGTTACAGCAAGGAAACTTATTTAAGAAAATAGTCCTAAAATGAGTATCTTTTGAATGAAGATTTATCATTGCGTGAGGCCTCAGGTTGCCTCAAGCTTCCCAACCACCTTTTCTCTTTGCACTCTAATACTGTCTTAAGGATTGTTCTCCTTTACTTTCTAAATACTTGGTTATTTACTTGGAAAATAACCAGAATCTGAACTGCAGATTAAGAGACATATTTTTCTAAAGCAAATGCACGAAATTTCTAATGGGAAAATAATATTTTGAATGCACAATAAAGTATTTCTATTGGAAAAATCAGATTTCACAGTGCAGTCATCTATTTAGAGGTACAGGCTGAAAATTTACCATTACTTTTGTTTCTGTTCCCATTGATGCAATGTATTTCAGAAGTGTGAATTAAGGACCACTGCTTTGTTCTGTCAGTTGGCCTGCAGACTTCTGTTAAATTACATTGCTGCAAATATTCAAACAACTAAGGAAATGGAGCTTGGCTATAAGGGAAAACTTACAATACTTCTCTGTCTCAATCAGAAAATATTAAAAGCATCGACAGTTCCACAAATTAATAGCTTGTGATTAAAAAATGAAATTTAGACAACAAATTATCTTCTTTGTACTTAAGCTAGCTAGCCTCAAAATGGCAATTTTTCTTTTTCCTTCTCATGTCTGTGTAAATCATACTTCTTTTTTTTTAGTGAATGATTATATTTTCTTGTGTTCAACAACAAGGTTTTGCAGTTGCAGTACAAATGAAAACATATTATGATGCATGTACAGTTAAGCCCGTTCATTCTTCACTGGTAGTCAAAAACTTGTCTGTGCTCAGCCGTTTAACCTTTAGCAGTAACTTACTGTAATCATTCATGTTTCTTTTCCTGAAAAAGGGGAGGAAAAATCTCCTTTTGCCAATCTTAACAGCTAACCAATCACCAGAGACCAATCATTGCTTTTCCACGCTACTCTGAAGTGTGGCTGTGCTAGAAAAGCCTCTTCCTAAAATCCTTCTTAAGCAGTATCTGTGGATTGTGATGTGGAAAACAAGTAATTCTGCCAAAATGCCTATTTAAAACAGAGCTTTTGGAATTGTGCTGGACGGTGCTGGTGATGACGGGGAATCATGCTTCCCTGCCCAGCATACTGTACTCCACTTTCTTCACCTATTAAGCAGCACATCTACACTAGCTTTACTGCACTGGAGCAGGATTTGCTCTGTATGGCTAGGCTAAACATGCTTTTTCTGGAGATGGTTAGGACTAGGGCATGTCAAATATTGCCTTTGTTAAGGTAGGCACAATGAAAACAAATTGGACGTGGAACTCTTCCTTCATAACAGACAGACAGGGTAAGTTAATCTCTTCTCAATCTCAAAATCTTAAGGGAACCACTTTTCTGATAGTTTTCTCCTTAAATGTGCATGTTCCACCAACAAAAAATAACTGCATTGCTTTGCGTACAAATTTTTGATGCTCCAAACTTGTAAAAATTAGAATAATTACTAGGAGCAGCTCGTATTTCCCTCCCCAACATCAAATTGTCGCACCAACTGTAAAGTTGATAGCTCAACTCATTTTCATTTTTTTTAAATTGGACCTTTTTTAAAAGTAAATCTGTTAATAAAAACCAAACCAACCAGCTTCACTGTGGGAGGCATCAGTGTCAGATACATATTTTTTCTACAGTCCCATAATTTACATACTTATGTCAACAGAGTTTACAAAAAAACACACAAAAGAAATTGAGAACGCTATCATCTGACAAGACAGCAAGTGTAGAGCATTTTCTGTGCCAAGGTGAATGCTTTGAGAACAATGGGGCATTTGTAAAAATTAGACCATAACAGAAAGTATTTTGCAATGTTAAGAATAGTGGTTGCTACTTATATGCTATAATAAAACGTGGTGAGGATAAAAATAACACATAGCACATAAATAGAATTACTTCAGAAGATTGCCATTAATCATTCGGAAGTTAGGAGACAGCGGTGTTGGCTGGGTAGCTGTCATTAACCCTTTAGATGCACATCTATGATGGCACTTTCACTAATTTTCAATTGGTATTTTTTTTTAGCTGGCACTTCATTCAGTGGCTGACCATCTTCGCTTACACAGCAGCAAGCAAATCAGTGCTTAGTGGAAAGTCCTGATACTGCAGCACAGGATTGCAATCTTGCCCTTGTATAAGTATTACCATTTCCCTTGTGGATGTCTCCTCACCATTGCAGTATCTATTTGTAGTACTTCAGGCTGTTTCTAGCCTTCTAATTTGTTCTAACCTTCTGTTGTGATACACTTCTGCCTTCTAATTTGTTCTAACCTTCTGTTGTGATACACTTCTGCCTTTATAACGTTTACAGCCGGATGCATGATGATCGTGTACTTAGCCTAGGAGGCGGCCTATGAACATTAGCATTATTAAATACCTGCTAAATGAACTGTAAAACTGTGCATAAAAACTGTGTACCCCAATCTCTGTGACATGCGTAACATGATTGCAGTTGTAGAATAAGGCTCTGTAAGTGATAGCTTGTATGGCCATCTGTGATTTATACTAAGAGAAGCTGACATCACGCTAACCTTACATCTCTCTGTTGATATACTTGACTCCCTGAGCATTCAGAATTTAAAGGCACATTCTTCCTTGTCTGCCCAAAATGCATTCAGTGGTTTAACAAAAAAAAAAAAAAATCTGTATAACTACCACTTTCACAACTCACCAGAGGACTAAGGCAACTTCTTAACTCCTTCAGATCATTTATGCAGTGATGAGAAAAGAGTAACAGTCCCCCTCATAAAATTTTGAGAACACATGGAGCAAGCATCAACTCACAGGTACAGTCAGCTTTCCAAATTGCTCCTGAGGCAACACAACAAACCGTGTTGCCATTTTCTCCTTGCTCGAGGCACAAGTGTATCCAATCTTCATGATAATAGTTTCTCTGTAAGCAGAACTGCTGTCAACCTTGAAAAGAAGTTTTATATAACATTTAAAAAAAAAAAAAAGCTTTAGTTCACAATGAACCACACCACATGCATACACCAAAAATGGCAGAGAAATAGTAAAATTTCAAGCATCAGTGAAGACCATGGGGATTTTGGACACTGCAAAGCATTCACTCACAATTGGAGTTTAAAGAAGAATAGAGGTGGATTCTGTTCTCAGCTCCACCCAAGTGATTTCAGTGAATTCAAGTGGATTACAGCAGTGGAACAGAACTGCAGCCTAGCTAAGCACTCCACTCCGCACTTACTCAAAGGTATTTCCTATTTTTCTGCTTGTGAATTTTCTATGACCATGTAAGATGGCTCTATTTTGCTACAGAACTTGTTTCAGTTAGCTGAAAGGACCATTTAGTTCTGTAAACAGAAACAATATCAAATGACCTATACCCTTAACTGCTGGAAAATGGCAAATAGTAAATTTTGCAGTCAAATATATGACCGACAGTCCATTTCTCATGAATATTCAGTCTTTCAGTTTCAAAACTGCTTTTCACAGTTATTTATGCATAAAAATTGTCACAAACTAGTATTAAGTACTTTTCAAACCATAGTGTGGTTGTGAAATGAAGCACTGCCTGTGACGAAAAATTTGCTGATAACAAATTCTGGTACACTGCCAGTCTGCACCCATTTTATGTCAAAAAGGAAGCTTTTTTTTTTTAAAGAAACAGATTTCTAATTACTCTTGCTCCTTCTCCATTTTAAAATAACCTTAAGTATACTGCCCTCAAGCTCATAGGGCTCATAGTCTCTGCTGATGGAATTATAAAGCTGCCCAACTCCATGACACGTCTGAAGAAATAATGTCTTTTACAGAAATGCTAAGCATTTTCTATGCAGATTTAAGGAAGAAAATGTCACGAGGTCATCAATCTCAGCAGGCTGGGTCTGCCCTTGCAACTTCCTGACTGGTTTTCAGCTGCACAGTTGGCACAGGAGCAAGAAGTGCCAAACCCCTGCCAGCGGTTGCTCAGCAGCAGGGGAGAGGTGCGGGGGGGGGTGGATTTGGAGAAGAGGTGGCTTTGAGAAGGGTTGCTCAGTGGCCTGAAAGCAAGCAACGGCATCGTTCTCTGTTCACAGAATAGACACTCATGGAACAGCAGAAGAAAAGCAGAGCGCTACATAAAACACAGTGCAAATTTAGCAATGCATTATAAATACAAATGAAGAATGTGAACTCAATTACAGAACAATCCCAAACAAATCAGCAGCTGGTAATGCCAATTTCTGTGAGGTTATTGCAATAATAAACAGCACATAATGGTTTAATTATAGAGGCTTAGCATGATTTCTTTTTAACAAGTATGCAGCTGTGTCAGAGAAACCAGCTTTTGAAGTGCCATATAAGACACATTCAATTCTTTTTGTACTTGCTTGGAGATTTCTTTAAATGATATCTTACAAAACCTAAGTCTATTAACATAAAACCAGTTCCGACTAGAACACTAAACTATGCTAAACCCCACACTTAAATTTCTCACTCCACATTCACAGAATACACAAGGACAGCCTGGGCTAGCCAAATCTTCATGGAGCACAAATAGGTGCTAATAATTTACATTAACACATAGAAGGGAAAAGTTTACTTTCACATATGCAGATGAGATGTGCTCCAGATCATATGAAAAGGTATGGGAATTTTAGCGTTCATTTCAGTATTCATATGCTCATCCAACATTTTGGACAAAACACAAATCAGAATCTTAGCGGACAAGGCTGTGAAAATATTAATGATATCATTGCCTACGTTAATTTCTTTCATGCTCTTCAGATATTACTTTTTCCACATTTTAATTAAAATATTGAACCCTTTAAAGTGTGAATAAGGCCAAAGTGCTAAACTGAATTAGTAAGTATGTGTATATATATACATACACCCACTTATATGTAAGTGTACATGCACACACATTCAGAGAAAGCTACATAAACATGCATAATGCCTGTAAACTCCTCTGTCATCTAAGTACAGAGTTTAAATTACAAGGAAAACTTGTACACAAGTCATCTCCATTTCTTGTTTATGTAATCCTATGGACCATGAATCACTGGAGTTAGACCAAGCATGTACAGAGCTCAGTTGCCGTTGTGCACAAGAAGAAACCACTTTCACAATCTGGTAAATAATAGAGTATATATTAAAGTTTTAATAAAGCATCAAATAAAGTAAGAATTATGGCTGCCTCAGTCCTGAATGCAGAATGGTCTCTAAGGAAATGTACATATAATACCTAGTCTGCTTGGACCACTTGTCCACTGATTCAATGCATTTATCTATAAATCACTTCTTGTTGATGGCAAAAATACATTCTGCTTTCACATAATAGCGGCATGTACTTATATAAAGGATGACAGAATTAAGTCAACTACAAGTTTCCAAGGAAATTCCCAGCCTTTTGAGTCATCCAGTTGCTACAAAATTAAGTGATAATTTTAGTCTCGGGAAGCAGTTGTCCCCCGCTGAAGCCATTTCCTACTTTCCTACTTCAATACCACTTGCAGCGCAAACAAGCAAAGAAATAAACATTTCTAAAAGTCATGCCCGAGTTAATCGTACCTTCTTCCTAAAATGCAGAACCTCTTACACGCCATCCTGAGGTAAACTGTGACTTCTGCTTACCATGCTACAACCTGAACTTAAAAAACTCTGTCATTTATGAATGCCACCACCCCCATAATGAATAAAGAGACATTTATAACAACAAAACTAAAAACAAGTGGTCACTGGCTGCAGAAAGCAATTCTGATGGACCATGTAGGATGTTGTTTTCCATCTCCTTACACTGCACTCGCTGCAGTTTCCACCTAAGGCTTTTACTGAGAGGCAGTAGTGGTTTATCAACACTTTGGTTCACAAGGATTTTGCAGTGGCACTTAATCCAGCTCTTGAGGTACCGTACAAACGCGGGAAGGGGCTGGAGGCAAAAGGACTGGAAGTACCTACTGAGGCCAAAACGGCTGCTAGGAAGGATACGATCAGTGCCAGGAAACAACACAGCACCTTTAATCATTTCTCCCATGATGCACCCTACTGACCACATGTCAACTGAAAACAAAAATGAAATGAAGGTAAACAAGAAAACAGGAACAGAACAACAAATAAATGAGAAGACTTATCCAATCATGCTATAGCACAGACCCTGCAGCCCACACCGCAGGCACAGACCTGCCTTTCGCTCTCTGCAGATGCTTTTCTGCTTGAGCATACAAGTTTCATGACAACATAGCAGGTCTGAGAAAAATTGACTCCAACAGTTTTCTTTACCCCAGTGTGGATGAAAACCAATACTATAAAATACAGAAAACCAAGTGAGACCCACGGCTGGCTACTGTCTCATAATACAACTTTGTAATTAAAATTTACCAATTAATTTTGTCTTTTTAAAGTTTTTATTTGCATTCATTACCTAGGTTTATACTGCTTTGTATTGTAAATGAATGCTGGTCTCTATTCAATGAGGATATGCAAATTGCTTTTCCTTTATCCTTTCAGTTACCAGAGATCCATGCATATTTTCACAAGCTGAACTGCCAGAAGTCACAAAAGGAACTTGGGTCCTTGTGAAGACATATCTACCTCTTATTCAGGGGTATGAATATAATTTGTTGGGATCATTCAACTCCAATAATGCTTGCTTTAGAGCCTCTTGGCTCACTTCCATTGAATCTCAGTGAAGCCAGCAGTCCGTAATAGGAGTCTTGAGAATCTCATAAGCCGTGATAGGAAATGGTGATTTCTAAATATGACAGTTGAGACACAAAAGCACTAAACTGTACCTTCTGCACTGAAATTCAGAGCAAACCGGGGGACTATTTACCTCGTACAGAGAAGAGCAGTTCAGCTGGGTCAGACAAAGCTAACCACAATTTACACTGGAACATGAGATGAAAATCAGACTCCTTATATCCAGTATGGGATTAAGGTGGCATTTTCCCCCATACCAGTACCATGAAACCACATTACCTCTGCTGTCCTTGCTCTATGATAAGTCATAGGGCATGGAAGCAAGAAAAGGGACAGACTGGTCTCTCAGGGCCAGAAACTGTGAGGAAAAAAATGAAAGCATCATGCTGCTTGGTTAAATTTACTCTTATAATTTCATATTGAGCAACAGTTTAAAGTGGATTTGACTCTGAAGGCAAATGTCCTATCTGTGGAAGTCTTTACATGCCTTGGGTCCAAGGTACCCTGTTGCTTTATTTCGCATATGAAAAGCTTCATCACTACATAATAAATAAATCAATAAACAAAGAAATAAATAAAAGGTTACTTGTTTGGAAGCAATAAGCAATCCTAGAGATGCAAATTATTGCTGCTTTCATCACAAGCTAAATGGCATGCAAAATATCAGGAAAAGATAGAGCAAGCAGTTGTTTGTTCATCTGTTATTAATTCCTTTTTATCTTCAGAGGCTGTCCTTGGACATTACTGCTCTACGCTGTGCTCAAAAGCACAGACACAGAAGCTGAACTAGTGACATACTAAACTGTAAACTGTGTAAAGGAGAGAGGATTATTCGCCTCTACTCCTGAGATTTTGGGAGGGAAGCTTTTTGAAAACTTCCAAATCAGAAGAAGCAAACATGAACATCTGAATATAACCAATGTCTGAAGAGAAAAAACCTGTGCCTTCTTGACTGCTGCCTCTTTTCCCTCTCCTGAGCCAATTAGAAACAAGTCAAATCAAAACCCAGAGTTTCATTGCATGTTTAAGAAAAGTAGTTAGTTGGAGGTCCGGAGTTTCAGCATGTACAGCAGCAGCTGTGAGAAGCCTGTTAGGGCACTGAGACTCATGCAAAGCTACATAAGGGACTGCAGTACAGACCTAAGTCTCAATCCTTTGTTTCATTTAGTCCAACATCAATCCAGATGTAGTCTGAGTAATTTCAGTCATACAAGCATCAGAAAAACAATCCAACCACAATCTCTAAACATTTGCACTCAACTCCAAAGCACTGAAAATTTACATTTGGTTCAAGATTTTTTCCAAACGCAAGATATTCACAAAGCCTGGCAATATTCCACCAATACATGGAATATCCCTAAGCTTTGATCGAATGCAGGCTAACTTGTAGTCAGAGACCTCTGTGTGACTCTAGGTAAAACTTCAGTTTAGCAACTATGTGCCTTTATGTTTTAGGATCACATGAAAGTGTTAAGGAATTAAACCTACAACTTTTCACAACTCTCTGAAGTGAAATTGTTGAGATTTGGGTGGCCCTTGATGAGAAGCCCCCTCTCCATTAGAATACCAGTGTTCTGGATTACTAAGAGTAGGGGATTTTTAATTTGTTCAAAATCTATACAAACCAGATTATTGCACAGAGCTGCTCTGAAATGCATTCTTGAGTGTGTACGTTTACTTCAAAACATGAGTAAATTTTCCAAGGACACCAGATATCTCCCTGGCATAGCCACCTTGAAAAAATGCCCACCACAAACCACATGCAAGTTTTTTTCCAGCAAATCTTCACCTCTGGGCCACCTCCTGGTTCTGATTCCATGCCAAACAGTTAATAAATACTCTATACAGTGATTATGACAGGGCTGTCTTGCAAAACATTTGGGGAATTAACCTGTCCTCCACAGGAACCTCCAAAACCTCCCCAGGGGCTTCAACAGAGTTTGAGGAAGCTGAACAGAAGTTGCTCTGTTGCCAGACATGCATGCCCCCCACTCCCTAAACCTTCCTGTGTCCTGGGGAAGCAGTCTGATCTGGCTGCTGACATGGCCCTTCACAGGGAAGGTGACCAGAAGAGATGGTGAGGAGAGAAGAGAGAGTTGGGATTGAAGAACATTAATAAAACATCTATTCCTCTTTGTGCTTTAGTCTCACACACTTCCTGACCCAAATGAGTGCTTGCTCATCTTTCCAGGTTTCAGATTCCCTTCAGCAAAGGTGCAGAAGGATCAGGAATTGTAGAACTAGCCAAAGATGCTTCTATATGGAAAGGATCCAAGCTAACCTTCCATGGACACCTCCCTTGTAACTCAGATGTGGATGCAATTTCGTTTTCTGTTTCTGCAGAAAGCTGCTCCTACCATGCTGGATGAATTGGAAAAAGCATGGACATCACTCTGATACTGAAGACACCATAGCTCATTTCCATCCTCATTTCTTTGTAATGGCCCTGCATTCTCCTCCTGCCAAACTGCAGGTTCTCTGGGACTTGACAAAACATAATGAAAGGGAGCCCATAAGGAAAATCTGCAACTGTCCTTGCTAAAACTCCTACTGAGGTGGCTCTTCAGACCTGCACTCAGTAAGCTCCGGTTTTCATTCAGTGAAAATCATGATATTCAAATTAAAATTCATGAAATGCATGACAAGGGAAACTCTGAAGACCAGAGATGCAGGCACAGCTGAATGGGCTTTGCTACCTTTCCCAGCCTCATGGGCTAGTTCACAGTTTCTCTCTCTGCCCAGAGCATTAGTGAGAACGCCAAACATTCAAATTCCACTAAAACTCCTGTTTTAGTGATGCAAAAATAGCCCCTCTGCAAGCTGAAAAGAGACGATCATGTCCTCAAAACTGACTTGGGAAGACTATGATAGACATATTTATGAAGCAAATTATGATACCTGATTTTATTTGTGTAACTCTAGGCCAAAATGTTTAGCACACAATGCTGTTTCCCAATGGCTGAGGTGCAAACTTTAGTAAAATTTCAAGGCGACTGAGCATGCCTGTCACAACACAGTGAGTTTCTGTCTCCAAATCCTCCTGAAATGGAAAGACACCTTGCTGGGTAGGACCTCCCTTTATCTCCACCTCTGTTGTTGAGTCCTCCTGCAGATCTGCACTGAGATCTGCTCTGAAGAACCAGTTCTAGGCCCTTACTTGAATTTTCAGGAAGAAAAATGCAGCACTCTGTACTGGACACTGTACCTTGTTTTTACAGATTTTTCTGTTATTTCTGTGCAATAAAAAAAGGACATATTTGGTATTTGGTAAATATTTGGTAATTCTTGGTAATACATGGGCAAAGCTGCTTTTTTCCCAGAAGCTCCAGATAGCATGGCTACAAAGGCTTCAGAATGCCAATGCCAAGGAAAGTCTGTGATGTGCAGTGCTCCTAATGACAATTGTGAATACAGCTCAAACACTTGAAAAAAGATTAAAAACATCCCAAACCCACCAAACCTTCCCGCCCTCAATTCTGTCTAAATCACGGCAAACTCCCAGTTTTGTGACATTCCAATCTCAGGACCTCACCAAGATTCCTGAAACCTTTTCTTAATGCTTGTATTTATTATATGCATAGATTTCAACATGTTTTAACAAGTGCTCAGCACAGTATCAGCTCAATCCATTAAGATTTCCTGAGAAAGTCTTTCCTTTCTAATTTGAAACACCATTTCCACAGGATGTTATTAAAACCTTAATATTTCTCAATAACAGTAATAGGGTTCCAAAGTGTTTGAATGTTGCATTATTGACTTCTAATTTACTACCTGCAACTGAAGCTGCAGAACACTGTAGAGTACAGCTACTCCCCTGACAGATTCTAGATGGTCCAAAAGGAAGTTGCCACAATTTTACAAGTTTGATGCTTCAAACCAATGTATGAATTTATCTCTTTTTTTTTTTTTTTAAACTTTCTGAGAGTTCCAAACTGATATGCATCATTCCTTCTTATGACACAGCTGAGCCATCACTCTCTGGGATTCAGACTAGCAGATGCTCACCTTCATTTGGCATAGACAGAATTGATCTGCAGTAGACAGGCAGGTGCCAGAGCCTGGCCCACCTGGAAGAATGCAGAAGGAGGTATGAACCACATACAAATCTGTCTTCTTCCTCAGAGTTTGGCTCTTAGGTTGCAGTGCCAAACAAGTGCTGAAAAACTATTGTTTTTCCTTGGGAACTCATGCTCCACTGTCCCTTTCAGAAGGGCAGAGGGATGGGAAGGGATGTCACAGGATATTAAGAGTCACATGTATATTAAGAAAAGGCCATGGGAATCCCAAGATGCAAGCTCAAGAATGAGTGGAGGCATGAGGAACACTCATGCCCTTCCCTATCTCCCGTTTTCTTTTGAATATAACTATATAAAAAATGCATTGCAGTAAGAAAGACCTATGGAGAACCTTGCCAAGGAATGTGAAACACACTACATTGCATCTAGCAGACAGTAACATTCAAAACATGTTTTGCAGATCCTACAGTTGCTAGCTTCAGACCCTCTTCTTAGGTTAATTTAAATTTTGACTTTGAAGTATCTCTTCCCATGTCTCAGAGTATTCAAGTACACTCATTTCACCTCTTCCAGCAGGAATCCCGCCGGTATTCTCTCCGGCTACAATACAAACAGATTATCATATCATTTAAGTATACTTATATATTTTCATATCTGATAAATGATATGTGATTTTGAGTGTGTTCCAGTCCTCTACTTTGATCCTGACCAAATACCTACATGCTCTTGACAAAGAGACTTCAGTACTATCTGTTTTGTCTACAAGTTCTAAATTTTCTGCTCACCTGTACCAGCGAAACTCAGCTCAAATTAGCACAGTTGCCATCAAGCAAAAAATGATTAATGGCATAGAAGGGGGGGGGGGGGGGGGGGAAGATATTTGAGACCATCCCATTTTCCTAAGGGCCTAAAAAGGCAACTAACTTGCCTTGGCTGAAATACATATGAGGCAGCAGTAGGTGTAGCACGTATCTACACCTCAACACTTGGCCACTTTTGAAACTGCATGTTCAGACCCATGCTGAAAATCTTTAAGGTGAGTGTTGGGAAATGAGCAATGGATCATCTTCATTGTAGCAGCTGGGATCCACTCCAAACACCACGCAGATCACAGGCAGCATGGCGTTCTTACACTAAGTGCAAATGGCACTATAAACTGTTGAAGAGTATACATATCTGAATTAAAAAAGAGGGAGAATGGCAACAGCCAAATCACAGGTACGCTGGTCTCTTTGAGACAGACCTCACACCATATGAGCAAACTTCCCCCAAATAAAGCCATCAAAAAAATCCTGAGTCCCAAATGAAATACCATATACCCAGGGAGGAATCATCCAGCTGAGCAAAATCCAAACTTAGCCATCAATGCCATCATAGCTAACAGACACTTAAGCAGCAGGCTAACACATACCAGCTGATCCAATCTGGAGAGCCAGGCCAGCCATTCTTTATAGTCTCTTTTAAATAATCCTGATGCTAATTGTTGGGTTTGGTTTTTTAAAAGACAAAAACAAGCCTTAAGAAAATACTACTGGGAACATGAAAAACAACGGACTGCACCAAACAAAAGTGCAGAGGTTTCATTATACCAAAGTTTAAGAAAACCCCCAACATGCACTCAAAACACTAGGATTTGCCCGCTAATAAATGTGGATCATATTGCAAATGCACAGCCAAATTCCGCTAATGAACGGTGGAAAGGCAACTTTTTTTTTACTAAAAGACTTTCTTGAATCAAAATTTTTTCCCTAAGGCAAGCGATTTTTTTTTCCTTATGAATTCCTGGGAAAATACAATGGAATACTCTCTGTCAGATGTCAGAGAGCATCTCTTAATCCCACCACTCTCAAAGGCAACTGGCAGACAAAGGAATTTTTGAAAATCTGGCCACAGAAAACATTAACTTCATCTGTTAACGCTGACTTCTCTTCATAATCCATTTTGGATGTTCATAGCTACATAGAATAAGTTTGGATTTTTTTCTTTCTTGCTATCTTAATGGTATTTTCTCTTTTGACTGTCTTAGACTCTTAAGCTGTTTGCAGCAGGAATTCTGTTTTCCATATTCACCACTATAATCCAAGCCTAGCCAAACTTAAGACGCTTGGCTGTTATCACAATGTATTTCTATGACTATGTCACTGTTTCCCCTTTGATCTGCTGAAGGTCTCACACATTAACTTGCTAAAATACCATCCTTTACATGCCTCCCCAGTACTGAAAAGAAATGCTCTTTGATTGCTTTATTTCCCCACTAAGTCACGTGGACCTGTGGGACACCACTGTGGCCTCAGCAGCTCAGATCTTAACGAATCTCTCTCTCTTGGAAGCATTCAGACCATTTTAAGTTTTCCCTTCTCTTAAAAAAAACCCCACAGAAATACATTTCCAATCCTTAAATTGAAATCTTATGAGATTTTGAAGATATTATTAGTTAGAGCTGAACACAGCTTTGGAGGAAAGTCCTGGAGTTTTCCAACATATTTGCAGTGGCATCCAAGGATGTGGGCAGTTTTTAAGTCTCTCACACTCTTTCTGATTTAACTGAGACAAGAGTGGAATAAGCATTGAAGAAACACAGTGCGAGAAGCTCAGAAGTGGACTACAAAAGCTTACCAGAACTTGCCAGGAATATTTTGGTCTGTAAATCCATCTGGAAATCGATCAAAAGGTGGACTTCTTCTCATGAGGGTCTGACTTCTGACAAGGAAGTCTTCCTGACAGTATTTTGAAATGCCTGTTTTAGGTGAGTAACAAGGAACAAAGGTATCTGCTATGCAATTTCTACCCAGTACTCTCCAGGAGGCTGGATGGTATTCTGAAAAACAGCTGGCTCATCGCAAACTAACAGCACTTGAATGGACCAGTCCTCTAGCCCTGCTGTATCTCAAGTGTTCTGCTAGGTCAATTGATTAACAACCTCAGCAATATTCACGGAGCAATCATTTTCAAGTACTGTTTGGCTTTTTGCTAATAAAAATAGCAGTTAACTGAACACGTCTTCAGAGAGCATTTTAATAAAGTTAAGAAACATACACATTTTTTGTAAAATGCATAACTTACATTTATACTAACTGGGACAGTTATTATATGCTGGTACCTGTAGTCTATACAGATATCAGAGCTTTCTTATAGTAACTTAGAGTTTCTTATTTATGTAGACAAGATGATCCGAAATTAATCTTCTCTGTGTTTCAATTTCTATGAAGACTTTAAAAATGAAATTTCATTTAAAGTCAGCAGCACCTAAGTGCAATGGTAACTCAGTGCAATGGTTTAGTTAAGATTAACTTTTTAAAATTTTTCTTTCCATAAAACTTGGCAGCAGCTGTGAAATTTTTCTTAGATGTATACTGTGCCATACATGAATGTTCTTACTTCAGGCTACAAATGAGTAAGCTCGTTATACTGATAGCAAGTGCACACAGTAGTCATTCTTCTGAATAATTAAAAAAGAACTGAAACTTTCAGTTCTATACAGTCTTGCCCCTTTCAGCTATACAACCCACTGGTAAAAGGCCAAGGGAAGATTTATTGTAATGTTGTTCTGTGAAGTTTACCTGCAGCTGCATATATGCTTCTCCAGCTCTTCCTGTATCTAGGAAGCAACTAGATCTGCCCAACAGCCACGGAGGGAAGGGAAATACAGACCCATACACAAAGCAGTCTTCCTAACACTGAAAACTCTTATTCATGAGGTCAAACTGATTAACAAATGAGTATTGACTTGGAAATTAATGTACAGATTCCATTTTTTTCTTCTTCTTTTTTTTTTTAAACAAAACAAAACAAAAAACTTCCAACTCACCTGAATAAACCCACCACTAAAATGTGGTAGCAGTTGTGACACAGCCCACATACACTGCATTTTAGGGTATGGGATTTCCAATGATTTAAAAAGCAGGACTATCCCACAATTTACACAAAGTTTTCTCCATCTCTTCAAAAATTCAGTTCTTATTTCTAACTAATACTGAAATGTTAAAAGGTATTTTAAAAATATTCTGTTGCTATCCCTGAATAAGACACCACCATAAGAGACTGTTGTCACAGCCAGACAGAAACAAAGTAATTATAATGTTTGAATGATTTTTAAAAAGCTATGTTGTTTAAATTATATAGCATCTTTTTTCTGGAAACGAGCAGAAGAACATGACTCTTAAATACTCTTCGTTGTTGAAAAAGAAGAGCAACCCACTAACCACGGTGCTACATTTTTACACTGAAATAGCCTTTTTTTCTGTATTCTAGTTGCTTATCAACTAAAAACTCGATCAGACTTCTCTCCAAATAGATTAAATGGAAATATCCTCGGTATTTACAGCTGAACCTCAAGTATATTATAGATCACTTAGTTTTTCTAAAAAAAGAAAAAAAAACCACCTAATTTAGTTTTTTCATTTAAAAAAGAAAAGAGCACAGTATTTGGAGGAAGAGTTATGATGGAGTTTCTGAAGTGTTGTTACCACTGAAACACGGCATAACTATAGCACTGAATTACAGGTCTCATGAACGCTGGGAGCTGCTCTGTGCATTCAGATTACAGCACAAGGCAGGCGTGCAGCCTGTTCCACGTGTTGCAGGAAAAGCTCAGCACCTATGGAGTGACATCTCAAAGCTATCAACTAATAATAAACACCACCATTCTTACTTCATTGTCGTGTTTTGCATCCAATAAGTTTCCAGTCCATATTCCTGTAAGACTGGAAGCCAATACAACGTTGCTGTTTCCTCCTCAGTGAACAGGAGGTACCTGCAGTTTCCCCATCTACCTGTTAGTAAAGTATAACTGCACCTTCACCTGGCTACTGGGCAGAGCTCTCTATTCAGAGAGTCAACAGAGCTGTCAAAATAGGACAGGCAAGACCTAACTCTGACAAACATTCCAGGAATCACTAAAGAGCCAGCAAAAAAATAATTACTTCCATGACTACTTGTCTGTAAAAGCTGGATTTTCTCCACACCAATGGCCAGTGTCTGCTGATGCCAGATTTTTATAGTGTCTTTCTGCCAACCTGCTGAAAATAATATACCTTTTTTGTTTCTGAAAGTGGAAAACATGTTATATTGCTGCATTTTTTTCTGATGGGCAAAATACACACTACTTACGCTTCCCAACCATTGTGGGCAGGTTGCCTGGCTTAGCCTGTGATAAACCAAAGGCTAAGTAGACACCTCCTCTTTTGTTTTCATTTTCTAATATTGCTTTCACCACCTTAGAAGTGGTAAAACTAATATCACCCAAGACAAGAAGAACAAGATGAGAGGGAAATACAGTTTAATTAATGACACAGACCTCATGCAAGTAAAGGAAAGCCCATTTTTAAAACAAGAGAATTTGATTTCAGGACAATTTGGAAACCACAACAGATAAATGGTTGCCTTAAACTGGGCAAGTTAAATTCTTCATTTTGTTTTAAAGAAAAAAAATGTTGTATTGACTCAACTCTGAGCCCATACAGCATTGAGATTAATCCAAATTTATGATGCATTAGCAAGCAAAAGATTATGATGTCACCACAAATGTTATGAAGTCACTATTTCCAAAACATAAAAACAGAAAAACAGATTTACAGGAACCAGACGGGCCAAGTTAGGATTCTTTTCATTTTTTTTTTCTTATTTTCCCTTTGAAGAATAATAAGTAAAGCTATCCAATCTGCAATCATAGTGCTTGTTTTCTATATTACTTATTAGTATGACATAAAGACTATATAAAATGGAGTGATTACAAGTTTTAAAGTAACTTATTTGACTGAAATAATTCTGTGCATCTGTTTTTCATTTTCAATTTTGTTCATATCAGTAGTGTGCTATTTTCATTTACTCATACCTCTGGGATTCAACTTTTTGCTTCTATCTTACAGTCCTGGTATAGTCATTATATGGTAAAAGGGATGGGGTGGAGGAGAGGAACAAATAATAGGTGAAGCTGCAGCAAATGGCACAAGGATACAGTCCCTTCCTGGAAAGAGGATTTTGTGGCGAACCATTTCTCCCATAATGCATCCCACAGACCATATATCCACTAGAACAGCAGAGACAGGGAAGTGAAGAAGGAGGGAAAAAAAAGCAAAGTTAACTACGACATTTCACTCCTAAAGGAGGGGAGAAAGAGCAGGTTGATCAGAACAGTACAGTTTGTTTTGTGGTTTTGTTGGGTTATTTTACGTCTCACCAAAGGCTAAAATAAATAAGTAAAAGCTGTGTCAGTCAGCTCAATGGTAGTTACTAACAACGGTGGAAAAGTTTCCCCACATTTTTGGGGAAAGGCCCACAGCTAGCAGGTAAGACCAAGTAACAACTGCACAGGCCTGTGGTATACACTGAGTTTATGATGAAAAAAAACAACTTTTTTTAAGAAAAAAACCCCACCAAACCCAGACAATGATAATCTGGAATAAATCCTACTTGCAGCCAGGCAAGCTAGGCTTTGTCCTGCAGGACGGAGTCGCTCTGCAGCAGTACACAAGAGGTTCCAAATGGAACTGCTCACACAAGTAAAGGCCATAGGGATAAATACCACTCTTAAGGGTTATTTAAAACTCCTGCTTCAGGATCTGTACCTATGTCCTATCTATAGGTATCTATCTATATGTATCTGTCTGTACCTACATACTGACTGGAAAGAACTGGAGAGTCTGACCTGTGTGGACACTGCTTTTTACTGTGTAGGTGCTCAAAATAAATGCTAAAACAAATACTTTGCAGGATAAGTACCAACAAGACTAAGAGCATTTCTCATCTTTCTGATCCTGCCTTCGGCTTTTAGATGCAATATTCATAGTTATGTTATCCGCTTGACTTGGGTTGGAGGGGTTTTTGCCCTTTAAGACTTACAAGAAAAAAGGCTAGATAGATAGTGACACAGTATGCACAGAAAGAAAAGACCTGTATTCCATGTGAAGGGAAAAAACTGCTTTCAAATTCTTTAAAAGACTACATTGTTTCTCAGTTTTGAATCCTCATTTTGTGGTCACCTTTGACCTGCACAACCAGTTTCTCCTCTTTTTCTTCCCTCTTTTTATCCTTCAAAAGCAATCCAAAACAAACCAAAGAAACAAACAAACAACTCATTTCTTAGTAAAACAAAATAAAGGTGAAATGTTCCATTTGGGAAAAGGAGGGTACAGGTATCAGGGGCATGGGACAGCAAGAGCATGCCTGAGGCAGTGGCAGAGTTTTCTTCATAGTGACAGTTTTGGGACCTTCCACAGAAGTGCAGCAAACTGGTTATAATTGTGCATCTTTAGCCAACCAAGTGCAGAAAGAAAATGAAAGCAGTGAACGGTCCTTATACAGGCAGTGTACATAGTAAGAGGACAAAAAAAAAAGTAGGGGAGCTTCAGTAATGTGGCAGCATAGGCCAGAGCAGGGAAGCAAAGAACAACCCTTTCTGTTGACTCCCTTGGGAGCTGGATCAGAGCCTCCAAGCAGACCGGCTCCTCAGACAGCTGACCTTCGGTTTCAAATATTTTGTTTTCTTTCTCTGTTTACATTATTGTCACTTTGTACAAGTAAGACTAGATCATTCATCTTAAGCCAAATTCATTGCCCAGGGAAGTCAAAGGAAGTCTCTATGTTAACTTCAGTGGGCACTTGATCAGGACCTTTGGATGTGGCAAACATTCTTAGTACTTTCCCAGCTGTGTACTTCACCACAAAAGTTTGTCTAATTTTTTCTTGGTGCAATTTTAATCATGTGAAAAGCAAGTGCTTTCTCTGTCCTTTCAGGGACAATAACAACAATAATGGTAATCATCTACTAAATGTCTGGAGAGAAAAAAAAAATAAACGCGAAATAATTCATTTCACAATAGAAGGAACTCTGAATATTGACTAAGGAACTATTTAAAGAGTGCTGAGCCTAGTTCAAATTTCTAATGGCACTTACCAAAAATACCAGTTACAAAATAGTTTAAGGAAGATTATTCCTTTTTCAGAAATCATTCTGTATGCTTAGATTCTGCTTAGTAATTCTCTACTTCTTAGACTTTCATATTAAAATGTTACGGTAAATTCATAAACATTACAAATAATTCATACAGAGACTTGCTATTTTCAGAAGAGGTTGTGTGAGCATGCCTTTATTCTTGCTTAAGTCATGGAATCAGTTCCCAAAATCAGCTTCAGTGCCCTTTACAGGATGCAGTTGGCTGTTAGTAAAAGTTCTCCTGCAGGTTAGATATCATCTTCAATGTAAATTAAGTAGGAGACTTTTTAATAAACTCCTGGTTTTGATGTTTGCTGCATTTATCATCGGAAAGTGTCCTTGTCAAACAGAAAAGTGGTAGCTTTTGACAGCAGAATCTAAGTCACAGCGGATTTTTCTCCACTATATGTTGTATCTCCTCCTTTCCTGCCTGGCACCTAGATGCAATTCTCCGTTTTGTTACAAAATGAGAATCACTTACAAAATTTTCCCCTCTTCCTCTGCAAAATGTGAATTCTTCCTTACCTGCTTCACTATAGTGAGTACGCCCTACCTGCTTTTCACAATCTTTCCAGGCACCAAGAGGTATCCAGATCCCTCACAGACTGTTCAGAGCAAAATCCTATTTACATCTAGGGAGATTACATACAAATTAGATGCATTTTTCTTAGCTTTAGCTTTTTCCTCTTCTCTCCAACTCTACTTTCCATTAAAAAACCCCTAAAACTGCAAAATTTATACCTAGATCCTGACGACATGAAACCTGTCAGCAAAACCTGAGACTTTAGTTAAACCTATTGTAAAGACAGAAACCATTCCTGAAATTCAGATCTAGCTCTGGATTTGGAGAAATTCTGGAAGGGTTAGGATTCCCTATTTTAGCTTGTACCTCTTCTTCTTCCCTCAAACAATTCAGAGACCCAGACTCAAATTTAGAACACATGACTTGTTCAGCAAGTCCAGTGGTTCCCACACTGGTTCACAGCCACAAGCCAAAGACATTCTCGTTAGAAAGAGCTAACTGTTATTTGCTAATTTCAACCATAACTAAAAACAAGTTTCTCATTACTCTGCAATCCCACACTGATAAATTCACTAGCATTGCAACCCAAATACTTTCTGTAGCTGCAGTACACAACAGTGAGAAACTGATCTAAATGACCTGCCTTTTAAATTCAAGATGTCATTTCCCATTATGTTTTCTTTTTCTCGTTCTGGTGCCTCTTAAAATTGTAGAGGCAGACCTTACACTTCAGGTCGCACTGTGCTTGCTATGAAATTGCAGCCCTACCGTTCTCCTTGTAGCCCATTCCCAAGATGACCTCTGGTGCTCTGTAGTAACGTGTCACCACATATGGAGTCATCATGAAGCTAGTGCCTGCAGTTCTGGCCAGTCCAAAATCCAAAATCTTCAACGTACAGTCAGATTTTACCACAATATTACTTGGTTTTAAATCCTGCAAAAGATAGTGAAAAGACATGTGATTGTCCTTGATAAAGGCAGGCACAACTGTGATATGGACTGATACTTTAGGTCACCCTTCAAATATTCTTTTACTCTTCTGACACTCAGAGTTACTCTCAGAAATACTTGTAAATGCACAGCAAAACCTTGCTACTATTTCTCTAGCAAACTCTTCTGGAAGATGTTCTAACGTGGCATACTGTGGGGCTATACCTGGATAGCAGGAGCCTATTGGTGTTAAATTAATTGCATTTAGCAGTTCAAGAAAAATTAGGATTAGTACAAGAGTACTGTTTTGAGTACATTTTTTTTTAATGCTGTGAGCCTAATAGATTCATTCAAACTGTACATGTGGAGGTATCTTAATGCTTCATTTATAATTCAATTCATCTATTGCTGGATGACTATCTGGAAGCCAAATCTACCATCCTTTGCCAAACATACAACATGCTGAGAAAGGAGACCTTTATATACTGTAAAGCAACCTCCACTTTGTAACCCATTTTATCAGCCCTTCTTTTCTTCCTCTCATAACAGAAGGGAAATATTTTTGGATTTGTTTTTTTAGCTGGAAATCCTAAACTAATAAAAGCACATTTCAGTAAAGAAGTTAACTCAGGGTACTTTCAATCCGTTCAGAATTGCTTCCTGCTCACAGTCACATAAGCCGTTCCCTCTGTTGTCAACAATCACCCATAGTACTGCCTCTGGCATTCATAGCCAGGTATCACATCCTTACTAGACACAGCACTCTGACGTGGTAAAAACAAAATGAGAGGATGCATTTAATATAGACTTAGCAGTCTTTTCATTTGTTCTAGCACACGTAAATGATGGCATATGCCAATTCCATATGCCTTGAACTCTGCAGATCCTGATCAAGCAATACTCGGACCACACCAGAACATCAGTTCAAAGTATCTGAATATCATGCGTGGTAGATGTAGCCAGCTGCATTTTCAGGAGAAATAACATTTATCTACATGTTTCAGAGATCATAATCACTTTGATGATTTCCAGCACTTATTATTTAGTTTTTGGGGTTTTTTTTAATAATCACATTACCTTTTTGTCTGGTTAACTTCACAAATAGTCTCATTCCTAACACAAGCATGAAGCTCCTCTGCTAAGGGGATGGACTATGACTTGTAGGTCTATAGCAATTTTACTGGGAGATAGAGCTTTGATCCACAGTACACAAGAAACTCAAGTGTTTCTAAGGTCTTCATGATGATGTCATATGCTGCCTTAAGTTTTAAACCAAAGGCCCCTTACCCTGTGAATAATTCCTGCAGAGTGAAGATGCTTGATACCGCAGAGCATTTGGTACAGTAGATAAGACATTCGCTCATGGTCTAGCTCCATTTGAATGACCTGGCACAGATTGGCATCCATTAACTCCATTACCAGGTAACTGAATGAAAAATCAAAGTCATAGCGTTATTGTCTGTGTTGAAGAAGAACCACAGCATCATCTCAAATAAGTAAAATGCCTTTTCGTGCTTCAAAATTCACTTGATTTCTGATGACTGCCAGCAATGCAGCTGGAGACTGGGCCCACTCATAACGGTACCATTGTGGTGTTTGTTTCTCACTGCACCATCTCACTGCAGAGACACCATTCTTTTAGCGTCCCAGCAGAACAGATAGATTGCTGGCTGTTTCTTGGTGCATCCCCCATGGCAAAGACTGTACCCTACATGGGCAAACAGGCAGCATGACGCTGACAAGTGCAGAAAATGGAAGAGCCACAAGCACCAAATGACACAACTGCTTGGCCTTTGACCATTATGAGGAATGGCTACCACAATACAAGTAGGAATTGGAGAGCAGTAGAGATGTCTGAGAGGCTAAAATATGCAACCCCATGGTGAAATGTCTCCAAAAATCCTCCTAAGATTGCATGACTTCTCAGAGTTCTCATTAATTGGTCTTGTGCTTCTGATAAATAAGCTTCACTAACAGCCTCAGCAGGATGTTAACCCAATCCCGTTTAGCAGTAAGTTAATATGTTAAACACATCAGCTCATTTCTTATGAGACATCTCACGAGCACAGCTGATAAATTAACTGTAACTTTACATCAAAGCATTCTCAAATTTTTGGGGAAAACCTAGCTCTCCATTTCAATGTGAGTTGCACGCCTTGTCTTCTCTCCAACACTAGTTCATTCCTCTGCTCTGCACAAGTCTGCAGTGACAATATTATGCAGAAATTCCGTACACCAAAACAAGAACAGTAGTCACCTGACTTCAGCCAGTGCTATCTGTCTGTTACCACTACTGATACTAGAGTGCAGAATGGGAATACATTTCCATACAACATATACAGAACATAGGAAGGACTGAAAGATAAAAGGAGTACAACTATATAAAACACTGAATATTTAAAATTTCATTCAGGGCAGGTTCATACTATGTACAGTAATGCTTGTACAATAGGGCAATGTTCAGGGGAGATGCTAGTTGTCCTCTACACCTAGCACTACTTCCCCCGGCAAGTAATTTTACGCAGTCAAAGGTTGTATCAAAACAAATATGAAACGAGGAAACATTTCATATCAGTCTATTTTATGGGAAATTATTTCAGAATGAAGTGCCACATTTCGAAACCTCACACACAGTCACATAACAACCATCAATTTCCAAGCAAACTAATAACACAAAAGTAGGCCCTTTTAACTACTCATACCCCTTCCTCTGCACATGAAGGCAAATGCAAACACACTAACCCTCTCAAGAGGAGCCACCAGCAGGCTTTGCACACTATTATAGCGCTTAGGAAATCCGGTATTTGGCATCTTGTTAGTGTCAAAAGAGCTCTCAATATGGGAATGCAGAATATCTGTCTACCCACAGTGTAGACTATACGTGACCTTTTTTAGAGGGGCTTATTGTATGTATTTTGCTGAGTTATTGCTTTCAAGGTACACTATAATGCCCCACACATCTCCAAAGCTTTAGTTTAATTTCTGCCTGTGTTACTTACACATCCTGGAACTCCTCCAGAGATTTCTGTGGTGTGAAGACATTTAATAAACTGATAATCTGAAAAGCAAAGTAAGACAAAAGGATGAAGAGAAGCGATAAATGTAAGCAGTTGAACCCATTTTGAAGTGTGTGTTAAAGGATAAACTCTGTTTTTTCTCTGCTCAATTTATACTAACACGGCTCACTTTATGGATCAGTAAAAAGTCGGCATCATTCAAAATAAAATATTGCAGATCTCTAAGACTTCTTCTAAGTGCACTTGAAACGGTTTCTGAGAGAAGGATTAGTGATGATGAGTGACAAATCAAAATGCTAAGGGTGAGACAGTCCTCTGAATTTTGAAGTTACAGGTTCAAAGACCGACTTCAGCTCAATCTAGCATAGCAGTCCTTGTGCTACAGCCAGAAATTTCTTATATATGAAGAATGCTCATCTGAGGGGACAAATAATCAATGACCACCTTACTAAAAATAAACAAAAGACCTTCCTTCCCTCTGACATGGCCTCAATTCCTTTGAGGGCACGTACGCACACATGCTGACAGAAATTCCATCATGAGAGGTACTGCTTTTTAGTAGAAGCACTTTAAAATGGTACACATATTCTGGGCAAAGACATCTTCCATACTGCAACTCCTGGTTTTTTTTTTTTTTTTTTTTTTTTTTTTTTTAATTGGGCTGGACTGTTGAAAGATACTGATAAGAATGTGTGAAACAGCAAAGAGGAAAAATGTGACCTTGGGGATCTGAATTTCCCATGCTTTCCTTCTGTGTGGGCAACAGAGGTGGAAGATATCAGCCCAGCTGCCACGAAGACAACATCTGAATGTCTCCCTCCCTGCCTCTATTACCCCTTTAGGCTTTCTGACAGGAATGGTTCAGTATTCTTTCTGTCTACTCCACATATTCTGACTGATTCTTGCCTCCGCACAGGTGCCTTTATAATCCTCTCCTTCCTTTGCACTTCTCTGTACAGACAAATTAAAACTCTGATCCAACCAACATGGTGCTGCTCTTATGCAGCATTTCAGAAATTATATATTTAAAGTTAATACCACTCCTGCTGCCCCCTGCTCTTTCCAGTCCATTAAAAACATGAAGTGAGAATGCATCATTCTCCCACCTACAGGGAGAACTACTCACTCATCCCTGCATTTTCAAAGCCCCATCCATTGGTCTGACTGAGGGTAGTTTCCGTCCAAGTCAATAGGGAAGAAATAGGTACAGTCCTGATCAACACAGTGGAAATGTAAGAATAAGTCAATGCCCAGAAGCAGGTCAGAGGACACTATAGGTGACAAGTCCTGCTGTTTGCCATTTTAGGGTCAGTCCTTTTTCTTTCCATGTGAATTTGTGACTGAGAACACGTGTCAAATCTCATCTTACATCACACTTCTCAAGCTCATTTATGCTCTGCATAAGGAGAAAGAGTCACTGCAGAATCTGAAGCAAGAATAAATACATAGCAAACTGAAAAATTCACTCCTAATGAAAAGGAAGGGGCGCACAGCTATGGCACCACGCTGCAGCAGAAATTGAGGAACTGTAGGAAAAGTAAATCCTTGGAAGGTCCCCTGACAGTGCAGTGGGGCAATCCTATATATCTCACTACAAAAAAAGCAAGCTTATACAGTATTAGGCAGATACTTCTAACTAATAGATAGATGTTTACAATTAACATACAGCCCTGGAATAACTCTTTTGCTGCAGCATAGGAATATTTTCATTCCTTAAGGATACTAAATGTTATACAAGAAGCAGTGGGTGTAAGAAGCAGGAAAGTCTAGAACCTGCTAGTGCTATTTATTTCAACAAGAACACTGTGATTAGAAGGAATGGCACAATGTGTTGAGGCTTCAGAGTCCCTGGCTCTGCAACATTAGCTTACACACAAATATGTGGGAATGGAAAAGTGCTTTTGGTTCTTAATTTTCTTTGGCAGTTTTGCAGCAACCTTCACCGTGATGACCCCTCATCTTGTACGATCTATACAATACATCTATATGACTAGGTTTCAAATGAAGTCTAGAACAAGGAGTGACACTTGTGCATGGGTACTCCAACTCAAGAAACACTGTCACAAATCCCAGTGACAAGAGGCTGGAGCCAGGATTCCAACAACCACTTATGCATTTCTGGATAGAGTTGACAAGAACGTATTCTGCTCTTTCCCCTTCTATCACCCTAACACTACCAGCAGCACCCCCATTTGGCATAGCCTGTAAATAAGCACATGGAATACCCTCACTCTCTAATGTGAGCATATAGTACCAGAAAGACTGTAACCCTTGCACATAATTTACTTTTCATTTCTTCTGTTTTAAAAAGGTACCCAACAAAGTGATTTTCTTTCTAACAAACCAATATACATACCACTTCTCTGGTTACCTACTGAAAACTTACGTTTTTATGATTCACACACTTCATGAGGACCAGCTCCCTGTAAGCTCGCTTGGCATGAGTTTGGTTCTGAAATGGTCTGCTGAGCTTCTTAATGGCCACGTTTCTGTCAAGGACAGCATCATATGCAGCACTGCAGTAATTACAAACACAGGGGTTATGCATCTTAGAGGATATCTTGCATTTCTTATGGCAAATCCCTGAGCCTCAAGCCTACTATTGCCTTTTTCTCCATTGAGAAAAATACTGAGACAGAAGAAGGAGAGAGTTTCTAGTGAGAAGAAAGAAGACATCAAAAGGAAGCACGTACCACCACATCAGCAGAAGCCAGCATGCACCACTACTTCTGAACTCCAGTTCCATAGGAAATTACACTTATTTTCAAGGGGTGGAAAAAAATTAAGTAACTTCAAATAAAAATACAATAAAACCTGGATGAGACAAAAAGTTGTTTCATAAAGCAACTCTCTGTGCATTGGGTACCATGGAGCGGCTTTTGCTTTTTCTATCATGATTAAGGACACCTTCACCAAGTGGCTCAATGAACAATTGCCCACTTTTATCTAGAATGAAGTCTATATTTTCCTTATGATATTTCTAATGGAATCAAGTTATTTAATAATTCTTTGAGACCGTATCATCCAATTCCAATAACATACGTAGGAACAGAACCATTTCACAAAATTTCTTTACCATTTCTTTCTGATAATGAAAAAATTTGTTACATACACTTAGTTAAAAATTCTGAAAACAGGAAGAAATACAGGCTCCGGCTTGCAAAGTGGGCTTTTAAAGCTCCTAAAATGCTCCTTAAACTTTTAAATGTTTCTTACAAGCTTCAGTTATTTTGATAACCTTCACCTCCTATGAATTTGAACACTTATTTTGGTGGTTGAAATCTGACTACACAAATTTTGACTTCTACATTTCACAAAGCACACTAATTTTTAGAAGTGTTCCCAAACGGACAGTCCTCAGACCCTCTTCCTGATTCTCCCTTTTACCAAGAATGAGGAAAGGTGAGACACGTGTTTTCTGCTACTCCATGAAGAGCAACAGTGTATGTCCAAAAGATAAATCAACCAAATGACTAGTTGTTCTAAAAATAATGATTTTTTTAAGCAAATACTCAAAATCCTATAATTTTTTTCTTATTAATACCTGCTTATTGTAGACATTCACTGACATTCACTTACAGAGTTTTACTGACCAAGCACAGAGCAGAAAGCATGCAAGCATCAGAAGCTTAGTCACAAAGCCAACAAAAACGTATAAGTGCTCTAAATAAGTAAAAAAGTGTTGGCAATGTACATCTTGGAAACCACACAGGTGGAGAAGAATAAGAAATATTTCAATTACACTACTACTGCACAAATAACACTCCAAATACATCCCACAAATTAGAATAATTGTTTGCTAAAGGTGATGAGGAGCTTTGCAAAGAATGCTTTAGTCCACTGTTGACATTTGGGGCAGCATGGTGGGATATCCCCCAAAAATATGTTCAGAGGGAAAAAATAAAATTCTCATGACTGCCTTTGCACGTATTCTGAAACTATCAGGAAGTTCCATTTTAACATTTTCATAGTGAAACTATTTCAGATCAAAATGTTGATTTACAGAAAGAAGTAAAAGTAAATACTGGATCTCCCCAAATTATCAACACTGTGAAATGCGAAGTACTGCACGAGGGGAGGAATAACCCCAGGCACCATTACAGGCTTGGGGGCTGACAGTCTGGAAAGCAGCTTTGCAGAGAAGGACCCAGGGTCCTGGTGGACAACAAGCTGAACATGAGCCAGCAATGTGCCCTCGTGGCAAAGGACAACAGCATCCTGGGCTGCATTTAGGGAGACTGTTGCTAGCAGGTCAAGGGAAGTGATCCTTCTGCTCTGCTCAGTGCTACTAAGGCCACATCTGGAGGTCTGGGTCCAGCTCTAGGCTCCCCAGTACAAGACAGGTAGGGACACAGTGGAGCAATTCCACCGATGAGCCATGAAGATTTTAGAGACAGCAACATCTGTAATACAAGGAAAGGCTGAGCAAGCTAAGGCTGTTCAGCCTGGAGAAGAGAAGGCTCAGGGGGGATCTTACCACTGTTCTTAAGTATCTGCTGGGAGGAGTAAAGAAGATGGAGCCAGACTCTTCCAGTGGTCCTGAGCAACATGCTCCAGTTGACTCTGCTTTGAACAGGTGGGTTGGACCAGGCGCTCTCCAACATCATCCATTCTGTCATTAGTAACGATTCTTTCTTCTCTTATTCATTAATAAGGCATGTAACTTTTATGACCCAGCTAATATCATACTAGGCACATGCATACACAAAGACATTGCGCTCACTAGTTAAAGCATATATGAAGCAGCTTAGGTGATCAGGCTATCAAAGATCCAGTCTGACTTGACTTCATTCTGGCCACAAAATTTCACTCAACTAAACCTTACATTAGGAGGAACAAGATGTGTGATTTATAGCCTAACAGTACATAGCAGAAAGCAAACCTCCTGCAGCAACTGTCAGAATTGTGTCTTTCATTCTCATTTAGTTCAGCCACAACAGAGCATCATAAAGGCCACAATTAAATAACCCTTAATTCCATTAATGAAGTATTGAACAAATAAAATGCAAAGCCAAAGGATTTAAAAAACATGATCTTTCAGCATTTAAATGCTTTGTCTCTGTTGTTTATGGACATATACTGCAAATATACTTCAGCAGACAAATCTCTTGGCTAATATATATTACTTGATCACCGACTTCTTTTAAGAAGAAAAGCCTACATGAGACTCATCTGAGCTATGTAAGAGTACTTTGAATAATTTTAATAATCTTTTCTCTTCTCATATTTTAATCTTATTAGTTACATCATAAAATCACTGACTAGCAGTTAGAAAACAGCAACACCGAAAGTTTGTCTGGGCAATCATTTTCATCAGTTTCTGATCTCTGTTTGCTTTTCTGAATTTTCTCTCTCCGTCAAAGCAAGAGATAAAAAAAGCATCAGTCTAAAATCAGAAAACCAAAGGCTTCTTAAGCCTTTGGCTTTTACAATCCATTCCCAATTCTTTACATACCATGGAGGAAAATAACACAACTAAAGTAATCCTTTGTACACGGATATTTACTCTGAGATACAAGGATCTTGACTGCAGTTCTATCATTGTCTTCTATCAAATGGAAGGTGTCCAACTACTTCAAAAAGTCAATACATAAATTCATTGCACTAAGTAAATTAATAGCACTGATTTTTTTTCTATTCACCAGAGAGAAGCTTTTGTTTACAGACAGCCAACTATGCATTTTACTACAATGAAATTACAGATACCACATGTAGGTCCTCTCTCTGGTGCTTGCTACACAAAATCCTTACCTTGGAACACCAAGGTTAGTATTGATGATATATCAGCCTTCTTAAGACAAACTTCAATCACTGGCAGAAGAGTGGCTGTATAAACAGATGACTCAAGGGAGCAGGAATAAGAGAAAGAGAGTAATGAGTGTCTGTGAACTGCTATGAAAAGGCTGAGCGTGAAAGTCAATTTCAAGATCTCCAATCTAGAAGCCTGTGCTTCTTTCTCTGGAAACTCTTTCATAACACCTCTTGCTCAACTATGAATTTATTTTTTAATTTATACAGTTGCCCTATTTTTATAACAAAGACTATAATTCACCCCTGGTCCTGTAATAAAATGATAGTTTTACTACATGAGCTCAGAAAAATCCTCCAAGTTTACTACCATATCTCTGGCAGCTGTACAGACAGAAAACGCAGTAAATAAACTCCTTCCCTATAAATTCTGTTTACGGCTAGTTTGGCAAGGTAAATATTAGTGTTAAAAATGCCTTTTTAAACCGTAAATAATTTGAAATAAACCTATTTAGCAGAGACAGGAAATTTTAGCCAGATGTGAACGTAAATTCATGACTACCAAGAGATATATGTAATTACAGCTATTTGACAAGACTCTTTGCTGACTTCAAGCAGGAAAAAAAGAAAGGAAATAAATGAAACTCATTCTAGTCAGATTTACACAAACCCAGATCATCATTTACCACTAATATTGTGTGTGAGTTCAGACTGTAATGATCAATGAGCAATGCTCTGTTATCATATACTTGAAGGACGAGGCATTCATTTTTATGCCTATTTCAAAAAGCAAAGAAACGCATTCTAGTTTCATGTCCAAGTTTCTATTTCAATAGACACTTACAAAGTAAATACTTAAAATTATTCTTCCCACACAGGAATGACTTTTTTATCAACAATGAAACTTAACATTTATGACTTCCACCATATCCTACCCCAGAACAGACTGCCAAAACCACAGAACACATATACTTTTAAAATTGACTCTCAGAGATGGGTTCCTAGGATAACAAATGGCCAATTTTGACAGTCTTTAGTTTCAAGATTCTTCGGATGGGGCGCACATATCCTTTTCAGGATGCTTACCCTTTCTCAAGTCACTACTACATTAAAGTACTATTATTAGCTCTCAGATAATGGAATGGAAGCCCAAAACAGGAAGGGAGGCTCCCAGCCTCCAGTCTCCTAGCAGGCTGTGAAATGGAGACTCTCAGCAATCTCAGCAAACAGCTTTCTATATTAACAAAATCTCTTCACTGAATGTTGTAGAAATCCAAGGGACACTAAACGGTCCTCCTACCTACCACTACACCTATATCACTGCGACAAATATAGTATTAAAATATTTTTGAAAAGCTACTTAATATTACACCTGCTTTCTAAAAATTACAAACTTCAGTCATCTTTGCCTTCCTCCAGAAAGACTCCAGCTGCAACTCTGTTTATTACGAATCACTGCTATTTATATCTGGATTACTTGACCCTTCTAAGTAAGGTAGTTTTGCCACTGACATTAGCATTTTGCCTTATTTCCTTCATCCCAGCACAACTAGAGGGAAGAAGACTGAAACTGATCTTCTTAAACAAAGCACTGATCTGTGTATTTGCAATACCCTGGTTATTTAGTGCTGAGATCTCCATCAGTGGAGAGAATTGGTAACCTTGAAAACCATGTCTAACTAGAATGCTAATGGCAGCTCATCCTCAACAATCACCACTGATATATGGAGCAGAACACATTCTATATACACACACAGACACACATCTAAATTTATATACACATATACATAAAAAGAAAAGCATAGATGGATGTATATATAAATCCTTTTCACAGTAATTTCTCTGACTTCAAACTCCCTGCCCTTGGTTTCGGATAACTATCACTACTGCACTTACTGAAGAAGTCATTTTTAGGAATGACAAGAGCCAAATCTCTTTTTCCTGTATCAAGCAAAATTTCTGTAAAAGTGGTTTATGAAACTTTAACCATAAAATATTTTAAGTGCTTCTTCTTCTCCCTACTTAAGGTCCCATTTCAGGCAAGAACTCTAACAAAAAAGAGAGAAAAAGTTATTTTGCTTTAAGCAGACCTTAAAGTGTATTCTGGTAGGGTTTTCTGTGGGTTTTGTTTGTTTGCTTTTTATGTTGACCTCACTTACAAGTCTAAATTTTAGAATGAAATTAGACCTTCTCATTCTTACCTTATTTTTTTTCTCCTTTTGACATGTACCTTCCGAGTTTCTAAAGGCAGACATTGATATGTTACTGTTTAGAAACAGCGCATATTCCTCTCTTCAATAGTTACTTTTAAACAGAAAAAATAATCATTGTTTTTAGAGTGAAAACTTCTCTCCAGAAAGTATCTTTAAAAATAGTGAATGTTTTCCATGAGAACAGTGTAAAAGAAAAGAATTCCATACATACACCAACATGCAGAAACAGTTTTCCCAAAACAGTACAGGTCAAAGGCCACTATAATGAACAAGAGCCTTTCAATGTCCTTATTAGGTTTGGAACCAAGCCCTCGTGCTGAAAACCCAGAAAATAACCAGTATGACCCAGTTGCAAACCTGTTGTCAGGAATGGCTACTCTATGCTCCGGGTCAAGTCTATTTCTCCTCAAAATGCAGAGAAATTCAGTGGCCTCTGAGACAATATTCAGAGCTGGTGCTTAAGGAGACCAATAGTTTCATAATGGATGACTGCTGCACTTTTTCCTGTTACTGTATACGGTTCCAGCTATTTATTTTGAGTTTCCATCAGCTCACAGCTTCTTGCAATCAGCTGGTAACAGCTGGATTAGGAAATACAATCAAGCTGTCTCCCCAGCTGCAGCACAAGTCATCATTTACTTTTTTACTATCGTAATGGATGTTTCACAGAATAAATAAATCAGCCTCCAAGACCTTCCATAAGCTTCCTTATCACAGCAGAGATTACTGATTGAGCCCAAAACATTCCTTCCTGCACTGCACAGGGCAGCAAAGACTGCGCATGCTGAAGTGCAGCAGAGGAGTCAAACACAAGCATCCTGCCACAGCAAATACCTTGCCAGCAAGGTGCTCCAGCTGGTGCCCTTTGGAGCCCCTTCACATGCCAAGATGACATGAAACCTAAGCCTCAAAGACAAAAAGAAAGGTTGAACTAAGCTGTCAACTCAGTGCATTTTAAATGGGAGCAGGTCCCCTCTTTGGGTCTTTGGGAATGTTGCAGCCAAAGCAAGGTAATTCACTGCCAAATATTCAACACGTGATCTCTTATCCTGTGTTGGAATGAAGTAACATCAGAGAGGACAGAAGTGCTTGAATTGTTTGGGATTATCATCCTAGTCCTTGAAGTAGAGTTCAACACTGCTGTCAAGATCATATAGTGAATTCTGTAGCACTTAAACTTCAAAGATGTACCATTAAATCGCGATGATTTTACGACAAACGTTCAAAATGCGTGGCTATATTTTACGTTTCAGTGGTTAATCAAGTTTTCTTCTTTTCAAAGAAAACTCTTAAAGAACAAGGCCCACCATTCAGTGTGCAAATGCTTTCGTATATTTAATAAACTTATGGCAGGCAAAATCCAGTTAAAAACAGAAAAGACGTCTCGCTCTTTACCTGCACGATACTCTTCACTTAGTGTACTACACTAGAAAATACTTGCTCTCAAACTTTGCTTGTAAGACTTACAGATATGATACTGAAATAAAGTCCTCTGAAAATGAAGAAGTTTATTGTCCAATTTATATTCTGGATTTTACATTTAGATATTAAATATTTTAGAACAGAGAAGAGCATATGTGGCACATTTTGACTAAAAAACGTCCATGTCTCCTGTATCATTTCATTATAGTGTCACTGAAATTATTACTGCAGCATTTTAATACAGGTTTCTTTACTTCACTACAACATACATACTCTATTTCCCACCTTGCTAAGTACAGCTCTCTAAAGGCCCTGGTTATATGCTTTAGCTGAGCTACATTTTTTTCAGAAATCAGACCAAAGCTCTCTGGTATCCATACATTAAACAAGAAAAGGTGATTTAAAGAGCTCTACACACATTTCTGTCCAAAAATGTATAGAAATGACCCAAAAAAAAGAAATAAGAACTGCTCACATGACCCATCGTAACTGTGCTTAGTGGAATGGGAGTCAAACAGGCAAATCTTTGCCTCAGCTAGAATAAACTACTTCAGCAGGAATCTTTCCCCAGTCAGATCTGTGACAGTGTATGCCTAGATATTTATGATCTTAAAGAACTTGTTCAGAAATCCAAATACACTCGTGTTTATTCTTAAAAAAGCAAACACAAAGTCCAAGCTCACAACTCATCCAGTCCCTTTACTGTCACCCATAAAGAATTAGAATAGTATTATTTTCACATCCAGCACATCTGCAGTCCAATTTTGAATCCATTCTGTTTTGAACCCATTCTGTTTAAAGTACTACAGTCATTGCCTGAAATGTCAAAGCCAAGCAGTCTTTTCCAGCAAAGATACACTGGGAAGCACAATGAATTTGTATTTCTAAGGGCAACTAGATTTGAAAACTTTGCTGTGAAATTTATTTACAATTCAGTCATGCTGAGACAGCTCTTATCTGCCAAACTTTCAGATGGGTGGGCTGAAGGAAGATGATTGATCCATCATACATAAGACAATGTAAAAGAAGTTGCACAGAAAAAAAAAGGCTGGAACGCTTATTTTTAGTAAACATATTTACAATAAAAGTTCATTCAACATCTGCACTGGTGGCTCCAAATGTGCTATATTATAATTTCACCAATTATACTACCGGATAAAACTATAAAATAACAAAGTAATCCACTATGTTGAAAAGGAAGCTACACACTTGGAAAACTGCTGGGAAAAAGAGGAATCTCAGGCTGGAACCTATTAAGAAAAAGGAGGGTGTGCAGTAAAATTTGCCCTCTATTACTTGCTGACAAATTTTTCTGTTACTGGGCCAAACCTGCTTTGCTGATATCTGCTTTTAAAACAATTACACACACAAATGTATTGAATTTGTTCATGTTACCAAAGTGCTCTTCCATCAAAACCTCTCATTGTTGGTGACTATCCTCTCCACCTCCATCACCACCACAAACCACAAGCCTGTGTATAAAGGAGCTCCACACCTTGCACACACCAAAATCTCTTGACTGAGATGACAATTCAGATGCACATGGTTGTGCCCTTTTGGCTCGAGTTGTACAAAAATACTTCTGTGACTCTCATCCACAGCTTGAACCTCAATTTAGCTATCTTTCTAATTACATGAGCTGGCGATGCCCTAACAGGAACCATTTTGGAATCCACTGATCAGTTCTGTATATTGATGTAAGACAGACTCTTTTCCCATAGCCATTCTCACTCACAAAGATAGTACAGGGATACAGTAGGAAAGGCAATGTGGAAAAAACTCTACTGTTCACACATCGCCTGGCACACCTCTCAAAATAGGTGCCATTTTAGTTCACCTGGTGACTAAAATATTCATGAGGATGCTGAATGTAAAGCATGTTTACATACTTCTTATCTGCATATACTCTGCTAATTCTTTATACTTGGCTCTGAAGTCTACTACAACTCAGTTGTAGAATCCTTTTCTGAGCAGAACTGCAAAACCAGTACTTTCTGGTTCTGCATTTCTCGTCACTAATTCACTGCATAGTCTGCTAGCTGACAATAACTTTTGCTAACTGCCAGCCTAGGAAATTCAACATGGTCAGTGAAAGAAGCCAAGGGTTTTTTTCATTCTGCTTCAAAAAGGGCTGTAGGACAAAATGCTTTCCCTTATGTGTGACATGTAAGAGATTACAGTCTTGTGGTTTCCAAAGTATGCTACACTACTCACTCTTTGTATGGTCAAGGATTTACCGAAGCCAGAACAAGGTAAAAATATGAAAAATGGATCAGAGCTGGGGGTGCCTATCAATATTCAGTGGCAGAAAAATACATGGATAAAGGAAGTTAAAGTGTGATTTGTAGTTAAACCATATTGAGTAAATGTCTGCCCAGCATGTGGAGAATGGGTATAAGACACTGAATCTGGCAAAGAGATCTCACATTCAGTGCTCTGAACTGTCAGCAGGATATATAAACTTTGGACAATTTTCAAGTTGTGAAAGCAGCAAAGCCAGAAAAAGTCCAGCTTCCTCATTTAACAGCAATTTATAAGAATAAGGAAATACGGACACCAAGGCAGGGTCTGTGCACCTGGCAGAAGTTGAGTACCTAGCACATTCAAACTGTCAGTCACATGATAAATCTTTTATTTTTGAATCCACAAACTGAAATAGAAAACAGCTACTATCTTCCATAGCCACCTCACAGTCCTAATTTAAAAGACTTGCTGGCTTGCCTGACAAACAGAACAAAAGCTGTCAGTTTGGAGAAAAATAAACATTATTTCACAACATCTCTTGCTGCATTTCTCAACTGATTAAAAATCAGAATTCAACCAAGCACTAAAAATGTATTGTCTGCGAGTCATCATCTGCAATGTGATAATCATGGAAGGAAAAAAAAGTCAACATGAAAAGGTTAACCCTAAAAGATGACTCAAACTCTAGTTTCCCAAAACTAACTTTGCAATCTCTGCAAGGCTATTCTAAGCAGACAGAAACAGATCAGAGATGCTGAAATGTCAATTGGTGACTTGGTGCTGTTCTGGGAGGGAAGAAAGCCAGTGCTGCTATGTATGTTACCTTTACCCTCTCATCCAAAGGACTAGTCCACAGCCTGCCCCTACACTGACACTAACTCAGACAACCCAGGTTGCTCAAAATCATTCAGAGCTCTCTTGTCCAACTGGGGTAATTCTGTATCTACAGTCTCTCATACTAAGGGACATCTCTGGCACAGGTAAGATGCTAGCCGGTAAAACTGATGGTTTGTAAGGATACAAAATGTTTTACCTGCTGTATAACAAGCCAAACCCACCTTTGTCTAACTGGAACAAAATTAAAAATTACTTAGGTTTTCGAGTTGCCCTGTTACACTGGAAATTTCAAGATGTAGATGCTCTGACACAATTTTAAAACAAGATTTTTGTATGAAATAGGAACTCTATTCACTTCTGTGGCTCATGATCAATTAGTGACCCCAGAGCAAGACAATTTATTTCCAGTTTGTAAATGGGCACCAATTAATTTTGGATGGAAGTGTAACACCATGAATCCAGAAAAGAATAAAAGCAAAAAATACAACCAAAAAAACCCCTCGATGTCCTGTTTGCCAGTTGCTTTCACTCCTGCCTTTGTCTTCCTCCTTTCTGCTTCCCTTCCTAACTGCCTCTATTGCCAACTCTTGCCCATACTGGTAAGTCTTCCCACTCATGTCATGCCAGATATGTCTCACATTGTTCATAAACTTCACCTAGGCTTCATACACAATTTTTTGTTTTATACTGTCTTTCTTTGTTGCACAACTTCTGTTATATTTCAGTTTTTTTGGCTGTCACTTTTTTATGATTGTCTAAGGACAGCAGGTCTTGGGAGAAGGGACAGCTTTTTGCTTTCTGTAAGGCACTGTGAAGATCTGTAGACCACATTAATATCAGAGAACAAATATCAACAATACATACTGACAAAGAAAATTGAATTATCTGAGCTGCACTCCCTTCCAGACTGGCTCTAGTTTTTCTATTTCTGGTTCCATTGCTTCTTTGTTTTGATACCTGCCCTTTTATTTGGATGCTTTGTCCTATAGCCCTATCCCTCTGATTCTGTATGGTCACAGCTACTCTCGTATCACAGGAGAAAGCGGTTGTCCCTAAGAGGGAACAGAAGTGTTTAGTGCAATTGCTGTCATGTTGAACATGGTAATCAGTGACAACAATGCAACAGTCTTCATTTCAGTGGTGACAGGATTTCAAGTGAATGAAATAAAAGGATAAGTCTGAACTCAGTTAAGGAATGGCCGCAATGCACTGACAGTAGATAATTCCAACCCTGATTTCCTCCTTGAACTGAAATTTGTCTGCAACTGAATACCAGGCAGGCAACCCGACACAACAGGGGAAGCAAGGAGACTCTTGAAAAAAATCTGTCTGATATGTCGCAGCATAAGAGTGAGATAGAACAAATGGGAGAAATTTGGAGATCTGGCAGTGACCAGAAGGAAGTTTTTGATGGGGTAGGAGCAGATAGGTGCCTGGCATCTGTAAAGAGAGTTATAAAATGTTACTGCCTGAGAACGAAAAGTGTAAATTAAATTGAGTTTTTAATTAGCCAACACAGAAAGAGTTGAAGTTACATAAACATCAGTTACGTCTCTGCAGCCACAGAATTTACCAACAGCTGATAAATTTTTTAATGTCTCTAACAGGATCATAGATGCTTATCCAGTCATGGCTATGAACAAACCTGCTCTATACCTAAGAGTTGTACCAATCCAACTGATAATCCTGGGTGTCAATGCTCTCAAATGAGCCAGACAGTGTCTTTACAGTACTATAGTTTATGATCAAATAAAGTGAGTATTGCTGTCAGGGTTCATAAAAACAGGTTGCGCAGAGATAGTTTCTACACCAACTTATTTACTTTTTTGTCATAAAATTGCAGAGAGAAAATATTGAATAGATTTTGCCTGCTTAACTATTGTACTCATTGAAACTATACAGGTTTTTTTTAAGGAGAAAAGAAGAAAAAATGACAGAGTCAGAGATATAGACAGTCTGAGTATTTCAGAGACAGAGACCCTGATCTCTTTGCTAGGAGAGCATACTGTGGCATGTTTTATTATATATCGTTTGTGATTACCAGAACCTAAATTACATTTTAGATTTCTGTGTACTAGCAAAGGGAAATGAAACACAAGAAGGCAAACATGAAATATGTGGTGACTTCCTGCCTACCAGGAATCTCTGCAGTTAGGTAGAAAAAGGACATTAAAAAAAAATTGAGAGAGTAGTCAATGGCAGAGGCCCTAACCCTAACCCTAACCCTTTTTGTAAAATAATTACATGTCAGACCTTTAAAAAAAAAAGATACAACATAATTCTTGCTCAAACATTACATCTCAGGTACCCCTGTCATATAAAAATGGGTCTTCATTCTGCCTCAGGTGCCTTCATGCACTGCTACTGAATATATACTTTTTTTTGTTTCTTTCCCACTTACATTAAGCATAGTAGTAATAGCCAGAAGAAGTTGTAAGAATCAAAGCAAACATGGAATAGAAGCTGCTTATTCTTAAAGACAATTAACTTATCTCATTTTTCAGATGTGTTATGTATAGTTTGACATATAGCAGCTGTTCTCTGTGATCCTAACAGCAGTTTCCTCCACATCCAAGCTAAGTTCTTTGCTGAGTCATTAGCAAGAGCAGTGCAAGACACTGCCTCCTCCTCTTACCCCATATCCAAGCAAACTGTCTCTGAATATGTGTTACTGTGCAAATTCTAATAACATCACCTTAAGAAACACATATCTGACCAACTTAGGTAAGCACTCAATATTCTGGAGCTCAAATCCACAGAAATATTCAATCTTTGCTACTCCTCCCGGAGTCTCTCAGCACCTTAAAATTCATGTGCTGGTGATCCAGATTCCAAGTACAACTGGGAAATTTGCTGCCTTTCTGAAGAATCAAGGCATAGATATATCAGAACAACAAACCAGAATGTGCTGCTCCAGATGGACATCAGATGGTGACCAAAGGCTAAGTGAATATATGCAATTAAATTTTTAGCACTTCGGAGCAATGACACACTAGAAAATCGCAGTAATACGACAATGGGAATGCACATCGGTAGTTGGAGAAAAATCCTGCAATGTACAAATGAATGAGTGAGGCTTGAGGATTGCTGTGAGTTTACTTACAATATTTCAACCTTTAAGAACTTCCCAAAGTGAAAAAAATTCTGGCAATCGTTTAAACCACTTGTTCTCAGGAGAAAAAAAACCATCTCATCAGGTGTTGCCATTTTATGAGATGATATCAGCACTGGGAAACATCAGAGAATTTGTTTAAATTGACATGCTTATTTCACTAACAGTACAGTAGTAGTTCACAGTACAAACTGACATATTTTCTACGTTACTCTCGCACAAAACACTTGTAAAACTCTCTAAAGGTTGTCTTCAAAAACCTCTTCAGGAGCAGAGTGTCAAAGCACATCAGCAAAGCACACAACAGCATGAGAAAGAGCACAGAAGCTGAACTAATGGATACAATTTGGAGAATCTTTAACAGAACAGGATAAATCTGCAGTGCCAGCCACCAGAATGTTAAGCACAAAAAGTCTGCGAGATGTGACTGTGTAACTGAAATGCAAGTAACTGAACTCACAACATATGCTCCCACACCAAGGATGCCAGCACTAAAAGCTACTGCTGGTCCTCACCCTCCCATGGCAACGCATTCACAGCCACACCAACACCGGGCCTCTGCCATTGACCTCTGTCAAGGAATACAGCATTTCAATGCAGTGGCACAAAGAAACCAAAACAATATTACTGGGATAACACTGTCACGATAGAAAAATACACTGATCTCTCAAGAACTTTAATACACCAGTGTCCAGCTAAACAATGCAAACAAGGTTGTGCATTAACTGTAAGGCACTGAGATATCCGCTATTCTCTCTCTTTTCCACTACATTATAGCAAAAGCATAGACTATTCTTCCTTGATCAGTGTGGGCTCAGAAATGATTATGCTCAGAAGTGTCAGCTCCTCTTTTCTACAGCTTTTACCATTACTCCAATTGCAATATCACTTTAGAACCTTATACTCAGACCAGAAGTCAACTGTGCTACACAAAACCAGAAATGAAGGATAACCATCATACAAAAGAGTTCAATTATTTCTGCAAATTCAAAGATCTGATCCTCTTCATCATTTACAGGCACATTCCACACAGAAGGTAATCATATTAAACCAAAATCTATTTTTAAGTGGTTCTATTGATTGACTATGTTCATATCTTCACAGACCTCCACCAGAGATCTATGGGATGGAAGAGGTTTCCCTATAATAATTGTCTTAGTATATATAGTGCATGAATATACAGAGAATTAGAGAACATTTTAGCCAACTCCATCTTAACAAATCTTCCATTAGCAGTATCATGACACATCAGGACAAATCCCTATGACAGTTCCAAGGAGAACAGCAACAAAAAAACCTTCATACTGGACATCTTGTAGTGGACAGTATCTGTTGCATTCCTCCTCCAGCCTTTGAACACTATGAGAATTGGTTGAGTCACCATTCCTGGAGGTACCTAAAAGATGTGTAGACATGGTGCTTAAGGACATGGTTTAGTGGTGGACTTGGCAATGTTAGGTTAACAGTTGGACTCAATGATCTTAAGGGTCTTTTCCAATCTAAATTATTACTTTTGGGAAAGAATCAGCAGTTATATAAGCCACAACAAGCACCACCATCACAACGTGCTGATTTGAAAGACCTCTGCACTCCTTAAGATTCAGCCACCAAATTACAATTAAATCAGCAAAGGAGAACCTATGGTAACCTTAGGCAACATAGTAAGCCATCATTTGACTTGCTGACTGTACCTGTTGTTACAAGGAACACAAAGACTCTGCAATCGCCTTCATATTCAGGCTCAAAGATATCATGAAATCACTAATTCCAAGACAAAAATTCACAACAAATTGCCCCGTTTACTACTTCAAGAATACATCTATAGTCTCCTTGATATCTGCAGATGAGATATCTTTCTAAATTTATAACGTGTTCACTGAAGAGCTACCAGGACTCTTCAAAACTATCCTCAAACCAGCGTTCCTGCTCCTGTACTCCCCCCCCCCCCCCAAACATTACTCCAAGACACAAAAACTTCTTGCATAAACTAGATAACATAAAGCACTTCCCAGTTAACACGCCCTTGGTCCAGTTGACATGTCAGTAGACCACATCCCAACATCATACAGCATGAAAGCCTGTCTTCACTCTTCAGAAAAGAGCAAGATAAACATTCAGGATTTCAGCTGAAAGACATCATCAGACTTATCTGTTTGATACTCACCCAGACAACTTTGTCTTCAAAGCTAACACTTTCTCCTCATAATGCATACAGGTATAGACATCAAAGTAGTCATAAACCAGGCCAACTGCCTTCATAAGCTGCTTCTAAGATTTTAATTACTGGTATCCTCAACCCTGTAAGTGAGGTCTTCACTGCCTGCCATGGAAAACTGGATTTCACCCTTGCTTCCATCATAAATTCAAAAACTATCCACAGGCCTATCAAATTGCTTTTGAAATATTCCTATACAACATAGTTTCTCTAGACATCACAGGCAGTATCAAAAAATATCACAGGCAATATAAAAAAATGATAGCTTGCAAACCACAGCAGAAAACCTACAGATCAATTGCCTTGCTTCCAGGCAAAAAGCATTCATTTAAAACACAAAAAAACACCCACTCCAACATCAGCATATTTCTGTGGATTTTATGGAACATGAGAATTTTTCTCCCTCCACCCTCATCTAAACCATCCATACCCACAGGCTGAAAGTGACCTGTCTCTCCCTTGTAAAATAAGGGAGCTGTCAACTCCCTTCTAACATTGCAGAGGGGTATCAACTGCCTCTTCTCTCAGTGGTTTAAGTGGCGTGTATCTAATTAAACTCAGAAAACTGTTCTCAACTCATTTTACCTTTGACGTTTTCTGTTTCTATCACAGACTTGAAGATCAACTTGTGTGATTAAAAGCCTGCGTAGTTTTTACAACTACAGCACAGTCTAATAAACTACAAGCTCTGTTTCAGCTATATCCCATTGTCATCATGCCTTTAACAACAACATAATTTTATGCAAACACACCCTATATAGTCTTTCTCACAGATGTCAGTGTGATGTACAGTGAGCAAACAGCCTACACTTGCATTAAGAGTAGTTTTTGCAGAGTGAAGAGGAACTTCCCTGCTCAAGAGATTCCAAGCAGCTTTTTCTTTCTTCCTGTTGGCAAAAATAATTTTTTGAACATAGTTAACACAAATCCCATTGAAAGCTCCCACAGTTAATTTCCGAAGATACCGAATGCACTACATCTACAGCCAATACCACTTTCTCACTGAGTTTATAATTATTTCACATGGTCACAATGACAATTATAACTAACACTCACACCATATGGCTTTCTCTTTTCCACATAATTTAGTAAGTTATCATCCCCTGAAGACCTTAATATCTTTACTTTAATACTTCCATATCAAGAAAATGATTTTGTCTTTGATGTAATTTTCAAAATAATCAAGTGAAATCAAGTCCCAATTTCTTTCATAACCACATTCCCTGCTTCCCATGCCTGCTTCTGTTCCATGACATGAATTATTTTCCATCGAAATTCTCCTGTTTATGTTGACATCTATTTATACAATTATATGAGAAAGATTTCAGTACTCTGTGGCTTTGCCTAGGAACCCTGCAACACTAGCTTCCTGAGCAGCCTGAAAAACATCATGTCTCTCCTGCATCTCCCTCTGCCTCTAAATTACCTCTTGGGCCGCAGACAGTTTGCCTGTCCAACTATGTCTGGCAAGGTGCTAAGGCAGCCAGCATGCCGGGCATGTGTGGTCCCAAATCCAAGTTAAGAGGGAAGCTGTTGCTAGCAAGTGGAGTTTGGTCCTGAAGTTAGTGCTGAGGCAGTCCTTGGCATGCAATATCTGGCACCTCATTGGTACTGAGAGATGTGATGTTAAATTATTGAAAAATCTATTATTAAATAGGCCCTTTTTTCTCAAGATGTGGGAATTACAATTGTGTGGCCAAGTACCAGACGAAGCAGAAAAGTCATCAGCAGCTCAGCTCTTCCAGCATGGGAAGACAGCATGGACTCCACTTGCCAAGCTGCAAAAATTTAGACTAGTCAAGAAGCAGGCCACCGACTGCAGCTGCTGGCAGCAGCTCAGTCCTGAAAGGGTAGTTAGCATTTACCGATAATATTCTCCTTTATCATTCCATAAAACCAGATGACACTATGCACTAAAGCTGTCTCCAGTAGCTGGGTAGCCCATCACTCCAGCCAGACAACACGTAGTGTTCTTTTACCTACAATTATCCGGAAGGAAAATCCAGAAATAGTGCATGCTATGAGAAGTCTGAACCTAAACCCCTCTGAGCCATCCCACCAGTGTCTGCCCTTGGTAGAGGGAAAAATCAGACAATCAGAAACCACCCATTCAGCTCCTATACTTCTGCTAATTCCGGCACTAAGAGACAGAATTGCATCCCAGATCTGTTACGCTTCTCGAACAAGTCATTAAGTATAAACAGAGCCACTGGATCTAAAAGAAACTTACTGAGGTTTTTCCCGCTGTTTTCATAAAGGCACTCCTCATGGCTCTTCTTTGCAAAAGAAGAACATGAGCAGGGCAAAATACCTCCCCCACCAAAGCCAGCAGCACTCACAAACAGGCAGCCTTTCAGTATATTTTTTGCCCTTAAATTATTCTGCTTTTACTAGATGTAACCCTATATCCATCAAAATACCTATAGTTTCTAAATAGTGTCAGTTTCAATAGTGTCAGTTTCTACTGTAGAAGTTTACTACCTTAACTACTTATTAGTACTATATAATTATTATTATGCAAGTAGAAACTTACACAACTGGATTTTTCTTTTATCATGTATTGTCTTCCCTCAGCTAAACTACATATATTTATCTCACAATTTTTCTCATTAATTTATCACTTCACCATTGATTCTTCATGCTCTGCTCATCACTTCTTAAATGTATTTCTGGTAAATTATGCCTCATGACAGGTAGATGGCAACGTAACATATACCAAGCAAAAATGCTCATTGTCTTCCCCATCTATCGTGTATATACTTCTACATCTGTATCATCAAACCTTAAAAGGCCTTTTATGGCCTCTCCATGCTGCTCAGACATTTCAGGGGATTTGTGTTAACTTCGACTTGAACTTGTCTTCTGATTTTTCTTTCCTAAGGCATTCTTAATTTTTGCCTTTCAAGTCTTAGCATGAAAGACAAATTCACAGGATGTTATTGGTTTTATTTAGCTTAACTTCTATGGTTTTTTGCTGCTCATAATTGATCATTACAGCAATTCAGTTGCAGAGAGGTTCAACAAAATCTGATTTTCCTCTAAAATGAATAGAGGATAGTAAGTAGGAATAAAAAACATCTGTTGCTATATATGAAAGTGGACAAACAGTGCAAAATGAACATTAATCGTACTCAACACAAAATATGTTTTTTTTTCTCAAAGCTGATTTTAAAGTAACCTTTAGCTCTTTTGTGTTTAAAGTACGAAATAAAGTACTTGATCATTCAGATCAATCTTTGGACTTGTGTGGCCTCAAAGTATACTAAACACTGGAAGTGACAGACTGAGACCTAAGGATGTGTTGCTAATTGTTACACTGTCAGTTTTAGTGCCAAAGCCAATGATCCCTGGAAGCCCACTTGCCCCTAGATTAAAGGAGCCTGTTGATCTACCACTGCCTCCAACTGTAAGGTAACACATAATACATCAAAGTCAGAAAAAAGCAGTGATAAAGATGACAAATAGAATTAGACTTAATCTCTGATCAAGTTATAGATAAAAGATTGTGTTAGTTACCCTTATGCGTTGTAATTAAACAGGTAACAAATGCCTGCACAGACACATTTAAATACAAGCCACTGAAATTTAAGAGCCATCTCTAAAAACACAGAGGCAAAAGGCAACCAGGATATTGCAATTCTTGAACATAACAATTCCAAATTCCATAAGCCTTTTATATTATTTAGGAGAGCTACTGAATGTGTCTTTTGTTCACATTATTCACATCACTGCAATGTCTCTTTTAAGAAATAAAGGAAACATGAGCAGTTACCTCGATTTGCAAGGCTTCCATTCTGAATACTTGAGAATGCTATGGGATGTGACAAGTTTCTATATTGCTCTCAGTGACTTTTACTGTACAAAGACTAAAATTACAGGGTTTACTTGGGATATTATTTGCACTGCCTCTGGAAATAATGCCATAGTTGTCAATTATAATAAGATCTTTCTCCCACTTTCTTGCTAGTTACATTTTGCTATGTGGAGAAACAAACCTAGTGCTATCGTTCTCACCCGCAGGAGAATTTATTAGTGAACGACTAGGGTCCTTCTGCCTCAGGATGTCTGTTGCCCGACTCTTATTTTTGCAATTTTAGACAATGTCTGTGGCTAGCAAACTGTGAAGAAAAGCAAAAGGCAAATCCTATTTAAAAGCATAAGAGAAACTGCTGATACTTACCAAACTATTCCCTGAGCCCCAGAGCCAATAGGTTTCAAGTTCTGGTAGCGTTTGAGAACTGTGAAGGTTGAATCACCTACTTCCACGCTGTAGAACTGGTTGTCAACTTTGCTTTTGCTCATGTTGTAATGTTTGGCGATATATGACACATCCACTTGTTTCCCAAATCCCTGTTGTACAGAAGAAAGGAAGGGGGAAGGGAGTGGAAAAAACACAGACACCAAGACTGGTAAAACATCAGAATACTAATAAAACACAGTCAGCTTAATTTTCCGATATAAATTCTTGTCATTTTAGGCTCATTGTCATAGATCTACATGAATCCTCAAATGCTCTCAAAGACTGTATTAAACCCTCTTTCACCCAGGAAGTAACCATAAAAAGCCACTGATTAAAGAAAGCTAGTGAATTCTCCAGTTGATGTTTGTTAACAGTTACTTTCAACTACTGGTCTCTGCTTGCCATTACTGCTGCTTTAGGACTACTGGCTTATGTGTTCATGCTGATTCTACCCTCATTTGTATTGCAATAAATGTCTTATTTTAAAATGAGAAGACTTACATCTGTGCAGAAGTGGGATAAGAGACATAGGTATTAGGCTCTTCATCATTGGTCAGATAAAGCAAGTAAGTCTATTCACATGAGCGCTAAAACTTTCCCTAAGCATATGATAGAGGCCTTGAGAACCTTTCAGCAGTAGTTGCAAAAGAAACAGAGCAGTGTAAGAGACAAACTGTGACCTGACGTGGCTCAGTATCATGGAGACAATTCATTAGCTCAGGAGATCTTCCCAAGTTCTGGGCTCCTATGGATAGAAGACTTGCTCTCATGACCTGACAAATGCATTAGTCCTAAGCAAAGGCTAATTTTCATGACACAAAATTTTTTACGCTTGCACTGAAGCTAGCACTGCAGAGCTGTAACCTCACCCAAATTTGTAGAGTTACTATGCAGAAACTCACATTATAACCATTTAATGACTGCTAGTGAGCTCACTCCCCTGAAGACTATGGAGCAAAGTATATAGTAATTTGAGATAAAAATCAGAATTTAATGTTTGTAATTTAGGATTCTATACTACAGGATGCTGAGCACAGGATGCAAAAGTTCAATATATTACAACAGAACTGTCCTCAAGTAGTTGAGAATTCACTTATGGAAGTCAAGACTTTTCAAATGCCTTCTATAAGGAGAAGCAAAAACCAATGTGCCTCTCTCTGCCTGTGCATTTATTTTCAGTGCTCACAAACACTTCTAAATTGCCTTATTTGCTCTATTATAAATTGCTTTTCCAAAAAAATCTGAATAATCAAAGGTGTTATGTGACTATGGACTACTAAGTTGAATTTTTATGGAGCAGGGTGTCCTGGTTTTGGCTGGGATAGAGTTAATTTTCTTCACTGTAGCTGGTATAGTGCTATTTTGGACTTGGTATGAGAATAGTGTTGATGGCACATTCATGTTTTATTTGTTGTTAAGTAGGTGCTAAGTGTCGCTAAGTAGTGCTTACACTAGTCAAGGACTTTTCCAGCTTCCCATGCTCTGCCAGGGTGCACAAGAAGCTGGGAGGGGGCACAGCTGGGACAGCTGATCCAAACTGCCCAAAGGGATATCCCATACCCTATGACATCGTGGTCAGTATATAAAGCTGGGGGAAGAAGAATGAAGGGGGGGATGTTCGGAGTGATGGCATTTGTCTTCCCAAGTAACCATTATGTGTGACAGAGCGCTGCTTTCCTGGAGATGGCTGAACACCTGCCTGCCCATGGGAAGTAGCGAATAAAATCCTTGTTTTGGTTTGCTTGCGTGTGTGGCTTTTGCTTTACCTATTAAACTGTCTTTATCTCAACCCATGAGTTTTCTCACTTTGACCCTTCTGATTCTCTTCCCCATCCCACCGGGGGGAGTGAGCGAGTGGCTGGGTGGGGCTTGGTTGCTGGCTGGGGCTAAACCACCACACAGAGAAAAACAAAAAGCCGATTTGGAGAACAGTTATTTTTTCTATTTAAAAGAACATCATTCCAGAGTTCCACGAAGCTGGTCATTAAAAACAGATAACTGACCTTGCTGAGAACTTGGATTCTCACGTTTACCTTAGGATGATTAATATTCTTTTTCTCTCTGTTAACTCAGTGGAAGGCCTGCTGTCACTGGACAGCAGCGGTTACTCCTAACCACCTCATTGAGAGACTTTGAAACTTTTTAATAAACACACATATTCATTCAAACAGAAAAATCTCATTTCAGAGGTGCAATTAGAAACATTACATTTACTTGTTAATCAGACACAGGACAGGGCTTTTTTTTCCTTTTTTTTTTCCCCCCTTTTTTTTTTCCTTTTTTTTTTTTTTTTCCCAAATGCAGGTGAGAGATTTATGGAAACTGACGCAGTGCTAAATACAAGCTTACAGAGAGTGAAATGATTCTGAAAGAGGTTTGAATTTTTCTCCTCTGAAGACAGACAGACTGTATCTGACTCGCACTGTGCAGCCTTAGTCTTAAAACTCCTTCCATTACGTGAAGAGAGATGCATATATTTGGCTAGGTCAGCTATTCATACCAGACCTGGAGCTGAGAGGTTTTATTTTAATAATATGTCCTGAGACAGGAAATAATCACAGCTCCCTCTGACTAGACAAACACATTTGCAGTGTGTTTTTTTCTGATGTCATTATCAGAACAATGCAGATTATATTCAGCATTAACATCCATTATTCTGAAACCAATGTTAGTGAGCCTGACTTGTAGCCAGCTCCTCTGGAAGTACAGATACAGCGACATTTTTAAACAAGCCAGATGACTCTGTTAAGGCTTGGGTGAGCCAGGCCTGCCATAACTTGTTTGCATCCTCACTCCCAAGCCACCCAGCAGTTCATCATGTGGCATGGAGCTACCTGGGAAAAGATACTTTGTCACTCTACATTTAGAACCCTGTGCACATCAGAATTACTTGCTTTTAAGTTAGACTGACCCTGTGAACTGCTGGCCTCAGGAATTCTGTGCTACCTACAGTGGGATTTCTGAACTACTGCAGTTCCAGCAGGTAGTTATTTTAAATCCAGGAATATCTTAAAAATCACTTAAAACAGCTCAGAAGAACCACTCTGTAGTACTTCAGTTATATGGATAATTAATGCATGCAATCACTTCAGTTTTAACAGCAATTAAAGTGATGTTGATCAACGTGATGCAGAAGACCACAACTGCTAAGTCCTGGTCAGAACACAAAAGTGTCCTGATGAGCAGCTCTCCTCTGCATAACACAGACTGTTCCTACAACAATCCGCTCCTAACTGTGTGTGAGTAGGAAACATAAAGACTGTTTTATTTTCCATGGATATTTTTTTCTTCTTAGACTAATATTTTTCTCAAAGTCTGTCTACTTAAAAATCTGTGAGCCATAAGGAGTTCGACAGAAAATATCAACACCAAGAATGACTTATGAAATTCAAGACAGGCTGATTCAGTTTGAAGTTCACTCCAAGGAGAATGCCTCCTCTGAGTGACAAACACTTCAGCTTTGTGGACAGGCCAAACAGTCTCCAGGTCATCTCCTAATTTACCTCCTACCTTTAAACTCACACTTCTAAAAAAATACAATGAAATCTACTCTCTATATTTTGCTGATTTTTACCAAAGCCACATTAAAACACAGTAAGCCTACCACTCAAGCCCAAAATACTGCTTACTTTTAATAGAACCAAGAGATGAATAACTATCCTTGTCATGATCGTAATTCAAATCAAATCCCTAAATCAATGAACTAAGAGCGTTATTGGATTAATCACATTTGATAGATCCCCAAACCAAGATGACACGTAATGAAATCATGAACTATCTCCAAGTTGATACAATGGCCACCTCCTAAATGAGGAGAAGGAAATGGCAGTTTTGGTTCACTCTAAAATTAAGCTAAAAAAGCTTTTCCCATTAGCAAGGAAATTCATACTCTTAATAGAGCATGTCAATGTTCATTTTAGTTTCAAACCCTGATTAAAAAGTTCTTCTCAAAGTCTTCAAATCCACATTGCTGACCTTAAAGAAACCTACACACCACATTTTGGTCTCGTTCTGTTACATTCTCAGAGCTCACTCAAACCCCTTTCAGAAGCCTTGGTGTTGGTATAGCAGTTACTATCCCCTTTCCCCACACCCCCATCTACATCATGTAAGCTATTTCAAATTCAGGTTTTACTGCATAATGCTTACAAATTCTGTACTGGCAGCTTAAGTTAAAGCTTTGATTATCTGACAGCAGAAAGGAATTTCCAGTATACACGCTTCTGTATACACACCTAAAGCAAAAACTTCTTTCAAATTTGATTGATACTGTGTCATGGTTTTAGCTGGGATAGTTGATTTTCTTCACTGTAGCTAGGATAGTGCTGTGTTTTAGACTTGGTATGAAAATAATGTTGATAACACCCTGGTGTTTTAGTTGTTGCTGGGTAGTGTTTACACTAGTCAAGGACTTCTCCAGCTTCCCATGCTCTGCCAGGTGCACAAGAAGCCGGGAGGGGAGGGGACACAACCAGGAGAGCTGATTCGAATTGGCCAAAGGGTATTCCATATCATGTGACGTCATGCCCAGTATATTAACTGGGGGGAATTGGCCGGGGGAGGCAGCGATCGCGGCTCGGGGACCGGCAGCGTTGGTCGGCGGGTGGTGAGCGGTTGCAGCACTTGTTGTTTAGTTTTGGTTGTTTTTTTTTTTTTTTTTTTTCCCCCCTCTTCTTCCAGTGTTTCATCTCTCTCTCGCTCATTATTTTCCTTTTCATTATATTAGTATTATTGCTGTTTTATTCTAATTATTAAACTGTTCTTATCTCAACCCACGAGTTTTCTTACTTTGGCCCTTCCGATTCTCTCCCCCATCCCACAAGGGTGGGGGAGTGAGCGAGCGGCTGCGTGGTGCTTAGTTGCTGACCGGGGCTAAACCACAACATACTGACATCTTAATTAACTAGGAATTAGTACTTATTAAGAATTAGCTGGGGAAAGGGAGGGTATACATACACATGGCAATCGGGTTTAATTCTCAGGATATCACAGTAAAGATAGGTCTCGCACGGAAAAGTTAATTTCACTGAGTTAATAAATTTTCAGGTGAACTTCAAATGAACTTGGGCAAGCTACAATACTGGGGCCCCAAAGTAATAGTAAACATTGCAGGTGTGAAACAAAAGCAAATTTCACCATCCTTTTCGCTTTGAACAAAACACATCTAGCTTCTCAGACCTCTGAGTAACATGAAAGATTATTCCTCAGAGACGAAGTATGCACTGGAGTGCCATTTGTTCTTGGCTTCCATAAATATTTGGACAGTAGACTTACATTGCTTCAACACTGACTGGAACTTAACTTTCATTTCACATGTACAAGAATGCATGCACCATTATTTTCTCTTTCTGGTATCTAAGTGAAAATTTCGAGCACTCACCTAATGTCATTCTCTTTCCTCCACACTTAGAATTTAAGCATAAGAGAAGTAAACATTTTTCAGATCTGAAAACATAGCTATCCTTGTTGAGTCACTTAAACACATTGCCATATCTGCAATGATGTTTGCTTAATATCCCACCAATGGGGGGGAGGGAGGAAAGAAAATTAATTGTTAAGACTCAAGCATTTGTGACAAAGGAAAATGATACTTTCACTATCACTAAATGCTTAGAGAACACATATTTTGCTTTCAAAGAACAATTACTTAAAAATTTGGTGACACTCAAATAACTTACTGCCTCACACTGAGCTACAAGTTGTATTCTTTTCCCTTTTTTGTTTCAGAGCATAGAGAGCAAAAGAGAGGGTTAAAAAGCACAACAGAAACAAAATTATATTATTTTCTGTATTATGAGGTGAATTGTTTCCTGATACCCCATTTTATTTGTCCATTTCTACCCCATAAAAGAACTATATGTATTATATTTCACTGACAGACCTGCATTTCTGAACACCATTCCTCCTATTATTGATGAGCCTAAAATACCACAATTTCTTACAGCTCGGTATCTCATACATCTTAGCTTTTATAAATATAAACTATGCTAATGGCAGTTTAAGCTAAATTGCTCTCCTTTACATTTCCAAGACAAAGAATGCTGTCACAGAGTCTGTTAGCAGGCATCAGCTGAAGGGAAACTTTACCTCAAAATTAGTATCCTTCCCTGTTTGCACACAGAAATACCTATAGGAACACATCAACTTTTAAGGGTGCTATCATTCAAGGCTACTGAAAATAACTACTTGACTCCACATGTGTGAATGCAGGCAAGGAAAAGAATTAGACAGAAGACTGAAAGGCTGACTCCTAATTTGCATTTGCCACAGTGCCCAAAGATGAGCAGGATGCAAAAGAGAGAATGTTCTGAGCTAGCAATCACAATGGCTTCCCAGGGGCCCCCACCTCTCCACCCCATCTCAGACTGCTATGGAGGACAGGACATTTCAGAGGTGGATGCTTTCAATTCACTCAGGATCCAAAAGGATAATATCTTAAAGCTACAATTTGACCTTAAAAGTCAGATGCTGAGATTATACAAATTGAAATTCTGAAGCATGGTAAAATCTTCAGAGTCTTCTTGCCAGCTCCGAAAATGTACATAACAGGCAAGCTCTGTTCACCTGTGTGCATCTGCTAAGTCAACAACACTATTAATTTAATGGCTAACCTCCCACTTGTACAGCTGTAATTTTCTCAGAAGATTCAAGTGCCAGAATTCTGGGATGAACAGACATTTACTGAACCCTCTGCTTTGGATTTAACGGTCACAGGTTTTGCTGTGTGTATTTAGATGGCCATAGAAGCCACCACTTGAGAACTACAAAGTATCTTTGCATAGAAAGGCTTACTAAATTATTTTTCATTGTGTGTTCTGTATATGCCACATTTATGGCAGAAATATTATCTATTTTTCTCACCATAAAGCCAGACTTCTCACTTATTTTGGCTCTCCCTGAACTCAGAAGTTATCAAATCTCCTACAAAAAATAGGTTTTTCATCTTGTGAGTGTGTTTGGGTGTAAGAGATTTTTATCTTACCAGCCACATCACACCACAGTTTCCCATTCTTCCATCTCATTCCCATCCTGTAAGGATGGGTTTGTCACCCAGTCTTCCTGATTTTAGTGTGTTTTGGGTGGGATTTTTAACAGGTTAATTCTCTGCCTTCTTTTAATCTCTCTCCAGCAGTCTTGTCCTAGCCCCCAGACACAGTCTACCCTCCTTTATGAAGTCAGCCTTCCAAGTAGCAAACTGACCCTTGCAAACAACTCAGCCTTGATCGATTGATCTTTTTCACTATATTTGCTTTGTTCACTATTTTAAAACATCATATTAAAACACTCATATTAAAACATCTGATTAGATGGAGTACAATATTCCTAAGTGCTGGTTGGGGTTTTTTGTTTTGTTTTGTTTTTTGTTTGTCTAAACACACTGTCCTTGTTTAACCTCTTCTAACTGAGATACTGAAAACCCAGCAGCTCCAGAACTGGCTCTTACCTAGTTCTGATTACACAAGCAGCAGGACTGCCCTCTGTTTCCTTTTCATCAGCATCCGCTCAAAACACAAAGCAAAGCCCTATTTACATATTCTTCACTTGTCCTCCACATGTTCACTGAGCTTTAACTACTTTTAATTCCTTCTTTCTTACAGGCACAATATTTTTGTAATTCATTTGTAACTGTGGTATCACGTGTTACTCAGAAGTCACTGTGACCCAAAGGCGTCTGCTTCATTCCAGGCCAGACTTCTAAGAAAAGAGCACAACAAAAGAACTAGTTCAAAATGATTCCTCATTCCCCCAATGCCTGATGAATTCAACACTGACACACAGGTAACATCCAACTCTGGTCATCATACCAAAGAAGGTAAGGATGAGAAGACTGATCAAGAAACACTGAGAGAAAGCATTCCTTGAGAGTGAGGTTTCTTTATGGACAGAATCAGCGATCCAAATGGAAAATGTAGCTAAAAATACAGGAAAGAAAGATCTAAGAGTAGGTCAAAAAGCTATGGCAAAGATGTTTGGAAACATCTCATTCAGCCACAGCTCCAGAGATAGAAAGCTAGCAAAGGCACACTGTGGAATTGTGTCCAAAACACAGGAAAGCGACGGCAGCAGCTGCATCTAACTCACAGGAGAAATGAGAAGATTAATACAAACTGCAGTTTGTATTAATCAGTTTGTTCTGAGGCCCTAGATTTGAAAAAGAAGCAATAACATGGGAAGAAGCAAGATACAATTAAGATTAGGAAAGAGAAATGGGATCACTAAAAGTTGGCCAAAACATTGCAACACTAAGAGATGAAAGGTACACTCATTTTATCAACAGTAGTGAAGGGAACATAGAAGCACAGTGTGTTAAGAGCATAGAAGAGCCAAGAGGGGATTAACAGCGTCTCTCTATTTATTGCATATATTGAGAATACATGATATTTCAAATAGTTTACACTTCTCAGGAAACCGGAATTACACTGAAATACCGGGTATTGCTTAAGAAGCTTTCTTCTAGTACACAAGCAGGGCAGCAAGAAGACTGACTACACCAAATGCAATGTGCCAATACATATCATGGCTTCCTTTAAAAAGAAGAGTAAAGTAGCAGCACGTAACAACTGTACAGATGAAGTATTCAAAAAATTAAACTTCAAGATAATTATATAATTCCAGTATTCACTGTGAAGACAATAGCTAATGAAAAGGTTCTCCCTTTTATAAGTAAAGACTATAAGGAACTGAATAATGTAATCACACCTTTTGTTAGAAATGGGCAGCTCTTGATACTATAAAGTATCATTTTAGTCCTAGAAATTTAAGATATAGGTCACTGCTTGTTGATGTCTTATGAATACCAATTAATCTCCCATTGGACTGAAGGCATAATTATAGGACATTCTGCATCAAGACAGTTTCTTTAATGGTTGAAGTAGTAACTCCATCCAATCTGACTAAAGCATTTAGTTGTAATTAAAGTGGTTTATCGAAGTTAGGATAAAATTAAAAACCAGACCAGATGAATCAAACAATCAGTGGAGAGTGATGCAATTAATAAAGCTGGTCTTTTCTGTGTGTAAAATGAAAAGTTTTCTAAAATCATATGATTTTTAAACAGTCATTGATGCAATATTTCATCTAGGAAGTCTATACATGTTTTGTTCAAGAGAGGTAAGCATGACTGTGGAAATACATCAAGTTAGCAGAATACAGGGAAAAAAAGACGTCCAGAGAGAAATTAATGCTTTTAAAATCTTTTTGTTTTAGGGGTTTTTAAAAGCACAAATTAAGTAGAAGTTTACAAAAACATTCTCGACATACAAATTGAAATTTCATTCTAAGGTTTTCTTACAGTGGCATCAGTACGACACCAATTCCAATTTCAGTATGCAAAAATGCTGACATACTCTATCTGGGACATGAAATTGTTTAAATTGGGCAATAAAGACTAGTGATGATGCTGTACCAAAGAATTAGCATGTGAATTTACATTCCTAATTCACATTAAACCTTTTCTTGACACGCATGGCCAGGTCCCTGATACCTCATCTCAGTAATCACATGTCCTGCTTTTCCGTTAAAAAATTGTTGCAGCACTATGGAAATACTGTGACATACAAATTGTCATAATAAAGATGTGTTTTTCAAAGACAAGAAAATTCAGGACTACTGTTCGAAGTGAAAAAAAAAAAATCATAGAATTGTATTCTAAGTAAAGGTATTCTATGCACCTACAGTTTAGAAAACCTGAAAATTCTGACAGGCTATACAGGTCTTGATGTTGATTAAAAAAAAAATTAGAAACTAAATGAAGGAAAACATGGATGAAGCAGTCAGTATCCTTTAGACATTGCTAGCTATTATTCAGCACTTAAACTTTAATGTCCTATTCTACTCAGAATATACTACTCTGCATTATGCTGTACTTCAATTGGAATGTGTAGAACCCTACAGATAAAACTTATCAGATATCAGCCTTACAAAAGTCTAATTAAATTCTATAAGCTTAAAAAAGAAATCTTCTTGCCCTACCTTTCTATTACAACAGATAAGCAGATGTCCTTTTCCTCAGCCTTAAAAAAGATGGCTGTTTCAGATCATGATTTGGCTAGCAATGTACAGTCATGCCAGATTTAGGTATTTTTATACTGCAGGGGGGGAAAGGCATATTTACCCCACTTATGCTACTGAGTATTTCTCAGGAAGGGCTTTTCTTTTCTCCTTGAGTTGGAAATCCTTAACATTCTGTTTCTGCTGAATTAGCATTTCATCATATAAAACTAATATACTAAATGACATAAACTCTGTGTCAAGAGGAACAGGCTATGATGAGGTATATGTCATTTTCTTTCATAGCACATAAAGCTATGCCCTTTTTTTAGGCCATGAGAGAGAAATTGCCACAAAATATTTATTACAAGATAAATATGCCCACAGTACTAACAATCACTGGAGTACTCTTCAATATTGTACATTCATAAAAGACACTTCAGGACAACTCTATATTTTGTAGAAAGTCCACAGTGATGCACAAATTCTGAATGGGAGCAGGGTTTCTATTCTACTTGGTAAACATGAGTCACAAAATTGCAATAGTCCATTGGATAAATTGTGTGTTCTGGTACGCCATCACTAAAGGCTCTCATCTTAACAGGTCAACAGAGCAGGATTGAACTATACCACACTGACTTTTTCTGATATCTGTTGCATGCTTATATAGTAGAAAAATTATTTTTGCATTGTTGAACCACATGAAAAAATTATTGAGTTGAATTATGTTCACTGGAAACTACGTTTTTGCGGTCTGTTGTCTAGATACTGCTGGGATCCTGGTCAGTTGTAGACACCTGAATATTTGAGTGACAGTATCTACCTCTTGCTGATGATAACCATTCTGCTGTCACATCATTATCTTTTGTTAACAGCAGGTCCTGAACCTCTTAGATTCAGCAGATAGGAGTCTCCCAAAGGTGCAAACAAACTTTACACTTAGAACAGAAGAATTACTAGTAAACCACAGGGCATTTGATTTCCACATTAGCATTATGAATAAGCATGGAATAAACAATATTACTACCTGGAGCTGTTGAATAGTCTCTAAATAAAGATCTGGATGTTTGGACCGAGTATTACCAGGATACAGATATAACCCACATCCTGCCCTATGCAATACAAATGAACAGCATCCATGACAACTAAGGTCTTAATGCAACAAAACAATTTAGCGACTGTTCTTGTACTTAATGCTAACTATGTGCTTAACTGATATTTGGATCAGGGCCTATCTTTATGGAGACAATAAATTAACATGATGCCTGAAACAGCTTTTATTCTCAGGAGAATAAATCTGAAGATCTGAAGACCTCAAAAAGGTATTTGTGCGATAAGTGCTTGAAGGATAGAACCCTGTTTGCTGCAATGTCAGGATAGTCTCTCTTGTATGTATTTATTGGATGACTTCTCTTTGGGTACCTGCTGTAGGCATTAAACATGAATCAGTTTCATTCAGTGATAAAAATTCATCAAAAATGCTGCTGATGTCATCATATATACTTTAACAAAAACATTGTAAATACTTTTGGTTCTGTATGTGCCTCTGAACACCTTTTATTAAGTTAGGGTAACACCAAAAAATAATTACAGTGTCATGTTTCCACTAAATCAAGAACCTGGAGTGCAGTGACAGAAAGCCTTGGCTATACGTGGTCACGTACTGATTGATGCCAAGACTAAAGGAGCACTGAACATAAAAGGAAGTGATTGAGTACCTTTCCTCTGCACGTGTAAAACAGAAATGTTTCTGTACAGCTCTGCTTTGGCCTAAGTAAAAGGGAGAGGAAAGATGGCAACCAGAGCTATGCAAAAAAAATGTATTCTGCACTGTGAAAGTAACTTTTTCACCAAAAACATCTTTTCCATACAATCTGAGGAAAAAAACATTTTTTGCCATCTTTGCAAAATTTTTTGAATTTTTTTCTTGCAAGCAAACTCTGTCAAAAAATTACAAAAATAGTATGTTTGACAAAATCCTTTCTTCTCTCAAAAACAGTGGAAGCATTAAGCCAGTTAGATAAACATATGCATATGAAGAACAGGAAATAAAAAAGGACAGAGAAAACAGTTAAACAGATTAAACTGCATAGCCAAGATCCATCCTAGAGCTGATGATTTACTAAGTGCAGAGCCAACCTTCTCAGCGGAACAGATATTCACTACTCCTGAGTCAAAAAAACACAAACCAAACCTCCCAACACCTGTCACTGTCCTGTGTTAAATGCTTACATACAAGTAATAGCCCTTTCTTTTTTAAAATTATACTTTCGCTTACTTGGACCCTGGAAGTAATATAAAGGGAAAAAAAACAGTGCTTACCATAATTCCATTTCTAAGAATGCAGCATTGTTCTCACCCCTCAAAAAATGAACAATGTCCCTAATGTCCCTCCAGCTACTATTAGATTACTGGTGTCCCATCTCACCAAAATACTATGAAGAGACAGAAATCAAACACAAAGCAAAAAAGTCATCCTGATTCATGATGGAAAAACATGTACACAGATTTGTGACTCATATATTTTTTTATATATATATATATATATAAACTAACTTAGCCTAACCAAGAGAACCAAAAACTGGACAAATCAATATGCTTTTTTCTTTGTATCACAAAGTTAGTTTCAGCCTTGTGGACTCCCAAGCGTTGTGACCAAACAATTTCAAGGGTAATTTAGAAATAAAGAATTGGCTATAGTGCAGTGTTGTGACTCCAGAACTTGCATAGCACGTGGTGTTCGTCTGGAGACAAGATAAACCCCACAATTTTAATTACCATCCCTTCACTTCTAGTAAAGGTAGACTAAGGGACAGAAAATTATTGTCACAGGCTACAATGTAAAAGGCTCTGTCTCACAAAAACAGAGGCTAAGATAAAATAGTTTTAATTTGCGTATTTTTGTGAAAGCATCTGTGTACGTACAGTTATGTTGATTCATCATTAAGTTTATTGGAATTACAGCCAACCTTTTTTCTGTTTGCAAACTCTACTATTTTTACCTAAAAAAAAAAAAACCTTAGAACATTTACTGACATTTTAGCAAAATAAAATTAAAAATCGTTAAGCGTAAAGTACAAAATAAACTTCAAGATAAATAGGAAAGTAATTTTTGTGATGCATTCTTCTATTTTTTATATTTACTCTCATTCTTATAACCAGTTACTCACAGTAAGCTGCTGAAATTAACTTCTATTTTTACTTTTATTATGGCATGAACTGCAAAAATGAAGTACAAGTATATACTGTACCTTGTTTTACCTGTAAGGAACACACACCTGACAAAAGGCAATCTTCACATCCAGAGTAGGTTCACCACAATAATACAAGAAATGGCGGCTCATAAATACCTGCAATTAAAGAAAAGTAAACATAGAAATCTAGTATGTCTGCTGATGTGCAAGTACAATGCAGCTCTATCTACATTTGGATTATCAAACCAGCCTGAGTTGGTGCCCAGCTCATGAACAACAGAAATCAGTTAGAACATTGAACTGTAAGTAGGCTTTAAATTCTTTCTGATGCCTGTCAAGGTTATGGCCTCAAATATGACTTGGTTACATTTGCAAAATTTTACAGTAACTGGTGCCATTACCTCAAAGTTTATCATGTCACTTGTATATTCCTACATCAATAAAAATAAAAATCAGGTCAATAACATTCTAAACAATGTGGGAATGGAGACAGTTATTATTACAGGGAGGAGAAAAAACAAGTCCTAAATTGACAATTATTAGAAAAGTTATAGAAAATGAAAGACCAATTACATCACCGTATAAATTCATGACATGTGGCTTCAAATTAAGTTATCAAACAACAGATTCAAAATCAGCAATAGGAGAGAATTCTTCATACACTGTTTCATCACACTGTGAAATTCCCTGCCTCACCTTGCTGTGAATGTCAAAACTCAATCTAAATCCTAGTATGAATTGACAAATTCACAAAAGAAGGAATCTGCTGAAGGCTACTAACCTCAAAAATATCAACTCTTTTTCAAGACAACCGTGAGTCACAGTCTGCCACTATACGCTCACTCTATTTTTAGATTCTTTCACAGGCATCTGATACTGGGCAAGGGACTAGATGGGCCTCCCTGTGTACCCTGTTACAGCTATTTTAACTTAATTCCATAGTATCACATTCAGCTCTGACTAAACAATCTTTTCTTAGCTGCACTCTAGCATGGGCCATCAATGAAAAAAATCCATGGTACTGCTATCAGGCTGAAATAGGTAGCTATGTCACAAGACTTTGGAGCACACTGATTTTTCTGCATGACTCCACTTCAAAAAAAATCCAAACCTTTTAACAGTACAATTAAAAAACTAGCAACTTTTAGGTAAAAAGAGATAAATAATACAGAACTTCATGATTTTCTTTTAAATATAAGCTCATTGTAAAGACTTAAACCCGCAAAACTGCAACCCTCACTCCACTAAGACACAGCCAAGATTCTGAGACACTATGTGCCTCCTTACGGCACTTGTCTTCAATAGGAACAACTAACTTAACTTCAGGTGTAAATGCCACTAAGACAAGACTTAATTTGGAGTAACTTCATCTCACACAAATTGATCAGGACTTAAGAAACTACAAGAAAGTATTCACCAATACTTCCCAACTTGAATGCATCACATGCTCCCACATGTTTAATTTTAAATGAATGAATGAATAATACTGTTATGAATGCAAGTGTATGACCTTTTCTGCATTATGTTACGGAGTCCGAGATTGCTGCCTCATTGCCCAGTGAGCCACTACCAGACCCTCACATTCCACAGAGAGTTTATATTAAAACAAGAAGGAGAAAGAAAGATATGAAAGAAGCTTTTAATATTAGTCCTATTGCCATTGATTTCTGGAAAGCCACCAGATAATTACACTTTCACGCTGCAGATACATACACTATGAAATCCTAATGGCTGAATATATTGCTATACTAATCAGTGACTGAAATGTCATTAGTCATACCACATTCAAGACAGAGCCTAACAGTGGAAAATGAAGAAAGGAAAGGAAGGGAATCGGGGGAATTTGGTTCCTTACTAAATTTGCTGTGAAGATCTACTGAGAAGACACACTTTATATTATATACGCATTACTAGTCATACACAGCTCCTCAGCTTTCCACGGGAGTGACTGTAACTGTTAACAGTCACCCTGGGCAGAGCAATAGACTGGTGAATTTTATGAACTGGAATACATTTTACATTTATTATGGTGACCTTGTATGCAGTTACTGCTTATAAAATAATAGAAGTATGATATGTTTTAATGGCCTCGATCAATACTCATATTTCTCTGTACATGAGATATATCAAATGAATCGCTAGAAAGCTGAGATCCTCCAACTGTACACCAGGAATGAGAATACCTTTCTGTAATGTAGCACAGAGGTCTGTAAGACTCTATACCCAGGGCAAAACAGATTTCAGTTCGTGTTTTACATAGTGCGCGTTTTTGTATATTGAATTCATACGAGATTCCCTTCAGTGCCCTGTAAGTAGTCACATATGTATGTAACTTCTAATTTCTTCATGCAGAAAATACATTCACACTCAACTGCGTAAATACCCTTGATCATACCTCCTCTGGTGCTAGCTGACACCGCATCACTAGACATTGAAGAAGTGTCGGTGTAAAGTGAATAAAGAACTGACCTGATGCTGAGATAATTGTGTCACAACATATAAAACAAGAAGCTACTGACAAATGGCCTCACTCACTAGGGATCTGAGCTTTGGGTGAGAACGTAAGCATCCAATATTTCTTTACCCTACTTCTGACGCTTTATCTTTTCAACCTTGAGCGAAATCACCCCGAAGATTGGGTGATTGGGAAGAACTGGGGGAACGGAACAGTGCTGATAAAACAAAACATCTTGTAATAACTCAGGCTGGCATCCAGCTGGGAAGCCACAGATCACAGTAACATCACAGGGAGAAAAATCTGTCTATGAAACACCAACACCACAATTGGATCTCAAATTTTCATCAGGATCAAGGCATCTGGACATCAGAACCCATAAAAACATACAAGTCTCAGCAGCAAATATACGATCTATTTTCAGGCAAGACAAAACTAGGAGGCAGTAAAATAGGAGGAGGAAAGCAGACATGAAGGCAAGAGTAAGAAAATCTTGAAAATCCTCTGAGCTGTCCAGTGGCAGAGGCCCCCGGTGAACTGCTGCCTGGGACTGTGAAAGTACCACTGAGGCTTGGCCTCCACCTGGCCTGCTGCTTTGCCACCCTCTTCACTCCACTCCTCCTCCCTTAACAGCTACTCTTCCAAACAGAATGTGGGCTAATGACATGCCCCAATTTCAGGCATGAACTTCCCCTTCCCCTCAGTGCTGCTACCAAATCTGTCTCTTCTGGAGAGGGACTGTTTATTTTTAATAATGCTTATCTTTCTCTCCAGGGGTCAGGAGGATTATCTCATTATTATTCAAACAGCTCTTTGAAGACTGAAAGGATTAAATCAATACTATTAGTATAATTACTGAGAGCAGAGAGGAAACCGCACAATAACAGAAGACAAAGCAGACTAGAAAGCCAATAGTAACTGTAGTTCTCAAATATAGCCTCCCACAGTAAATCTTTCTGCTCCTCCTTGAACTCTTTCCTCACCCTCAAAGCTATATGATGTTGGTACCCAGTAAATGTCTGGGCAATTTGGCAACCAGTCTTTTGGCCTAGGGAGTCTTTTTTCCTTCCCAGACTCCACTATTGTTCACATAATTGGTTTCTGGATCATGAATGGAAAGCCTGTGTTTGCCTTAGGCCCAATAGATGTAAACTTTGAGCCTAAGGGGCCTGAGCTGTTGCTGTACTGGTCCAAGGAGAGCCTCAGCACTTGCACCTACCATGTTGCCTGTAAGATGCTTCTCTAGCTGACACATAACAAGCTCTCCTGTCCGGAAAAAGCATCACAGTCACTTTCTTCTCAGAAAATATCTCCATGGTGGTTTCTCATCACTATGTCTCCTAATCAACAGGCAAATCCCTCATGCCCAAAAGATATTGCCTTGGCCTGTCAAAGCATATTTAAAGCTTTTTGTGACAATTTGGAAGACAAATGTGGAGCCTCAGGAAAGTTCCATACAACTTTTTAATTCAGAGAGAAGAAGGAGCCAGCTGCCCTGCTACAATACTGCTTTATTCATCACAGCTTGGACAGGCAGGACTCTTCACCTCACCTCACAGCAAAATCATCTATGTCAAACTCACCAATCCAGGGTTAAAAAAGTTCTTGATGAGAAAAGCTGCAGCAGCTGTTTGACATGTATTTAAACCAGTGCTACTGCAGCTGAAATGAATCATGTCCCAGCCTAGCCTCAGTGCTGTTCTCACCACCTCCCATACTCCTGAGGCTGTACTCTGAGAGGTAGTTGTCCTACAACAAAACTAATTGGAAACAAATCCTTCAAATCCTAATTTAAAAAATAATCCCATGTGAAAAAACATTATTAAAAAGTACAAGTTCCAATTTAAACAGAAATCAAATTGCAGTTGAAGATATCATAGACACAACTACTTGTATCTAAAACATCACTAGATTTCAACCTGGCACGGTATGGCTGGAAACGGGAAGGTTTTAACAGAATCACAGGACATCCCCCAATAATATGCTACTATCTATTCCCAGTCCTATCAAGTGTGATAATCTCAATAATAAGGGGAAACTACATCTATTCATATCAAGAGCCAAATCCAGCATTTCTGCTTATTTGGTTTTAACATCCAAATACATCACATGTACACCAATGGGTACAGTGAATGTGCTCCCTGTCTTCACAGGCATGTAGTTTTATACTTGTGCTGCAAAAGGATAATTAAAGTATTTATTGCTGCCTCATTATATTTCATTCATGAACAGAAAGATTCAGAGCATGAAAAAAATTCATTACCATCATTGGAAGTTTTTTTAAAAAAATATATATCCTGTCCCACTTCAATGAGAGGGGGCAATTTATCAATTCAGCTGTCACTTAAAGACCTTCTTGAAAAACACTAATGTTCAAAGATTAACATTTATGAATTATTAATTCTTCCTGTTTTGAAAATGTGTTTGAATCATTTCATGTATTTCCAGTACTGGAATTCGTCTCTCCTTCATCTGAAAATATATACTCTCATCACAGTAGCTTATCAGTTCTCTGAAGCTCTGAGTAATGCTCTCTTGTAACTATATTTTTCCTTTACTGAAATTTGGCTATTCTACTCTGTATAAACAACAAGAAGAACAATAAAGAAGTTACAGAATATTGTCAGAATACTGTATCTTTCCCTTTAGCACCTTTGTACCGTGAATGTATGAAATAATAAAGACCTGACCAAAGTCACATAGCGTGGGAAAGTGTCCCAGGAGAGAATGGTAATTTCTGACCCCCAGACTCCTACGGAATTTCATACGTGGGCTCTGTCTTCTTTAGCATGCTGGATCAAGAAAGAAGGGCTGCAATTTGTCCAAATTTTTCATATAATTGCTGCAAGTTATGACTGGGATATATATGCCCAAATATCCTATCAAATTGGTCTTCAAAGACCAGACCTTCAGGCTTATCAGCAATTTTTTTTAGAACTTAATTTTTTTTCACATCTAACTTGGAGCACTGTAACAAAAGGGCATTTTCAGTATCAGCTTCAAATGAGATCCACTGCTTGGCAAGAAGCTTCAAGACCTGACAGAGGATAAATATGAACTGAAATTTGCAAGTGGACTAATAATAGACAAGGAGAGTGCTTCCACTGAGAAAGAGCATTTTTCTGTTGTGTCTATGCTCTCATTTTAATTATTTTTGAAATAACTGGGGAAAGCAATGGTGTGAACAGGGTAATAATTAAGGTTAAATCCCAGCAGAAACAGATAATCTTCCACTGGGATGAGAAGTGATGGCACGTAAAAATTCACAAGAATCATGCAAGCAGCTCTAAAACTGAACTGCTGGAAGAGAAAAGAGAGTAGTAAAGAGAGTATTTAGGAATAGCACTGAAGGGGCTTTCAGAGGAAATAGATATGAAAGGAAAAAAAGCATACAAACTGAAAAGACAGGGGACTGATAAGCAGGTTTTCCTAATGATCACAGCTCACGTTTAGAAGACAGGAACAAATGAGCTCCAAGTCCAGCCTTGCTACCAGCTTCCCGTGTATTCTCAAGTCAATTATTATGAGTCAGATTTCCACACTTAACAATAGCTGGTGTAAGTGCCCAAGTTATAACAGTCCAGGATATGACATACCTAAGTAATACTTACTTTTACGAACAGGTGCTATCAGAGAAAGAACCTGCTCCTGTGAGATGCTGCAGCAGATTAATTAGTCAAAGTTTATGATGATCTTGTAATAATCTCTCATACCATCTTCTCATTTGTAGCTGAATATCTTCATTCTCTGATGCAAATTCAAAGAGAAAAAATCTAGCCACTTCCTAGAGGCATTACATTAGACAGTGATGTTGGACGCAGGTCTGAATTTGCACAGGATGAACGTCCAGTGGTAAGTGTGCAAGACCATGGCTACTACTGTCACCAAAAAATGAAGAAAACCTAACTAGAAGGAGCTGAGCACAGTAAAACACTACTTGCCTACCATAAGATAACCACTTTTATCACAATGGTAAAAGCAAGATTTATTTTTTTTCTTGCATTTTTTCTATTCTGGCACTTGGTTTTAATTTGCTTTAATCTAGGAAGGAAAAAGGTACGAAGATATGTAATGAATCACATCAAAACTATTTTTAATACACTCCCAAGTCAGAACACAACCTCCAAACCTAATTCAAATTCAGTTAAATTTGCCTTCAACACAGATGGCCTTGGCACTGTATGACTTGTGAAAATGACATATATTCTATAGAATACATAGAGAAAAATACTCAATTACTGTCTGCATCAAGCAGTATCAAATTAATAGATTTGACTAAATTATATACTCTAAGCTCTAACAGAGAGGAATTAATTTCTAATACGTTGAACTGTATGCTTTTGGATCTCATTCTTAATATGCTGCTCTGTTATGCAAGTTAACCACCCCATTAATGAAGGGTGCATGTAAAAAGAATGAATATCCTAGTCAAAAGCAAAAGCAAAACTCTAACTTCAGAAGCAATGTATGAAAGGCCAGGCCACTTAGATCCAGATATAAATCCTGTTTCAGGGTACCTTCATTTTGTGGTACTATGGTAAACAGCAATTTCCATGACAGTTTCATTCAATTTAGAGGAAAAAATAATGGTTTTGGTGACTTAAGAGGAAGAGATTATGTAAAAAAAAAAAAAAAAAAATTTAGCCATGCTTTTACTTATTTGATAAAAATTTATATTACACTCTATTGATGTTCAACTTTCCCATATCAAAGTTTGTATGATGGAGATATGAAAAGCTGTTTAGGACTATGAAATAACTTGCTCAACTGAAATGTCCGTATTTATCATAACTTTAAAAGAACTCTATAACTGGCCACTGAACCAAGCCAGCCAATTTATACCTCACAGTTATTCAGAAACAGAATCATAGGATCACTCACATTGAAAGGGACCTTGAGAAATCTATTATCCAACCCCTCTGCTCAAACCAAGGACAGTTGCTTCAGTTGTTTGCAAAATCAGGATGCTCAATTCCTGCCTTGGTTTGTATTTACATATTAATACAGTAGCTACACAACTAAAAATACTATTACTCTAAAAAAATATAAGAGGCTTAGTTCTGGAGTACAAGCCTGTGGCCATGAGCAGATTACACTGTAAATTCTGCTGCTACACAACAGCTTATTTCTCAAACAACTAAAATCCAGATTCCTTCCCTTCTGAAAAGCTTTTCCCCCTCCTAAGCTTTAACATTTGTAAATTTTAATTACTCCCATAACAAAAATGCTACTACAACTAGTTATCTCAGGGATGCAAGCAGGATTTATTGCAAAATCACTGCAAACTGTTAATATCAACTGGCTGTTGCATCTTGTTTAAGAAAACAGAAAATATTTTGACACTTTCTGGGTTGTGTTGATTAAAACTCTAAATATATGAAAAAATTCTTATTGGAGTAAGAAGAGGTCCTGTGTTTCTGATGATCAATAACTAAATCTCATATGATGCAAGACTAGAAAGAACAGCTTGTCTGCTGCTGGACTATATCCATTTACCTGCGCTGCTGTTGTTTAGAACATATGTCATGCTAGTGCAGAAAGGCTAAAGAAACCAAGACTCCCTTCGAGTTAGGCAGGGTACAAACCCAGCAAAACTGGGGGTTTCCTTGCTCCGACTGAGCTGTAGCTAATGCTGGGTAAAAGTTTTTCAAAGGATAATCGGCATTGTGCTAAATAAAATACTAATACGGAATGATTTTCAGCCTACAAGCTGATGCATACAACTGCACAATGTTTTCTTCTTTAGCTTCCTTGGCTGTCTGCATGCATTACATGTAGCACTGATACTACAGTCACTACGTTTTACTACTCCCAGGTAGATTTGTTTTCCATTCTCCACATATGCCCTTCTCCTTAAGTGCTATATCAGATTTGGCCATGAAGTTCTTAACTACACAAAAACTGGAGCGCAGCACCTGCACTTTCACTGATGCCCAACTTCTTCATGCCTGATCCATGATTTGCAAAAAACTTAGCTTACTATATTTAGCAGCTAGACCAAAAATAAAACAAAAAGAAATAAAACTGTTACTACAAGGAATAATAATGATAATTATATATCCAGTGAAAACAATTAAAGTTCTAGGGTCTGACAAAACAATGAGAGAAGAACGATTTAGAGAAAGCATATCTACTACTGCTGAGTGGTGTTGCTGCAACAATGTCATTTGTTTTCCCATAAGCAAAACCAGAAATACAGCAGCTGATTAATGCAAAGATACAGAATCATGAAGGTTATTGTTAGTTACCTGTTATACAGATGACCGCAAAATAACACATTAGAAAAAAATTTACAGTTTTGTGAACTTCAACTGAACAGGTAAGGAGTGATTAAAACCAAGTCATGTTCCTGTTAGGTTCTTGTATACAAGTAAAACAAGGAACAGCACGTTAAAATGCAAAGGTTACCTGTCGCAAGAAAGTAAATTGTTTTTCTTTGTTCTGTAGCATTGGAACAAAGTGACTTTGTTAAAGTCAGAGGATGGGAATTTCAAAGACAGTAAGTAGAAACACTTCTTCATGTACATTTCTTTCTAGAACAAGGAACTGATCTATTGTTGCAGAAACTGCACCGAGGCCAGGAATTTAATAAAGGAATTTGATCCTTACATGAAAAGCAAGGGTATCCAGGTTTATAATAGCTGATAGTTACAGCAAATAAGATGCTCTGGTTTAGGACTTCAATTAGGGTCCTCCTATTTGAGGCCTACTGTGCAGGTGATGTTCTGCATGGTTATTTACAGATTCTTTTACTTACCTGTGAATCTTTTGCGAGAGACCATGAGAAGCAGATACAAACAGGACAGCCAGAGCACTCCCATGTTCTGGCTTTGCTGCAACAGAAACTTTGCATCTCTTTTATGTACTACAGCAGCCTTTTCAAGCCTCTGCCACTTCAGGAGATGTATTTAGAATCTGTTTCAAGGTTCTTCCATTTTTAATAGGCTGTCATGGATTAAATAAAGGAACAGGGACAAGATATAATGGGGAGGAATGTGGACATTCTTGAATCCCATGGCCATTCTCTATTAGCCAGGAATGCTGGCTCCCTTCAAATTTACCCCACAAAACACTGACCCCCTTCGGTGAGCTGGGATGTAGCACATTCAGAATTGTACATGAAAATAATCCTAGTTTTGGTTCTTTTCCCAAGTGTGAAATGGCCAGCAGGAATCATATGTGCCAAATTTAGTCTACTTTCCTGCATCAAGTGGCACAAAACAACTCAGGTAAAGTTAAAACAGCAACTCAGCTGCAAAATACTTTCCTGTAGTTGTCTTTTTGTAGTAAATAAAAACATTACAGCATGAAAGACATTGCATTTTCATGGGCCATCATGTTCTTCTCTAGTTGCAATTGCAGAGCTATTTTTCTACATACATTTCCCAATTTCACTTTCTGAAAGGAAACTGCACTGTCTCTCTCCCCACCCCCTAAACCCCCACATCAGATCCTTGGAGATACACAACAGAATATGGAGAAAGTGTAAAGACATGTTTGATCCTACTTTGCCGAGTGACAAAAGATTCAATGATTTGAGTGACTTGGGGATTAACTTTTTATATCAGACACTATCTATTCAGAAAAGTGTGTCATCCATTCCCAATGGAAAATTTTAAATGCAATTTTTCATAAACCATTCATTGAAACAACCAAAGAGAGAGGGAGGGAGAAAGTGATTCATGGAGGTGAACTATTTCAGCAACATGAAAGTTTCTGCAGTACTGAAACGGAAGGCAGCATATCAAGATTCCAGTAACAATGTAAAAACTGTTCTTCGTATCACTGCAACCTAAGCTGAAGGTGTAAGGGCAGAGGTGCCCTCTTAGCATGCTCCTTTTAACCAAAGAAAAGCTTCTCCTAGTGCTTTGTTAAGAAAAAAGGAGCCAAAGAGTCAAACTGGGCAATTTTATAGACAAACATTTTGGGGAAAAAACAAAATGGAAAGCAAAACAGGCTGTTTCATAATTTCTCCCTCCTCATCGTCAGCAAGACGCAGAGACACTAGCTCATACACCCTTCTGACTGTAGGGGAAGTCTCCCTGTTATGGGTAAACAGCAGTTCGGAATTCATTCTGACAGGCAGAGGCACACAGCACCACTTAAAAGCATGGACACCCCCACAGTTATAGAAAAATGAGGTAAGTGCTTTAAAGCAGAGATACAGTGCAGGTATTTTAGACAAACAGTAACTGTCTGCCTCTCCTATTCTCAGGTAGCTGTCGAAAGTTTCAGAAATACTTGACTCTGCTGAGGAACCAGAGAATTCAGACACAGGAAATAAAATGCTTTCAAGATCTACGGAAACATGCATGGTCAAACACCTCATATGAAATGAAAATTTTCACAGGTACTGAATATAATTCAAATGTGAAATGGCATCAAGAACTGTATTCTTTCTCATACCCCAGCTCCCCTCAGGGCTGGGCAAAGGGGTGAACAGCAACAAGTATGGGTGTCTGATCCAGTAAACAAGGGGGCTAAGGGCAGCACAGGAACAAGTTTAATTTACCTGGGTACACCAGATGGATTGAGGACTTCTCTCCCCAAAACGCTGCCATTAATAAGGTACTGTATATCCTACCAATAACAAGCTGAGCATCCTTGAGGAAGTCTTTGCCATCAGAAGAACTCTGCGGCGAGTAATGCCAGAAAGCAAGAGAGAGAAAGGCTAAAGAATAACTTAAATGACAAACCTTTGTACTACTTTGAAAGAGTTCAGACTGGAAGATCCAAGATGGGTACTACAAACTGATAAGTTGCCATGATCAGAGTAAGCATGCATTTTACATGAGTTACTTTTAGTGAAGAATTTAAGTACAAGAACACAACCTTATCCTACTTTTTACTGCCTAAATATAAGTGCAAGATAATTCTCAAACTCTTCCATTTAGCACCTTCTTATGTATTTTTCCAAAAATGCTGTAACCCATAGTTTGCTCTTCTAATATTTTTGGCTTCTTCAGCTGTGACAGAGCTTCCCCACAGCTAGAACACATTCTGACGTCCATAGCGCCAAGCTTTCTTTAGGCTCACAACAAAACAGCAATGTAAATACTCTTTATTTTGTCCAGCCCTTCACACTTGATTAATTCTATTCCCTATAAATCATTAACCCATTTGCCTAATAATCATCCCAGTTAGACTAGAAGCTTAGAGATTATAAACACGACACATTTTGTAAAGCTTCATGCACACATGCCATCAGATCAGTATTACATAGTACAAATAATAATCACACCCCTAACATGGGTGCATAATGCACACGGTCATTGAAAGAAGAGAAAGCTGTTATGGGAGATATAAACCCACATGCCCTTTTTGTTCTAGGAAAATCTCAGCTATTTAGTGCGTACCCACAGCATAAATGCTTCCTAGAGCTCCCATGGGGACAGTGCAGCTTCACATTAGCCTCAGTGGAGACCTGTGCTCATAAAGCGTAACACAGCCCTCACACAATTCCACTAGACCACTGGCATTCACTTTCCTAAACTAGAAATGTAAACATGAATGAAAAATATAGAACTAGGTCATAATGCCAGGGCTCTAGACTTTTAGATTAAGGTTTCAGGGCTTTAACGTGTTTTTCGGGTGGCAACCTTTATCAAGGGCTCAACAGGTATCATTTTCTGTTTCTGAAATGTTTGTTGGCCAGTAAAGTCACAATTACACTTAGCTCTTTTCTTGCAGCCAACAAGGAATATATGTGGCAAAAAAGCAACTGCCATTTGAATGAGCAACAGACCAGCAATCATAAGGTTTTCTGGATTCACTTCCTAGTACTTTTACACTTTAACTACAATGGTAAACCTTTACTGAACTAGGCAGAAGCTAGCAGCATATTGCCTAATTTTACTCTTATTCCGTTCCTATCTTCCAGATTTCTGAACAGGTAAGAATATGATGAAAAACATATGAAAAATACATATATATAAAATATACAAATACTTTTCTTAAACACTAGCAGACAAATGTCTCAAATGTGATGGACTGTGACTCTTTCTAGTATACTCAAGTTCCCACACTACTAACAGAGCCCCTGGAACTGCATTTTCCAATCTGCGATAATATCCAACACTTTAAAAGTATTTCTAAACCAGAAAGAAAACCTTAACAGTCAAAATTTCAAGCAAAAAAGCCCAAAGAAAAAAGATATTCCTTAGAGTACAGGAAAATACAAATTAATTTAAATATTTAGTCTTCAATTGATTTTCTTTAATTTCCTCTCCCCCCTCCCAAGCAAATGTTTCTGTTCCGTTAAAAGCACTTTTTTGTAATGAAGTTTTCTACCAATGTTTTCTTCAACCAGCTGTAGTTAAAATATCTCCTAAACGCACTTCTGAGGCTAAATCCTCAAAGTTCAAAAAAATACATGTTCACATGTAGCCTGCTTCAATAAAAACCTGATCCTCTGCTGGAAAGGTCTGTGAGGTGCTTGTGCCCTCTGAGAATTGCCAGTCTGTGCAGACTGTCTGGCAGAAAGAGGTTAGGATCACACAGGCTAAAACATTACATCAACTTTGCCAGACATTTTAGACACTTTTGTGTATATCCCAGAAAGAAAACCAAAACCAAACAAAACAGAGGAGAAAAGGGGAGGAAAGAAAAAAGAAAGAAGAAAAAAAGGAAAAAAAGAGAAAGGAAAAGGTAGCCATTTACAAGATAACTGGAAATACATTAGAAAAAGAATACAGCAACATTTCCAGCTTGTAAACATGGCAAAATGGACAGGACAAAACTGACCAGTTGACAGGATGCAGCTTGATCACCACCTTGTAAAGTGCTATAATGTGCCTCCTCCTCCCAAGGTCAAGTGTAGTATTTTTGCCCAAGTTACGCAAAAACAGTTTACCAAATTGGGGCAGGGTGAGAGGAAATCCATACTACCTTTTTATTCACAGAACAACACAAGTCCACATGAATACTTTAACATCATTTATTTCAGTCCCAAGGCGAACAAAAGATGTGAGTTCATAAATTCTCTCAAACTCTCCTACTCTATGAATAAAATCATTATTTTTCTTCTTAGAAACTCAATGAATATCATGGCTGTTTTTCTGAAAAAGAGACTGGTGTTTCAGGCAATTTTAGGAAAGTGTCCAGCCAGCAAGAAAAAGACAGAAACTATTAGAAATAGGAAAAGACATATAATATGCCAGAAGAGGTACAGTTTCTAGGTCACTTCATAAAATACAATAATTGCTTCCAAAAGAAACTATCTGAAGAGAAGACTAACTGAAGAAATACTGAAACATGAATTAAGAAATAAACTAAGGAGAACTTCCAGAAATGACTGTTCCCAACTTATAATGGACATGAACACATGAAACAGTGAAACAAGATTAAAGCTCCTGGTAACTGTAATAAAAGCATCCATCACTGACAGCTGCCTTTATTGCTGCCAATTACACAGACCTGACAGCTGAGATGTCATCAACACTACCAATAATATGCACCAATCCTAATTCACTCATATTTATCATATTCTTGCCATTTCCCCCCTCATTTTACCCTCATCTTGTAATTTACCCTCATATTGGGTTATTTCTCCACTGCAATCCAGCTAGAAAGTACCAGTAACAACCTTTTAGTACCTAGGTGGCAAATATCATGGGCTAGTAACTCAACCTATGAATACTTTCTGTAAATATTCACGAAAAAGTTTCATGTATAAATACCTCGTCAGTTGGCCTGCACGAAGCTCTCTGCTGGTTGTCCTTAATTTGCAATTGGAATTTGAACTAGATAGTTTATAGTCAGTTAAAGTATGCTTCCTCTGAAGTAACTGTCACTGTGTCTACTACATCATGTACTGGGATAGCCCAGCTGGCAGTCTGTGACCCCAGTCTTGCCCATGGGCTGCTTACCTTGAGGTACCTACCCTTCTCTAAGGCAAGTGGCTGCTACTGCCATGATGACACAGGTGGAGTAAGAGGTATTCTTTTGTTGCCAGCACATGAACCATTACCATTACTCCCTTGATAGAGCATTTTAAGACAGAATGCCTCTTTTTCTGTTCCTATTTTCAGAAGGTTAGGAAATCCCATGATTTCTTGTTCTCTTGAACCTCACAAAGGCTATGTGTCCAGAATACAAGCATAAGCAGACAGCTCTGCTATCTACTTTTCAATGCCAAGCTGAAAAAATGCACTGAAGGACATTAATTTCCTTTATCATAAGTAGGTTTTGAGCCCTGCTTCCTAAACAGGAGCAGATGCCCAGAGAATCAGATATGACTGTCCCTAGTATTTTCTGATATCATCTCCAGCTCACATAGAAGCTGCATATAAGGCAAATCAACTTCAATCCAACTGATCTGACATCACCTGCAAGGAATTATCCCACTGTGAGACAGCTGATTGATTCCTCTTCTCCATTTCAAAGTGGTAGCATAAGCTACTGCAACATGCAGCGAATGTCATGAAGCTGTTCCACATAAAAATGACTCACTGTCCACAAAAAACCCTGAATTTAGATGAGAAATTTGCTTCACATGGTTTCCAGCCTCCTGTAGACTACAGATCAGAGAATACTTTCCAAACCCTATGCTACATAAACCCATTGCAATAACGTGAATAGTTCGTGTATTTCCTAGATAACTGACTGTTTACTGCTTTTTCAGCAAAATCAGTAAGAGACAGGTTCAGTGATGCTCCACAGGGAGGAAACCTGATGATAAAAAAACCCACATCTTTGACTTCCCTCTCCCCCCCAAAAAGTACAGTGTGCTAAGCTAAAGTAGGAGCTAGATGTTTTACAAAAACAGGTTTACAACACCCCTCAAGAGTACTGTAACTCTTCCACACACGTGTGACAGACAATAAAACCAAAGCACCAGCAAAATAAATGACACATCCACTCAGTCAGGAACAGTGTCCTGGGTGTCAGGTTTTAATCCACCTACTGAAAGCACCACTGAAAGCTAATATAAATAGGATGGGTCAAATTCCTAAACAAAACAAAAGTTAAGGAAGACTGGGTTTTACTGAAAACCATCCTTCTGACAGCTGCCCCAGAAACAAAGGAACAAAATCCAGTTTTGCTTGCATAGCCAAGTGCTTTCTTTTTTTGTATTTCATTTTTGAATCCAAACAGTTTGGAGTGTAGAAAAGAGCAGCTGAATAAACTGATATCTATCTGTAACTTTTTTTTTTTTTTTTTTTTTTTTGTTTACTTTCTAACTTTTTTTTTTTTCTAGGACATGTTTCTGGGTTTTGGTGTGAAATCACATAGATGCATGAATAATAAAACTCCATATTTTTTTGAGTGGCAGGGAGTTTTAAGTTGGGCTGGGCAGAAATTTGTGAATGATGGTAGGAAATAAGAAAAGGAACATGACATTTCTGAAGCACAATGAGCCTTGAAAGCACTTGTAAGTGCGGCTATAGAAGCAACCTTCCCACCCCTCTTACCTCTCTGCATCAGTACAAACACCTTTTATCAGTCATTCCATGTCTCCCCTGATCCTCTCTGTCCTCAATACTCTGTTCTCCAGGGCATGGCAAAGAGGAAGGCTTAGATTTTGTGTTATTTAAGTACCTACAACTACTAATACACAAGCAGTAGCCTTAAAAAAAAAAAAAAGAAAATCTTACACCAGATCCTGACCTCACAAGAAGTATTTTGCAATACTGGATTTTTTAAAATTTTATTTTCAACCTAGATAGCCCATCACCTTGAATAACAATTTTCCAGACTGTGCTGTTTACCAAACCAGTGGCTACTTTCACAAGCTGTGTTGTTTTGTTTCCTTTCCTTAGTTTTTTGTTTGTTTGGTGTCTGGGGTTTTTGTTTTTAGTTGGGGCTAACAGTAAAAGGATCTTTTGCTTTTTTTGCCCTGAGCTGACCACCCCAAAAATTGTGATTAAAAGTAAAGTTCTAACTCTATGCCACAGCTTTTTGAAATGGTAAGACATAAACTGAAGAAAAATCCCACTTTTATTAAAGCCCGACTGCATTATCACAAGATCTTTAATATAATACTATTTCATGTTATTTACAAAAACAAATAAGAATTGGCCACGCTGGTTACCACAGGACGCTTGAAATCTGGCTAACCATCACTGCTGTTTTCTTGTTCCAAACTTTCTCTTCAGCTGCCATTTTTTCTTACCTAACAAACCCTTATGTGAAGCTGTACAAGTGCCGTTTACACCCTTCCTGCATTACAGTTGAGCACACCTGAAAGGTGCCACTTTGAACCACTGCAATTCCAATGAAGGCTACCTGTAGGTGCCTGCTAATGCACCGTAAGCTGGACAAACTGAGACAGCTCTTGTCCTGCAGAGTCTCAGGGTAAACTCCAGCATCTTTGCAGACATTGCCAAGCAGAATACCAATCATTGCTATACAGACTGAAAGTTTTAGCTTGTTTTCCTACTGGAATAAAGCTTTTCTTTTCATCCTTCAACTTTAAATAACTTCTGAAAGTGTAATTAATCATGAGCTAGAAATAGAGTGAAATACAAGTTTTAGTAGTTTAAGTGTTCATGAATCAATTTAAGTGAGTTTAGAGACATCTTGTCCTCTAGGATGTTTAATGAGTCCAACAAATTCACTGCAGTAGACAGCTGGCGAGACACAATGTTATAAAAACATTTCATTCCTAGTTTATGCAGAACAGGTTCAAACTGAAGACAGGCATTTTTATACCTTTATTGATTTTCCGTAAGTGTATATATATGTGTGCAGTAATACAACATAAATAAAATGATTCAGACACTTTCCCAAACTGAAACTCAATCAGCAGAAATGCCACATATTGACCGCAACAGAATAGCAGGAAAAATGTTGTCCTGTTCTCCTTCTCATGACTCTAGCCTGTTTCCCTAACTTACAGGGCTATATCTGCAATAAAAAAGCATCAGAATTAATCCTTTGTGCCAGCTGCCTTTACTTTGCTCTCACAGGGGCTAGAATCCCATGATACATAATTTAAATGAAACACACTCTGAAATAACAAGAGAGAATCATTTTAGCAGATTACTGTGAGTTGCAATGTACTAGACTGATCCTACCTCAGTCCGAACCAAAAACTGTCTGATTTCAGTTCCCTCTCACAAACTCTCAGGCTTTCTAATTGACAGCAACATTTTATCTGCAGGTAGCACATCTTTGTAATTTACAGCTGAAGCTACTGTCTTTGGAAAAAAAAATTCAGGGAACAGTGTTACATTCTGACTGTGTAATTTTACACCTCAAGAAACACTGAAAAATTTTAAACTGAACGAAACAGGCTTGGCAGACTAGATACGTGAAATATATACGTTTGTGAATGCCATTATTTCAGTATCCAACATAGCATATTGGAGATATTCCTGTACTGAAATGTACTATTTATCCTCAGATGTAAAGCATAAAGAATTTGCACACATTCAGCATGTTTAAAAATATTCTGAGACATGTGTGGTGAGAACTTCAGTGTTCTTTCTTATACCTAAACTATGTAAATAATTACTTCCTTGGAAATTTAAGCCCTGTACATCTAGCTAACAGACACTATGGTCTCAGAGAGGAGAACTGTTTGTTGTTTTTTTTTTTTTATATTAAGTACATACATCCTACCAAAAATGTACAAGAAATTACTTCTGAGGAGGCATGGAGCCTGCATGCTTCAGCCTAGATCCTCCCTCCATTAGCCATAAACTGTCAACTCCACCATTTCAGTGACTCTTGTTGCTTGTTGATTTGCTGCTGGAGCTGTTAGAGAACCCTGATACTGAGCAATGTTTCACTAGACACAGAGTGAAAAAGGAACAAACGCTTTTTCTTGTATTCATCTAGACACAAAAGGAACCTCTTAATAAGCACAGGTTGAATCTGTCTTGCATTTTGGGCTGCCACCAACTCTTCTACAACACAGATTCACAGCAAGTTGTGTCTCTTCTCTAACCTCCCGTAGAAGGGTAAGAACAGACCTGAACGTTATTATGACAATGCTGCTTCCAACAAAATTAATTCCTGGTACAGGCTCTGCACTGGTGTTCCCAGGCTGACCTGGGAGTGATGCCAGGCAGAACAGCCGGAACAGCATTAACACCCCCTCTCCAGCATCACCCAAGCATTGTTTAATGGCAGATCATCTCTAAAATGACATAGTGGGGTCCCAAGAATGGAAATGTCTCATTTATTCGTTTAACATTCAGCCAACAGTTATAGCTCCAGTAGGACCAGTACCTAGGAACCTAAGTTTACCTGGCCACATTATATCATGAACTAAATTAGCTATGTTTATCAAAGTAAACAAACAAAAACAACAACAACAAAAAAAAACCACCAAACCCAACAAACCAAGTTAAAACAAGAAAACTACTCACCAAGCAAGGAAAAAAAAAGTAGTCTACATAAGATACATGAATGCTTTGTGACTTTCTGCAGCTGTTCTCAGCATTGCTTAGCAAATGAATTTAAGTCAGAATGTCAGTCAGAATTATCTTTAGTCCTTGTTAGTGTTTCAACACATTATCATGATTAATGATTGTTATCATATTAATGTATGGGCACTTAAAGATGAACTAAGAACAGTTATATTGTACCAGGTACTCCTAACTCATCTTTTATATTACAATTTACACTATTATATTTTATTTATATTACAATACTACATATCTGAGCAGAATATTACAAGTGTATTGAGATCTTGATTTTGAAAAAATTTAAATATGGGCCTAAAGGAAATATCAACATGAGCAATGTTCTCTAGACCACAGAGGTAAACATGTGCGTAAGGCTTTGCATAGGATCCACAGCTGCACAGTCGTGCTCACGGAAGGGAAGTAATACTGGAATTAAATTAAAGGTGAAACTTCACAGTAAGATATGCAGCTAAATAGGTCAGGTCTGCAGAATACAACCTACCTCACCCTCACGCTGTCCAGGCTTAGAGCTATCATGCAAAACGTCATATTCCTTCAATGTCCTTTCAAAGGTTCATGACTGGTCAAATCAAAACCACCTCTGTCATAACACTAACAGGTTTTTTTCTAAATGAAGTCTTTGGTCACAATCAGCTCTCCCTCACAGGACACAAACTACAAACAATAGCTACAAACAACAAACCTTTAGAAAGTGTTTATTTTCCTGTACTGACTCTCCTCCTATTACTTTGTCCACATTTTTATAGTATATTCATCACAGTGCAATATGAACATTTCACAAACATGTAACTTCTCTGTAGCAGTTCATTTCTTTTGCAGGGATTTTCCTTTTTATTGACCTTGTTTTCTTCCATAATTAGGTGGCCCCAGATGCCTTACCAGGGGTAGGATAGTCTGACAGCAAAGTTTTACATTTTGTCCAGGTGACACACTTGTAATTGTTCTGAGGTCTTTCTGGGGACCACTGCTCAACAAATGTGGCCTGGCAAAGTTTCACCTCTGTCCCAGTGGAAGACAGCTGTCGAAGGAGTTAAAGACACACAGGGTTAAGCAAGCCTAGGTCTGAGGGACAGTTAACTTATTTTGGGACCTTTTCTTCAATTTTACCATGCCCCAATTCAAAACAGCACAGATAACATAAGCAACGGACACTGAGTGGTCCATTTTCTCTCATTAAACTAGGCGTTTTCTTTCAAACCCTCTGCAGCCTTTCTAAGGTCGATACTTTCACCCACTAGTATGCTCTGTTGGATTAAAAAAGCCTAGAGGTCACTACAATGCATTGCGATTGTCAATGACTGCAATATCCTGTTCAACTCCAGGCAGAGAACATTCCTGTAGCTGTGGACCTTTGGGTATAGAGAACAGTCCAAAAGGCAAATAAACAAGCGATACATTATTGCTTAAATGTGCCATTATACAGGAATAAGAAGTCATAGAATCACAGAATGGTTTATGTTGGAAGGGACCTTAAGAGGTTATCTAGTCCAACCCCCCTGCAGTGAGCAGGGACATCTTCAGCTAGATCAGGTTGCTCAGAGCCCCATCCAACCTGACCTTGAATGTCTCCAGGGATAGGGCCTCCACAACCTCTCTGGGCAACCCCTTCCAACACTTCACCATCCTCACTGTAAAAAATTTCTTCCTTATATCCAGTCTAAATCTACGCTCCTTCAATTTAAAACCATTAGCCCTTGTCCTGTCACAACAGGCCTTGCTAAAGAGATTGTCTCCATCTTTCCTACAGTCCCCTTTTAAGTACTGAAAGGCCGCAGTAAGGTCTCCCTGCAGCCTTCTCTTCTCCAGGCTGAACAACCCCAGCTCTCTCAGCCTGTCCTCATAGGATCATTTTTGTGGCCCTCCTCTGGACCTGTTCTAACCATTCCATGTCCTTCTTGTGTTGAGGGATCCAGAGCTGGATGCAACACTCCAGGTGGGGTCTCACCAGAGCAGAGTAGAGGGGCAGAATCACCTCCCTTGACCTGCTGGCCACGCTTCTTTTGGTGCAGCCCAGGATACCATTGGCTTTCTGGGCTGCAAGTGCACATTGTTGGCTCATGTCCAGCTTTTCATCCATCAATACCCCCAAGTCCTTCTCCGCAGGGCTGCTCTCAATCCCTTCATCCCCCAGCCTGTATTGATATCGGGGGTTGCCCCGACCCAGGTGCAGCACCTTGCACTTGGCCTTGTTGAACTTCATGAGGTTCTCACAGGCCCACCTCTCCAGCTTGTCCAGGTCTCTTTGGATGACATCCCATCCTTCTGGCGTGTCAATTGCACCACTCAGCTTGGTGCCATCTGCACACTTGCCGAGGGTGCACATGATCCCACTATGTCATTGATGAGGATATTAAACAGCACTGGTCCCAGTATGGACCCTTGAGGGACACCACTTGTCAGCAGCCTCTATCTGGACATTGAGCTGTTGACCACTACCCTCTCAATGTCACCATCCAACCAATTCCTTATCCAGCAAACAGTCCACTCATCAAATCCGCATCTCCCCAATTTAGAGAGAAGGATGCTCTGGGGGACCGTGTCAAAGGCCTTACAGAAGTCCAGACAGATGACATCCGTTGCTTTTCCCTTGTCTACTGATGCAGTCACTCCATCACAGAAAGCCACTAGGTTGGTCAGGCAGGACTTGCCCTTGATGAAGCCATGCTGGCTGTCTCAAATCACCTCCCTGTCCTCCATGTGCTTTAGCATAGCTTCTAGGAGGATCTGTTCCATGATCTTCCCAGGCACAGAGGTGAGGCTGACAGGTCGGTAGTTCCCTGGGTCCTTCTTTCTACCCTTTTTAAAGATGGGCACAACGTTTCCCTTCTTCCAGTCCCCAGGGACTTCACCTGACTACCATGACTTTTCAAATACTATGGAGAGTGGCTTGGCAACTACATCAGCCAATTCCCTCAGGACTCTGGATGCATCTCATCAGGTCCCATAGTCTTGTGTATGTTCAGGTTCCTCAGGTGGTTACATCCACAGCCAGGATCTTCTTTCTGCAAAGTAGTGAAGGCTTACAGGAAAGGGAAAATTCCTTATTCGGCAAAATAAAGAAACCTTCTGAGGAAAGGTAAATTAAGACCCCCAAAACATCAGTGTTGAAATACTCAAAAGTAGAAATTTAACAGAGGCAATCAATAAAATCTTATCAACTGGATATTGGTGAGGAAAGGGTGCATTAGAAAGATGTATTGTTTTGTGCTCTTTAAGGATAATATCAACACTTCAATTTCTGCCAGGCTCATGAAATTACAATAGCTGTTTACCAACCTACCTTTTTTTGGTCCTGCCAAGTATACATTTCATCTTTCTCTTTTGCCTTGCTGTCCTGAACATTTGTAGCGCGTCTTATAATCTAGAGAATGGGGGAGTGCAACTTCTCCCATTAACTTATTCTACAGGCTGCTTCAAAGTCACTCTTACAGACAACTTGGCAAAATGCGTACTTCAGACCACCATACAGTGTATTTACCTCCATACGCCCTTAGTCTTCTACAAAGGGTTGCACTGCATGCCACATCTGATTTAAGGTATAAACTTTAAAAGGAACAAACAGCTGTTTGAGGCCTTTAAGACATCCTTAGGTGTCAGTGAAAAACAGGGAAGCATTTGTACATTCAAGAGCCTCCAAATCTTCAAAAACAGTATCCACAAGCATACTCTGCTTTCTACAAGGTCATGAAAGAGTAAGCCCATGTCACAAACCACTGTGCAAAGCCAAGAATATAAGATTAATAATCTTTCCTTTCCCTTTTTTTCCTTACACGTGATTTATGCTTTTCTCACCATTTTGAGTTAAATTCTGATATTCCTGGTAACAGAGCTATAGAAAATTCTGCTGAAGGAGACACTAGTAAATTATCCAGTCTATATTCCTGCCCGACAGCAGGATCAACTGTAATTATTTCTGACAGATATTTTCATAACTTGTTCTTCACAAGGGAACATGCCCTTGCAATTTACATTACATTCAGTGGAGAAGTTCCTGTTTACAAAGAATAAAACTTATAGCATCAGAAGAATAGTGCTCAACAGAATGCTAGGTTTACAACAATACAAAAGAATTCACAGAAAATTTATATACTCTGGGCCAAATTGACTGCTGGTAGAAAGGTTAATCAGCGTTATGCCCACCTCCATGATGCCCTCTATAAAACTTTGAGAGTTTTATCTGTTAATGAAGATCCTGTATGTTTAGTACACTCTTGTGTCAGTCGCTTTACACATGCCAAACATAATTTTAAACAGCCACTGCATGTGAATTACTGTAATCTGATGAAACAGGTCTAATCAACCCGACCAGAAGAGCTCAATGTTTCATTTAAGTCAGGGAGTTTTCTTATCCACTTCACAACAAGCAGAGAAACTACAGGCAACAAGACTTGATCTTCTGGCTCCACAGGACTTTTCCACCTTTTGCATCGAGTCTAACAACACTCAGAGTAAATGTCTTTGCATGGTCATTTACCCCTGGATTTTGAAAGCCTGCCAGACATGGACTATTAACCAGTAACTGTTTATGGCTATATTGTTTGGCATGGGAGTGTTGGGTTTGGATTTGTTTTTTTTTTTAAATTACCAGCGTCACTTCAAAAGTAACCACAGTAACTATCAATTTCTGCTCAACATGGGATGGGTGCCTACTCTGAGAGCTCACAGAGCATCTCTGGAAGACACAAGAAAGCACATGGCAGCTGAAAAAGCATCTTACTGCAGCACATTTCCTTTGTATAGGGACGGCCCTTAACACTCCCCGTGGCATTTTCAAGGCCCAGCCTCCATGAAGTGACTCCAGGGTTGCTCAATGCATACCTCATGAGGGACTGGCAGAAGATTCAGAAATAGAATACCACTGGCTTAGGTTCACCAGAGGTGAATCACAGACGTGGAGCAAGATGAGTGAAACAATCAATGTAGAGGCTCAACTAGGGTGAAAATTCATAGAACTATTTCATATCCACCATATAAGAAACATAAGGTTTATTTTAGACCCTGCAACAGTATGCAAGCAGGACAGGCTATTTACCCCCTTGGGACCATGTTATGTCCTACTTGCTGGAAATCTCCAACACAAGAAGTATTTTGTTTCTTTTGCAGCTAGTACAAGGGATGTACAAGCCAAGCAAACCTCACTCAGAGAGATAATCTTCCTGGCTTTGCACTTCTACTGTTGACTCATATAATCATTTTAACATGATATCACTCTTACTAAACAGATGCAGGCATGCAAAAGAAATCACTATGTCCGTTAACATCTTGTAGGCTTTACAAAAGCCATGCAGGTAGCAATGAAGTATGCCACAATAAGCAACAGCTTACAACACCCTGCTCCTTCAAAGCCAGAGTGCTTTCATTAAAAACGTCTCACTGTATTTCGCTACTTAGCAATTTCATTAATTCAGAGACACGTTTCAGAATAATTACTCTCCCCTTCACTTCTTTGGGGATATTTTTCTTTGAGATTGTTCTCTCTAAACCAGACACTGCCTTTTGAAACATTAAGTTTTATCACTTGCCTCTGTCTCATTTAAAACGTGTATTCTTATAATTATAGCTCCTTTTTCTCTGTATAATCCAAATAATGTCTGAAAGCTGCTCAGTGAGGATGCTGGTGCTTTATTTTAAGCAGAAGCTCCTACCTCAAAGATACACTGAAAGAAAAGTAAATTCACATTTGTGGGATACTATTCCCACATGATTGCAGAACAATCCAGTCAGTCAGTCACGGAAGGGTGGGTGACAAGCAACCATTCTTCTATGACAAATGCATCCATTTGTCCTATAGTAGAACAAAATTTCCCCAAAATTAACAGCCATATATTACCACTGAAATAGTTTTAATTGATTGCAGAAAAGGCATTAGTTCTGGACAAATTTTATTATTTCAATGAAATTTACAAACTAAGCCTTTCATTTAGGAGAATTTCTTCAGAGTTAAAGAATCAGGCAGCATTTGCTGTCAAACTGACATTTGAAGGTGAAACATTAAGCACATAGTGCAATGTTTGGGATTTTTCAGGGGTTAGAGTTTTTTGGTAGACAGAACTTACCTGCAATACTTGAATAGTTAAGAGTTCATCAGATCCTTTTCTAGACCAGCCAGCATGTACTGTTCAATAGTTAATCAGTCCTGAAGAACATTCAGCCATGATGTAAAAAAAGAAATCTCTATCCTACTGTTAAGCAGGATGCAGTTTATTAGTCCATATGTTGAAAGAGATGTTGTACAAATGAAATTCACAGCATCAGCAATAATGAATTGGATGTTTAAAAACCTCATCAAAACAAGATGGACGCCTCCAATTCTCAATCAGAAAGGCACATTAAACCAGTCACAGAAAGACATTTCCATTTCCAAGACATTTTAGTGGATCCATGCCCAGTCCTGGCTACATGTCAATGAAGATAAAAGTGAAATGACACGTACACTATGCCAGCTACACAGTAGGAGCACTTCCATGACTGGGAATGGAAGAGACAATTTCTGAAGCAGAACTTCTCAAAGACACACAGAGTCAGCAGACCACAAAGCAGCTGTTACTGCTGACAGGATGGAAACTGAATTTGCAAGAAGTCTACTTTGAGTTGGAAGGGGAGAAGGGAAAAAGGAGAAAAGGAGGCTGACCACCACAATTCCAGAAAATTTACCCCAAGTCTTTCCTGGACAAATTTCAAAGCTGTAATGCAAGGGCCATTTTAAAACCAAACATCACCAGTACAGAAGCTGAGTTTTGTTGTGATTATAAACAATCCTCAGCAACAGAAATGTTTTACTCTTTTGTATAAGTCCATAGCATCATGTAGCCCTCCCAACTTCAGGTGTGTGCTGTTCCCAAAAGGATATGAGCCACTGCCCAACATGGCCAGCCTTTGCTCACTTTTCCCATCACTATTACTGCTAGTGCTGACAACTCTTATTATGGTATCACAAAGTCCAATGACATTAGTTGCTTTTCTCAAAGCTTCAGATTAAGAATTTTAACTTTCATTTAAAGGAAGTTTCTGTCCCTCACAGTTGCAGAAAGACAGCGAACACACTCAACAGCCTCAAAAGAGGAAAAGCAAGAGCACACAAAGATTCTCCATTTAAAAACAAGATAACCCAGTAATTTTTTGAGACTTCAATTCATGATTTATGAGTACATGGAGACAAAAATCCACTTTGCAAATGAAAGGCAGACCTAGACATATGCTTATTTAACCAACCTGTATCCATAAATTCGAGACAGTTTCTTGTCTTGAAAAGCTTCCTTCCTCTAACATCAGTATTTAAAGGAAACTCTATTGGTTATTTCAGTGGGAGGAAAAACAGGTTCACTGGTGACTTGTATCAATTACTGCTAGTGAAGGATAAATGAAATTTTTCACTATACAAGAGTTTCTTTATCACGATTGTTAAAATAAAGGTCACAGTAAGTGAAGGGTCCAAAGAAAGGCACGTGAGCAGGATGGACAATTAATCTGCTGAAAAATTACCACCGAAATAAAATTCTGCAGCATTAACTAAGGGTTAGCTTGAGGTAATGCAGAGCCAAGATACAGACAAAATCTCATCTACACTGCAATCATGAGCACTGCAGTGCAAACATTTTTAAAAACCTTGTCAATGTATAAATCTACTGGAGTCCGTATGAATACATACAAGCAAATCACGTGTGTGTAGGGTGTGTGTGTATGTGTCTGTGTGCGCACATCAGTGTGCTACTGAAATCTTCTTGGCTTAATCTGAAAAAAAATTGCATATGAGAAGGAGGAACTGCAGGACACTGTCTTATAGGAGAGCATTTTATTTGTCACAAAATACTACAGTGTATCAGAGACAATGCATAACATAAGATTTCAACGTAATTGTTCTGTCAAGTGACAAAATTATGCAGAACACTGAAAAAATGCATAGAAAAGACCTGCACGAAAAGCGCGAAACATTTTCAATAAGAACTGTCATCCCAGTTTCTCTAGACAACTTTTCAGAGATTGATAGTAACACAAAGTATTGAACTTCAAGATCTTGTATACCATGCTATTGTCATAATAGCATTATTACAAGAGTATCATATTGTGTTTTGTACATACCCTTATTAAAATAACAAAACTCAATAAAATACAAATAAAAGATAAATAGTATTCAAAAGAACGATAAATGTATTAATAAACAAATTCTGCCTGAATAATGTAAGCAAGCAAATATATGCCCATAATAATAGCCAGAAATATTGTCCTGCACACGCAGTCTTGTCCAAAAGTTTCCACTGAATCACAGTGTTGCCAGGGTTAGGGATCTCACACAATGGCCATGCCTAAGCCCTGACCACTTGCTGGGACACTTGATGTTGCAACAAGTGACCAGAATACAACTTGTACATTCTCTGGCTAGTTCTTCTCCCAAATGCTGACCCAAGTCAAGTATCCAAGTAGCTAATGATGTGAAACTTAGTGATCAGAATGAATGCTAAATATTTAAGCATGAATTATAGAATCCTAGAATGGTTTGGGTTGGAATGGACCTCTAAAGATCTAATCCATCCCCCCTGCTGTGGCCAGGGACATCTGTTCTTAGATCAGGTTGCTCAAAGCCCCATCCAAGAGTAGCCTACACACGAACCACAGTTCGATGTGGAAACAGACTGCCTTTCACAAAGATAGTTTCAATGGTTTGTTGAGTTCGTCTTTACACTGTCCTCTTCTACTGAGATTACACAGGAGCTTTCACCAAGATGAGATTTTACCAGCTTTCTCCGTACAGTGGGTATTATCCAATCCCTCTGAGTGCAAATTCCCAGTGTCTACAGGAACGTAAGTTATATTTCAAACTGGAATGCGAAGAGAGACAAAAGAATCCCTCACCAGTCAATGCATTTCTCATCAGACAAAGCATGTGGGTGGAAAACAAACCAGCGGGACCAACCACATGGATTTTAACTGTGGATATATCCAAAATTTTAACACCATTGAGGGAAATAATTTTGTTACAGTTTTACCGTTTATGGTTTATTTTCCTCATTACATTCATTATAGGTAGGAATCCATGCTGCCATACTTAAACCTGTTCTCTCTCACTTGTACAATATGTAAACCCTCTGCACGAAAGTTACCTTTAGTGAATCCCAGTTACTGCAAGTGAATGCTCATTGAGGAAACACTGAACGGCAGTTACTTAAGATGAAGACTGGAACAGTTTTAGCAGTTTATAGCTGGGGGAGAAGGGCAAAAGGGAGAGAGAGGAAGAGCGAGACTGGCTCTTTCTGTTTTCTTTCTATTACATTGACTAAAACAGCCTATTTTGAAATATGCCACCATGAAGCAGTTGAGTACTGCTACCACTGTGCGGAGGGCTGTTTCACAGTAGGACACAGAACTCTTCCTGTTATGGACATTAAATCTGGCAAAATTACTACGAAGTGGGTAAGTGTCAGATAACATGCTGAATTGCCCTGACCTACAGAAACTATGAAGCGCCTGGTAGTACAGGTTATAAAATAGCTATTAAGATTAAAGACTGGACAAAATGTTTAGGAGACATCCTTTCATCAATCATCCATCAACAGGTCATGTTTATAAATCAATAAAACATTTGAATGCAGTAAAAAATGGAGCTGTAAAAGCTCATTAAAAGATTATATCTGGTTTGATCACCAAGAGGCAATCATATACACTTGTTTTGGGCTGAAACTATGTGGTCTGGTTTTGGACAGGCAGGTCTTTCTTTTTAAAAGAATTCGATTACTCTGTAGGTTTTCACCCAGGAGATAACCTCTCCACCCCAGGCTCCCTTATTTTAAGTTCTGAAGAATGCATTTTGTCACCTTTTTTTTTTTGCCCTTTTTTTTTTTTTAAATAAACTTTAACCAAACAGCATAAACCCTGGATTTCTACATGTCCTTTTGAAAAGAAGGGCTTGACAGACTGAAGGATCTCATCAAAAGTGAGGAGAAAAAAAAGAATTATTTTTGGTACTTTCTATCTACTTCAGAGGGAAGGAAGGAAACCAAGGTCTAAGTACAAAACACTTAGTCTGAGAAAAAATATACATATAAAACGTAAAATAGCTTAAGTGATCAAGCTGCCTGAAGTCCTACGGGTCAGGACATGTCATTGCGATAGCATAAATCATGAAGGTGACAAGCTTTCCTATACTCCCACATCTGCAAGGCATGCAATTATCTGCTGCAGAAGGAACACATTTCCTTTCTGAGTACCAACATTCACCTAGCTTCACTAATGAGCCTCTACTTTTGGGCCTGCAGCTGTATTCATAGTCCTAATGATACACCAAATTGAGTACGGGCCACTGTGTCTGTGCACTTTGGGAACATCCCTCCTAATATTTATGCAGGCCCTATACAAGTCACAAGTCGCAAGTATACAATCTAGGATAAGCTGCAATCCTCTCCCATTCCTTCAGGATTTTCCTCTTACAGCATGCATAACCAAAACAGCGATGAAAAAAAGTATTATCTTGGAGGAAAACATCAGTTTAAGCACCCTTGACTGGACCAAGATTTTTTCATTTCTGCTCACACTAAATGAGTCATGAATAGATAAATTATTCCTCTGTTCAGGAACACGTTGGAAAATACTGTGAAAACACTTTCTTCTCCAAGAAAGATGATGACTTAATTGGAAAATAGCCACCTGACGGTGAGCAGTATTTAATCACAAATGTGAATGTGGCCATAGATGACAGAAATACCATGCTAATACCCCATGCTTCTCATTTCTTGTCAACTCTAGCTCAATGGCTACAACCACTCTGGCAGACTTCACTGACTGGCCCAGCCTCTACACACAAAGAGAATAAAACTACTAACCATGTACTACAACAGAACAAAGTTCATACTCTGGCATCAATATGTTTTACTATACGTTCCTACTTATCCCACGGAAACCGCAGATAAATATCTAATTCACACTGCCTAGTACCTAAATAGCAAGCCCAGACTATACAAATTTAAAGTGCCTATAGGTGAAACTTATTATCAGAGGAATGCTTTCAGAAACACCACCCCACAAGCCATTAGGTTTCACTGCCAAACAGACACATATTCTCTCTACTTACAGCACCCAGAGCCCCCTTATGTCCTTCATCTGAAAAGATTTCAGCTCATATGGGTCCACGTGTTGATTACTTGTCATTCCTCAGACCCATACAGGCACAATGAAGCAGCACTACATGCCAGTAAGGTTACATCTGGGATCCCTCAGGCTCGCAAAATGAGTGTGCACTACCTGTCCTTCAAAGAAATAAAGCATTAAGTAAAAAATAATCACAATTACATTGTTCTGAATAACTGTCCACAAGCAACATGAACAGAAAGAGCAATGTACAACAGAAACAGAAGACAATCCTATAAATAAAATAGCAGAGCACATGGTACCGTATTCTAGGAAGTAACAGTGAGTTTACTGTGATACACCTGATAGAGTAGTTGCATGTAAAAAAAAGTGACAACAAACTTGCTTCTTCATCAAATGTAAACTTATCTACTGTATTCTATACAATATGCACCACAAATTCTAAGCATAACTCATGTAAAGATAAGCTCAGATTAGCAGATGTCCATGAATATATTGACATACAGCAGTCCTCACAAGCATGTGTCTTTGTATAGTTACTCAGATAAATTTATGTAATTGTGGTAAATGTATACAGTCTAATGTTTGGTTTCATCAACTTTTTGTGAAGTGCTGTTCAGCACCAGTTTTCAGGCAATGTATGTTCAAGGAGCTTGCAGAATGAATAGCCAAGAGATACTGATGTCTTTGCATGAAACGTTGATATCCAGTTATCACCATTTACAGACTAGAAGGGTTAAAAATGACTGTCTTCAGAGACTAGACACATGCAACTGTTACCTGAAGCAAGGTACAGAGACACCACTACCTCTGAAAGGACCATCTCTCTTGGCAACATGGAGACCGTAAGTTGAAAAATGTATCCATATTTATCAGAAATTCTTGTTTCTTTACATACTGTGCAAAATCAAGTATAAGGAGTTCCATAGGCAAGCTAAAATAACTTGCAATTGGCTCAGTGACCTTTCCATAAATAAATGGATTACAAAGGCACTCTGCAAATTTATTAAGGTACACAGGAAGAATTTAGGTAGCATTTTCTCAAATTCAAATGGATAGCTATTTTAATATCTTTTCTGGATTTCGTACAGCTACTTCTGTCTGCATAATGCTAGATCACTCATACTAGAAATGAATCGACAGCTTTTCCACCTCTACAGTGGAATGAAGCACATCAAATGGCAAGGTATTTAAAAACCTCTCTAACAGAGAGCAAGCAGGGGTCTTTGCCATTTACCTCTTTGTACTGTCAGATATGCACATTCTTGATGCATTTGAGCTCATCAAGAAGTTAAAGACAAAACAAAAACCCCTCCTTCATTAAAATTCTGGCTGCACACTGCCATTGCTACAATCATATATGTCACACAGGAGGACATTGTGAAGTTTAGGGACAGATGAATAAGGATATGAGAGCCAACTCCCTTTGAAAAGAAAAGGGTTTGATAGCTTGGATCATTTCTCTGTTTTGTACTGGACCTGGACACTAAATCCAAATGCCTTCAGGTCTCAGGGGAACGCAAACTCATATTATGAATCCAACGTCTAAAGTCAGGTCTCACACTGCTGCGATATTGAAAGCAAGCCTGAGTTCCAAAATAGGTTCAGCATTAAATTATCAGTAAGTTCAGAGTGCTGTGGCTTCAGTTTAAGCACATAGAGCACACAAGCTTTGAACAAGCCATCTTGGGCACTGCTAATAAAATAGCCACAGTAGCATGCAGACAACCAGCAACAGCTAGGCATCGACCCATTTTTGCTGCAATTCATAGCGAGTTCCATACTGCTGGGACGCCACTCTTCTCAGCACTCAAGTTAGCTAATTTAAAACCAGTTGCATGTGCACTGTAATCTTGCACTGACTACAGTGTAGACATACATTTAACAAAAACTAAATAAAAGAAAGAGCCAGTTCTGTACATCACAGAGTTTACCTAAAGCTTATAGATACTTCAAAATAATTTGGTTTTCCCTGCACTTTATGTATGGATAAATAGTTTACATAACTGGGAATTGTGTTAAAAATAGGAAAAGATAAATATTAAGATAGTAACTAGTAAAAATAATAAAAGAAAAGATAAATGAAAATAGGCAAAGTAAGATCCACAAATAGCAATGTACCTACAAATTTGGAAAATTAATTGATATCTGCAATGACTAGACATAGAAGAGAATGGGGAATAAAGAGAGATCAGTGTTTTAATATTTTACTCTTAATAATACCAAAAAGGTTGTCTACTCAACAGAAATGGACAGTAACACTGCCAACATTACAACATTAAACACTGCCTAATGAGACAAAATATTTGCATGATCAAAGCACTTGATAGAATGTGTATGGATAGAAATATAGCTGTAAGGCTACATTTACTTTCTACCAAAACAAAACATACTGTAAACAAAAACCCCAAGAAAACAGAGTCTAATAGAATGAAAAGACTGCAACTAAACACACGCAAGTTGAAGCAGTAGAAGTACAAGGCTAATCCGAACTCATCTCAAGATAGCCAAAAGGAATAGGCTGTACAGTTACTTCAGGTTTTAACAGAGGCTACAGTTCAAAGTGTTTAGTAAAGAAAGTACAAAATGTGTGTGAAACTAAATTTTCAAACAAACAAACAAGAGCCAGAAGGTAGTAAATAAAAGGCAAGAAATTAACACCTGTCGTCTCAGCCTGGAGAAGACATACACATATCTCCCAAAAGCCATTCACACTCAGCAAGAATAAGCAAGCAGTGGGACGAAGACAAGATAAATTCTCCTGTACAGTCAGATACTGACAGCAATTATTGACCCCCATTCCCTGAATATCAGTGGCATCTTGTCTTTGGATTACATTATTTATATAAAATACAAGATGTCTTAATCTTGTAACAAAGAAGATTTCTATGACTGATATAGATGTTTCAACCTTAGGAATCATTTCAGTAACTTCATTTCTGATTATACAACACATTTGCAATCTCTAAAAAATGACTGCAGGTCACACTTCGTCTGGTACTGAGTTAGTGTATTCAATAGACATCTTGCTACTGATTTCAATGGGCTTTGGATTATTTCATTAAATGGTGTTCTTGTTTGTAATAAAGGCCTCATATTTACAGTGCCAACCTAATACCCATCAGTTGTGTTTTACAGTCCAGATTCAGCAAAGTAATTGATCTAGAGTGTTCTACTTCCCTGATGGATGTGCTTAAGGACTTTGCACAACAAATCTAAAAATCAAACTGAAAATTGATTAACTGATAAGCTGAATTTTAAGCTAAAGCATCCTTATTTCACTAGCTCTCTTCTCCCTTCCAATGTTATGCATGTAAGAAAATTTTGTAATTTTAAGAGAAAGTTATCACCACTTAAATATTCTCTAATATCCAAGACCATTTTAGTCAAAGCAGTATAATACAAAGCAAAAGTAAAATAAATTAGGAACTTCTCTTTATTAGCATCTTAATGTAAATCAGTGTGACGTTACTGACTGAGCTGCAGCACTAGGCCATTGTCCTAGTTAATGACCAGAGAAAAGCAGCAATGCCATAGAGGAATAGACAATGTTATTCAACCCTGGCACTCACAGTTCCTCTTGTGATACAATGAATAGATGGAGGCTGAGTCCTACTACCGTGGGAGCAGCCAGCACACTTCTCTGGGCAGCAAGAACAATGGCAAAGCTACCTGGTGAGTCTCTGTCCTCCTTCACTGATTGTACACTGCCACTGAAAGCAGGTAGCTAATACTCACATTTTTATGGTGAACTGTTTCTTGTTTGTTTTTTTTTTTTTTAAGCCCTTAACTCACATCATGTAAGGACCACAATCACATCTTTCATTAAATGTATATACACACAATGAAGTCACATACTTTAATGAAATATATTACATAATCTTTTATTATATGATATATATCTTTAACTATATCACAGATACAGATTATTATTTTTTATTTATATATACATGTATTTTCTGCCACCAGGGTTCTAGAGTTTAAAATGCAAAATGAAATGGTGTAAAAAGTTTAAAAAAATTACTGAGAGCAGATGCTGCACCGAACTAGTGTGGAAAAGCCCAGCAGCTATGCAGATGAGATTATAAGAAACAACATCATATCCAGCTGCTTTTGATGTTCCCAAAACAAGACACTAAGTTAGATTCACCAATCAAGTTTTTGCTGCTGGACATCTAAAGCAAAGTCTACTCCACATCACTCACCTAGCATCTCCAAAAAAAAAAAAACCACCCCACCACAAACACACACATACAAGTCAGATAAAAAGGTCTGCCACTGATGATTTTCAAACTTGCATTTCTAAGCCACTTTCACAATCTCAAAGGAATCTTTCCTAAGTTGTTTTTTTAATAACTTGAGAGTATAATAATAAAACTATAAAAGCTGTTGCAGGCTCACACTATCACACATAGCTAAATATTAGCTCACCCTCTTGGTGTCAAGGTGTGCATGAGGCATAGGTAGAGAAATGTGGATGAACAATAGTGCTTCTGAAGCTCTGCCTCCTCTTGCACCCTTTGAAGAGTTATTTTGCATAAGAAAAGCAACAGAATATCTAAAAGCTGAAATATCAAAGTGAAATTACTCGCTCATATTTCATTTAGCTTGGGCCATAATTCTGGTCTCCTCTGGGTTCATTTCACTGTCTGGTTCTCATCTTCTTTTGATGTGGTTACTCTTTACCTCTTTGTGATCTGTGGTAACACATGAATACTGACTGATTTGGGGGCTGCTTTTGTAGGTGTACCGTGACCTTGTACTTGCTAAACAAGATTTGATTCTTCCTACTTGGAACAATGAGTGAGGCTTCAAGCAGAATCAGAACCAAAGCACTACAGAGCAAGGTTGTATTTCCATGCTCTTTGCTTGAGGGTCTCTAAGTTAGCACATGAACTGTCTGAGACATAACAACTTGCAGTCAAAGTATATTTGAAAGTTCTCTACATTTTTTCAAGAGAGAAAAAAAACACCCACCAAAAAACACCTAAGCTACTTGTTCATCTGCTACAGCTGTAGTAGTTTTCAAAAGACTCATAAGGTTAAAGTATGTATTATAGGCGTTATATTAGTAAGGAAATCATACCAATTACTACATTGTATCTTCTAGGAAGTTAAAAAAGCAAGCAAATGAAATAGAACTGCACTGGAGTTCTGTAAAACCAGTGACTCAGCTACAATATTTATCTTTTGACACCCTCACTGCTCATGCAGCTAGCTCACACTTCCCCAGGGAGAGTCATGTCTGGTGTTACCCTTACTAACTGCAACTGCATAGCACATGAGCTCATTAAAGGAAATATTAGGGTGGACAGTCACAGACAAGCCCCATCATGCCCCTGATCTCATTTCCTCATCTAATTCTCATCCGTCCGGGACTTACAGGCATGCAAGACACAATGAAATTAGTATTAGTTACCTACCTCGCTTTAAACATTACCAAAGGCCCATCCCACCACATTCAACTGTGCCACTTCAATACGGCCTCTCAATACGTACCAACATAATTCAGATCAGAACAAATGAAGGAATAGTCTGAAGGACAAGGCTCCCAATCTGTGATTTTGCAACTCTAAATTGACTTTAGCAACAAGTCCTATGGTAATGCTGAGCAGGTGATGTACAGTATGACGGCTTGATCAAATCCAAACAGTTCTTTGCTGCATCTCATTCCACGACTTCCAATAAGCCAATTATTTCCTGCACAGAAACTACAGTAGCACAACAGTGAGCCCCAAATAATAAATGCTGCTGAGAAATGTGGTAATAGCAAACACGGAAGTTCCAAGGCTATAATCAGATTGTTTCCTTAGCCAAGAATTTTATTTTAGATTGCGTTCAGTAAGAAAAGGTGGGTCAGTCAGAAATTTAACCGGTTGACCTAGATACCATGCACCTTAGTTAAACACTAGTCAGTTAGTTTTTACCTCTTTTTTTCATAGGTTTTGTTGTGGTTTAGCCCCGGTCAGCAACTAAGCACCACACAGCCGCTCGCTCACTCCCCCACCCTTGTGGGATGGGGGAGAGAATCGGAAGGGCCAAAGTAAGAAAACTCGTGGGTTGAGATAAGAACAGTTTAATAATTAGAATAAAACAGCAATAATACTAATATAATGAAAAGGAAAATAATGGGCGAGAGAGAGAGGAAACACTAGAAGGAGAGGGAAAGAGAAAAAAAAACAAAACCAAAACTGAACAACAAGTGCTGCAACCGCTCACCACCCGCCGACCGACGCTGCCGGTCCCCGAGCCGCGATCGCTGCCTCCCCCAGCCAATTTCCCCCAGTTAATATACTGGGCATGACGTCACATGATATGGAATACCCTTTGGCCAATTCGAATCAGCTTTCCTGGTTGTATCCCCTCCCCTCCCGGCTTCTTGTGCACCTGGCAGAGCATGGGAAGCTAGAAAGTCCTTGACTAGTGTAAACACTACCCAGCAACAACTAAAACACCAGGGTGTTATCAACATTATTTACATACCAAGTCTAAAACACAGCACTATGCTAGCTACAGTGAAGAAAAATCAACTATCCCAGCTAAAACCATGACAGTATCCACCCCTTATTCCATACCATTTACGTCATGCTCAGGTCTCATACTATCCAATATGACCTCAATAACCACCACCCGCCTCCCCATCCTTTGATGACATACGTAGATATCATTTATCATTCCCGTAGTCTATGGACCATCCCTGTAGAACATCTGTAGAGGGTCCACACATGTCCATTGAGTTCATTCAGTCCATAACTTTGGGCTCCATCTATCGTAACAGTCTTTCAAGGCTGGAGAGATGGTCTGCGTGGTGTTGGATTGTTGCATGCTGAAGCCAGTCTTTGTTCCACCACCGCTACACGTTGCTTGGTTCAATCAAAGTTCATTCTTCATTAATTTTGGAAATTCTTACTATGATACCATTGATACAGCATATAGCAACCATAGGAGTGATGACATACAATATCATATAGCAATTAACAGCATACCGTTCAGTTCATTGGCTATTTTCACCCAAAATCAAATCCCCTTGAGGCACACATCGAACTCCTCCATCCTCCCGCATCACCCACCAAGTGCACCCAGGTCCTCGAGCAAAAGCAATCCCACGAATGGGTTTGCCTTTGCCTGAGACAGGAATAACCCAGACGGTTTTCCCCAGCATATTTTTTACATGCACTACAGGGACTTTACCCCCTTCCACAGTACGTAAGAGTTCTGACTGGGCAGGCCCAGCTCGATTGGCAGATCCCCTAGTGTTGACTAACCAGGTGGCTTTTGCTAAATGTGTATCCCAGTGTTTGAATGTCCCACCCCCCATTGCTCTCAGTGTAGTCTTTAACAGTCCATTGTATCGTTCAATTTTCCCAGAGGCTGGTGCATGATAGGGGATGTGATACACCCACTCAATACCATGCTCTTTGGCCCAGGTGTCTATGAGGTTATTTCGGAAATGAGTCCCATTGTCTGACTCAATTCTTTCTGGGGTGCCATGTCGCCATAAAACTTGTTTTTCAAGGCCCAGGATAGTGTTCCGGGCGGTGGCATGGGGCACGGGATATGTTTCCAGCCATCCGGTGGTTGCTTCCACCATTGTAAGCACATGGCGTTTGCCTTGGCGGGTTTGTGGCAGTGTGATATAATCAATCTGCCAGGCCTCCCCATATTTATACTTCAGCCATCGTCCTCCATACCACAGAGGTTTTACCCGCTTGGCTTGCTTGATTGCAGCGCATGTTTCACATTCATGGATGACCTGTGCAATAGTGTCCATGGTCAAGTCCACCCCTCGGTCACGAGCCCATCTGTATGTTGCATCTCTTCCTTGATGGCCTGAGGTGTCGTGGGCCCACCGAGCTATAAATAGTTCACCTTTATGTTGCCAGTCTAGATCTACTTGAGCCACTTCAATCTTAGCAGCCTGATCCACCTGTTGGTTATTCTGATGTTCTTCAGTGGCCCGACTCTTGGGAACATGAGCATCCACATGACGTACCTTCACAACCAGGTTCTCCACCCGGGCAGCAATATCTTGCCACAATGCAGCAGCCCAGATGGGTTTGCCTCTGCGCTGCCAGTTGTTCTGCTTCCATTGCTGTAACCACCCCCACAGGGCATTTGCCACCATCCATGAGTCAGTATAAAGATAGAGCACTGGCCATTTTTCTCGTTCAGCAATGTCTAAAGCCAGCTGGATGGCCTTTACTTCTGCAAACTGACTTGATTCACCTTCTCCTTCAGCAGTTTCTGCGACTTGCCGTATAGGACTCCATACAGCAGCCTTCCATCTCCGATGCTTTCCCACCAGACGACAAGACCCATCAGTGAACAGGGCATATTGCTTCTCATTTTCTGGCAGTTTATTATACAGTGGGGCCTCTTTAGCACGTGTCACCTCCTCCTCTGGTGACATTCCAAAATCTTTGCCTTCTGGCCAGTCCATGATCACTTCCAAGATTCCTGGGCGGCTGGGATTTCCTATTCGAGCCCGTTGGGTGATCAGTGCGACCCACTTACTCCATGTAGCATCAGTTGCATGATGTGTAGAGGGGACCCTCCCTTTGAACATCCAGCCCAGCACTGGCAGTCGAAGTGCCAGAAGGAGCTGTGCTTCAGTACCGATCACTTCTGAAGCAGCTCGAACCCCTTCATATGCTGCCAATATCTCTTTTTCAGTTGGAGTGTAGCGTGCTTCGGACCCTCTGTATCCCCGACTCCAGAACCCTAGGGGCCGACCTCGGGTCTCCCCTGGTGCTTTCTGCCAGAGGCTCCAGGTAGGGCCATTCTCCCCGGCTGCAGTGTAGAGCACGTTTTTTACATCTTGTCCTGCCCGGACTGGCCCAAGGGCTACTGCATGAACTATCTCCTGCTTTATCTGTTCAAAGGCCTGTCGTTGCTCAGGGCCCCATTTGAAATCATTCTTCTTCCGGGTCACTTGATAGAGAGGGCTTACAATCAGACTGTAATTTGGAATATGCATTCTCCAAAAACCCACAACGCCTAAAAAAGCTTGTGTTTCCTTTTTGCTAGTTGGTGGAGACATGGCGGTTATTTTGTTGATCACATCCATTGGGATCTGCCGACGTCCATCTTGCCATTTTATTCCCAAAAACTGAATCTCCTGTGCAGGTCCCTTCACTTTACTTTGTTTTATGGCAAAACCAGCCTTCAGAAGGATTTGGACTATTTTCTTCCCTTTCTCGAAAACATCTTCTGCTGTGTTGCCTCACACAATGATGTCATCAATGTACTGAAGGTGTTCCGGAGCTCCACCCTGTTCCAGTGCAGTATGGATCAGTCCATGGCAAATGGTAGGGCTGTGTTTCCACCCCTGGGGCAGTCGATTCCAGGTGTACTGGACACCCCTCCAAGTGAAAGCAAACTGTGGCCTGCACTCTGCTGCCAACGGGATTGAGAAGAATGCATTAGCGATATCAATTGTGGCATACCACTTGGCTGCCTTTGACTCCAGTTCGTATTGAAGTTCTAGCATGTCCGGCACGGCAGCACTCAGTGGCGGAGTGACTTCATTCAGGCCACGATAGTCTACTGTTAGTCTCCACTCTCCATTAGACTTCCGCACTGGCCATATGGGACTGTTAAAGGGTGAACGGGTCTTACTGATCACTCCTTGGCTCTCCAGTCGCCGAATGAGCTCATGGATGGGAATCAGGGAGTCTCGGTTGGTTCGGTATTGCCGCCGGTGCACTGTTGTGGTGCCAATTGGCACCTGTTGTTCTTTGACCTTCAGCAACCCCACAACAGAAGGGTCCTTCGAAAGACCGGGCAAAGTAGACAGCTGTTTAATTTCCTCCGTCTCCAAGGCAGCTATACCAAAAGCCCACCTGTACCCTTTTGGGTCCTTGAAATACCCTCTCCTGAGGTAGTCTATGCCAAGGATGCACGGAGCCTCTGGGCCAGTCACAATGGGGTGCTTTTGCCACTCATTCCCAGTTAGGCTCACGTCAGCCTCCAATACAGTTAGCTCTTGGGATCCCCCTGTCACTCCAGCAATACAAATGGGTTCTGCCCCTACATAGTTTGATGGCATTAGGGTGCACTGTGCACCGGTGTCCACTAGAGCCTTATACTCCTGTGGGTCAGATGTGCCAGGCCATCGGATCCACACAGTCCAGTAAACCCGGTTGTCCCTTTCCTCCACCTGGCTGGAGGCAGGGCCCCTCTAATTCCAATTGCGGGTTTCCCACTCCAGATCTTGTGAACGGGAATCAAAAGTCTCTCTATTAAGATCACAGATAGAATCAGCGCTTCTACTCCTCTGTCTGGGGAACTGCCTACTGGAAACTGGAGCAGCAACTCTCCTGGAGGTCGCCCCTTGAGTGGTTGTTTTTCCTTGCAACTCACGTACCCGTGCCTCCAGGGTCGAGGTAGGTTTTCCATCCCACTTCTTCATGTCCTCTCCATGGTCACGCAGGTAAAACCATAGGGTGCCCCGTGGTGTGTATCTTCTCTCTTGAGCAGAAGGACGCTTACTCCTAATGGCCGAGATACTGGTCCGTACAGGTAGGGAGTAGGACATATCTTCTTTGATTTGCTGAACCTCCCGGGACAATTTCTCCACAGCTGAGACGAGGGAAAAAGAGACATGTGCTTCATAATCCCGGAGTTTATCAATCACATCCTCTACCGTTGGTGCCTCTTCATCTTTCCAGGACATTACTGCCAGGGAGTTTACATGGGATGATGGTGCGCTCCGTACAAACTTCCTCCTCATGGGTCGTGTGCACTGTGCTTCATCTGGATCTTTGGATGACTGTACACTACCCAGGTCACCATAAATCACCTCAAGCACAGCTAATTCTCTCAGGTACTGGATACCTTTCTCCATAGTGGTCCATTTTCCAGGGCGATATAGAACATCTTCCTTGAAGGGATACCTTTCTTTCACAGCAGACAGGAGTCGCCTCCAGAGGCTGAGGCCTTGTGTCCCTTTTCCAATTGCTTTGTCAATGCCCCCATCCCTAGAAAGGGATCCCAGTTGTTTGGCTTCCTTACCCTCTAATTCCAGGCTACTGGCCCCGTTATCCCAGCATCGGAGCAGCCAAGTGACAACATGCTCACCTACACGACGGCTGAAATCTTTTCGTATATCTCGTAGCTCACTTAAGGATAGGGATCGGGTAGTTTCCGTCTCTTGTACAAGTTCTTCCTCTTCCTTCTCCTCTCTTAGTAACGGCGCTGCTTCTCCATCATCCTTTTCTATACGAGTTGACTTTCTCTTTAAAGATTTCTTCTTTTGTATAGGGGCAACTGATACTGGCACGCGTTGATTCTCTGATTCAGCTTCAGTGTCCGTCATGGGTGTTTGAGTGGTCACAGTGCCTGTCATCGGGCTTGGAGCAGCCGCAGTGCCTGTTGTGGGGGTTTGAGTGGCCACAGTGCCTGTCGTCGGGCTTGGAGCTGCTGCAGCGCCTGTTGTGGGGGTTTGAGTGGCCACAGTGCCTGTCGTCGGGCTTGGAGCTGCTGCAGCGCCTGTTGTGGGGGTTTGAGTGGCCACAGTGCTTGTCGTTGGGCTTGGAGTATCCGCAGGGCCTGTCGTTTTCCCTTGGTGGTACTGAATACTGTTAAACAGGGCTCGGTAGGCATGGGCCAGGCCCCAACACATTGCAATGATTTGTATCTCTCTGGAATTGCTAGGGTGACAACATACTTCCTCCAAATATTCTACTAATTTTTCAGGATTCTGCACTTGTTCAGGGGTAAAGTCCCAAAACACTGGGGGTGCCCACCGTCTCAGGCATTTGCCCATACTATCCCACATACCCTGCCACCCATAATTATCGAGCCTTGGAGCAGATCTCTGGATGATATTCTTGAATTGCTTATTAACCTGAGACAAAACCGAAACAATCTGCCATAGGAATATCAACAGATATATCTTAACCACCCAAGGATGTTCAAGATACTGAAAAGTTGTTGTAATGAAGGAGGAGACATTACAGAAGACGGTAGCTAAGGTGCCATTCTGTATTTCCTCCATAAAGAACCTTTCAGAAGAGGAGGTATAATTGCTAATTGTCTCCATGAGGTGGTACCCGAAGTACAGTAACGGCTTCCATGCAAGACCCAAATAACCGATAAAACTCAAGGCCAGTGTTTTAATAACAAATCTCCTAGGCAAAACATCTCTAACCACTGCAGAGCACAGCAAACTACAAAACCCAATGCCAATCTTTAACATGTACTTCAAAATCAGCATGGTGTAGATCTAACTACTAATATCGAGAACAGATGAATCAATGCTGTGACCAGCAACTGTTATTATCTCAAACCCTTCGTGCCCCACGTTGGGCGCCAAAAAAGGACTGTTGTGGTTTAGCCCCGGTCAGCAACTAAGCACCACACAGCCGCTCGCTCACTCCCCCACCCTTGTGGGATGGGGGAGAGAATCGGAAGGGCCAAAGTAAGAAAACTCGTGGGTTGAGATAAGAACAGTTTAATAATTAGAATAAAACAGCAATAATACTAATATAATGAAAAGGAAAATAATGGGCGAGAGAGAGAGGAAACACTAGAAGGAGAGGGAAAGAGAAAAAAAAACAAAACCAAAACTGAACAACAAGTGCTGCAACCGCTCACCACCCGCCGACCGACGCTGCCGGTCCCCGAGCCGCGATCGCTGCCTCCCCCAGCCAATTTCCCCCAGTTAATATACTGGGCATGACGTCACATGATATGGAATACCCTTTGGCCAATTCGAATCAGCTTTCCTGGTTGTATCCCCTCCCCTCCCGGCTTCTTGTGCACCTGGCAGAGCATGGGAAGCTAGAAAGTCCTTGACTAGTGTAAACACTACCCAGCAACAACTAAAACACCAGGGTGTTATCAACATTATTTACATACCAAGTCTAAAACACAGCACTATGCTAGCTACAGTGAAGAAAAATCAACTATCCCAGCTAAAACCATGACAGGTTTATCTTCCTGGACAGAAGGTTATAAGTGTTCTTGCAGTTGACATACTTAGACAAAGATCCCTATGTATGCAATATTCAGTGAACAGTATTTATAGTATTTGTAGCATGTTTTGCCTCAAAGTATCTAAGGATGCATTTTCACTGGCTTTAAAAAAAATGCTTTTCAGTTCAGAAATCACAGGTTACAATGACTGAAGAGAGTTCTGTCTCAATAATTCCAGTTGGCTCCTCCATCAGTACAACATAACATGACAGCTTTCACAATGCATCACCTTCCTTAAAAATAAACGCTCTCTTTCTGAAGTACTGCCAAGATGTTTGGCACAGTTGCCAGTCTGGATTACAAGCAGCAGACCACTACAGCACTGACTTGCTCAGAGTAGAATGCTGTTTGGGCAAATACATCTACCCTTTTGCAAAAATCAAAGACAACAGGTAACAGTCACAACCATGGTAGTCATCTACCTATGATACATATAACTGGTAACCTTTGGTGATAAAACTGAGCATCAGCTGTTAATGCTCTAAGCTCACTACCACCAGTGGAATTTGGAGGCTCTGCCTGGTCCTAACCAATTTTAAGAACAGACAGACAGAAATGAGCTATTGCAGAACATGTTCATCCCCCACACTGCTAATGTTATGATTTCTAGGACTGATTGTAATGTTCCACTCTATCACCTACAATATATTCAGCTTGCCATCTAAAGCTACCTGTGGGTTAACTGGAGTTACTTACCTTTATGGATTTTAGCAATAAAATCTGTTATTTGGCTGGATAACTAGCTGTATCTTCCACTGAATTTATTATTAAGAATACAACACAATACAACAGTTAAACAAGACGTAAGCTACTGCTGTGGCACAGCACCACACACTTTCACAGCTTTCAGACCAAGTACTAAATGCTTCAGCAGGAAAGCTCAGCTACTGCTTCACTGTAGCTGAAGGCAGGCGTAGCTTTTTGTGGCAATTGCTTTATGAGCAGTTCTTTGTAGAGCAGTCACATCCAAAAAGACAGGATCTGACTTTTTATCTGTTTATCCAAAATGGCAATAAGTAGTACAACAACAAAGAACAAACATGAAACAGGCAATGGCAATGGCAACTAGAAAGCTGAAAATACATATTGGTTGAATCCACAATGGATCTATATATCTTATTTTTTAATGCTTTATTATTGTAGTATTATTATTATTGCTGTTAATGATATTAAGATTTCCACTTTGCTACAATGATCAAAAGAGCAGGTCAGTGCTCTGCTGAGAAAAAAATGAGGCATTTTTCAGGTGTTGTTTGGGGCTGTGTGGTTTACTCCCATTTCTCCTCAAGCCACGAGCCTGTATGAATTCACTGCCAGAGTTCCCAGCTCACTAAACCAAATGGTTTAACAAGCTGAAGGTCACTATAAGCAAGATTTCCCTAGCTGCTGCCTTCAAGTCAGACACTTTGGTTGATACGAGCTGCCTGTCAGTCAGAGCTATAGCCTGTAACACCAAAACACAGCCATAAAACACAAATACAGTGAAAGATTAGGTCAACAAATTGTTAGTGTTCTTGTAGTGGGAAGTGTCAAGCTCTCAGTGAACTGGCAGACAAAAAAAGAAGCTAAAATAAATAAAAAAATAAAAGTCCTTTCTTCCACAGAACAAGAGAAGGGTAAATAGTTTTGGGGTTTTTTTTCCCCAAGAGAATGTCTCTTGAATGTCTATCACGAACGAAGGAAATCTCTCTTCCAAAACTAAATGAAGCCAACAAAAGGGTTCTTTAGAGCTCCTTGTGTCCCCCTCCCCACCTCTCAACCCTGACTATTTACCAAACCCTGAGAAAACGTTTGTCTCTTTCAAGTTTGCTGAATGTATTAACCTACCACATCCTACTGGTATCTCTTTCTCATCACAAGAAATGGATATGCTGCCAAACTACTGAAGGCTTTCTGTGGTTTCCATTTCTTTCCCCTTCCCTCTCTCTAAACAGCACACATCCTCTCTGAACAGCAAGCTCCGTATCCAGTTTGCTTCTGTCACTGCAACACAGCCATGCCTAATACAGCTGACCGCTGTCTGCTCTTGACATGCTGCCCAAGAACATTCCTCCTCTCCAGACTTTTTCCTTTATTGTTATAGCCTCACCTGTTTTTGAAGGTCATGTAAAAAGAGCATACACATTGGGTATGTTTTTTTAAACAGCACCTTTCTTCATGGTATAGGCATGTTTTCCAGAAATGACACTTTTGTGTTGTCCACATATCCGGTTCCCAAATTATGAGTTTCTTACAATATTTCTTCTTTTCACATTTTTTTGTGTGTTACTATTAAAGCTAACCACATAGCATTTTGTTTTTATGCATTTTCCCACCCTTTTTTGTGTGTTTCTATGAACTATATAGGAACTTTTGGCATCATACGGTGTGAAGCTGTTCAAAATTACGTGTTTTGGGCACGCTGATGTGTCAACAAATTTATATACACCAGAAAACTTTCCAGAAAATGCCTCTTTGGAAGAAAAAGTACTATCCCTTTAATAACTACTGCATGCTTTGGTGTTTTAGATACATGTACTTGAATCTATAATCTTCCCTCTGAAAAAAGTTTTTCTTTCTTTAATTCTGCTTGAGATCACTTTCTGTTTCCTCATGGGCTGCAGCTTTTCCTAGCCTGTTTGCTCTCTTCAGAGCACCTAACTTCTGATGATTTCAGTTTGCTGCAGTACAGAAGTGAGGCATATGCATTCAAATTACAAATAAACGCTTACTGTTCCCATGTGGTTTTTCTCTTTAGATTCTATCTCATCTCCTCTCTGATTAGAAACTTCCAGCTACAATCACACTCAAGAAGCACAGATTGCTGACTGAGTTTTAACAGTTTTCTGCCCATTGGTGAGCCCCATTGAGATCCCAAGTCCTTCATACATGAAACATAAAACATTTAAGCCTTTATTTAGTGACTCATTTAAAGATTGTCAGCTTTATCATGCAAATTTTAACTTACTAAGCCTGTTTTAATAATTTCATAAACAATAAAAATCTTAGAGAAAAAGTTGTCCATACTGACTCTTCCTATCCATCCCTCTCCAGGGAGACTCAGTATACCCATATCACAGGCTTTTTTTCCAGAGGTCATTTTTATGAAGCTGTATTATTTTTTACCAGCAATCTAGACAAATAGCCAATGTTCATTTTAGGCTGGGTGTTACACATCTTTGTCCTTTGAGCTTATATTTTTCTCCCATTGTTCCTACCACAAACCCTACAGCAAACAGTCGTCACAAGCCCATAGTTGTCACTATAGGGTTATCTGTCAAAAGCAGTGAAAGCACAATTCTGTCCAAGTAGAAAAAAAGGAACTTGACTTCTTTCGGTGAACTGTTTGTCCTTCAACTTTCAGAGAATCTGAGCACAGAACTGAAAGATGTCCTTACATCTGAAGTTTAACAACAGACACTATAGTAAAAAATCTGAATCATCAGGCAAGGAAATCCTCACTGATTTCAATGTGACTATTAGAAGTAAGAAACTATCAAAGTAAGAAGCTATAACTTGTTCCAGAAAAAGTGAACTCTTTTGTGCTCCCTGCCTGACATTATCAAAACCACTTCGAAAAGCCCCCAGACACTGCCAAATATTTTGTAAAGTGCAGCTGCCAACAAAAATCACTAAAAACTGAAGGCACAAAGGGAAGCCTTCCAGAATTTATATAATGACATGGAATTATGTGTACAATCACCTCCTTTCTCTGGGATACATAGCAAGTCAAGCCCTTCTTTGTGTCTGCTTTCTGGGATGGGAGTTCACTGGAGCAGAAATTCCCTTTATATTTGTGTCTTGTGCAGCACAGATAATGTCACTAGTATTCTGCAAATACAGCACTGCAGCAGAACATCAGCACTAAGCAGCTGATCGTCAAAGTGACTTTATAAACTTAAAACTTTGTTTCTGGAACATGGATGTGCTTCTGACTTTTTTTGGTGCATTAAACCGATAAAAAAACCTTCTGCAGGCTTAAATAAAAATGAAAGGGGTAATACTACCTGTTATTTCACTTTCCAAACTACAGTTTGCTACATCAGTCCAAGTAACTTACATTTTAACCCAAACAAAATGGGAGGAAACTTAAGACAGTACTTCTCTATGACTTCTTGTTTGAGGGAAACAATACATATAGCATAAACAAGCTTTTTCTTGACCCTCTTCTCAATGCTTGGGAATATTAGGACAGTTCAAGGCTAGCCGATTTGTTCCTCCATTCTTTTACAATATTATGTGCAGCTATTAGAAAGCAATTTAATTAAGAGAAAAATAAAAATAGTAAGTCAACCACCTTTCTCCACACATCATACATGCTAGAAAAACAATGGGTTTTGCTAGCATGACAAAACAATGTATGACCCCAGACATCATTCATGAGATTAATCTGTTAAGTTCCCTAAGGTGAAAAAAGAATACTTGGTATGAAAAACATTATCAGGAAGGCAACAGTTTTAATATCTTTGTCTATAATGCCCCTTATACTCTGACTGTAATTTAAATGGAGTTGAGGATAGTAAAGGGAGACAATACCCTTGCAAAACAAAATGCCAAAGACCCTGTGTTACACAAACCTATCAGTTTCACAAGACGGTTGGACAACTTTTTGCAAAATATATTGTTTTAACTGAAATGAACTCTAGTGAGTGTCATAATCTGTTAGTTAATATTAGAATTGGCCTGAATACCCTGTAACAAATGTAACCTTCAAAAATGGCAGCTCAAACAGTCTAAATGCACATCAAACCAACTGAAATGGTCACAATTTGGTAACCCCTTAAAGTTGAGCTCCATTTGACACAGAACAAATGACTACTGTGAGCCTTGGGACATATTCTTAAACAAGGACTTCCTCCTTCTTTGAGATGGTTATTACCCATCAGTCAAAGCATTTAATAAGCCATGGTTTAGGGAATGGACTGTGAACTACAGATACTCTTGTACCAGAAACCAGACCACAGATGCGACACACAAATATATTTTGCTATTTTTGTAGCTCATACTCTGGTCTACAAAAGCCCAGTGTGACCTTATCAGTGTCCCATACCAGGGAGTCAGATGTATTACTGTAGCGCAATTATTGAACAGACAAGAGCAAATTGTAGAAAATTATAGGAAGACAATAAAAAGAACTTTCCATAACAGTAAAACAGTCTGATCCATTGAGAAAAAATATCCATGAAAAGCCAAAACAAGAAGGGAGTAGGGATGGAAGGAGAGGGCCATTTTCTTGCAGCATATTACAACTGAAACTGTGTCTGATCATCCTGATATGATACATCAAAAAAACATGTAAAATGTCCAAAATGTAGGGTAAATGAGAAATGCACAACTAGTGTCTCCCTTCAAAAAACTTTGTTTTGGGTTTGTTTTCTTTTCCTCATTGTTCAATGTGTTTACATATAGTTTGGATTTAAAGTATTAAAAATGAAACAGCAATATATTTTCCTTTTCTCAGACAACTGCCCATCTTCTAATCACCTCTGGATGGGCCTTGGTGGTTGCTTTAAAGAATTAATTGGTCCGACTTTAGTACAGAGCTACATTCCTGTAGCTGAGCCTCCTTATGCAACAGTTCCTCCTCCCTGACATTCTCCCTAGATTCTCTTAAATCCATTACAAATGTGGGCAGATATACTTTCTTGATGACATTTCTACTTGCATAGAAAAATTGAAACCTTGTCAACCTGTCTCCTAGATCCACATTATAATATCTGATTATGTCCTTAATGATGCCATCTTTACTGTAATGAGTTTACAGGAGTTGCTGGTTCTTTCTTTAACTGAATTCCAGAAATGAGCTTTCATACTCAAACAACAGGGAGTCATAATACTGTTATAAAAGTAGTTTTTCACTAGGGTTAAAGTGCAAAGATGTTTTCAATGTATCAAAAAGTAAATTGCTTCTTTGTTAATGGGAATATAAGCAGAAATTGACTGTTTTTCAAGTTATTGAAGGAATGCAAAGGATACTAATTGTTTTCAGAATGTCCTTTCAAGATGGCCCTGTCATTACTTCAGTGGTTTTCCTAAGATGCCAAGTTCTAGTTTTAAAAAAAATAAGTGCTTCACACAAGGACATTTTATTCACCATCATAAACAAAAATAAAATTCTGTTTCTATTTCTCTGCCACTTTACCACTGTTCTTCCTTTCCTATTTCCCAGTTGGGTGAGCAATTGATTGATGGGTCAGGCTCAAAGGGTTATAGTAGATGGGGTTACATCGGGCTGGTGGCCAGTCACTAGCAGGGTTCCACAGGGTCCCATCTTGGGGCCAGTACTCTTTAATCTCTTTGTAAATGACTTGGATGCAGGACTTGAAGGAATACTTATTAAATTTGCTGACGACACAAAATTGGGAGGAGCTATTGACACTCTCGAGGGCAGAGAGGCCCTGCAGAGAGATCTGGACAGACTGGAGAGCCAGGCAATCACCAACCATATGAAGTTTAACAAAGGCAAGTACCAGATTTTACACCTGGGGCATGGCAACCCTGGATATACATACAGATTGGGGAATGAGAGACTGGAGAGCAGCCCTGCGGAGAGGGACCTGGGGTTCTGGTCGACAGAAAGTTGAACACGAGCCAACAAACAGTGTGCCCTGACAGCCAAGAGGGCCAACTGTGTCCTGGAGTGCATCAAGCACTGCATTGCAGCCGGTCGAGGGAGGTGACTGTCCCACTCTGCACTGCTGCGGCCTCACCTCGAGTACTGTGTGCAGTTTTGGGCGCCACAGTACCTTAAGGATATAAAGCTATTAGAGAGTGTCCAGAGGAAGGCCACGATGTTCGTGAAGGGTTTAGAGGAGAAACCGTATGAGGAGTGGCTAAAGTCACTTGGTTTGTTCAGCCTAGAGGAGACTAAGAGGAGACTTCATCGTGGTCTACAGCTTCCTCACAAGAGGAGGAGGGGCAGGTGCTGATCTCTTCTCTCTGGTGACTAACGATAGAACCCAAGGGAATGGCAGGAAGATGGACCAGGGGATGTTTAGGTTGGATATTAGGAGAAGGTTCTTCACCCAGAGGGTGGTGGAGCACTGAAACAGGCTCCCCAGGGAGGCAGTCACAGCACCAAGCCTGACGATATTCAAGAAGCACTTGGACAATGCCCTCAGAGACACGGTGTAAATTTGGGGTTGTCCTGTGCAGGGAAAGGAGTTGGACTTGATGATCCTTGTGGGTCCCTTCCAACTCCAGACGTTCTATGATTCTATGAATTTTTGTTACCATTTTTTTGTCCCCAGGAAATCTCCACTATCCCAAACTATGGAATCTTACTGAACAGTAGTAATCATTTTAAGGACTGACTTAAATTCGTGCAAGATGAGTTTATATATCTCACATTTCAGCAAAAGCTGACCAAAGGAAATTTCTGATGTTAAGTTCAGGCCTGAACTTCGGCATAGGCAAAATAAACAACTACTTACAATAGCATGATTCCGGGCACAGCACATGCTTGTTGACTCCTCTGCCTAATACATTTGTGCCCAAGCCCTAGAGAGAGATTTTCCATTGCTACTTGATAAAAGTTAGTGTATATGGAGTCAGGACTACTAAGGAAGCAATTTCTATAGTCCCTGCTCTCTATGCTCCCCTTCCTCAGCACTCTATCAGCTGCAAGAACAGCAAACCTGGCTTTCCAGAGATCTTGTCCCATCAGCCAGGACCCATACCTCATAATTCTGGTGACAAAACTTATGCTGATAACACACCTTCAGCTACCTTTGACTGAATATTTTGAGCGACTCAACTTTAAGACATTCATTAGATCTCCTTCCAAACCTATCAACCGGAGGAATGTGCCTTGTATCCTCTCATACCGAGTCCTAGGGAGGTAAGGCAGACTGTTGCAGGTTGAAGTGGTTCCCCACTGAAGCTAGTACTTGTAGTTTTCTAATAAAGTTTGCACACTATTTTGGTAGTTTCTTTTCTGAAGCTCAGACCCTGAACTCACTAAAACAAAATATTTTGACAGTTTAAAGCAACTACCTCTCAGAATATGAAAGGAAATGTTTTGAATGAGACAGTTTCAGCCTCTGATCATACACTATGAAAATTTCTGGTGTTTTCCAAAAGGACCAAAAATCCCTACAGTAACAGAATCCTTATGAGACTTCATAATGTAACTATTACCAGAGTACTTTAAGTATTAAGAACAGTGAGACCATAAAATGTATTTGATAAGGTTTCTAAAAGACTAGGTGTATCATCAGAATACCTGAAGTTAAGTAGAAACACATGCAACAAACAACTTTGCAATGCTGGCACAAGTTATATTTACCTTCTACTTAAAAAGAGACCAATATCTATTCCAGCCATTTCTGCTTCTATAGTAAAAATTCACACTACTACTATGGCAAGAAATTCTACCCTTCTCTCTCTGTTTCCTAATAAGAAACTATCCAAGGTACCTGTTGTATGTCATTAATTACTATAATGTAATACCCACAAAAGAAAATGTACTCCCTATTCCAAAGATACTTTTCTCTGTCTGCATTGTCCTGATTCAGCAAAATAATTTAATATGTGTCTAACTTCAAAGATAACAGTCATTACATTCATTTGCACGGCATTTCTTAAATGCTTAGGAACTTGCTACTGTGCACTAATCAAGGACAGCAGTACACTAAAAACAGAGCAACAGTGCATTCCTGACCTGAAATTACTCACTTTGTATAGAGATTTAAATTTACAATTAATCAGTTAAAATGTAATGGCAGAAAGGACGTTATAGGAGAGGAGATTCACTGGGTAATCTGAAAAAGTAACTGAATTTGACAGACTGTGGTGTGATTTCAGAATGAGCTCCTGCCATTTTGCACATGTGGCTATCTAGAGCAATTTCAGTGAAACAATTAATCTGTGCGGTAAAATTACAGGCACAGCATACAGCTAATAGGGTCCAGCATGTATTCTTTGTGTGGTATCTTGCAAACCTTTATGTGGAAACCTATGGTTTACTTGCAGTAATGATGCCTCCATTACCACCTTGCTTATTTTACTAATTGCTCTTCCTTTTGGGAGTGATTCCTTTATACCCAGTGAAAACTTTGTTCTTCCTTTAGCTTAAGGCCATACTTCTTGCCCTAGAATCAACACAAGCATTTGTAAAAGCAAATGGGGAACAAACATCCCAGGCTGGTCTTGTTTCTTTTATTCTTCTGCTTGTTTTCTGTACAATAGATAGCATTACTTTGTTGGTACAACACAGAAAGCCTCATTTGGAAGGGCCTTAGGCGACCACAGTTCTGGCTGTCTTTAAAATAGCATCAGCTGTTCCAAAGGGGAAAAAAAGCGTATGAATAATATTCATATCTAACAGCACACTGCACATCTGAGTGTTATCCAGGATAAATCAACCTATCCTAAAAACATTTAACCAGCCAACTGCCAAAAAGTGTTTATTACAATACCTGTAGTCTTCCTCTTTCCTGCTGTTGAAAACACCAAAATGCCTATCCTCAGTACTAAATATAAAATCGTCATTCATGGAATTTAGGAATTGTACACAAGTCACTTTAAAGTGGTATTTTAAGTTTTTACACACTTCAGCAAACCAATTCTGAATCAAAGCCATTGACAATAAAAGTGGATGTGAATGTGTTTATTTGACAAGTATATGGTATCTTTGAATTGCCAGGATGGCACAATGAGAGCAGAGCATAGCCTTAATCTGGATAAAGAAAGATGAAGCCATTGCAAATATAGGAAAATCTCTAAATAAAAAAACAGCTTATAGATGAATGGGCATATTAAAATCTACAGTAAATTAATCCAAATTTATCTTAGTAAGCTGCCCCACAAGTTCCACTGTATTATAGAAAATGAGAAGCACTGACAGTGAAATAAACCAAAATTAATATAGACCCTAAGACATTTTCCATTTCATCTTCCTATGTGACAATGGGCACTATCCTCCAAAATATTATTTCCAAAGCATTAGCTAAGGTACAAACAAGCTGCATCCAGAACTGAGAAAGGAAAGTTAGAAATTATTTCTCACCATAGGAACTTATTAATAAGCAGAAGTCAGATGAGGTAGATGGGTCATCTACAATATGGGCGCTGTACCATGTTAAGGAAAACACAAAGAGGGCTTCAAAAAGCAATTACACCTTCAATCACTTCTTATGTGTGAAATACAGTCTATGACAAAGACTTTCTACAAACAGATGCATTTTGAAAAGATGACATATTGGTGGAAATAAAGTGCAGTAGGACAACCAGCTTGAAATATAATTGACCCAGCCAGTACCTTTTTTAACAGAACTCAACATGTTCAGAGATTATTTAATCCAACAGTCCAGGTGAGGCTGCTTTTACCTGCAAGTGCAATCTAAAAATCCTAGTCATCTGGGAGTAGACAGATTATTGTTGTAAATTATTGTTGTACATACATTTCTCAACAAGGCTATTCTACTCACAGAAAATGAGGCTGGAAATATCAAACATAAATCACAACATCCACATGGATACTGGGAACAGTCAGATAAAATAGTCGAAATACAATCCAATAAGCCATACCCTACTACAGGAAACACACAGAGAAAATGGCACAGGATAGCTATCTGCTCACCGAGCTGGCTGACGTTGATGCCATCCTGTGCCTAACTGCTCAACTCTTTCAAGGCTGAGAGGTTTCACAGCATCTTAAATTCCAGGCAACAATACCATTTGTGTTGTTGCCACAGCATTTCTGAAGGTATAAAAATAGATAACCGCTTACAATTCACAGGGGGCAGCTAATTTCACTAATTCTCTTCAGCACACTGTTCAAACATCTGATGTCAAGCTCTGACTATGTGAACAGTTTGCAAGAGCAGAAATCTAGGACTAGTAGAAAACTCACAAATACAGTATAAATTTCTGTAGAGGTCTGGGCACAACCAGCTCCTCAGAAAATCAGCTCCAAAGTATTCTTTCATTAGGAACTCAAAAGTGAGAAGTACTCCAAATCAATGCAGTCCTTCAGAATCTTGCTTTAATTCTGCATCTCTGTTTTAAAATAAAGGTAGTTTTATGTCTCTCATTAAATTGCTGTGAGGCTTCCTAAACACCTGCATGCAACTAGTGTCTTTTACAAAAGATAGAAAAAAGAAAAATTGTTTGACTTAAAAAAAAAAAAAGCTTTAACCGTTGTGTATGAAGTTACAAAATAAAGATCTCCCTTCTTCTTCTTCCACGTTTTTCCCCACCCAAAACCAAACTACCCAGTGACCTGAAGCTGATGGAAAACAAAGCCGTACTATAAGAAAACCAAAAAGATCCAGGGCTAATTTTAATCTCATTTCCTCAAATAATAATTCCATAAAGTCTTAGCTTTCATCAGACTAATTAAGACCAGATATACAAAGGAGTAAAAGAAACCAGAATACAGATTGTATGTCTTTTTCCCTTCACTACCACAACTGGGCAGTGAAGTAGCCAATGTTATCAAGGAAGTTTTACAGATAACGGAAATAAAAAAGTATCTAACATCAATACAAAAGATTACAGCATTAACATTTTGTGCCCATTTATTGCTAAGGACTTCATAAAACTGCTGTCTTACTCACCCCTCCTGTATTTTAAAAACTGAAAATATGGGAAAACAATCCAAGGTACGAAATACCTCAGGCAACTAAAGAAACACCATCTCAGTTCCTTGTACAGAACAAAACAAAACAAAAAAAAACCCAAATAAACAAATAAAAGCCTTTTCAAAGCCTTCTACACATGCCCAAATCCCATCAAATAGCTAAAAAAGGAAGGATCTCACCTGCAACAGAAAAAACAGAGCCCTGTTCACACTAATGTTATTTACATTTCAAGAGTATCAAGAGCAATCGAGCATTTCTCTCTAAAGCCCAATTATAATGCAATATCTAGCACATATAACAGCTATACGTATACTCATAAATTTATCTAGTCGTACTCATTGAACATATATGATGCTTTGAGCATGAAGTCTACATAAAACTAGCCTTTTAATTTGGCAGCCAAAGCAACATTTCTTGCCTCTTCTCCTGTCCTTCACAGTGAACAGTAACATTGCTCAACTTTATTGCAAAATGGCCAGTGTTGTCATTTCTCACAGAATATGTTTCACAAGAAATTACTTCTATTTACTCATTGATCTATCAGCAGACTGTAATTTTACTTTGTAATAGAGTGAACCCTAGGAACTCTGTATGCAATCTAGTCGTGTCCCTAGTATTACTGTTTTTAAACTGTTAAACATAATCTTAATTTAAGGAGTAACAGCTGCTCATTTTTGGGTGCCTTTTGGGGACGAGGAGAAGTAATCAAGGTTAATGCTTCATATTCCAATTCTAAACAGCAGGTGTTCAGATGAAACCTCTGGGATTTCAATTTGAAATCAACTCTGAACACATTGCTGACAGTGCAACTGTTGCTGATCATTTTAATGGTATTGGCAAGTCTTATCATGTCAATAAGCACTTATGCTCAATATGGATGATTTTCTTCAGCTTACATTCTGAACTATCTAAACTGCTGATTAAACTTGTGGTTCTAATCTATGACAAGGGACTGAGAAGTCTGCGATTAGGTTTCAGTTCAGCAGGGCATTTTACATGCTGAAATTATTTCAAGTGGAAGTGGAAGGTCGGTTCTGCTTCACATACCAGATATTCTTCATGCACAATGACATCACACGTTGAAACACCACCAACGTCCTCTCCACCCAAAAAACATGAGTGTTCCTTCAGGATATACGGAGAGCCTCAGTATCTCGTATTACATCATTTTATATTGCTCAGCAAACAAACAATCAAACTCCTTTGCCCATCAAAATATTTTCCTACACTTGCTAATACAGGTTTCGGAGATGTGAATCTATCACCTAACCACAACAGAACACACAGCCCAACATGCTCTGAACTCTAACTCTGAGGACTCCAATCCTTTCGTGCATTACCCTTTGCAAAAAAATACTATGGACTGTGTCTATTTTTTTCTCAGAACAGTGCAATTAAGTCAAAAGTAGGTATGCATGCTGCTGAAATGCAGAAATGTTGCTGCTGATTGAAATCATTAGTAAAGAGAGGTCAAGTATCCAAATGTCTTAAATATTATATTGTCACCTATGTCCCTGGTTCAAGTCCACTCACAGACTCAAAACAAATTAGTCTATTAACAGGCTAGTTACATTTGCACCCTTTCTATACTCAGTAAAATGCAGAACCTTCAAAACACTTATTCTGTCCAATTCATGCACTTCATATGAAGGAAGTGAGGCTCTCTTTAACCTGTTTTGGATAAAAGCTTCACTAATATCCTGCTGGCGATTTTGAAGATGCTGAACAATCATTTACCGATTAATTTGTCAGATCATTGTGAACCCAGTTCTGCTTTACAGAACTACGCAGGAAATAATTTTGAGCTTACAGATCACCAGAAGAATCACTGATGAGAAGGACAGTTTTCATATTGAAAAAAAACAATTGTTGCTGCAGAAACGCTTGAAGAGTAAAACAGCATGTACAACACAAAAAGATGTTGCCTATTCTAACATTTGCTAAGACTCTTTTTAGAAACATGCCCCAGGTTCTCTAATGACCAGAAGTGGAGATAAACTCTGCCTTACCCACCAGAGAATGTCAAGATATATCAGTTACAAACTAAATAAATAAATCCATTTATTTAATCAGGAAAAATTATTAGAACTCACTTAGCAAACTATTAAAATTTGGCGAAAAACCGAACACAAAGGTAACAGTTGGTACTGTGTGCAAGTTGCATTTTGTACCTCAAACTAAGGGTCATGCTTGGGAAGTTACATGGAAGGCCTCAGTGCTTTTGACAAAGATGTGCAAGAAGTACTTTAAACTGCTGTTCCCTCTATTTAATGACCAAAAATACTACCTCTGTGCAGACTTTGCAACAGGATGCCGTCTGGAAGTCATCATCTCACTAACACCATTAACAATGGTAGTAATATGGACAACAGCAGTCTCTCTTAAAAACTAAGAGAACTTCTATTATCTATCACACCAGCAGTTGGTCTATCAACTGCCTTTAGTAAGAGCCATCACCAGCCATGTCACACATAGGGCACAAAATCTTGCAAAAAGTTTACAGAAGACACTGGAATGAAGGTTTTACCTTCTTCATGGCAAGAAAAGACCTAATTTATGTCCAGAAGCTAAATCCAAAATTGTTCAGATCTTTTGGTCTTGTTTATCTTTTATAACAACTTAACGCTATTCTTCCTTCTTTATTTTTTAGGCTTGAGACATTGAATTCGGAAACAAATACACCATACACAATAGCAATAATTCTTCTGTTGCTTACATATATGGTTTCATCGACTCCTCTCTCTGGAGCCAAGAAATAAATGAACACACATGATAGCAGGTGTGGATTACATAAAACACAGGTGTATGTCTAGCTACTTCAACTTCTGCTCATTACCCTAAACCTTGCAAAAGCAAACAATACTTAGATGCACTGTACTGAGCATAATATCAGCATTAGGCCAAGAGGTCAGGTCTCACTCAGAGGCATTTCACAACATTTGAACATTACACCAATGACAAGAGTATGAATGAGGTCTTCGCAACAAACACACTTTCAGAGAGACAGGCAAAACACATTTCTGTCACCTGTGCTGTCACTTACTGTCTCGAAGAAGCATGTCTCTTGACTAATACCAAAAAGGGGATAAAAAAGTGCAAAGACAAAGAGGGACATAAAACAGGATTTTAGACTGCCTGGTTTTAGTGTGTTTACCTCTACAAAATCCAAAGATAAAATCGCTGCTGTTAACTGTTCTCATAAAGCTATGTTTCTCCAACAGCAAGTCATGACTGCCTTGAGAGTTATAAAAGCAGCCAGCAGCAGCTCACTTCTACCCTAATCAACAGTGGTTTAATTCTTGCAAAGTAGAAGGAGAAAACCCTAAAATTACCAGCCGTAATACTCACACAAAGCAATGCTAACTCTCTTCAATTGCTGGCAATAGCTGTCATTCTTACAGAGCTTGAGAGGGACTGTAAACAACCACAGTGAGGAGTTAGTGCATGGAAGACAAACTGAGGCTGACTGAAGATGCCACAGGAAGACAGAGGAGACAAAGGGATCACCCTTCTGAAATGCTTGAAGAAAATGGCCTTGTGGGGAAGCACACAATTCAGACAGGGGATGGTATCCTTCTTCACCAATTTCACTCCCCCTTAATTCCATTCTTAAATTTGCTTGCTGCCTTCACAATTCAATGCATTCCTTCTTTCAAGTATCTTTTTTCCTCTGCACCTCATTTTCTCTCCTTTCTCTTAGTTTGTTTCTTTACTATGTGTTTTACTACTTCCTCTTCTGCTTCTACCCATACTGCCTCCTCCCTTCTATTCTGTCCACTGCTGATTTTCAATGGCCAACACTTCACTTTTTTTCTTTCTATGTTTTTTGCAGAACGTCCTCTTCTCATTTCTTCATTCAGTATGTCTCTTCCTGAGCACACCCTTCTCTCTTCTATACTTTCTTTCTTTTTCCCCTCAAGGACACTTCTTGATTTTTCCCGTATCTTTAGTTACTTCACTCCTTTTCCTGTCTTCAGTCTCCAGACTGAAAGAGATTCCAGAAATGAAGCCAAGCCCAATTCCCAGTGTAAACTCTGGCATAATATTCAAGCATCAATCAAAACAGGAGGGCAGGCTATTGGCTTTACTGGTCAGAGAAAGTGAGATGAGAAACAAAAGCAATATAGTCAAGAACAGTACTTTGATCATATTGGTGTTGCATCTCTAGTTGTTGTAGTTTGGAGATCACTAAGCCTTACTGCTAGACACCAATACTTTCTGCTGTTCTGCCTGTGTGCTCTTTTGCCTCAAGAGTCTTCATTTCAGCTGGGGTTAGGCGAACAAGATTTTTGAAGAGGGGACATGATTCACACCAGACTGAGTAAGGGAAAAAGAAGAATCCCAATTTTATAACAGAGCAGACAGAACGGCATTTTTTCATCTGCTTCATGCAACCCTTGGATATCTATGCCACCTGTAGAGAGGCAACCCACACAAAGTCTGTTGGGCAATTAAAGACCTTTTTTGAAGTAGCCTGCGAGCAAAGAAATGGTAGGAAGCGAGTGACTGATTTCCTAGCGATGTGCCTCATGGCTAAGTTACCCTGGAGATAGGGAACTGGAGTTTTAAATTACTTGACAACTCTTTTTGAAACTCCTGATACTCCTGAATACGTCAGTGAACTCTGCACGAGTTGAGGCACAGCCTCAGCAGGCAAATAAATCAAAAACCACACCAAATAAGTCTTGTTGCTAAAACTAACAAATGGTCAAGTCACCCCAAACTCAATTCATGCATCTAAACCCGAAATAGCTCCACATAATTATTTTCAAGTACCCCAAGACTGGGCTATTTGTGTTTCTTTAACTGTAACACTGATTAAGCTATCATCAGTGTCCCTGACTCTCCAAGCTTAATAATGAAAAACAGCCTCTTAAAATTTAATCCAGTGGAGCACCTGGCTGCCAGAAAACATGGACAGGCTCTCAGTGTAGAAGGAAAATATGCTCCCTGGGAAACAGTACCCTTACACAGTTGTTCTTTCTCAGATTTCTGAAGAATTGTGTAAGGACATAAACACACAATCCCCTGGACTCAGAATACCCATATTAGCACACTTTCTTCCCGCCAGGATAAACTTCATTAAACATCCTTCATACACAGCAGATTAAATGTAATTGATCACATACAGAGTCAGATGGAGTTGGAAAATTAGCTGTTTTAGAGATGCAGTGAGCAGTTAAAAGCAGCTGAGACATTTCATTCAGTTTTCTTAATAAAGAGCACCAGTGACTAAATTTAGTATTAGTTCTCAGCTGAAAAAAAAAAAGCAGTTGTAAAATCAATTAAAACCTGTTAACATTCTGCTAGTTTCAGAAGTTATCATACACCAGATAGTCTGGTTACAGTCCCATTTTGGTCAGGAACGCATAGGATTTTAAAACCCACAATATGTGACACTTTTCTTCCTTCCAAGTCCTTCTATAGCAACTGATCCATTCCTCTCGACTCCCATAACTAAGTCCAATTCTACATCTCCAACTGCCCCTGAACAGAAGCAAAATATTTCTAAATGCCTTAGTGTCTATCTTCTTCACCTTTGCCTATCTAACAGTTGCCTAAGATAGATCTAAGGGACAAGGAAAAGAACAACACAGACTTCAGCTTCCTGCCAGAATCTTAATGCTGCAGGAGTAAATATGGTCCGCCTCTGCCGTTCACTCTTCAGTCCTCAAGTTTCCAGTTTAGTAGGAACAGAGGGCAGGCCAAAGGGAGGCGTAAAATGAACTGGATCACATGAAAAGCTATAAAGGAGGTGAAATGGAACAGAATGGAACGAGATGGAGGATGATGATGGAACGAGACCATGCGAAGTTATGCATTACAAGCCAAAAAAAGAGATACTGAGAGGGTTGAGAGTTTGGAGAGGCATTGTAGATAGGAAATATTTCAGATAACAGCAAAGAGTAAGCATTTCCTCTTTCAATGCAGAGACATTCAAAGTATGTCCCTGTACATTATACCTGAAGAACAAAATAGAAAGAAGAAGTATCAATTTATTCTCTGCCTTTCTGATCCCCTCTTTGAAAATCTTTGGTTCGAAATTTAAAATAGTTCATGCTAGTGATGAGGTAGAGTGAAAAGCAAAATATTTCCTATTGTTAGAAACTGCCTCTTCCTTTTCGGAGGTTTTGCTTCACTATGGCAAAAGCAGTTAATATATACTAAAAGGAAGACATCCTGGAGAACAGTAATCCCTTAATGCTGTACAGCAGAAAGATGCTGTTGATTCTGCATGGAAACAAAACCCAAGTTTCTTATTTAACCTCCTGAGAGCAATTCCTACTGACAAGCACTTCAGAAAAAAAAAAAAAAAAAAAAAAAAAGAAAGAAAAAAAATCCAAACAAAATCACCCAACAGAAACATGAATACCAAAATACATAAAAGAAGTATTAATTAAGTAACATGCACATAATATAAAGAGCATAGTCAGACAGAACTGTTGAGGGGGTCATCTCTAATTTTTGTAATTTGTATAACCAAACCCCCAAATCTTCCCACTTATCTTCTATATCTTTCTGCAAAACTACTACTAAACAGTCTTTATTGAGGAACCTTATAAAACACCAACCCTACTGGCAACATTGCTATCCTATACAACACATACAGACCAAGTATCATGTCTGCTTACAGGCAGGCCAAAACCAGCACAGTTGAGGTCTCTAACTGCGTACATGCATAAGACAAGATGTATGGCGGGTTTTGATGTGAGGAAGAAACACCTGCAGACTGCTTTGAGAGGATTAAGGGAGAGAAAAAGACAACTATCCTCAGAAGAGGAAATGCAGAGGACCTGAGTGAGGAAGAAAAACAGAAAAGAACTGGATTCCTCAGGATGATAGGAAAAACAATTCAAGCAGAGCAAAAGGAATCAAAAGGAAGGGAACATTATCCTCATACAGTACCTGGTTATGAAACACATCGACTCATATAATCCTGCTTCAGTAGCTTCCATATGAAAATTGCTCATGATCCTTCTTACACTGTCCAGTATCCCACCAAAGCATAACGTTTTCAGAATACGTTATCATACAAGCCTAACAATTTCTGTCCTTTGGCATTTTCTCTTTCCCATTAATACACACCACTAAAAGCAAATTTATCATTAAAATAATGCATACATGCCCCAAATCCCTACTTCTTTTTCATGTTCCATGGCATCCTAATATAACCTGCTGAACTACTGATGTGTCCCCATTCTACTAAGAAGAACTAGTAAATGAGTATCTGAACACACAAACTGGAAGCTCTTTTCCTTTCACCAGCTAATATTTTATAAGTAACTGCCCTGACATTCATAAGACTATTCGTCAAATAGGACATACCCAGAAAGAGCAAAACATTCACCATGTGTACCAAGTGACTGTAGATTTAGGACAAGAACCTACAAACTCCATTTCCCTCTGCCAACCTCTAAGATTTCCTCTTCCTCTCAAATTATAAGGTTTCCCCTCCATTTAACTGCAGTGAAAATCCACCCAAGTATGTTCTGAGGAAGCCACTTCTGAACACACTGAAATCACACGGACCTGGAACACAAACTGATCTACTAACTAGCATTATCTTACACTTAATTTTCCAAAGAGTTTATAAATCCACCTATACATTTGCCGGAACTGCAACATTCAATAACGCAGCAATGACAAAAGCATAAATAACACTCTCAAGCAAGCTCTGTCTCTGCCCTGTGAACCTGCAGATGTATCAAAATGACTCCCTGTTTGCACAGTACTGGTCTCATTCCTTTGAAGTTCTGTTGGCTTGCAAGCAGGGAACTGAGGTAAACAGAAGTATCAGCTATGATTCTGCTTGAGGTCCCCATTCTCTTTCTAATTAAACTGGTGTGGGATCTAAAGAAATTCAGCAGAATTGTTCTGGTGACCGTGAAAAAGCACCTGAGACACTGTGCATAACAAATTAAACTTTCATGTATAATGACTACTGTGAAAGGTGAAACAGATGACCCAAAACAGACATGGAAGAAACCGCAAAACAGAATGTGCCATCCTGCCTTGCAACTTTCAGACACAGGCAAGTGTACGAGCTGAATGAGGCCTTGGGATGTTTCCGTAACAGCTCAGGGCCCTAATGGCTGCTCCCCTACCAACCAGCTCCACAGCATGCTGCACTGCTGAAAAGGGCTGGTAATCCCTCCCACTCTGCAGCCTCCTTGGGATCACTCTCCTTGGCAGCTGTCTTCAATTCGGGAGCATCACAAGGTAACAACTCTGTAGATGCTTTTTGTGTACTGGCCTTAATATACATCACCTTCCATCTAGTACAGGTGAGCCACCTGTCTGATCCTGTAAAGGTCCCTTGTGACCTGCCTCCATTCCTCTTAATTTCCTATCAAGTATGGTATCAAATGAGTAGCCCTCACATCAGCCCAGAATGACAGTATCCATCATCCTGTAATCCTCATGCTCACTCTCATATTACCTGCCACATGTAGGAGTAATAACCTCCAAATGTCTGCTGAAAAATGTCAGTTTATTCCTTAAAACAGTAATTTTCCTGGATGTATATAAGGAAAAGGCAGAAAGACCATAAAGCCACAGGAAGTGCCATCACTTCCACATTTTTTTCTTTTCTTTCAAGCAGAAGCCAGGAAGACTGGTCAGATTTTCATCCAGGCCAGAAAATTTTTCCAGAGCTTTCGAAATACAATTACAGCAACTCCACCAGGCGTCTGGAAAGATGATACTAAGTGTTTGACACAGCCTGTGGAGAGTTACAGAAGTGCAGATGTAAAAGTCTGATGCCCAGTACTGTGAGCAGGAATTAATTATTGCTAATTTTTGCTCTAGTAACTCTTTATACAGGCAATGATTAATTTATTATTTTGTAACAGGTATGATTATTTTGTTATTCATCAGTAAGGTACATGTTATCTGAGCTAAAGTCAGGGAGATTTCTGGACAAAAATAGGGAGGAGGTACTGATGCACTCTTTAATTTAGCAACTGTTGCCATGGAAATATCTTTTTTACTGTCTGCTGATGATTATCACATGTTTGAAATGTGATTTATGCACATTCTACATGAGAGCACAGAAGCATATTTATAGATGAGTAAACCAAACTGTGGTTATCCCAACATTAAAAGGCAACATGTTCCATGTAGTTTTCAGATATACATAATTTGTCAAAATAGACTATTAATCATGCAAATATATTGGCCTCCTGCATATATAATCCAATTATCAGAGTAAAGAAGAAGCTCTTCCCAGATCCGAAATAAACAGGAACAGGAAATGTAATGCAATTCCCATTTGCTTCCTTTTATCCTCTCAGAAAAGGAGATGGACAGAACCAGAGAGACTAGCTGGTCCAGCAGCTGCTATTGTTACGAATTTACAAATGCACAGGCTGCATGAAGTCTACTGCTGCAGGATTTTTGTCAGTTTTCTTAATATTGGCCTTTGTACCTAAAACTCATTTTTATAATCAACGTTCCTCCACAAGCTTAAACACATTGTTTTATCTGCTTTGTCCTGATATTTGCCTGCCGATCAATCATCTCTTATTCCACACACTTTTCTATTTTGAATGACCCAGGTACAACAAACAGAGAAACCACAGGGATAATACACTTACTGTGTGTGTGTGTCCGTGTGTCTGTGTCTGTCTGTGTGTCTGTGTGTGTAGCAAGCAATGCCAAAAATTTAACATCTCCATTCCTTCTGACCACCTCTTGAAATGGTAACGCCAGAAAGTGAGGTTTTCTTTACCACTTGCAATGAAAGACAATGAATGAAGCCAGCAGGGATGAAAACAAAATAGATTGTGGTGACTAGAGCAGCTTCAAATGTAGGAAAAAAAGGTTTCTTACTGCAGACTGACAGAACAAAACCCATAGCCCTCTGAGGAAGTCCCAGCAGCCAAAAGAAAGGACCTATCTGAGAAATGAGACCTAAAGGGTAGCTTCAGCTCAGAGCTACTTAGACTACCAATAGGCAGTATGAGCATCTAAGAATCAAGGGAATTAGCACCATATCTTTATGCTTAAATATAGCTTGTTATATTATTACATACAGCTTGTGGTGCAACTGTGAGTAGCAGGGGTAAGGAGATGTTTCTGTTGCATGGAAGGACATGCATTTGTGGGCAGCAGTAGGTATGATCACCTCTTCTATCAATGAACTAGTCTAGATGTACTGTAATTTTATACTTACGACTGACTTTCATGCTGAATACAAAGGGAGAGGCAGAACAGACTGCAAACTGCCATCCTGGTCGAGCAACAGCTAGAACAATCACAGTATGTTACTGCTTGGACTAAGATGCCCACCATTACCAGATGTATCAATACAGAAATATTTAAATTTACTTGGAATATTCCTTTCTTTTGCAACATTTGTCTTTGCTATTATCTGTAAAGTTTCAAGGGAAGCCTGATGCTGGAAGGCACACCAGTAGAAAGATATTTCTTTTCTTCAGGAAATAAAGGTATTTAATACTTGTTTTTAATTAGTACTGGGTATGTCTGCATGTAAGAAAAGAATAGCTTACACAGATAAAAATAAAAAACTCTTCAGAACTAAGAATTATGGTTATGGAGCAATGGATAACTAGATAAAAAGAGCAGGTATTGAAAGTCCGTGCTTTAAGGTGCAAAAAGCAACGTCTTAAAGCAAAAAGCCTGCCTTGAGTCACAAGAACCCAAAGGTCTCATATTGACCAGCCTGTGTAGCCAGCTGCACAACAGCAGTTTCAAGGTAAGGGAAGGAAGAACTGGACCAATGAAAGTAAACATAGAACAACAGGCCACACAAATTGAAGAGACGCTGTAATTGTACAGAGCCAACCAGAATATGCTCCATATTTGAAGTAGTAGCAAAAATACAGAAAATTAAATGTTTGTTCTCCCCCACAAAATAGCCAAAAATGTAGCCATACAAGACCTACAAATTGTTCACTGGACCCAGACATAATCAAGCTGTCCTTGTGTCTAAAGTATCACAGATTAGAAGTAATTACGCAGTATAGTGACTTCCAAACTACAATTTAAGAAGGCAAACAGACCACAAGCCATCTGTAGATACCTTAACCCTCACACCGACAGAGGCACGCTCTCAGTATGTGGAAAATATTTGCACGAAAATACCCAAACTGCAGACATGCTCCCCCAGGCAATGCAAGCTATTAGCCAGGCTCCTTGGGTACACTCGTGTGTCAGGTCTCATTTCTGAACTGTACAGCTGGGGAAGTAAACCTGCTAGTAGAGTGGAAGACTGTCATTCAACTGTACTTTGTTCAGTATGAAAGCAGTATATTTATGCATTTCAAGTTTGGTACTGCAGCTACAATTTGTCTACTATCCTACACTTGAAAAAGGTATCAAAGGTATTTAAAAACCACCTGAACGCTGTGTTTGTAATATATGGAGATCAAGGAAGAGTCGCTGGTGAAATCCTCCATTAGAAATGACAATCAAGAACAAGGCCACTTTTCAGTTCTCCCCCACTTATATTTTAATATCAATTGGATAAACGTATAAAGTTAAAACAAGCATGCATTAAAAGCTTACTATAAACAAAGATGCACAACACCAAAAAAGCTGATTACACAATATCCAGAAATTTTGCTGAAGTACAAGTTCTTGAATAGGCCCAATAAATACATCAATCGCTGAGTCACCACCATCATATGCGGATGCAGAAATATGTTATTTGCAATGACGGATGTAGGGAGCTGTATGCTGGTAAAAGGAGGGACTCAGAGCTGAAGCAAACAAGCCCACTCTACAGGATGATAGCCTGGCAAAAACTTAAGAGAGACATAGCAAAAATAGGATCCACCTCGATTTCAGACATCCTAACAAGGCTATCCCAAGACAGTATTCCTCAGTCCCCATACCAGACGTTCAGTACAGTCAAATTGCTAAAAATATACTTAGTAATCCATACAGATACTAGCAAATCAGATCAGATAATCAACTGTCTGAACCACATACTTTGAAGGGGCAGGGGGAAAGAAAGAAAAAAAGAATGTTTTTCCATCTACTTATTTTTGGCAATCAAATCAGCTGAAAAAGTGTTTTTGCTAATGAACACAGAAAAACCCGAAGGTATTGCCAGCGTTCATATAATAGCTGATGACATAAGAGCATCAGTTCAAGCAGAGACTGAAGAGATAGCAGAGATAGCAAAGGCCCAAGCAGAAAATTAAGGCCAGTCCAGGTAAAATCTAGTTTGTGATGAAAGAAGACAAACACATGGGACACCTACTCTTATCTGATAGAACCCAGCCAGTGAATTCAAAGCCACTTCTAAGTCTGAAATTGTAAAGAGTATGTCATTCAGAAGACCCAGTTGCAGAATGCGCCAGATGAAACCTATTTTGACCACTGCGGCAACTGCTACAGGACAACAGCTTAGCAACCAGGAATAGCAGGACAAATACTCCTGACAGGAGAGCCAAGACACCTTCTACAGTCAAGACTGTGCCTACATATAATGACCACTGGTGCCCACCACTGCAGTCACATAAAATTGAGACATCAGCAGAGTATCAGGGCAACATGAATGGGAAGCACCTAACACTGTACTATGTGACATATACATAGTACGCTTATTTATACTTAAAGAACAGCAGAAGTAACAACCACCATTTGCACTAGCAATTAAAACTGCCACCACCATCTTTAGAGATGCAGTTTACATAAGAAGTGTCAGTAAAGAAATTAACAAGTGGAAATGGGTTATGCATTCTAGCTTTACAGTACAACAAGTAGGACAGACTCACTTGGGCACCGCATGAAGAAACGGATTCAGAGAATAGTAAAGATTCAGCTCTGACTAGTTAAATGTTAATAATACCTGACACACATGGATGAGGATTAATCAGGGAGTTGTCAGGACTGTTATAACAATGGCTGCTTGAAATGCTGTTTAGTGGGAGGGATTCTAAAAATGAGAATACATCCACTTAGCAGTATATTGCAGTGCTCTCTTTAACATTAATGATGAATAATCATTAGAGGGCTTCTGGTTGGAGGGAGGGAGTATTTTGCATGATCCAGATCCTGGCTGTAGATCTACACAGATGGGATTATAGCTGTCTGGTGTCTAATAATCAGAGCTCTGTTTCAGACTTAACGCCTTTGATTTCATTCTTGGTCTCTAATACTGGGAAGAAATTACAGATAAAAAGTTCAGCAGCTTTAGCCAACAAACATGCTGATATTGCTAGGGTTGAAGAAAACTATGATGTAAATACAACTGTGCATGTGGGAGGCTGTCAAAGATGTACACTGGAGAGAAAACTGTGATTTCTGCCTGTGGAAACTTTTTTTTTTGTGCTGTGTTGCAATTATGTTTTTCTGCATTCAAACCTAATGTAGTAATGTTCTTAATGCTGTGCTTAATTTAAGTACCTGAATAGTCTGATTAAGGCACTGTTCAACTGCTTAAAGTTTGATTTGTCAGGATGATTCAGTTGCTTAAAATTAAGTATGCATAAAATTATCCTGGTAAATTGATCTCTCTTTTTTAGTCCGATGGGTAGTACTGGATCCAGAAATGCTGTTGGCTGTAACAATAAAGCAGCCAGAAAGGATAAAATGCAGCTGAATTCCTTTTGTCCATAACAAGAATTCAATAGTCGATGGATGCTGTTTCTGAAATCAAAGTTAAAAAAATAACTGCAGTCTAGTAATGCAGATGAGCATCCCAAAGTTTGAATTTCTTCCATTCCAACTCTGGTACCCTGATTACATTGCTTATCTTGCTTCCCTCACATATTAGTCCTCCTAGAGACAGACTAGAGTTACTTCTAGTCTACTATTAACACCGAAAATGCAGCAAAAGGATTATATTCTTTCCTATTAGAAAAAATTCTTCCTTATCATAGCTGTTCACTCCTAAAAATGAACTGAGACACAGCACTATTTTAATTTCTTTCTCCTTCCATTGTAGTCAGGTACCAAACACTGTCTCATTGCCCCTTTAATCTGTGAGTCAAATATTAATATGCTTGAATGCAAATTCTATTTAATAACTAATGTAGGGCCAAATAGTGCTTAGATAAGGTAAGTACTTGAAGTTCTAATGTGCACAAAGGTTAAATACTTGTCAAAAATACTTTATGTTCTCACATCTCAATTACCTCTCAGGAAATAAGATTTCTCAGTCATGTCAAAATGTTTCACCTATAAATTTGTAGTCCTGAATTTACAATACATATAGACAGATTTATATATACTATACAACAATGTATAGGCTGCTATATGGGGGAGTGTCTTTTCAGCCATAGGAATGTAAGCTGTTGATCAATGTGAATGGCATTGACTTCTTGATTTGTGAACATTATACATACTACATAAATACTGTGATGACACTTGTGAAAAATACCAGTAAGTAACACCGGAGTGTAATTTAAGTCAGAAGACATCAGCAGTCTTTGGCCACACTGAAATTCTCCCTCTCCCAAGAAGTCGGCTTTTAATTTCCAGGTGGCTTCATCACTACTTATGATTGGTTGCTTCCAGTTTTTTCATTATTTATTTCTTCTGCTTTCTTACTCTGTGATTTAATTTTTTTCTTCTGAAGGAAGGAAAGTTTTCTATTCCTTGCCTGCTGTAGTATGCCTTCCATGTAGGCACCTTTAATTATTTATTCTGCATCTCCTGCTGTGGTGCAGGTAAGGATATACATTTCTGGAAGTGGCAGATTATATATATTTCCTGTGAATTTACGCTTTAAAAAAAAAAAACCAAACCAAAAACAAACAAAAAACAACCCAGAACAAAACCACAAGGTCAGCTTTTTTTTAGTCCAGCAATTTTACTCTACTACGTTTTTTTATTTGTTAAATGCATCTTGATGACCACCTATCTACTTACCAACAGGAAGGAAACTTTTCCCTATGTTAACATGCAAGTGATGCTAGACTGCTTTGTTTTCCTGCTTACACCCTTCTCAGTGACATATGCCTTGAGCACAGAAAAATATTGTGGAGAGGTTACAAAGTCTTTGCTTGGAAGAAACTGGAAATACTTTGCGCTGCTGAGAGAACACATGAGGTCCTTCAAATTCTGCTTGGGCTGGGCATTTTGTCAAGGGCTGCATCAAAGTGCTATATGCCAGCCAAGATTCAGGGTCTTCCTGCCTGAACAGGTGAGCTGTGAAATAACAGATGGACCATCATGCTTTGCCCAGCAAAGGCTCATGGATTGCTTTCATGGTCATCCACTATAGGCCATGATTCTTGGCTCTTAATCTCCACAGCAACAGAGAGTGCAGAGAGACCTCTATCCTCGAAAAGGGTGATGTACTGTAGAACTGCAGGCCTGTCTTGGGCCTTCACACAGCTGAAGTTCAAGGGTCTACATTTATGTGTCAGAAAGGCACAAAAGCCTGTTCAGAAGAGAAACTACTATTTTTATGGAAAAAGCTGAGCAGAAGACCTCAGAAGATCAACCAAAACACCAAGTCCTTGTCTTTTCCCCTAAAATCTCAGACCCACACTTTCTGCCACAGTGCACGTTATTTACACAAAGTTTTCTCATCTACATTAGGCATTGCTGAGCTGATTTTTTTGTTATTAAACCTTAATATTTAAGGATCTACCCAGCTATCTGCACTTTAACACTGTGGTCCACACAGTTGGAGGAGTGTCCAGGAACTGCCCTTTGCAGTATTTGTCACTTCAGAGCAAATCACTTAGCCTCAATTATGTTTATCCAACTGTAAAATAGGGGTAATAATACTTATTTTTCAAAGTTGATATGAGGCTTATTAATGCTTGTTTAAGTGCTTTGTTATGCTTGAATGGAAAAAGAGATTATTATTCTAATTTTAAGCGAAGCCTAATTGTAAAACTGTTAACATAAGCATATTAGAAAAATGAACCCTGAATCGCAAGTCAGCAATTGCTCACTTACTCTTAAAACAGTACAAGATGATTTTACATGCATCTTGCTGTCACTGATCCCCACTTTTCTAAATCCTACACTTGCTTTCCACATTAAAGCAATATGTAAATTAAATTTAGTGTCTCATCAATCAAGAAAAAATACCCACTACCTTACTTGGTGACATGCCATCACTGGAACTTTGATTAAAAAAATAGCCTCCACACAAACCTATTCTGTTTGCTATATACTAATTTAAGCCATGCATGTAATTGTCACTGGCACAATTCCTAACCTGGAGAACAGGCTAATTTACCAAGATCAACTTACCAAGTTACCAAGATAACTTAAAATTTGTAATAAGATTCTCTTGCAATATTATACACAAATCCTAGACAGCACAGCTCTTCCTTTAATCAAACCACAATATAAAATCCTTGAAGTGGCTTCCTTGGAATACAACTTGGGGCTTAAAAAAGTATATGATACTGAAGATAGTACAGTTTTTTAAGGAAAGAATTGAACAAAATAACTTGCTTTTACCTGACATAGAATATTTGTCAAAACAAGTATCCCTTCAAATCCTCACTCCCATATCTTCAGCAAATATGTTCTATGAGCTTAAGCTCTGTCACTTATACAAGGTATGCAAATAAAGACAGAACTCCAGGCTCACTGTCAGACAATAAACAGAAAAAAAGGCCAACTATCTCACTCCATTTCCCCCCACCCTACCACCTATTTGTACTTCAGAGGCTCATCAGAAGAGGTAAATAACCACAAAATATGTTTAAATGAGGCACTGCTCACAAACCTTTTAAAAAGAGGATAACTATTTGACACTAAAACAATGCATCTTTTAAAAGGCTCCTCTACAGTTGTGTGTTCATGCTACTCCCTGCCCAGAATTGGTATGTCTGAGAAGGCAATGGTGGTTTTCAGAAATAGTCACATGAAAAGAAAATAAACACTTCATGCTGGGGAGGGATGTGGGGAGGAAGTATGTGAAGCCACAACAACAGCAACAACAACAAAACACCACAACCAAAATTTATATCCAAAAAAAAAAACCCTCTCTTGAGATGAAGAAATGGATAAACTGTTGTCATCTAATATTAACCTAAACCAAATGTCTGTAATCAGCAAACAGAATTTGAGCAGAACTGAAGGAGACATTAATTCTTCACTGAATGCCAACAGAAATATTTCATCTAAATCAAATTTTTTAAGGTTAAAAATCAAGGCAGAAAAGGAAACACAGCTCTCTACATTTACAACAGCAGTAAGAAAACTGTCAGTAAAATCAGGAGATTTCTGTCAGTTGTGGTCACGAGATGCAACAGCACTCAGGTGTGGTTGGACCTTGCCCTGGAACAAGGAAAGACACAGCAGATTATCACCACTATCCCCTCCCCTCTGCAGTGCTCTTGGAACATCACCTCACATACCACGCCCAACACCCCTCCCCAAGCACAAGATGGGAGAGAGAACATGGAAAGATGGGAGAGTAAATCCACCAAAATCATTTGACAGTATGGCCTTGATGCCTTCTAGACAAAGGGAAAATAAGAACAGTTGCAACAATAAAGCCTTAGTACTAACAGGTCTCTGACAGCCTGGTAAATGCATATAACGTCACAGGGTTATAGCAGAGTGCTGCTACAGAAGTGACCAGGAAAACTTGCAGTTAAGAACCAGAATGTGCCTGGTTATTAACTGAACCTGTACCTTGTCTCATTCCCCTGGTGATATTCCAACAGCAACTAATTCAGAGAGCCACAAGGTTATCCACTGGGTTGCTTGCTCTTCCTTCTTGCGTGCAACCACGATGTCCTTAAAGCAATTTCCCCCGTCTTCCAGACAACTTAGTTGAAGGCAAAGGTTTTGTTGATTTTGAACTACCAACAGTGTCAGACACTTTCTTCTACTTTCCTACTCCAAACTTCACTAACAGATCAAAGTCGTAATTTGAATGGATATTTCAAGAGCTGGTAACTAATTGTACTTGTTCCCTTGGCAGATTTTCCCATGGCACTGGCTTGTCCTACTAAACAAGTTCAATGACAAAGGCTTAATATCATATTAGCAGGAGGCTTTTTTTGCCCTCTTATGCAAACAACCTCTACATTGTCCTCCATGTTTCTAGACCACTGGTTCTGCAAGCATAGCACACTTGTCAGCTAGATTTATCGAACGTTTAACAAACACTCACTGACTATGTGAAAGTCTCCTGCAAAAAAATTGCAGTATGTCATGTACAGCATCAAAACTACCTTGTCTTGGACTCCAAGAACAACCATATCAAAGTTGCCACCATTTGTCTTTACTCTGCGCTATCTTCCCTTTCTCTTCTCCTTGTTTTTACTCCTGGTGTTACATTACATTTCAATACCAAACATGATGCTTTGCAAACAAACACACACTTGCTTATCAAGTGCAAGGACAAATCAATTCATTCACTGACTTAAAATTAAGTCTGAAAAGCCAGCTATGATTTACTACATAATCTAATTATTTAAAAAAAACAAGAATGACAAGTCAGTGCAAATAAGCAACACTGATGATGCACTGCACTAGAGAATTAAGCCACAAAATTATATCACATGGAAAATAGTGCAAAAAACCACATGCGCCAAGGGGCCAAGTTCTGTGTCCTGAGGAAACAGTTTTGTATTCCACAAATTTACTGCATTCTACATCTCACAAAAGGAAAGGTATATATTCATTAAAGCTACTCTAAACAGTATCAGGTGGAGGTGTAATCAGCATGAAAAAGCTCTCCATGGGTTTAGGTGTAATCAACATTACAAAGCTCTTCATGTGCATTAAATGCCATGATGGAACAGATATAAATCCAACATAACGGCACAGGTAAATATATGTTTTATTTTGTTTAAAAGTCATTCTGCCTCTACTTTGCTACGTCTATCCCCATTCTGCCTCTATGCCTCTATCTAGCTGCTGAGCCTGCTAGTTGTCTTTCCATATGCTTGTCCTTTGGAGCTTTGATACACAGTCTTTCCAAACTGCAGCTCGGTGCTACAACAAAAAATTCCTGGAGGACAGAGACATTCCTATTCATGGACAAACAGAAGGCATTCATGGTACACTCTCCCTCAGATAACTCTCAACTCCAAGTTGAAGATCTGCATTACAACGTAAGGATTGAAAATAAGTAACAACATAAATTTGAAGTGTCAAAAGCCAGTGCCTCATATGGAAAAAAAAATAATCAGCGAAAGAATCCTGCAAAACAGAGGTAAACTTTTTTGTTGTCTGTTCTGTCTCTGTTCCCCAGCCAGAGACATGGCATTCAGTGAACTAACTGAATCAGTTACTGACTTCTGGACTTAACAGCAGGAAGAAAATTTTGAGAATCTTTCACAGATTATGCTATGCAATGAATTAACGGTTTACTGATTTAATAAGGGAGCATCCTAAGCAAGGAAGTCTGTTTCATTTCCAGCATGGCTACTGAACAGTCTCATTACAACCAAGCTTTTCAAGGTGTAGACTTCCTAGTCTGAACTTGCTCTACATCTTGAATGTGAATTTTTCTCATGGAGGTAAATTTTCATGGTATTGTGTTGAAGAAGTCATTCTTTAAAGTTTTTAACATCACACTTACTTATCACCTGGAGCTGCACTAGACACAAAATGAGCCTGCAGATCTAACCCAAAATCATGCTGTTGTCTTTTGGGCATTCCACACAGTATTATTTTGAGCATCTGTTTTTGGAAATATCCACCAAACCTTTTCAAGGATAGTTTCTAACAGAGAACCAGCAAAGGATGAAACTAAAAAGCAATTCATTCTGAGAGGAAAGGGCAGACACTAAAAAGGAGCAGAGGTGATGGATGCAAGACAGCAGCAGAGGAGGTACAACAGTTTCTTTGGTAAGGCACAGCAATAAGAACAACTCGATTCTGAAATCTGTTTTTCTTTCAGAAGCAAGTTCTAAGGCAAAATACTGGTAATCCTGATGGCTGAAATAAAAAAGAAAGCTTCCTCCTCTTCGCCACTCCAAAAAGCTCTGGATGGGATCAAAAAAAGAGTTCTGCTGACATCTGCAGAAAGCCGAGAAGGACTTAGGGAACTAGTGGAAAGGTCACATGTCCTCTGTTTTGTGGTTTGTTTTTTTTTGGTTTTTTTTTTTTTTTTTTTTTGTGTGTGTGGTTTTTTTTTGTTGTGGTTGTTTTTGTTTTTTTTAATCTTCATATCTCCAAAGTGTATTTGGAAGATATTTCTGTTAAAAAGAAGTATGTAAGTAAGCGGAGAGGAGTTTATAGCTACAATAACTTATGGAAGGCTAAGACAACTATGATAAACATTTGTGCTTCACCATTATCTAAGATATTACCTTTCACCTTTAGCATGCAAAAAGAGTTATCTTGGAAAAAAGATGAAGGGCATGAGACTAAGAGACCTTGTAAATGATGATGTAGCAAAATCCCTTCAGAAGATCCCTGCATGCAAGAGAACTGCGTTAGTTGTGAAAATGACATGTATTTTAATTCAAGTGCTAAAATTGCAGACAAAATCAGCAAAGCAGTAGTTTTTATCTAGAGCAGCAAGAAATGGAGTAGGCGGTGGAACAGAAGTAGCTCACATCACAATATCAGGAGACGCTTCAGTTGGGCTTTGTAACCCAGCAGGATGGGTAACAAAAACCTGAGGCTTGACAACACCAAACTCTGTATGAGGCGTGTTGTGGTTTAGCCCCAATTAGCAACTGAGCACCACACAGCCGCTCACTCACTTCCCCACCCCAGTGGGATGGGGGAGAGAATTGGAAGAGCAAAAGTAAGAAAACTTGTGGGTTGAGATAAGAACAGTTTAATGATTAAAATAAAACAGTAATAGTAATAACAACAACAACAATAATAATATAATGAAAAGGAAAATAATGAAAGAGAGAGGGAGGAAACCTGGGGAGGGGGAAAAAACCAAAACTAAACAACAAGTGCTGCAACCACTCACCACCCACCGACCCACGCCACCAGTCCCTGAGCCACAATTGCTGCTTCCCCCAGCCAACTCCCCCAGTTAATATACTGGGCATGACGTCATATGATAAGGAATATTCCTTTGGCCAGTTTGGATCAGCTCTCTTGGCTGTGCCCCCTCTCCTCCCAGCTTCTTGTGCACCTGGCAGAACATGGGAGGCTGAAAAAGTCCTTGACTACAGTAAGCACTACTTAGCAACAACTAAAACATCAGTGTGTTATCAACATAATTCTCATACTAAATCCAAAACACAGCACTATACCAGCTACAGTGAAGAGAATTAACTCTATCCCAGCCAAAACCATGACAAGCGTTACTGGAGAAGGGAATAAGCATGCAACTGCTAGGTCGGGTTGTTCAACAAACACAACTACTGTGAAATAGCATTAGTCCTAATTCAGGGGTATTGTTTTGCACCCTGTTTATCTACTTAGCTGAGTTTTTCTCTTCATAGAATCGTAGAATGGTTTGGGTTGGAAGGGACCTTTAAAGGTCATCTAGTCCAACCACAGCAGGGACATCTTCAACTGGATCAGGTTGCTCAAAGCGCCATCCAATCTGACCTTGAATGTTTCCAGGGATGGGGCATCTACAACCTCTCTGGGAAACCTGTTCCAGTGTCTCACCACCCTCATTGTAAAAAATTTCTTCCCTGTATCTAGCCTATATCTATCCTCCTTTAGTTTAAAACCATTACCCCTGGTCCTATCTCAACAGGCCCTACTAAAAAGTTTGTCCCCATCTTTCTGAGAAGCCCCCTTTAAGTATTGAAAGGCTGCAATAAGGTCTCCGTGAAGCCTTCTCTTCTCCAGGCTGAACAACCCCAACTCTCTCAGTCCTCATAAGAGAGGTGTTCCATTCGTCTGATCATTTTTGTGGCCCTCCTCTGGGATTGCTTCAAGAGGTCCAAGTCTTTCCTGTGCTGAGGATTCCAGAGCTGGACACAGTACTCCAGGTGGGGCCTCACCAGAGCAGAGTAGACTTGCTAATTAAACTGATTTACACTTGCTTATGATTAAAATAAGTTTGACCTCCAACCTCACACCTGGAAATATTGCAGAGAAACTTTCTAGTGCTCAGTGAGGTAATTTTAGTGATCACCACTTACATCCCAATTTGGACTTCATTGCTGACAGTCAATCATGACAGAAAATTCTGAATATATTACTTAATTTTTTCCTCTCTTATTTAAAAAAAAATCATTGTCATGTAGGATGGGCTACTGTTTGATATATGTGCCCTAGGGTGTCTAGGAAGTAATTTTATGTATAATTTTTTTGTCATTTTAAAAACTGCCACTATTGCCTTCACCCTGTTAAAGAAGCGTCTACCTTCACCAGTGGATTGTGTTGTCTCCTGCCACAATTCAACATTGCTCCTTTGAAAACACCCAAGCAATTCTAGCTTGAACCAGCTCTAAGTCTGCTTTGATCTATTCTGATCTCTTACCAGTTGTGTAATACACAGCTCACACATAAATTCATCATTAGTCCAAAAGTACTCTTCAGTGGGGAAAAACGGTAGTGCTTGCACAAGGATTAGCAATTCAAGTGCACTCAATATACATTTAATCTGAAATCTTGGATATCATGACTCAGCTATAATTTTCAAGGCCACTAAAGCCTAACTTGATTATAGCTCTCTTCTTTGCAGTTCCCTCCAGTTGCTGAAACTTTGAGGCCATGAAGAAAAGCATCTGGTCCTGTATACTAGCTAAACCCTTAAGAAAAGCTGCAGCGTAACTAGCTCAGGTAACAGCATCACCAACAATTACACAGGACAGTATGAGATGTTCCTTACTACTGCAAAAGGCATTTGAGAAAGAAAAAGAGCAAGAGAGGAATGTGTGGTTTTATTTTCTTTTCATTAACACCACCATAATCTAGTGCCAAAAAAACTTATGTTCCTGATACCATTCAAAATTTAAGCCTAGTTTTAATTTTTCTTTTACTCATTGACAAAAAGAACAAAGAACTAATGAGGAAGTAGCCTGATAGCCTCAGAACTATAAAAACAGACTGCACAGCACAAGGGATACATCTAGATTGCCTTTGTCCATACTGTTTCCATGACCCCACCAAGTTCTGCTTTCTTGGTTAACTGCAGACCATTCAGATGAACAAACTCTTTAGCCAACTAGCCAAGTCTGTACTAAGTTTCAGGTGGAAAAAGATTTGGGGCAACGTGCATCTAAACTGACTATGGGAGATGCAACCCTGGGCAAATTCGCCTTCCAACTGCCCACCTTCAAGATAAAATAAAATGTGTCAGAAAGCATCCTTTATATATAAAGAACTGTATTTCATTTTGTAATTTTAACATTTGATAGTCATTTGGATAGATCTTGACAATTATTTAAAAAAAAAAAAGTAAGAAGAACTTCCAAGGTCAGATTCTATCTGATAAGGGTGCTGGGCAGCTGATCCACAGTTTGCTGTAAAATTTATCCCACCACTGCTGACACAGAAAACTTTTGCTGTAATTTTCCTATTAGTTGGTTTGTTTCCTGGAGCCTAGCTTAGGTTTTTACATCCTTTTGATTTTCAGAGGAAACGTTAACAGTGTTAACGTTAGCAAGCCTACAAGCTCACAAAATGAAAATCAAACAGCCTCTCAGTCTGAACATTTCACTCAAGGTTTTTGAATACTTCAGTTTTGACAATACTGCTTCACATGTGACAGTTTCAGCTGCATGTAATGTTGATAGCCAGACATATTTTTTTCCACATTAATGAGACACAAGAGCTCAGAAATGAAGCTTGGGTGAAGTGCAGGAAAAGTCTGTGGTCCAGAAACTCAGTCTCCATCGAATCAAGAGTTTTCTGCAAACTTAGTGCCACTTAAAAAAACAACATTAAATCAAACCTACAGAATGCAAATCTCAACTGCTGTAAATTGTCCCATTCTTACTGCAATAATGTAATTATATAGAGGATTTGAGCTCAACTAACAATTGCCACAGCTACCTAAAAAAGCCAAAACCAAGCAGATATCCTTGTGTTTAGTTTTTCAAATCCTCAGAAGAAAAGCAGAAAATTGCACTATGGGTTTGTGAGATTGAGGAGCATACACCACCTTGAAATCACTGTTTTTATGAAAGGATTTATAGATCATTGCCATTTGTACAAACATTTGGGGTTTTTTTGACATTCTTCTGTCATGGAAGATATCCACCAGATTCTCTTCATGCAGCTTGACAGATAATAAAATTCATTTTAAATACAACAGCAAATCAAGCATTCATGATGCCATAAAAACATCTACATGCACACTGATGACTGGTATCTAACATAAAATTAATGCAGGCATTTAAGTAGCATTACGATTCACAATTAAGCCATGCAGACCTTTTTCAGAAACAGCTCAGGGAGGATTTTTTGGGTTCTTTTGTTTCAAGAAGAGCAGCATCAAAATGTATTTTTCTTTTTTGCTTGTTTTTTTGGAAGCTTTTGGGGTTTTTTGAATGTTTCTATTTAAGGATATCAGACAATCTTTAAATACTATCTCTGAATTTTCTGAGGTAAATTATATACAGGTATTTAGACAAGGCATGAAGTAGTGAAGTTAGATGGTGAAAACACAACAACAACAGTAACCGCTTAGGTTCAGAGAAAAATTTGCTTTGAGAGTACAGGGACAGGAACATCTGGATACCATTATAGGTCATCTGCTTCTGATGTGCAACCAAGAAAAACGTTCACGTCCACTCTATGAAACACAGAGTAATTAATTCCTTCCTGCTTTCTCTTGTGTGCTCTATTTCAATCCTAACAGCTTATAAAGCAAGAAAATCCTCCCATCCTTCTCCCATGTCATGCAGTGTTGGTAGGCCAGAAGAGAGAGCATTGACACCTGCTCAGCCCACCCTACACGCTGCTCCAGGGAAAGTAACCCTACTAGCTGGATACCTAACTGGAGTTACATTTTTCCAGAAACAAAGGCAGTAAGGAAGCAGATTAGGAAGTCTTTTTATCATATGCTGCGTTGATCTAGATGAACTAGCTTGGGATAGTAGCCATCTTAACACAAAGCTGCATACATGATAAACTACTCCAGGATCTGCTGTATAAACATTACCTTTAGCAATGATTTCATATCTGCTACGAATCAGAACTTCTTATCAAGATGCTACTGTACCTTCACAGTACTTTCAGAGACCCTGCAGTCTTACAGTGGGTTCACACAAGAATAATTTTTTTTTCCCAGGATAGGATTAATATCTACACCTGACATAACTTTAAAAAACAAACAAACAAAAAAAGAGTAGTTGCAATGCAGCCAGAACTTGTTTTTCATATTGTGCGCCTAGAAAAGAAGTCATAAAACATGAACTGGGCAGAAAATGTTTAATTAGGAAACAGAATTTTTAACACAAAGAAACAATTTCTGTCTCCAAAAAATCAGACTTCTGGAATATGGGAGGACACAGCAAGAGAAACATTAATGATTGCTTATCTTGTTCTCACTTTTCTTCACCAAATATTTAACTAATGGCCACTGAGGACAGAAGTCTTTGCTAAATGGATTTTTCCTCTGAGACTACCTGTTCTTAAACTTCTTTAAAGTGCTTAAAAACTGTAAGCCTGAACTATTCTGATTTTTATAAAACAAAGCCAGAGCTATTCAATATCCAGCAGCTCAAAAATGCCTATTTTAATAATTACATCTCCTCAAACACATCACAGGTGAATTACTCTTACTAATTTTGCCAGGAATTTAGAGGGTATTAAGAATGCAAAAGTACTGCAACCATGCCTGCAATGTTCACTCTCTACTTGCCAACCTGCTACCACACAGCAGTCTGCATCCAACACAACAAGGATACTACAGGTGCTGTAGATGAGGCTGTGGATGTACAATGAGTTTAAATCACCTCTGGTTAACCTCACCCTTCTGGATAGTCCTCCATCACGTATATCTGCCTTTGTCGTTTCATTTGTCAGCCACACTCCATCCCAACACACAAGAGTTAAGAGAGAAGGATCACATTAACATCATACTTGCTGCATTGTATCTATAACCCAGTACATATCTCTTTCACTTGTTTTACTCCTTTTTTATAGTTAGGAAATGACTACCCCAAGAGCTTAAAGCAGCTAACTTGATGCCTTTACAGCAGTTCGCATACCGCTGCCTTGAGCCAACTTCACCTAAACCCTAGTGCAGTGAGCGTGAATGGGAAAGCCGATGCTGTCAGTACTGCAGGTGCTTGCCTCTACAAGAGCTATACTCTTCACTCACAGTCAATGCTCCCCATTCTTTCTGATACACACAACAGCAGAGGGAAGGTGAGCAGAGGAAAAGCTGACAGTGTTACACGGTATGTTCACGTTTCTGCTCCTGTTGACACATTGTGATAAGAAAAGACTCTTTTGCTAAGAACAGTACACGAAGAGATAGGCAGAGTCAACACACCACACTGACAAGTCTAGAAGAGGAAGCAGGCAAAATATTTCCCTATGTGGTTGCAAAATACTTCCCACCACTTTATATAATAGGGGTTCATATGCCATACCGATTAACAGCTGAATTTACTGCTCTCCTGGTCTCTTTTCCACCCTTCCGCTGGCACCATTCTCTGTGTTTTTTGTTATTGATTTGGCATTTCCATTTATTCTTCTGCAGGCTATTCAAATTATTTTAATACAACTCATAAGGATCACACTGAAAAACTACTCAAAGTTTCAGAAGATATTTGTCTGACATTCTACTGCATATTCTACAGCAATAGTCGTGGATATTTTCCATAAGGTTGGGAGAGGAGTCTGCCAAATACTGAACTAGCCTGCCAGGTGGCACACAGTTCTTTCTTCCATCAGCAACTCAAAAAAAATACAGCAGACACAAATATTTTGTGTGATATATTCACAGGTCACACCTGGCACAGGGAAGTATTAAGCTTGTAAAGTTCACTCCTTTTCAATAAGCATGGACTGACACATGGCAAAATAAAAGCATTTGATCCATTAGTATTTCAAAGTGAAATTAAACAACTGGAGATCCCTCAAAGAGGGGCATCTGCACTTGAACTTTTTAGAAGAATTTAATTTTCACTTTTTAAATGCGCAAACAGCTTGACATTTCCTAGGCCAATCCAGGCTACTGGAGGAATGCAGACATAGATACAGAACAGAGGTACGTCCATGTCTTTACAAGCGCTCAGAAGGATAGTAAATCTTCACTTTCCAACTAACTCTAAAAATAATTTTTTAAGACACTCAGTCCCAAACGTCTGAGAACCATGTCATATGTTCCCAAAATTCCAAGATACCGCTAGGGAATAATCTGGGTGGGAAAGTTACACATTTTTGAAGCCTCAAGCTTTCACATACTGAAGCTTCATTTTTTTCAGGAATAAGGATGAAAAGCCTATGTTTTATTAAAAGAAAGCTTATAGTTTCTCATATGTATGTGACACTGAGCCCAGGGCATTAAAAAACCCAAATACCAGAAGAGTTGGCAATGCTACATTTCAATATCATTTAATTAAAATACTAATCTTACAGGCTTCAGGGATCAGTAAAGACAAACCAAGGATGGAGGGAGAAGGGATATGAATCAGAATGAGAAGTAACAGCATAAAAAAAGAATGATATCTGGGTTTAAAAGGCAGTGAAAACATCCTGCAAAACAATATCCTTAGGAGACAAAACAAAAACAAAAACCAGCAACAAGAAAAAATGCAAAGGCAGGGAAATTCCATTTTATGGGCATTTCCAGTGAAGTTTATTAAAATAAAAGGTGATCAAGTGGTTCTGCTGAAAAGTCAATAATTCAAAGTGAAGATCTCAGCACTTTCTAAAAAAAAAAAATCCAGCCTCCTTGAAGAGTAGGCAAGGTAAACAGTTAAACTGTTGACAATTACAGGTCACTTCTGGAAAACCTTTGTTTATATGTAGTTGATCACATGACAAATAGCTTTTGGAAATATTCTAAGGTGACAGTTCTCAAATGGGAAAAATGTTGCTCATTACATTGCCACCATCAATAACAGATAAGAAGTATTTACATTTATCATACACAGCAAATTTAAGATAAATAGGCTTTTTCTATTACAGAAGGCAGAGGAGTAGAACACGGGTTTCTCAGAAATTGTGCTCTGAGTTCCTCTGAAACAAGTCTGGTATAACTGTACTAAAATCACTGGAGCTATTTTACATTTACTTGACTAGATGGAGTTCAGAATTTCTCTTTGTGCACTTAGCACTTACACAGAGATGAACATAAGAGAAACCAATGCAATGTTTTGTAAAAATATGCAACTCTAGTTACCCAGCCAAGAATTTCTAAACAAGAAACATTTGAGGATCTTTCTATAAGTGCTTAAAAAAAAAAAAAATTACTTTATCCCAGGTACTTTGTTAATCTGCATAGATATACCAAAGCCTCTCTCTCACATGATTTCTACCAAAATTACTAAGTCAGCTTTACAAAACTCCCATCACCCATAGCACTAACCTTATTTTCATGTTAAACAAAATGTCCTAAGTTTTTTCATTACCTGCTCTTTTTTTTGATGAATACTGGTATTTTTGTTCTCCAAATGCTACTTTTCCTGACCATTTTGAAAAGTTGTTTGACACTTAATTTAACTTTGACGGTCATATGCTAAGTTTTAGACCTGGTTTCTGATTTCACATACAAATTCCACAGTTATAAAAGCTTGCATTTTCATAAACAGAAATGGCTGAATGCAAAACAGTGTTAGACATTCAAAGTGATTTGTATGGCTTAACAACCAATATTAACTGGAGAGAACCTGCACAGAAAGCATAAACATTTGCACATCAAGGCCCCAAATTTCAAATCATTTGCTTCACGCATGTTTACAGGACTGTATCCTTAATTCATATACATACAAAACCTTAAATACAAGCTAAAGGATTGTATTATATGCCTCAAGACACCTACAGACATTTTCTGTGGAGCTGTAGCTTCAGAACAAGACCTTGAATCCCTTAATTTCTGTTAAAGATGTTTAACTACTTTTATGTGTTAAAATTATGTCAGTTGGGAGGAAAACTTCTCAAGCAACTCTCTACCTATGACATCTCTGAGTTATTTCGATTCATATCGTATACTGTTTCTGAAAACCTGCTGTCTGTTTGTACTGATTACCCATCCTAAAATCTAAATTGGGAGGAACAAAGCTGGAGGAGGTGACTTAAATGTGCACAGAACTCAGAAAGTACACTGAATAGAGCCGTTGGTGCATGCTTCAAATACCACACAGCAGTATCAACAGCTACAACCTGAGGGACAAATGATCAAGTCACACTGCTTGTAGACAGCAGTATCATTGTATTCCAAAATTAGCATTGCATATACTACTAAATGTAAAATTGCCAAGAGCAGGGATTATTGTCACCCAGCTTCTTCAAAATTATTTTTCTACATATACAGCAATTTTTAAAATGCTAATAGTGAGAGGAACTGAATTGCCATGACTACAGGCTAATCACATTAACATGTCCACAACACCATAAAAATTCCATGCAACTTCTCTTTAGCTACTGTTCATTCTGGACATGTTAAGAAAATCCTTTATTTGCACACCACTATCAACTACCATAAATCATATATACTTTGCTGTTGCCAGTTTATTTAAAAATCTTATTATCTACAACTAGCAGGTTACCTACATGCTCCTAAACACAGAAAATAATAAATAAATTAATAAATAAATAAGAATTAATAAATAAATAAATACGGTCATATGGTTTTGGGCTTCATCATGAATTCAAAACTCACCCAGACCCATTAATATAAGAAAGATTAAGTGCCACAGTTTTTAGAGTCCACATATTAAACCAAGATGAAGGCTGTCTTGCTAACAAGAATTGCCTTAGGAAAAATGCAATAGGCCTTAAAAGCCATAAGAAGTTAAAAATATCACAGTAGTAACACAGGGAGGTTTTTAAGTTCTACATAAATGTTTTGCTTCCACTGGATGTCCACAAGTCAAGGACGTGCGCATCCAGACTGGGACTCTTCATGCCACAAATCACTATTCATGTCCAATGTATGGTTTCTCCCCTTGGGAAACCCTTTAGGTTTCAACAGAACACAGATTCTTTCAGTGAGCTAGCAGGCACTGCTTTCTGCTACTTTCTCTCTCATTTCAATCCAGAGCAGTGTCAAACTGATTTAACTGACACCTGTTCAATTTTTTTCAGCAGCTCTACCAAGGATGAAAATGACATGCCATCAGAGCACTCATTTCATTACTGTTACATTAGCCACTTATCACTACTGCCCACCAGTCAGTACGTACTATATGTTTCCATCTCTGTCTGATCTACAAATAACAACAGAGTTCCATCTCCTAACAAAACAGTAGAAAAGTTTTAGTGACTTGGATCTACACCGTAATTGTGTAATAGCACCAGGAATAAGATTTGACACTGGCCACTGGTAAAGGCCAAATCACACAAGATCTGCTTGTAGTCCACAGATCAACTTGGATCTGTGGATTCTTTTTAAAGCTGTTGGCTTTCAGTTTATGCTGGTTATGGTGACTGCAGCTGACAAACATCTAGCAAGTATTAGTGGGGGGAGAAAAAAAAATGAATATAGGCTTGTTTTGAACAGAAAATTGGTTACCTTCAAGAGTTACAAGATTTCACAATAATTCTATTGTGATTACATAGGACATCTAAAAACAACTCCTCATCTCCCAAAGGTATACCAAAGCCATCTTAAAGAAATTATCAGGATCAAAATGATGTATTATGTAAGAAATATTCATTGAAATTATTAGCAGACTTGCAGATAGTTAAAGCCACAGAGTATTTTAAAAAGGCTATTTGCTTTTTCATCACTATTCTCACAATTTATTTTCCTGTCCAAGCATAAAGAGATTTATGTCAAAAAATTCTGTCAGGATTCCTCACATTCTGGTTCAGTCATCTCAAAGAGAAATAAAACAACTTTTCCTCTCCCCAACCCCAAATCAAAGAGATGCAAAACATTAACTGCAAAAATTGGTGTAAAATAGTGGATATAGCAAGCCCACAACACTGCATATGTAGGATTTTTTTTACTATTTTGCTATCTTCACACTTTCACCAAAACCATATTCCCAATGTGCTCCATCTGATAACTCCATGTACAATGCAGAAATGATACACTCAAAAAAGGCACTTTTAAGAAGATAACAGCATTATGCTCACGTGTACTAAAAATTACTAGAAGTTGTAATTTTAATGTTTCCCCACTCCTCCCCCACCCCAACCCCCCACCCCCGAAAAAGTCAGCATGCACTTTGGCATTAAGCACTATTTTTTTTTTTGCCAAGGAGTACGATTTAATAAAATAATACATTGTTGACTCACCACAGCGCATGCTATGTCTCATCTATAGGAAATGGTTCAAAGACATCAACTTCATGCATGGGTTGCCATAGCTGATATTTGAGTCTGGCCTGCTGCTGGTACAGGTTTCTAATACTAGCCCTAAGCACAACAAAAGAGAAAGAAATATTTGGGGTTTATTTTTCAAGTCTGATAAACACAGAAAAAGTTCAGAAAACTAAGCTAACCTGGAATGTCCATATTTGCACATCATATAACAAAGACCTAAGATTTTCCTCTGATAATACCATGATGCATCCCATTACAGGCAGTAATCTGTACCATAAATTTCCCTTCTTCCATGCAAAGAAAGGCTAGAGATAGAAAATAATGCAGAATGAACTGTTGTTTAAATGGGAAAGAGGTGTCATGGTTATTTTCCCCAAAAAAAAGAAAAAAAAAAATAAAAATCAGGCAGGCAGACGCTAGTGCTCAAGAGCTCATATTCAAGACTGGTCAAATTGCAACACATGGCACTAAAAATCATAAAACTATTCTAAAATAATTATTTTTGTTTCTATCCCATCTTTCTCAGGTCAGATCTTCAAATTTTTCTTTGGAATAAGGAAGAGCAGAAACTTTCACTGTAACAAGTTGCGATTTGTACACAGTCATCTGTCCCTAATAGACGGGGACTGAAATTAAATTTTACTTGTGACATTATGAACAGCTTTAAAAACTGTGCAATATGGATACATATAGGCATAAGAAAAGGCCTATGAATTACTGTTGTTTATCAAATTAGCATCCTCTTAAAAACAAACAACAAAGCATGTAACAAAACACATTCAACTGACAAAGTGCTTGCAGTTAAACTTACAGACAATCTCAAGAAATGTCGTAAAAAGCAAATGCTGTGGTATTAAGACAGTGAATGAGAGGAGGAACAATCAAGCATGTACAACTCTGTTATCTAACCATTGAACAAAATTAGGTGACTATTATTAAGTGGAAGGTTTGGGCAACATTTCATTTCCTTACCACTGTTTCACAACATGTTTTCAAATAGCTCAGAAGTGAACTAAAACTTTTTACTAAGAATAGAAGATTAAAAATACTTATGAGAAAACAGCTGCTTAACCAGAGAGGGCCCACTACACTTCATTGAACTGGGACAAGAGTTGCACGTACTTGGGCTCCCTGAAATCCCACTTCAAATAGCAGTTCCTAATTTCCTAATTTCCTGGGTTATCTGACCTCTTAGTGTAGAATTCTGGTGAAGCAGCTATTGACTTGACTGGAAGGCTCTTCTGGACCTCCAACTTTTACTGTTTATTACAATGTAAAAAGCTGATGGCAGTCCTGGGAGACTAAAACACTCAAAATTTCCCATGTTGCTAGTGTGACATGAGCAAGGGTCTGCACTCAGGCAGTCTTCAACTTCTTCTCTTTGGACAGGAGAAAAACTGGAAGCCTAAAAATGCAACAGCTGCTTTTTCTTTTTCTTGCTGTAACAAATGCTCTGACTCTGTCCTATGCTTCAGGCATAGTCAGTGATATCCTAAGATACACAAAAGCTCATGACTTCACATCCCTTCTGTAGGATGAGAATGACATTCTCTCAGAAGCTGAGGAGACTATTCCACTGCCACTAGTGAGTTCATGTGCCAAATCCTTTACTAAAAATCTCACTATGTAACAAACAAGACTGGAAAGTGTTGAGACTTGAATTTCCTGTTCTTCTCTCCTAACAACTTGCCAAGACTGATTCTAAAGCTTGCTAACAAAGCTACAGCTATCAGGCTAAAGCACAGTATAGCAAATCAAGGAAAGCTGTGTAACTTCTGCAAACGGTGGATAGGGGATCATTAAATTCTGTCCCATCCCCTGTACTGTTTCTGAGCTATACTTTAATCTCACTACCATAGCATAAGAGAAAGGAAACACAGCCCTAACACCTGATACTTCACACCAACTGAAGTTGTACGTTACTTTCACTTTTAGATCATCCGTTTTAGCTGGTTACTTGAGTACAAAAGATTTTTTGTTTCTGTGAAAGACTGTTTTTCTTATGTCTGCCTCTACAGATGGTGCTGCAAGAAAGAAAGAAAAAAAGAACGCACAGCAAATGCAGCATTTTTTTCTTTTAACTGGTGCCGTTTGTGAGGGTTAATTTTTCTTGCAAGTGGCCTTCAAAACAGTAAGCGTGTGAGAATCATAGAAAAGGGTAGCAGAATATGAGCATTGGAAGCCAGGTTATGTTTATATTCAGTATTGTGGTCTCGTGAAGTCTCTCTCCTTTTCTCCTGATGACATAACAGAGCAGCAACTCTGGTAATACTGCAGTTACTAGGCTTTTAGGTCATAACTTCTAGTAGTGCTATTATAAACTCAAAATGTATCCAGTTGAATGGAAGGGTCTATGGGTATAGAATGCCTGCCTTAAAAAAAAAAAAAAGCAAACCCACCACCACCCACAACTTACTTTGTTTTGAAAATTTATCAACAAGCTGGTGATATTTTCATGTTATTCAGGAATTGCCCAAAGAACTGTGTGGCTTCTACTCAACAACAGTTTAAGAGATAACCAATTTCAAAGCTGGGGACCTTGCTCTACAAGCAGCTTTTCTGCCTTCCAAATCTCAGTAAAACTATGAAGTCATCTGCAAAAGCAATGCTAAAACCCTCCTCCTTTGGGCCTGCTTTAGCTCTCCCTTAAATTGCATAAGTTTTGCAACAGACTGCAAACTACAAGTGAGCTTTATGACATTGTCCCATACCATGGTAGGGAAGTTTTGATAGCTCTCTCTGTTTTCACAAGCCAGATCTAGTACTGTAACACCACTGGAAGATATTTTGTCTTAAAATTATTGGTCCAGTACTATGAAATCTCTAAATAACGGCTGCAAATATGCCAACCACTGACAGCGGGGAAAGAAAAAAAAACCTACAAGAAAACACTCATCCCCAAGGTCTGCTCATAAAAAGCCCCTCCAGTGCACACACATATTTCTAACAATGAGAGGGACATTTTCTAATACCAAGCAGGCAGACAGGCAGCTGAAGGCAACTTAGTTTTCATGTTAAGTGATTTTTGCCTCCACCCTATTTAGGAACATCCCTGTAATCCTAATACTCCTTAAAAAAATCATAACTACAACAGGACCCTGACAAATTATGCATACTGTGAAACAGCAGGAGAGAGCAATGCGCAAGGATGCAGTTTACTGAGAGTCAGGGAGAAAGAATATTGTTTAATGGCTGAGGTCAAATCACCTTTGTCATTCACATCTGCGTCCCAGTAAGAGAAAGTCATTAGCTGAGCCAATTGAAAAGGTATTCTATGCCACCTTTCCTAGCAGGAAGAGTGAGCACACAGCAGAAGCACCACAGAAGAAAATACTACTCCAGAGTGTTTCTGGCTAGTGACTACATGGCAATGTTCTGAAAGAGGGTTAAAATACCAGAGGTTTAGCGCACTCCACTTTCCCCAAGGCACAGGAACCAAAGATAGCTTACATGTGGGCAAACAGCCCTGTGCAGTACCAACACCATCCTATTCTATCTTAACCTTTCTCTTTTTCTGAAGCTGGCCTTGCATGACAAGCTCCGTGTCCTCCAGCAAGCTGATTTCAGGCTTCTCCTGATCATTTACAATATATTAATTTGCATTTTCCTCCTAAAAAATTTCTACTCTATGCCATCATTTTCTTCAAAATCTGTATTTTCATACAGTGTTGGTTTGTCTTTAAGCAAGTCTCTGGCAAAACTCACAGCGAACATATCAGAGGAAGGGAAGGCTGCATTGAGGATATCGTGAAGCTATGCAGCAAAAAGAACCCATGTAAACAAGCTTACAATCACTCAGTACACCAATGGTGTGAAACATGCCCATCGTGGTTCACATAAGCACTGCCTGCTTATTAAACAATGCTGTAACAATTATCCAAGTCAAATTTGTATTATTCCTAATAAGGCCTCTCTACAGTAAAAAGCAAAACCAACATTTGTTCCTGTAGCAATAGCTTTTCTGCCAGAGGATTTCCCTGCAAAGCAACATTGATTTCACTGCAGTATCTACAGATTGTTAATTCTCTTTTGCAAAATAACTGGCCTGTAGCATGCTATAAACACTTTTCCTAAAAGCTTTTGGTGGTTCTCTAAGACCCAATGGGCTAAGTTGTTCACTTGCATCTGAGAGTAATGCAGAAGAGTGATGATTACCTTAAAAGACCACTTTAAAACAGCCCTCACCCCCACATCCAACACAGTTTGTCAAACACTCGCTTCTCCCCACACACACTTGTTTTTTTTTTGGCCTTCAACCACTTTGCAAAAGGCCAAGACTTCTGTCCTCTGGATCTTCTAGTTGCTTATCATTATCCTCTCTTCTCTTTTATTTTTACAAAATTAAATTTTATGTGACTCTGTATGGACTGTATAACCCACATAATGTACTCATTTCTACTGAATTGCAAGCCAAGACACCTTCTTCCCCCAAAAGCTCCCAAGCAGTGTTAGAGGTGATTAGCCTGAGTAAAACACTACTGTTCACAGGAGCCAGCTGGTAAAGCACTATCACACTCCTGTCCATGATGTGCCTCTGCGCTGCTCTCACAACCACCAGTCACCTAAAGTGCCCAAACAGAAAAGCTCATACACACCCGAACACAGGAAAACGATGGTTCTCTGGCCACAAAATGCATAGCTGCAGGCTTCTTGCTTCAGTTAGCAGTTTACTTCATTAACCTGTCTCTCTCTCCCTCTCCCCCATTTTTTTAAACAGCAATCAATATTCATCACCCCACCCTGCGAAAGCAGTTAGTCATAGAATATTAGCATCAACCACCTACCATTCCGTGCTTGCAAGCTATTCTCGTCCAGAAACCTTTCTCCCAAACTGCGACTTTAGGTGGTATTTTTAAATCACATTCCAAACAGTGCTGAGGAAAAGATGGGCTATTGATAATAATAATAAAAAATAAGAAGATGGGCAGCTGAAGGTAAATCACCGTTTTCCTTTTAAGAATGGAATGAAAGCCCAGGGGAAGAGGGTAGAACAGAACAGAAAAAGGGGAGGCAAAATGTCTGATAATAATGAAATAAAAGAGAGGGGAAAAAAAAGAGTGGCTTGCTGAATCACGCTCTTTCACTGCCTGGAAACCATTGTGCAGCGTGATGCTGGCTGTACCATTGTGGAACCTACCAGAGGAGACAGGCAGAGAGCTTGGGGAATGGGGCTGCTATGGCAACTGAAAGGAGCACACATGACGTCAAAGCACACAGAGGTCTCGCAGGGGGAGGGAGAGAAAAGTCTAATCTGCAGCCACAGCTATGGTATCTGCTGGTGAATCAGGGGATAGGGCAGACTGCAAAGGGAAGCTGAATAGTCTCCTGTAGCACTTACCAGCAGCAGCAGCTCGGGCATCTGCAGCATCAAGGAGCTAGTCAGTACAGAGAGGAGGTAGTAACAGCAGCGTAGATCTGCTCTTTTGTTTGCATTATCTGCTACATGCAGCTAAAATGCCCATCACCCTAAAAAAATCCAAATATTTGAAATTCACTTAAGTTTCATGCTGGGGGGAAGGGGAGGTGAAAATAAAAAAAAAAAAACCAAAACAAAACCCAACAAAAAAACCACAACACATCTCCTTCACAGCTATTGAACGCAGCTGTTCATGCAGCTATTGCTCGCATGAACAAGCAATGCAAGTCTGAGACTAGAGCCCCTTTGAAGCCCAAGGAACCACTAGAGATCTCCCCACTGGCAGTAAGTTGCACCCACTATTAGAATGCCCCAAATCCCCAGACTGAAAACTTGCCATTTCTAAAAGGTCCCATTGCATAGAGGTACTATTGCATTTTGAGCTCACAGAACCAGCACAGGTGGTGATGACTTCTGATGTCCTCAAATTGAAAGGTTATGCACATGACACCTCTTCTGTATACATCAAACTGCAGGATGTCTCCTCTCTTCTGACATTAAAGAGCAAAGAAAGCACACTGGTAAGACTACTACACTGAACTAGATTTCCATGAGATTTAGGCTGGGATAAGAGCTAGCCAGAAATATTATGGTGAAATTCAATCTTGCTGGAATACCTATCTTCTTTGAAAAACAAACCATTTAATTCAGTATATCAATTACTTTGGTCAAGAAGAGTTCCAAGGAACTCACTGCAGCTTTGCTGCCAGTGGTCTGAATATTCCACAAGCTTAACCATGGCCAAAGCCAAACACAGTCCTGCGTGACCTGGAACTCTCACACAGACATTATCTAACTCAGGTTGGGTAACTGTTGCCTTTGTGAGGGCCATCCAAATGCCTTTAGCAGGCCATACAATGACCTGATCCATAAACTCTTAAAGTGTTTAAGGTAACCACGGATGAAGTCAAGTCATTGGCTGTGTCTGGCCCCTGAGCTATAGGTTACCCATTCTTGTCTTAACTATACCATGTTCCTCCACCTTCCTTTCTTCATTAGCCTGTTTCTCCTGTGTGTTCTGCTATTGGCACTTATTTTTTGGAGGTGAAGGTTTTCATCTTGACTGATGTATCATTCCTGCGTACATATATACACGCATGAAGGCCTGAACACATTTATTTCCAGTGAGAAAAAAATTCTATAGTTTCAACTTTCCCACACTGGTGTCTTTTTTTTTTTTTTTTTATTTACTCTATCACAACCTAGCAATCACCACAGAAAGCTCTCCCCACACTCTACCTTATACTAAGAGAAGACTGCATGGGGCACAGTGAAGAAACATGCACAGGTACATTATGTGCCCAGTCACCAGTGTCCTGCCAGTGTCACCAATGTCCTGAGAAGGCACAAAGGGCAGCAGGGCATAACATCCACCACAGTTTGCAAACACCTGCACAGTAGACATAAGCAATAAGCCAGATAGTTTTAGTGTGTCAAGTAACTGGTCTCAGTAACCATAGCATATTTTACTGGGTAAGCTTCACAAATCTACAGTTTACTACACTTCTTTTTTTGAGTGATGAGGGGAGGAGGGGCAAGAAAAGGAGCTGCAAGATGCACAGCAGAAGCCACAAGTAGCAGCAACTACAAGTTACTGAAACAAAAAACTCCAAACCAAACCCTCATCACAAGGTTGGCAAAACAAACAAAAAATTTAACCAGGCAGTTTTCACGTAGTCGTTGAAAACACCAAAACCTTTATTCCCTTTTTGCCTCTGTAACCATATTCTTCCTTCTCCCATACCATATCACATCTACTCTCTTAAGGTGTCTAAAATATTATTTTCTGCTACCATCTAACTGTCATGTTTGTACAAGAAGTACTACTTCTGCTTGCAGCATAGAGGGTTGCTAAAACTCTCCAAGAATGGTTTCATCCCTTCCAGATCCTACAGAATACCACAAGAGAATGCCCTGAAAAATTATTTGTGCTTACAGTCTTCTTCAACAAGACTCTAGAAATACACTACTGTTTGGCAAAATACCAGAATGAAATTACCTCTTTGAATAAGCCCATATATTAGCCTCTTTTTGGGGGGTGTCTATTTAGTGCAAAACCCTAAAGACTTTTGCTCATTTAGCAAAAGACTCCACTACAGCAACCATATACAAATATATATACACATACATGTATGAGTTTATTACTAATCTTGGAGCAAAGGGATATATTTTTCTTAAAAATATGTCCATACACATATTTTACCTGTATTACCTAAAACGTTCAGGATACTTTAAAAAATAGGTTTCCTGGAAAAAAAAAACACTATTGTGTGAGTCAGTAGAATGGAGAATACCTTTGAAAATAGCATTAACTGACTATTCATTGGTGCAGAAGGGGTAAGGGATGGTTGCTTTTGACACAATTACAAGACTGGGTTTCAGGGAAGGGAGAAGAAACAAAAGAGCCTAAGCTCTTGCATAGGTGACAGAGACTTTGGAGTGTCATTAGGGTATTTGTCCTTGGAAAAACAGACCTAATGGAAAACAGCATCTTTTCAGATGCTGCTTTTTCTAATGAAAGGATGCTGCTTCCTCAAGCTCAAAAGCTAAACCAGCATTTCACTCCACGCTGGTCTTGAGTAATTACTGCTTGCTTTTTATGGTGTCCTGCTGAGATGGCTTACTGGCTGGGCCAAGACACGAAGATGCCATAGAATGCATTCCAGCCTGGAATCAGGCCTCAGATAAACACTGTAATGGCCTGACAGTGCAGCAAATCTGAATCGAATAATTTAAACAAATCATTTTAGACACCTGTTTCCCAGAATAGCTGTCCCAGTCTTAATGGGCAGACATGCTTTCCATGACAGCCAAGACTAGAAGTGGGTATGATCTAAATTTAAGATCAAGTGGACTGAAGCAGATGTTAACAACACGAAGACAGCTACAAAGGTCACCATGAGCCAATTAAACTCATTTCAGCTAAGCTCTTGTATCTCCCCTTTGTGCTTCTAAAACACTCATTAGTGTTGGTCTTTTTTAGTACAAAACTTCATCTTGTTTTACTTTAAATGTGAATTCCAAACAAAGTACATACAATTCGTAGCCCAGGAGATGAACACTAGACTGTACCTCTGTCATGGATTTTCATGAGACAGACTGGGAGCACTGAGGTTTGCAGAACAGTTGTCAGGAGTTGCTCACATTCAGTCCTGTATTTATACAAACAAAAAGATCACTCTTAAAACAAACAATGAAAATGTCAAATTGGGATTCTGCTCCATCTGCATTTCCAACTCCTTGTTTGCTGATGCTGCTTAGTAAAAAAAAAAAAAAGAAGATTAAAAATAGATGTAGGTAAAAGAGAGAATTCTTTAAAAGAACTAAGCACTGCTTTTAACAGATGGAGGAAAGCAGCTTTGACTCCGTGCTCACCATTAACAATTTTTATATGAATCTTCTGAAATGGTCCTACCAGGGGACCAGTAACTACAGAAGTACTAGCTCTGCCTGCTGTGGTAGCAATCAGCGACTCACTGTTAATCCACATGAGGTCCAGGACTAAACTGGAATTGCTCAAGCAGTTTATGTCATTCCTCCCAGAGCCTGCTGAATGGATGTCTGAATGTAGCAACTCCTGAATTGCCACAGTTCACAAGCCGGCATATTAAAGTAATCTGAAATTGGCAATGGCTTAATGCACTGGGTTGCAAACTGTGATGGTTTAGGAGCTGCTACACACCCTGTTCAGCTCTATCTGCCTTACAGAGGTCAGATACTTCTCAATGGCTAAATGGATCACATTAAATTAAGGCCACTAAAATCCTAGTGAGCAAGCATCTTCACGTTTTAAGGCATAAAGCAACAAATCAATCTCTGAACAAATTCCTCCACCCAACTCAGTGCTAAAGCTACAACTAAGTAATATCTCAACATCACTTTCAGCCATAGTTTTCTATGACTCCAGTCAGATGTAAATGTTGCACAGTCGAGTGGCACAGTGAAGAGGTGTGACAGGCTATCCACAGATGTTGGAACCCAGATTCACTATGCCACTGCTGTTCTCCCAAGGTATATGCCTACTGTACATCAAATCCAAGAGTTCCTTTGTTTCAAAGTTGTTTTTCAAGCTTGAGGACTCAATATACAAATCTTTTTTTGCAGTTCTCACTTGTCTGCAGTACAACCCTCCATTGCACTGAACTTCTCGGGAAGTTTTAATAAAATCCAAAAATTTCCAGTGCCTTCATTGATTTTATTCAATCTCATTCTCAAGAATAATTACTGATGAAGGTTGACCTGGACTTTATCTCAGGCAAAAGAAAAATGATCTTCAGTTCTGTGTTCATCTCCATCAAAAGGCCTTTAAAGCTATTACAGTTTCCACGATTGTTACATTAATGGCCGAGAGAGACTCTTGGAAAAGTTAAGGAAGCTGCACATATTCCTATCACCCCTCTTTCACCCTCCTTCCTTCTACTACCTCTTCACCATCATGCCATGAAGAGGAGTACATTTTAATCTCAAGATTTCTTTAACTTTGTTATACAGATGGACAAATGTAACAGAACTAAACCGAATTGGAGAAGTAACTATGACTGGCATCATGTCCACTTTCCGGTTAACTCTGCCATTGAAAAGCACAATCTAAACAGTAACTTCATGTGGCCTGACCAATACAGAGCTGCTGCAATTACAAAGTGTAACTGGAGACATAGTCTGGTAACTGAGAACAGGCGAGAATATCACAGGGCAGGCATGGCTGTTAGACAAGTTCACTTAATTAATTTTTTTACAAGGAAGATTTTAACTGAAAGAGACAGTGAATCAGCATAATAGATGCATCAGAAGAATAACAGTAACTGATGTAAGGAGTTACACTGAACGTCTGCTCATACATCATACAAACAACTGCAAAATCAGGCAACTACTCTGGTATTTTACAGAAATGTATTATTTTATTTTAGAAACTGAAAACCTGGTTTATATGTGGTAGAGGAAAAGATTAGTTTCTGAAAAAAAAAAATGGTTCTTCAAGTCAAGAGCACTATTCATTATCCGTACATTTCTAAATCAAGATCTTATATAGGATAAAACAAATCTTAGCAGATTTACATTAAGCAGCAGTAAGACACGCACTAACACAGGAGAAATGTGCGCATGCATGCATATGAATACACAAATTAGAAGGGTTCAAGTCTTTATCATAATTAGAAAAAGGAAGTCCTAATCCAAAGCCCATAAATATCAAGGATGCACGTACACCTCACTAGGCAGTGAATTAGATGTAAAAAAACTGGACTGCTAAGTACTTACTTCAACAGAGGGAATGAACTTAATGAACAACTTAAAGCATACAAGTGTTGGAGAAACAGGACCTTCTTATTGCACTTGAAGCTATTTCATCTGTAACTTCAATTACCACATCTTTAGTGAAAAATATTTTAGTACTTATTCGACAACACACATATCAAGAAAACAATTTCAGCCCACAATACTACTGCCATTTTTGAAACCTCATCCTCACTGGTCTGTCTACTGTCAAGGGCTGTATGTCCTCTAAAAACCTAGCGAATATATATACCCTAAAATGCTCTAATGTAAGTCTGAATAAATTTATCATGGGTGCTTTATTATCCTAATGACATACAACAGTACATAAAATGCTAAAGGTACCATAAACTGAATGGTTACTATGGAAAAGAATGCAATCATTATTTTAAATCGCCATCTGAAGGTAAAAACAAAAACTGCTCAAGTCTTATTTAATTTTAAAAATTGTCATTTCCTGTATTCAATAATTCTTCCAGAGCAAATGATTTCATGGTCAATTTTCCCTGCAGAGATACATAAGGCACGTATCAAAGATTCAATTATAAATTATTCCAGTACAATAGAGCACTAAATAGAATTTAAACTTGTTTCAGGATGCAAACAAACAGAAATCAACCCCTCCCCCAAATGAGTACTTTCTCCATTTACATAACATGAATACACAACCACCATTTACAACATTTCACAGGTTTACCTGAAAACCATGACATACTTCCAGCTGCCTTCTGTGAAAATTCCTACACTGTCAGTTCACTTTGCTACAACCATAAAATTAAACCAGACTGTGACAGATGGTGTCCAGTCTGTCTGAAGATATTATCTGCTGTATAAATACTGATGATTTTAATAAGTTGTGCTCCAAATATACATTTTGAAAGAATATAGTTTCCTATCTTGAGCTTGACTAACAGTAAAAGCTTTGACCATGTTACCATGGCAATAATATGTTCCCTAAGGTAGGGAAGAGTTTGGCCAAATAATTCTCTTGGCTAAACACTGCTGTATTCAAAGTTGCACAGACTTACTGAAATGGGAAAAGAATGAATGTCTAGATTTGGTGAACTACATGGATTTCAGCACCTTGCTGACAGGTAGCTCAGCCCCCTCTGCTACTGAAGACTCTGGTTCCTGGGTAACTTCAAAAGCTTTCCATATATTGCCTTTTCTTAGAAAGTCTTTGTTAGCAGATTACTTGCTTGGGAGTTCTTTCTTTTCCTAAATTTTATCCATGGAAACAGCCTGGGCAACTCATCCACTTTTTCTCAAGTTCACCAGGTGATACTTTGCACTTACTAAGTCATGATTCCACATTTCTTGCACATGAGCAAATCTCTGCTCCCATGAGCAAGCCAAACAGTTTTCCACCTAAGACTGGGGTTACAGAATGTCAGAACTAGAAATACATGATCCATTTATTTTAATGCAATTGGGTTGACTGTATCCATGCCTTTGGTTCCCCCAGGTATTTCTTCCAAATACATGATTTCAGAGGTGTCCTTGTTCCACTTTGGGAGCAGAATGATCACATAATGTAAAAGCATTTTTTAATGTTTTATTTTATCTCAGCCCTGACCCAAGAAATAGGTCAAAAAGGTTTCACTTAAACTAGGGAGTTGTAAAGACCGCAGCTTATAAAGACAGAAACTAGCACTGAGGACTCTAGCATTCCCTGCAAGTTAAAATTAAGTAGAACAGCTAAATTTGCATTTGATTTGTAGAAAATTCATTCGCAGCAAAACAGAGCAAGATAGGTACATCAACTATCCAGTGCACTATATATGGGATGCATGTTCTCAAAGTCCATAAAAATTCTCTTCACCATACCTGCTTTTTGCACTTGATTCCTAAGGAACGGTTGCAATGCTCTCAAATGCTGGGCGAGGGCAGGAGGGTGCCTATTACACATGACACTCTACCGGCATCAATATGGAGCCTTCCTGTCCAAGACACCACTACCAAAGGGAGCTTTCGTTGCTTCATCTTAGCAGGAGCAGTTCAGGCTGCATCTCTCACTGCACATCATACTGGCTGGCACAGGGCCAGAGAAATGTAAGAAGCACCTGAAAAACCATGTTTCCTCTTCCTTCCACAACTCCAAACACAAGCCAAGGTCCGTATTAGTGAGCACGGCAAGGCAGAATGGACACAACTGTAATTTAAAGTCACACTCAAATAGAGTTTGCCAAGACAAGCAGCAGATATAGTCTAAGATAAACAGGATAAGACCCTTGGAGTTGTTACTTCCATGATGTACTCAGCTGCTTCTGTCATACAGCATTATGAACATCTGGCAGAGCAACATTTTTAAGCACCATATTTTAATATTGATTCTGGAATGAAACAACAGCTAAGTGAGGACAATGTGCAAACTGGCTGAGCTTGACAGGTCCATAAATCCCCCAAAAGGTGCAGAATGGTGATGTGAAAAGGGTGTAATTCCAAGCCAACATAATTTAATTTCAGAATTGAAGTAATAGCTCAGATACAGAGATCACGTTCTCCAGGCATTCTCATTCCACTAATTTAGACACTGTTTATGCTTCTAGCCCTTCCTCCTCTTCACTGCCTCAGCATACTTCTCTTTCATTTCATCCTGCCATATTGCAAAGGATGTCATAGAAACAGCAAGAAGAAAAAAAAAAAAAAAAAGACACAGTCATGAAAATCCTGCCTTAGCTAGAGAAACATAAGGATCCCAATCTGTTTACCTCACTGAAAAAATAAATTGAGAGATGGTGTGATCCACGTGTCTGAGTGTACCTATTCTGGAAAAAAGTATCTGATTTAGACACTCGCGTAATCTAGTAAATTAGGACAAATCTACAGCCAGTGATTGGAATATGAATCTAGGCAAAGCCAGAAAATTCAGGAAGAAAAACAAGTTCTGCAAGTTATGCCAAAAGCATACGGCACACATCAATTTAATATTGCATTATTTCTGCTGACAGTAAAGTCAAGACCATAACCTGCCTGAATGGAAATAAAGGCTTAGAGAACCACTTCTGTTGACTAAGAATAGTTTGCAGAGGCCAACTTCAAGGATTATTCAGTGAAGTAATTAGACCAGTTATAAGAAGAGGGACTGTAGCATCATACTATGTTTTCACTGGTGGGGCAAGGGGAATACTTCAGGAAAAGTGTTATTCCTGCTTATTAAGTCAAAAGAAAGTTCAAAAGTTAAGGACTAATAACTACTAAAATAGATAACTGATGGAAAGAAAGATAGATAATGGATGGAAAGAAAAACTGAAACCAAAGTCAGGATCTGCAGAAAATTCTATGATCTGCCTTCAAGAGAGAAAGACGCTCTAAAAACATAGTTTAGCAACTGGCCATTTTAGAGACAAAAATAGCACCGAATCTGTATTTCAGTCCTAAAAATTGAAATACCATGGGGATTGATTTATGTACACTGATTTTTGTTGAGAGCCATTGCAAACTTCCACAGGACTTTCCAAACAGACTTGGGAAGCATGTCACTGGACATTGAGGAGAACCATGCCCGTCTTGAATCAGCAGCTAGATAACAGACTATATTCTCTGTGGCGTTTCATACTGCACTGATATCTATGCTTATGCAACTGAATCAGTCCTTGGACATCAACTCTACACTAGCCAGCTGCCTATTGTCCTCTCCAAGTCAAGCTGCAATTTATGACACTCCAATTTATCTTTCATTGCTATCAGAGACAGATAAGGCAAGATTACAACATGCACCTATGACTTGGAAGATGCCCATGAAACATGTTGTGTTTCTTCTTTTGATCACAGATGATAGGTGAAATCTTGACATGAATTCCTTTCAAGCACAGTGCTTTTCCTCCCAAAACAAAGCACCAGGCGCCCCAATCAATCCATGTCATTCTCAACCAATACACATAATCCCAGTTCTGGGGAAAAAAACTGGGATGGTTCTACGCTATTCTATCATACCCTGTTATCTTTGCCTCTGAGAAATCTAAACTTGAAAGTAAACTCCTTTGCACTTGTGAAATAAAGTCCTGTGTAAGTCTTCTTCTCACAACTGATTACGTTTGCATATAATACGAGACCTTTCCCCACGATAATTGCAGCAGCTTTCCCTAGTATTCTACATAGCACACAACATATTTAATATAGAAACTATTAGCTAGTTAAGTAAACCAGAAACACCCACAGCAGACAAGGTGCACAGCAAACCAGCTTTTTGGAGCTCTTTCATTTGCATGAAGTATGTCATTTAGAGCTATCACCAAAGCATGAAACCATCTTGCTGATCACAACTGATGCACACATTTTGTAAAGTGGCTTTGGGATAATGACACTATAGGTATTAAAAATATTAATTTAAATACTGTAATATAACAATTGTTAATATCACCACTTCTGAACAGGTACCACCTTCACATGAAGAATACCACATTCACCTTCTTCTCAAATTGCAAGGTTTACAGGAAAGGAGCACTTGTGTTTGTTTTTGTTTTTTACATTACTTCCTGCAATCAAAGTGCTTGAAATTCCAATCACATAATAGAGTTCATAAGAAATTTGCGAGAAAGCCTCTTGAAGGAAACAGAGGCATAAATGACAGCAGCAAAGCTGTCTACCCCAGATAAGGGCTCACTGCACAAATTCACTACATCAAGTTTACACAAACAAAAATTATAGAGCGCTTGAGTGTCTTCTTTTTTAAAAGTAACTTTTCTTAAACAAAAATCAATTCTAAGAATTTCAAATTGCAAAGGTTTATCAACTGGACCACAGAAAAAGCTGTGCTGTCTTTTAAGCATTTACATAGGTATAAAAAGTTCCACTTTCGCATCTTTGCAGCTTTTTTTTCTTTGAGATAGAAATATCTTTTGTCCATATTTTTAAACTAACAGATCTCAAAGATGACCTCATAATCTGCATGGTTACATTGCTTTCTGAGAAAATGCTCTCATTAACACAGAACACTCTTGGAAATGAGATGAGAAGTTCAAAGGTTTTGTCCTAAAAAAGCACGAAAAATAAAAGCAAGCTGAAAGAGTTACCATTAATGTCAGCAGCAACATGTGGAAATTGCTGCCAAATACAAGCAATTCCTTTAGTTTTTGTGGTTACCCAGCAAATGTTTATAATAAAACCTTTGTTTTCAATTGGCATTGAAAGGATTGGGAAAGAAGAGGTGAGGAAAAAGCCAACTCTTCAGATGTTAACTGGAAACAAAGCCTGCCAATCCATTAAATTCCTATTAAAGTCATGAAGTTTCACTTCACTTTCCTCCATAAACAAGCAGCAAGGAATTGGAACAGATTTTAGCTTCTTTCCTATCATTAAAAAAAAAAAAATTAAAAAAAAAAATCACAGAACAGATGGACAAAATGCTATGCAACAAAACCTTCACTGAGGACTGTACTCAACAGAGTGTCTGCCTTAAATAGCCACTTGAAAGCTGCCCCAGATCATGTCACCAAAACCAGACTTTATCATAGATCTTCTTTTGACATCACTGGGTTCAGTAAGAAACCTAGATACCTAGGAATGGCACATTGACACATTTGTCTTTCAGGCCTGGGGTTTCCTGGATAGAATCCAAATCTCAAAGTTGTGTACCAGTGCTTCCCATACAATGTCTGGGAAGAAAGAGGTGTTCAAGCAAAGCTTATCCAAAGCTGCAGGCAGGAAGGATGACAGTCAGCTAGTTATCTTAGAGGAAACAGTTGTCACCGCACTGTATCTGAATTCTTTGCTCTGTCTAGAACATGGCCAGTCCAGGTCTCCTCTCACAACCGTGGGTGCATACAGTTGTTCTATGAATGGCCAAAGAAGGACTGCTGTTTATTTCTGTAGCACAGCTGGAAAAAGTAGTAGCACTTTTTGACAATAGGTCAGCGGTATAACCACTTTTCCAGGCAGTGACAGGCTTGGATTCACTGTGCAGAAGTGAATGCAAAATCCAAAGTCAGAAACAGAGAGCAAGGGAGAAAGAACTCACTTGTGCAGTTTCTCAAAAGGGGAAATAGAGGATTCTTGGGTTTGTTCCTACAACTGTTTAAGCAAGCAGAAGCAGTTTTTAGAGCACCAAAAATAACCCAGGCCCATGCTGAAACTGCAAAGCCACTAAGATAGTAGACAATACCCTTCACATCTTTCTCGCTCTCTGACTGCCTTTTCTAAACAAAGTAGTCACAGCTGTATTCCTGAAGAGCCCAATTTACACACACACCCACGAACACACACGCACGCACGACCCCCCACCCCCACCCCCTTTCCGGGGTACCCAGAAGGTGTAATCGCTCGCCCGGGGAGGGGGGTGGGGGCTCGCTCACGGGTGTATCCAGAAGAAATCACTCACCCAAAAGAAGGCGCAAGGGTGCTCAGTCGCGGGAAGTTCCCTCAGGTGCCGTCCCAGCCCAAGGGCAGAGGCTTCGAACACAGCCCCGCTGCTCCAAGAGACCGCTCCAAGGGGGCTCCGGCGGCGCCCCATTTGTACCCTGGGTCGGATCTGAGCTGTGCCATAACCGGCCGTGGTCCAGAAGCTTCTCTGAACCACGGCGCCTCATTGCCTGCGACCCTCTGTGGGCCGAGGAGTTTCGCCTCCCCCACCCCTCCCTGCTGAGGGGGTACGTGCCCGGGGGCACGGCGAGGCACGAAGGGCGCGAAGATGAGGCGCGGAGAGGCAGCGATCACTGTGCCGAAAGCCCCGATCTCCGGGGAGGGGGAGAGTGTAGCTGCCGCATTGCCAAGGCAAGGAAACGGTAAGACTTTGCATCTTTATGTATTTAAAACAAAGCCTGTGAACACTTGCCCGTCACAACCGCTCTTAACAGCGAAGCAGAAATCACCTTGATGAGGCAATAAGACACAATTCTCAGAGAATCACTTTTTTTATGCTCAACTCCTAACAGCTGAAGATGAATCATTTATCAAACATATTAGTCAAACGCTAGATACATGATACCATGAGTCTGGTGCTGTAAGGATGGCTCTCAGTTATTTTATGATTTTTAGTCTTTAAGGTAAATTAAGTAAGGCTAAGGAGGCTTTCAACAAGAGGAAGTTGCAATCCAAATAGGCTGCTTCTCTCTTCCCTAAGATCATCACAGGTGTTTATATACAGCTTTCCACAGGTCAAGACTAGTCTGGTCTAAAAACTTACTACTCATTGATGAAAATTGGCTTATCCTGGCTCGTCCACACATGTGTTACCTCCTTGATGCCACCCTACTCCAGCCTATTCAGACAGGTATAACCTACTGGCATGCGCAGGTGCCAGTCATCTGATTGTTTCTAATTGCTACAGACTGGATACCCTTAAAAAAAAAGAAAAAGAAAAAAAAAATCATCAACAGGCTTTTATCCCATAGCCCACTTCTATAGTGTTTTCATCTTTTCCTCTCTTCTGCTTTTTGCTTGCTTCCTTCATTTAGCAACTTCATTACTTCTGAAAGAAGCCAACCTTTTAAATTTAATTTTTCTTGCAAATTGACTTGTTTGTTTGGATTTTTTTTTTAATATTATGAAAGGAAGACCTTTAAGTGAAATGTTTATTGCAACTAGCAAGTAAACCGACAACAGCTACAGGACTGCTTCTGTCAGCCCACTGACCGCAATATTGAAGCGGTTCACCTTAGATAAGCTAAGAGAATGAGAAGTGTTTCTGGATGTAAAAGAATAACAGTCAGGCCCTTGGCTACCAGTACCAGCAAATAAATAAAGGCAAGCTTTCACTCCAATGATTAGCTTTATTTACTATTAAAGAAAGACTAATTTTGCTTTTTATATCTACCCTAATACTTGTACATTTAGCTTATTTAAACTTTTATCATCCTGGTTTACATTCCTTGAAAGTATTTTGAAAGTTCTTCAGAACAGACCTGTTCTGACATGATCAGCTGAATTAATGTCATTTTAGAATAGTTATCCCGGTGACTTGAGAGATTTCTTGTAAACAAAAACCTTGTACAACTCTCCAGTCCTTTCCAGGCCACAAAAGTTCAAAACCTAGCAAGACTGAAATCTCAGTGCTTAAAAGAAAATGCTGGGAAAGCAGATTTCAGAAGTCACTTTCTGTGACGTTTAATATTTCTCTAACCAGAGATGCTATTTTTATTCAGTAATGCTTACTGTTCATGTTTGCTTTTTGCCAGTAATAACTTACCACAGGACTAGTTGGTCCATTTTTACATCTTCACAGAAAGATGACAGCACAGTGAAGTGTAACCACCAAGTCTTCTTTATGTAATTATATCTCTTCTTGAAAAGTCAGTTAGACCTAAACAAAAATAAACAATAATCATTTTTTTCCCCCATCTTTCCCAGAAGATGTGTGGAGAAACATGGCTAATTTTTCCGATATAATCTGTTTTTATCACATAACCATACATATGCATACATACATATAGCAGCCCTTTTTTATGTTGACTTTAATAATATAAAAAGCTAGCAAAAAACCCTGTATTTTTATTTCATCGCATCATAAGTTTTACGATTGATTTCCACAGAACCATGGAAACTCATGTTGAGAATTTAATTTTTCTATTTTCAAATTCTTGGCAGGCATGCATTTTCCAGACAGGTAAACACAGATTATTACAGAATCTATTTTAGCTACTCTTTATGAGCAAGTCTTTTCCCCCACATTGCACAAGTCTCAACATGGACAAACAGTGCTCAAGTCAGTAAAGATTACAGTGAGGTAGATTGAAGATACTATCTTTCCTGTTTCAGGTTCCAAATTATTGATATCCCCAAGTAGGACTTCAAAGAATTGACTGTCATTTTTAAGCCATATTTATATTCCAATTATCTTATACAAATGCTTTAGAACTTTTCTGATCCCTACACAGTTCAGAGAGAAGTTTCTTTACAGCTCAATGCGGTATAATTTGGCTTCCAGTTGTAGGAAGAGAGGAGGGCACTTCTTTAGCCTTCCATTTTTTCCCAAGTATTCCAGAAGGGCTATAATGGCACACCAGTTTTGGGCTGGATGCCCGCAATCATCTGGCAGCACTGAAAGTTCTCCAAGATACTCCCTGATGGCTTTGTTCCTACACAGCATGTTATACACACCACCACATTCAGTATTAAAAGGAGTTCTCCCTTGGGTCTAAGCTGGCCTGCATCACTGACCTTTTCCTTTTATCCCAATGCAGCATGGAAGATAGTGCAGTTTCACCACAAACTGTTAAACTTCTCTGCTCTCTTTCCGCACACACAATATGAATAAGTATATATATATATATACACACACACAAAAATGTATTACACAATGAAAGAGAAAAGCCAGCAAATACTAGTACTGTGTGGCTTGGAACACAGCCTGGCAGCCCAGTGGCCTCTTACAAAAAAGGCTTATTCCATATCTCTCTATACTTGTAGAAAAACAGACAAAAGAGATGCATGCGCTCCCTATCAGGTAGTTTTTTTCCTTATTGCCTTTCAACAAGCACAATCTTCCCTGTTGGCATGCCAGGAAAATCCTATTACTCATGTAGATCAGGAAAACCACCATTACAGCTCTTAGACCTACCGTAGTCAACAGTGTTTGGTACCTAAATCAATATACACGATATGATTGCAAACTGGAGAAGTGCATATGCTTCAGCGGTAACTGTAAATGTCAGAAGCAAGGTGGTATTAATCTGCATCACCAATCTGAAGTCACTTTGATAAATTAGAGGACTTTGAACTAGTGCTGTCTTAACTTTTGTACTCCCACATACCTCTTGTTTCTTGCTATGTAAGATCTTTGAGCCCATGCACGCCTTCATATCCCACTGCTCTCTGTACCAGGCACTTAGGGTCTGCTCTGGAACACACTGAAAGGAATGAAAAGCCTACCACTGAATTCAGCAGTAACACTTCAAGCCCTTAGGCAGACCATTTGTCAAGTGTTATGCAAATCTATGCCTTATAAAATAAAATTGCTTTTCACTGCTAGCGTATCTTAAAAGATGTGACAAAGTATTTTAAACTTGCTGTCTTTCTATGAGAGGAGAAGAAACACAAGAGGAACAATAGCTACAGAAATTAATCAGACAAAAACAGAGGGTGGGGGAGAGTTAACAAAACTCAGTAACTACGCCAATACATAGCAAAATCAATAGTTAAAACAAAGACAGGATTTTCACAAATAAACATAAAGGGAGATGTTTTTAAATTGCCTCTCACTTCCTGACCCAAATTGATGATCTTCTTAGACCGGGCATTCACAGAAGTAATACTACTGATGTTTGTTTAAGTACAATAGAATCCCAATTATGATCACAGCCTTCAGCTACAATAGCATGAAGAATTGAGGTAGAAAGATGATGCATAGGCAGTTCTTGAATGTGATGAAAACAAAGGCATCTTTTAAAGAATTTGAGCTATTTAAAAAAATCCCTCTCTTCACATAGGCTGGGGTTTGCATTTCTAGAGCAAGTGAGGCTTTGTCTTTTCATTTCATTTCTATTATGATCAACAGAATAAGGTAAAGACTGCAAGCAGTGTTCCACAGATTCACTGGCATTAACACCTGTGTGTGTATCAGCAGAGTCATGTAAAGAAACAGTATAATACAAATCTGCTTCACAACACCTGCAGTGGGCTTATTTAATTAAACCCTTCCCATGCACAGGCAGAATTGAAACGGTACAAGATACTAGGATAAAAGGTGCCAGAGAAAAGAGACACATTATTTATTACTCAGCAACCAAGACCAAATATAAAAGACTAACCAATAGCCTTTTCAATCCCACACTGCCAGCTGGCACTGAATGATAAGTGAGAGTACTGTGAAGTGCTTCTTCCCTTGCTTTTATAACAGTGCAATTTTAATGTGGTATATGGCACATTGCCATTTCCATTTTTTGAGTGCAAAAGCCTTGTACGGGAAACAGGGAGTACAGCCAATAGAACCAGATCTACCGAGAACTTTGAATTAAAAATCATTGTTTCATGTGTGAACAGCAAACATTTTTTTCTTGGCTTACTCTTCATGTTCAACACTATTTATTTATTTGAATGAACTGTTAAGATAAACTTTTAATAAAAGCATTATCAACAAGGGGCCAATTCTTCAACTCTGCTTAAATTAATTTTTGCCAAAGGGATTTACAGCCACCTATATATGAATCAGCATTCTCGTAGGAGCAGCAGAATGCCTCACATGACAGTCTGTGGTGGGCGAAGGAGCAGCACTGTCAAATCTCAACACATATGGATGACATAGTAGTCACTGCATTCAGCCCTACTACATAACTGCAGAATTTGACAGCCTCTAAGGGAAGCTCTGACCGACTTGTCCTTGATGTGCCAAGCATGAAATTATTGAAGATGAGTATCCAACCCTACATTCATAACCACCCCATTTCAGAGAGGTCAGCCTCAAGACCAAAGTGTCCAGGTATTACGGACACCACAGAAGGCTACATTTTCGTCTGAGAAGTGTGCATAACACATACAACTTAAGTGAAAACAAATAACTACTGATATGATGCTAAGTATTCACATTTATTTTCTAATGCAGATAAAAGGCAAATACATACTGTCGAAAGAATAATCTCTTTGATCCAACTTACTTTATCCTGAAAAGAATAACAACCAAAAAGAGAGTAGTGTTTACAAATCTACTCAAAGAGCAGGGATGCAGCATTCTTGGTGGTTTTTACTTGTACATGATTATCTGGTTCTTTTTCTGTTCTTTGATGTAAAAGCCAAAGTACTCCTCAAGGAAACACAGGCTCACAAAAACCAAGACCCATCACAAAGGAGAGAACAGACACTATGTTATACAAATCACGGTTTCACAGTGTAATCCTTTAAGCCAAGGGTCTCCATTTCTAGGTGGCAAAGAATTAGTATACTTGGTTAAATTTCTATCCCAGTTATAAAGCAGCAAAACTTCAGAATATCCCAGTCATGTTTTCAGGATGCTTCTTTCATAGTTTTCTCAGATTAATAGCTTATTTCTGTCCATACTACCTACTAAATTATATTTGTGGTGCCTTGCTGTAAGCAGCTCCTCTTTATGCATTTGAATTGCTACTAAGCAGGATAAAAAGGCAGATTATGAGACAGACTTTCAAAACCAGGAGACTCCCAAAACCATTTTAAGGAAACTGGTAAGCGGGCTAGAAACCTGAAAATTTGAGGATAATACCAACAGGATTAACAATAAATGCACCTCAGAATAATAGTAATGCCATAGTATGTGAACATTGCAGTATTATACAGGCATAACAAAACACTATTATTAGGGCTGCCTAAATTAACTGCTGTACTGCCTCTAAAACAAGAAAACAATTTAATTTAAAAAGCCACAGCACACAAACAGAAACATTTTACAGAAAATACTGTTTTGTGAACATCTGCCTCTCAGTAAAACTGGATAGTCCCTTAAAATTCTGAATAGGAAATCCCTTCCATCTTTGGGACCTGAATTCCCCCCTAAATGACATAGCTTAACGAAATCTCCTGAAATAAGTCTATTTTTTGTCAGACGATAATTCATTTGCATTCAAGATGCACCTGCATTTCATCACCAATCACTGTCAAAAATATCTATTTAGCATAGTCTCCCTTCAGTGTATGGACTAGATCTTAAAAGCATCCCATTACATATTAGCTTGCCCTGAGAGCACCCTGGAAAAGCTAGTTGAAGGCAAAACAACTGCAGACAGTTGCTTTCCTTATGTATAACTGACAGTTACTCTGAAAAAAAACATTTGTTTCAAAAATGAACCATTAAAGCCAGTCTGGGCAAACCTGTTCATGGGCTGAAGTGAATCTACAATGAGTACTCCAAAAACAAATGCTGAATGGAGTTCATGCCTGATAACTTCATAGGGAAACCACAGGTTCAGACTGTTTAAAATGCCAAACCATAACTCTGAATCTGGAGGTTTATGCAGTGCCAAGCCTTCACTTTTGGAGACATATGCATGAAATTCAGCTACTAACTTTAATAGATTGAAAATGAGAACATAAAGTAAGCCTTTAAAAGTTACACAAATTTTGTTCAATAGGAATGAGATACTGGTGGCTGTTTCCTTCCGCTTTTTATAACCCTCATGGGACTTATTCTGAAATAAGGGCAAGAATATCTGTTTGAAAAACTGTATACTTACATATATATGAGTATTGTGGCTTCAATTATAACCATCCAACTCATTTCATATGGAGAAAAGTTAAAGAGAAGGAGATTAAAAAAAAGGTTTTAGTCTGGTTTTCACTTAAACTATCATTTAAATTAACTCAAACACATAAGAACAGAAAGAATTATTTTTAAAATTATACTGATGCTACCATTAAATGTATCTCCAATAATTTGGAAACCTTGAAGGGAAAAGGGTTTTCATATATATATACTGAGTATACTTTTTTAAAAAAATTGCTGTGGGCTGTCAGACTCATATGTTTTAGTGGGGTTTGGTGTCAAATTCTTCAAAACACATTGTAAGTGTTATTTTAGTAAAACAAATGATTTTTAAGATTGTTTAGAATAAACACCCAAGATGTAAGAAAACATTTTTTTGAGGGAAGATTAAACAACAGTAAATCTTACTAACTCCAAGTAGAAATCCTTCATGAGACAATTCTTAATAGCTTTGCAAAAATCCAGTACTCAAACAGTTGAAATAAGACTCATAAAAAAGTTTATGTTATAACAGCCTTCTCCATGTAAAATAGATAGCAGGGGATATCTACCTTTACTAGAATGCATCGGGACTATGGCAGCAACAAACAAAAAAAATTCCACAAACAGAAAACATAACAATTTGCCAAAGGAAGAAAGAACCATGTCTAAAAACTTCAAAACCAGGAAATAAATAATTCTTCTTTTATTTAATCAGGAATGTGGTTTGATTGTAGAAGGCATATAGACAAAGAGTTCAAAAAAGACATTGGGGACCGGGCCCTTTTCAGCCCTTTTCCTTCCTAAAATAGTGAAACCTGGGGGCATGTTTAGCTGCTGTTGCCTAAGGGGAGGTACAGAGCTGGAGCTCCCTGTGGGGGGATGGGGTGGTGTGGCAGTGGTGTCCCTCTCTTGGTGGGAAAATGTTGTCTATGCATGCCCGTGTTTCACAAAGTAATTCCAGCCTGGAAAAAACAAAAATGTAATGCATATCTGACTGCAAAATGCCCGGGAAGTTCATTATGTTTGCTCACCATAGGGAATAATACAAGGAAATACCTTTTCATGCAATGGCAGTATGGCTATGGTGACTTCAGTACCATGAATACTTTATGATTTTTTTTTTAAACTATGTATATTGTATATGCTTTGCCCTTGCTGTGCCTGTACACAAACGCATGAGGAGGTGATTTTCAGCCTGCTTGCTGTTTTGACTTCCACATTGAACTGAAATCTAAAAAATGGTGATGCTAAACAAATAATAACAAATTGCTAAAATTCCATTTTCTACTCACAGTGCATGAAGCCAGTAAAACAATTTTGGACTCAACTCAAAGGTCAACATAACTAGGCAATGTATAGAATCATTAAGGTTGGAAAAGACCTCTAGGATCATCACGTCCAACCGTCAACCCAACACCACCATTACTGTTAAACCATGCCCCGAAGTGCCGCGTCTACACGTTTTTTGAACACCTCCAGGGACGGTGACTCCACCACCTTTCTGGGCAGCCTGTTCCAATGCCTGACCACTCTTCCAGTAAAGAAATTTTTCTTAATATCCAATCTAAACCTCCCCTGGCGCAACTTGAGGCCATTTCCTCTTGTCCTATCACTAGTATCTTGGGAGAAGAGACCAACACCCACCTCACTACAACCTCCTTTCAGGTAGTTGTAGAGAGCGATAAGGTCTCCCCTCAGCCTCCTCTTCTCCAGGCTAAACAATCCCAGTTCCCTCAACCTCTCCTCATAAGACTTGTTCTCCAGACCCTTCACCACCCTTGTTGCCCTTCTCTGGACATGCTCCAGCACCTCAATGTTCTTCTTGTACTGAGGGGCCCAAAACTGAACACAGTATTCAAGGTGCATCCTCACCAGTGCCAAGTACAGGGACATGATCACTTCCCTAGTCCTGCTGGCCACACTATTCCTGATGCAAGCCAGGATGCTGTTGGCCTTCTTGGCCACCTGAGCACACTGCTGGCTGTTAGTGCCTCCAGGTCCTTTTCTGCTGGGCAGCTTTCCAGCCACTTTGCCCCAAGCCTGTAGTATTGCATGAGGTTGTTGTGACCAAAATGCAGGACCCGGCACTTGGCCTTGTTAAACCTCATACAATTGACCTTGGCCCATCCAAGGTCGATCTAGCCTGTCCAGATCCCTCTGCAGAGCCTTCCTACCCTTGAGCAGATCAACACTCCTGCCCAATTTGGTGTCATCTGCAAACATACTGAGGGTGCACTCGATCCCCTCATCCAGATCATTGATAAAGATATTAAACAAGACCAGCCCCAACACTGAGCCCTGGGGAACACTGCTCGTGACCGATCGCCAACTGGATTTAACTCCGTTCACCAAAAGTCTCTGGGCTCAGCCATCTAGCCAGTTTTCTACCCAGCGAAGAGTACACCTGTCCCAGCCATGAGCCACCAGCTTCTCTAGGAGAATGCTGTGGGAAATGGTTTCAAAGGCTTTACTAAAGTCCAGGTAGGTAACATCCACAGCCTTTCCCTCATCCACTAGGCGAGTCACCTGGTCATAGAAAGAGATCAGGTTGGTCAGGCAGGACCTGCATTTCATGAACCCATGCTGGCTGGGCCTGATCCCATGGTTGTCCTTCACATGCCTGGCGAGCACTCTCAAGATGAACCACTCCATAATCTTTCCTGGTACCGAGGTCAGGCTGACTGGCCTGTAGTTCCCCAGATCCTCCTCCCAGCCCTTCCTGTAGATGGGCATCCCACTGGCAAGCCTCCAGCCATCTGGGACCTCCCCTGTTAACCGGGAATGCTGATAAATGATGGAGAGTGGCTTGGCAAGCTCCTCCGCCAGCTCCCTCAGTACTCTCGGGTGGATCACATCTGGCCCCATAGACTTGTGAGTGTCCAGGTGGCACAGCAGGTCATAAACTGCTTCCTCCTGGATTATGGGGGAGGTTTATTATGTTCCCCATCCCTGCCTTCCAGCTCAGGGGGCTGAATACCCTGGGGGTTATTGGTCTGACTATTAAAGACTGAGGCAAAGAAGGCATGAAGTACCTCAGCCTTTTCCTCATCCTCGGTGGCAATGTTCCCCCCTGCATCCAAAGGAGGATGGAGATTCTCATTCGCTCTCTTTTTGTTGTTAATGTATTTGTAAAAACATTTTTTCTTATCCCTTACAACAGTGGCCAGATTGAGTTCTAGCTGGGCTTTTGCCTTTCTAATTTTCTCTTTGGATGACCTAACGAAATCGCTGTACTCTTCCTGAGTTGCCTGCCCCTTCTTCCAAAAGTGGTAAACTCTCCTTTTTTTCCCAAGTCCCAGCAAAAGCTCCCTGTTCAGCCAGGCGGGTTGTCTTTCCCACAAGTTCGTCTTACGGCACATGGGGACAGCCTGCTCCTGCACCTTTAAGACTTCCTTCTTGAAGAATGCTCAGCCTTCCTAGACCCCTTTGCCCTTCAGGACTGCCTCCCAAGGGACTCTCCCAACCAGTGCCCTGAACAGGCCAAAGTCTGCCCTCCGGAAGTCCATGGTAGTGGTTCTGCTGACCCCCCTCCTTCCTTCGCCAAGAATCGAGAACTCTATCATATCATAGTCGCTAAGCCCAAGACGGCCTCTGACCGCCACATCTTCCACCAGTCCTTCTCTGTTTGTAAACAGGAGGTCAAGCGAGGCACCTCCCTGGTAGGCTCACTTACCAACTGTGTCAGGAAGTTATCTTCCACACACTCCAGGAACCTCCTAGACTGTTCCCTCTCTGCTGTGTTGTATTTCCAGCAGACATCCAGTAAGTTGAAGTCCCCCATGAGAACAAGGGCTACCAATTGTGAGACTTCTGCCAGCTGCTTGTAAAGTGCTTCATCTACCTCTTCATCCTGGCTGGGTGGTCTATAACAGACCCCCAGCAGGATATCTGCCTTGTTGGCCTTCCCTCTCATCCTTACCCATAAGCACTCAACCTTATCATCACAATTGCTAAGCTCTTTACAATCAAAACACTCCCGAACATATAGAGCCACCCCACCACCTCTTCTTCCTTGCCTATCCCTTCTGAAGAGCTTATAGCCATCCATTGCAGCACTCCAGTCATAAGAGTCATCCCACCATGTCTCTGTGATGGTGACTTAGTCATAGCTATCCTGCTGCGCAACGGCTTCCAGCTCCTCCTGTTTGTTGCCCATGCTGTGTGCATTGGTGTAGATGCACTTGAGCTGGGCTATCCATTTCACCCATAACCTCAGCATGCCATCCCTAGGCTCCTCTCTCCTGGGTCTGGCTATATCCCCTTCCCCCTTCGAACCTAATTTAAAGCCTTCTTGATGAGCCCTGCCAACTCATCGGTCATCAATGTATGATCATACAGGATGTGCATATAAGCTCTTACTCTTATAATATAAGCTCTTACCTGTTACAGCAAGCTGAGAAGTAGGCTACTGGCAAGAAGCACCTACAAGAACTGAGACAGTGAAGAAAGCACTGAAAACATACCTTGTTTTGCTACCTTCTTTCAGATGCAGAAATTGTCTGTCCAAGAAGGCACTGGCTTTGTGAAAGAGTAAGAAGCAAGAAACAAGGAGCTTGTGAGTTAAATTTATTATTTGAAATACATAATACTTGATAAAGTTAAAAATATAACGTTATAAGGTGTTGTTAGTAGCCTGTTTCTCTTATAGTTAATCTGCATGAAACACAATGAATTCTTACAGACTTAACTAGATGTTAAAAGTGGTCTCGTAAGAGTCTGCAAGTCTGGGTCAGACCTATGGGTTACTAGTATGCGTTTCTTTACCATCCGCTGATTTACATAGTTCAAATCCTGGATGTGCTTCTGATAGAATTGCCACCAGCAGTTCCATAGTTTATCTTGATCTTCAATTTTACAGAACATGTTATACTGGACTACAAATATCACAGATGTGTAAGAAGTAGGCTGGGACATGTGTATGTTTGCAGTAGTTTAAAAATAGGATTTTTTTTTTCCTTACTGGTGTATTCATGCTTGTACAAATCATTTTAAGGATGCAGTTTTGCTAGAATCTTTTGTCTACAATGTTATATAGTTCAATGCAAGAAAGAACAATGCAAATAACACGGTGTTCTATACCTTTGTTAGTTTTTAACTTGGGAAATCACTTATAGTGCTGTAACTCCATATTTCAACAGGAGCTTGAAAAAAAAACTTGCAACTTTTTTTAAACTAAGTTTGTACATTCATTTTGAAAGCTGAAGTAACAATTACGGAGACTACTCTTTTCTCTTTAAATTTGTTGTTACTGGTAACACCCCCACCTCCAAATTTCCAGAATATACTTTAAACAAGCCAAAATTTATCTACTACATATTGAACATGGATAGTTAAGTAAGTTTTCAACCAGGAAATAATAATTCAACTTCCTTATAATTCATCTGTCTTAACGTAGCTGAAAATTCCCACTGTGAGTACCGCAACTTTCTGTAATGAATTTGGTAGACAAAATATCTTTAGGAAAATGAGTGAATTAAAGTAATTTCCATCTCAGGTGACTTATTGTAGTAGACTGAAACTAAGTTATTGTTAGTTAATACCTGTACTTTTAATAATTGAAGCTTCTGCTACGATCCCATGACATGAACTCAGCAAGCTAGCTCTAACTGTAACCAAGCAGTTGTGTTACTTAAAAATATACTTAAAGAATAAGCTGGAACATCTCTTAAAGGGATATTATGATGGTAAAGAAGGCAGTTATAATGCAAGGGATTTTGGTGTTGATCGATCTAAACAGAAAAAGAGAGCCAAAGCAGAGATCTCTCTGTATGCTGTCTTCTGTGGTTGTTTGGATGCTGTTCCTCAGTTTGTGTTAGCAGTGACTTTATCGGAATTACTGGCTATTTAAGAATGAAGAAAAATATTTGCTGGCCACAGTATCAAAAAAAAACTGAGTTGTCTGTAAATACCCTCAGCTCGCTGGAGAGTACTGTTATCCTAAACCAGCTCTGGACAAATATAAAAAATACCTGCCATTACTCTACACAGTTGGAATAATAAATGACAATTTAAATTCAATGTGCTTTCTAACCAACTTACTGAAAACTACCCAATGTTAAGGAATTCAAAACAGTAGGAACTTCTCATAAAACTAACTACAGCCTAGTAATTAAGCTTTCTGCTCCTTCAGTTTGTGGACTGCTCCTTCAATTTGTGGACTTAGCAACAGTAAATATATACCAGCAAGTTACAAGAAGCAAAAAGGTTGTGAGTAGCAATTGAGTTGTGCAATTTGTATGTTGGATAACAGGTAGACACATGATCTTTTGAACGCTGTCTTCATACTGTGTTTCTTGTCAAGTTTGCATTTTAAGTTATCCTCCTCCTAGTGCATGTTTGCCCAGCACCCTAAACCAGATGATCGTTCCCAGAAAGCCATTGCCTAAATGACAGCAATAGAAACCAACAGCTCTGCTCACAAGCATTAAAAGAGAGTCATGTTTCTTTACCTGACTCAGCAAGTCCAGACCTAAGCACAAAGCAAGTTATACATGTCACTAGTAAATACCAGTAGCAAAAGAACATTAAATGTCTGAATGTGAGCCAGATGCTTCCAGAAATCCTAACAACATTAATCCAGGCTGCCTGCTCACAAAATAAGTAGCATCCATGGGGACTCTGCCCCAAACACCACAAAAATTGTCTGGCATGACTAATCTGAAAACCAATGATTACAAAATGTTAATCTGCACATTCCCTTTTCCCCAGTATGAAAAAATCCAGAACATGCATGCCCCTGCTGATGCTGGATAACATATAACCTTGTACAGCAGCAAGAAGTTGACTAAAGCAGCAGCAGAAGACACAAGCAAAAAGCAAAACAAATGAAAAAGCGCTTCAACAGGGAAAAGTCCTTGTTTCCTATGCCAGGAGTCCCTGTGACTTGCACTGGCTGCCCAACATCTCTGGAATATTCTTGCAGAATTGGTTTGGCTTATTAATGGTGGACCCAAGCCAAGACCATCTTGCTTCAGGGCAGCAAGACACACTGATCTTGTCTGTCTTTGTTGAAGTCTTCTCATATCTATTACTTATTACAAAACAGAGGGGCATCTTAGAAACTAACCCAGTTTTTTTTTTCCCTGTTATAGGCCATGACAGAATATTGCCAGCTGCTTACATTTGTTCCAGAAGGGCATCATCCTATTTAGTCTAGCTTCTTCAGAAGCCTTTCTTGAACACCTCAACATAAGTATGCAGGATAACATAATTAACGTGTGTATATGCAGAAGGAACTTGTCGCCCACAGCCAACTCCTCTGTGGTAGAACCTGCTTGCCGTGGATTCTAAAATAAGGCAATTGCTTACGTTAATAAGGATCAAAGGAGAAATGGTGCCAAGTGTACCACTGTAATATAGAAAGTTTTCATGGACTTCATAGGATTATTTTGATTGAGCTAGTCTAACCACAATTTATGAGCCAAAGTCTCATTTTGCTTTGGTACACCAAAGGGTGCAAATTACACTTATGCTTATAACAAGCACACTCTACAAGCATAGACTTGCAGTCATAAAATATATTTCTAGGTTCACAGCAAACAACCAGAGTTTTATTAAAATAAGAACATAAAAAATTAAATAATCTCAGAATTTCTCCCAGTATTAACATTTTCTGTGAAGAAACTCTCTCAAAATGAGATGACTGCTTTTATTCTGTGCCAACCCAGTTATGCTAATTTTAGAAATAATTTCTTATTGTTATGACTGCTATTTGTATTAATTAGGATGTGTTTCTTTCCATATGTTATTTGGTGATTTATTTTCAAGAGATCTGAAATTTGAAGAGAACACTCACAGGCAGTATTTGAGGTGGCGCAGCATGCAGTGACATGCCATACCAGCATTTGTTTTTTTGTTTTGGGTGTTTTCTTGAGTTTTGAGGAGAGACTCTCACCACAGCTGGGCAGAAGATGCTCCACCCAGAATTCTCTAAGAATAAGAAGACTCTAAGAAGTCTCAGTACTTAACCAAAATAGGATAAAGCCTATGCTTCAGCACAGTTCTGTGATCGTATGGCTTCTGCCACACGGAAGAGCAGGACCTTTTAAAAGTGTGAGGCAGCTGCTCTCCCTCCTCCATCCTGCTGATTTTCAGGTTCCCCAGCACACCTACCACCCACATAGGAGGGTGGTTCACAATATATGTGTTACAGCTCAATTACCAACAAACCACAAGCCTTTCTCAGCTTCTAAGGCCCAGTGCATGTCTTAGGCATGGCTCCTAACTGTTTGCATGGTTGCACTAGTCTCTCCTGTGTGCCCTGGTTTCTGCATATGCTGGAACAAGTGCCAAATGTGCATTGACTGCTTTCTGAACTCACTCATGGGTCAGCTGAGAGCTAACTATGAAGGCAGGATTTCGTACCTCCTAGCTTCCTGACTTCCTAAGAAAAGAAAGTGCTAGTTTCTCTCAGATGAGGAATATTCTGAGAGATGGGTGTTTCTGTTTCTGGCCCCCACATGACCCAAGTATGGCCCCATAAACCCAGATACTGCACTCCCTTTGAACACTGATTTATGATAGGAATAACATCATTCTTAACATAACTGAATTGGTTCTTTCCAAGTAGTTTAAACAGATTGTGAAGGACTAGTTCTACCCTTGGCTTGCATGATCAAGAGAAGGAGAAAATAAGACTTTCTGCTGTCCTAATGGTAGTATAGATATTATGCTCTGTGGCTAGGCAAAAGGAAAAGAGGAGGAATAGAAGAATTCAGTGGATGGGATTGTTTCATAATGTGAGGGAATTTGAAGAGAGCATAATGAGAAAAGCCAGAAAGATGCTATCTGAATCACTGCTTTCCTTTTCCTCTTTGTAAAGAATTTCCATATAATGACACATGGGTGACACAGTCTATCCTACAAGGTAATACTGAGTTGTTTCCCCCACCCCCCATGACTGATTATATAATACCTTGGTACATTCCTCCCTAGTCTCTTAAGAAAAGCAGAGTAAGTGGACATTTGATTACTTTGAGGGATATCCTGGTACGTGTGTTGTAAGAAACTTGAATAAAGTAGAGATCAAGTGCTCCAAGTGGTCAGATAAATGGATATTGATATTAATCTAATTTAGGTTTATTAAAAAAAAAGATAATCACATGTTTCTTATTTACTTCAAGAAAATGGCTTGTATGAGTAGATTGGTAAATAGCTCTGTATTTCTTTATTAGTGGATTTTATGTCTTCATTTTCAGAGCATTCTGCTCAAAGCTTAAACAAATTCCTCACAGAGCAGCACTTCCCCATTTCTTTTTCTCTTCTGAGAGCTTGGAATTGCAAGGAGATGCCACTGTCTGATTTAGGATCGAGTTGTTGGCATCAGACTACTATAATTCCTAAGTAACATAGTGTTACCTGGTGGGCAGAAATTGGAGAACCTAACTTATTTCCTGTGAGATTTGTAGCTTGGTGGAGATAAAAAAGCACCCCAAATGCAGCCTTTAAGCTCCGGAGAGTTATCCACAGCATTACAAGCATATTGTGTCTGGAATATAATTAGCCCATCAAAATAATTTTGGAGGACAAATACAGGCAAATATAAATTGATGCATTTAACTGAAGTTTAAGTTAATGAATAATACTCTGCTTAAGAATATCACCTTCAAAAATTCTTAATAGTCACGCAGATAGTTTGCTTTTTCTGAAGTTGGATTTTAGCCATGCAAGTAAACAAATGAGTACTAACTCTGTTCTCAGGCATGACCTTATGTGGTCAATAGCTACCATGCTGCTAGAAAGCTATGACCTGATTGCCATTACTAAACCTTGGTGGGATGAATCCCATGACTGGAATGTGGCTATTGATGGCTAAAGGCTGTTCAGAAGGGATAGGTGAAGAAGGAGGGGTGGAGGCATTGCCCTCTACATCAAGAAATCGATACAGTGTGAAGAGCTGTCCCTGAAGAATAACCACGAGCAGGTCGAAAGCTTATGGGTAAGAATCAAAGACAGAAGCAACAAAGGGAACCTTATGGTTGATGTCTACTCCAGGCCACCTGATCAAGGGGAGCCTACTGACAAAGCCTTCTTCCTCCAGCTCCAGGAGGCTTCACGCTCACAGGCTCTTGTCCTACTGGGGGACTTCAACCACCTCAACATCTGCTGGAAAAGTAGCATGGCAAGCTGTAGGCAATCCAGGAGATTCCTAGAATGCATTGAGGATAACTTCTTAAGCCAGGTAATAGACACCCATACCCAAGGGGTTGCAATACTGGACCTGATAGTCACCAATGCAAGTGAGCTCATTGGTGACATCAAGATTGGAGGCAGCCTGGGCTGCAGTGATCACACATTGGTGGAGTTCACACCCCTGACAGACATGGGAAAAGTGAGGAGTATAGTCAGGACCCTAAATTTTAGGAAAGCAAACTTCCAGCTCTTCAAGGAGTTAGTGAGAAGGACCCCCTGGGAAACGGTCCTCAGGGACAAGGGAACAGAACAGAGCTGGCAGATCTTTAAGGACACATTCCATAGAGCGCAAGAGCTCTCAGTCCCCAGGTGTAAGAAATCCAGCAAGAAAGGGAAGAGACCAGCATGGCTTAGTCGAGACATGCTGATCAAACTAAAGAGCAAGAGGGAGCTGTGCAGGCAGTGGAAGCAGGGACAGGTATCCTGGGAAGAGTAGAGGGAGGCTGCCCGGTTGTGTAGGGATGGGGTCAGGAGGGTGAAGGCATGGCTGGAGCTAAATTTGTCAAGGGATGCAAAGAATAACAAGAAGGGCTTCTACAGGTATGTCAACCAGAAAAGGAAGGTTAAAGAAAGTGTACTCCCTTGATGAGCAAGAATGGCGACCTAGTATCAACAGATGAGGAGAAGGCTGAGGTACTCAAGAACTTTTTTGCCTCAGTCTTCACCGGTAACCTCTCTCCTCACCCCTCCCGATTCGATGGACCACAAGAGGGGGACCAGGGGGTAAAGCCCCTCCCACTGTAAGGGAAGATCAGGTTCATGACCACCTGAGGACCTGAACATACACAAGACTATGGGACCTGATGGATGCATCCAGAGTCCTGAGGGAATTGGCTGATGTAGTTGCCAAGCCACTCTCCATAGTATTTGAAAAGTCATGGTAGTCAGGTGAAGTCCCTGGGGACTGGAAGAAGGGAAACGTTGTGCCCATCTTTAAAAAGGGTAGAAAGAAGGACCCAGGGAACTACCGACCTGTCAGCCTCACCTCTGTGCCTGGGAAGATCATGGAACAGATCCTCCTAGAAGCTATGCTAAAGCACATGGAGGACAGGGAGGTGATTTGAGACAGCCAGCATGGCTTCATCAAGGGCAAGTCCTGCCTGACCAACCTAGTGGCTTTCTGTGATGGAGTGACTGCATCAGTAGACAAGGGAAAAGCAACGGATGTCATCTGTCTGGAATTCTGTAAGGCCTTTGACACGGTCCCCCAGAGCATCCTTCTCTCTAAATTGGGGAGATGCGGATTTGATGAGTGGACTGTTTGCTGGATAAGGAATTGGTTGGATGGTGACATTGAGAGGGTAGTGGTCAACAGCTCAATGTCCAGATAGAGGCTGCTGACAAGTGGTGTCCCTCAAGGGTCCATACTGGGACCAGTGCTGTTTAATATCCTCATCAATGACATAGTGGGATCATGTGCACCCTCGGCAAGTGTGCAGATGGCACCAAGCTGAGTGGTGCAATTGACACGCCAGAAGGATGGGATGTCATCCAAAGAGACCTGGACAAGCTGGAGAGGTGGGCCTGTGAGAACCTCATGAAGTTCAACAAGGCCAAGTGCAAGGTGCTGCACCTGGGTCGGGGCAACCCCCGATATCAATACAGGCTGGGGGATGAAGGGATTGAGAGCAGCCCTGCGGAGAAGGACTTGGGGGTATTGATGGATGAAAAGCTGGACATGAGCCAACAATGTGCACTTGCAGCCCAGAAAGCCAATGGTATCCTGGGCTGCACCAAAAGAAGCGTGGCCAGCAGGTCAAGGGAGGTGATTCTGCCCCTCTACTCTGCTCTGGTGAGACCCCACCTGGAGTCTTGCATCCAGCTCTGGATCCCTCAACACAAGGAGGACATGGAATGGTTAGAACAGGTCTAGAGGAGGGCCACAAAAATGATCCGAGGGCTGGAGCACCTCTCCTATGAGGACAGGCTGAGAGAGCTGGGGTTGTTCAGCCTGGAGAAGAGAAGGCTGCAGGGAGACCTTACTGCGGCCTTTCAGTACTTAAAAGGGGACTGTAGGAAAGATGGAGACAATCTCTTTAGCAAGGCCTGTTGTGACAGGACAAGGGCTAATGGTTTTAAATTGAAGGAGCGTAGATTTAGACTGGATATAAGGAAGAAATTTTTTACAGTGAGGATGGTGAAGTGTTGGAAGGGGTTGCCCAGAGAGGTTGTGGAGGCCCTATCCCTGGAGACATTCAAGGTCAGGTTGGATGGGGCTCTGAGCAACCTGATCTAGCTGAAGATGTCCCTGCTCACTGCAGGGGGGTTGGACTAGATAACCTCTTAAGGTCCCTTCCAACATAAACCATTCTATGATTCTATGAATAGCTGTACTGTCAGTAACAGTAGTGCTCCAGATCTGGTACAGCCTCTCTTTCCTACCTTTCTCACCTTCTGTGCACCGTTCCAGCCTCTGTTCCTCTCTCTCATTTCACTCATGTTAGAACCCATGTTCCCATCTAGCCTTCAAAAATAACAATGTCAATTTAAAAAACAAAATTTGCAGTTTTACATGTAGGAGTGAAATTACATTCTTGGAGCTGCATGGAAATGCACACTTTGGCTTTATTGGTCTGTTCAGCATGCGCTATGTTACTTGGTTTCAAGTAATTAAACTAGCAAAGATTGTGTGATTTTTTCTGTTCATATTTCTGCTCAAGAAAAAAACCACCATACTTCAATTCACAGTGGAGAATTTGTCTACATCTGTCAATGACTACTAAAGTATTACCAATCTTTTCTAAGATTAACTTCACTTGAGGCAGTTCCAATGTCTAATATACAACTGTGGACAAATCTGCAAAAGCAGTTGGTATTGCTTTATTAAGCACAGTTAACCATTCACTTTAAGGGGACTTCTTTTAGCTTAAATGTTCGACATAGCATCTGAATATAGTATTTCCAACACTGCGCATTACAGGTCTGTTTCTGGTGTTCGTCAAGGTAACTTAGAATAAAACAAATTTGGAAGGAAGCTGTCACCTGCTGGTCAGTCCAAGATGGAAGCCAACTGCGCGTGCCTCCTTGGCTGCAGGGCTTGTCTTGGGAGCTTGATAATTATGTGCCTTTAATAAGACTGTGCTACTTGTAAACCAGCATACTTTCTGAGAACAAGTACTGTATGTCAGCAGAGTTTTTCCAGGGGAAGCAAGAATATGCAGCAAGCAATCAAGTAACTTCTGTTGGTTTATGTGGAAGTATTTATTGTTTTCATTTCATAAGGACTGAGTTTTCACAATTAACAATCATCAACTTCAATGTAGCCTGAAAGCTGTTGTTTTACATCGCAGTCATGTATTAAGGAATCTTTTTTGATCCTGCTCTTACTGAAAAGGTTTGTTTGCAATTATTACCCCGTGAACACAGTTGGTGTGGAACTGATTAAGTTAATTCTTTCTATGGGTATTAAGGTTGTATTAATTTTGAGGTCACACAGTCCTTCTGCACAGTTTATGTAGGCAGTTGGCTCTACCCGAACACAATTTCTTCACCATCTATGGTATTCTTAAAGACTTTCACATGTGTATAGATCCCTTTTGCAACAACCAACAGTAGTAATTGCTTTTCATATACCAATAGTAATAATGGCTTTCCATATTTGAAGTATTTTTTAAAGTTGTAATCCCTACTTAAACAAAATGTCATTGAAAGTACTTAAAGGGTCTGAGTGAAGGCAGGGGGGTTGGGGGAAAGAACAAAACCAAGCAACCACATGCAAGAGGAAAAAGAGGTTAACCCTGCAGACTCCATGAAGCATAACATAGGTTAAAGCAGAAAGCCAGAACTAGCACTCCACAACCACATTTGATTGCCCTTGTTTTATAATCCCAGCTTCAGGCTTAAAATGCAGACCACCATAGAGAACAGCCTTTTAAGCTTCATGCCCATCCAGACAAAATACCATATGATGTAATGGTTTCTGTAGCAAAGAAGTAAGCCACAAAGATAGTATGCTCTTCAGTTCTCAAGCAGAAAATGAACTACAGGATTTTCCACAGAATAACAATGCACTACTCTGAAAGGCTGCCATCCTGTGGCACTTTAGGAATGCTGTAGTAGCTCACTGCCCTGAGTTGATGGTTTCTACACTCTCTGGAGTGGAAAACATGTCCAAGTAACTTCATACGTAGATAAAATAAATACTTTTTTTTTTTTAAATATTTAGGTAGTTTCAAGAGAAGGCTCTGACTTCTTTTATGAGTCAACTGTGTTATAGTGCAGCTTATAAGCAGGGGCTGAGTTAAAGGGTTTTTATTTCTATTAAAAGAACCAGTGAACATAACTTAAAAATATATTAAACTTCATATTCATTCTATGGTATTGCTGCCACATTCAGCCATAAATTGCAGCTGCTGAATCTGCTGTACTGCATCTCAGGAAGCTCTTCTCAGGAGCACTTTACTTCCTTAATCTATTTATTACTTGGTTTGAAAGACTATGGTAAACAATACTATAAAGCTCAATCCTTGAGCGAGTAATGCAAGTTTCCAAGTAAATCAACAGGACTTTTAGAACAAGGACTTCAGGATTTGACCCTGAACTTGATTAACTGCTTTAACCTCAGTTCTTGCTGTTTTTCATTTGCTGTTCATAGCATATTATGCATTCATTCCAAGGAGTACGTATTTCTTCTAACACAAAAAAAAGATTTTTATTATAGGAAAGGTAGAGAAAATTAATTTTGCTCACAATATCATTAGTATCTTGTCAGTAAGCTGTGCATATGAGTTAGAAACAAGTCCTTCATATTTTCATTCCCCTATAAATCCTAAATTAAGATGAGCTTGCAACTACTGTAAAATATAATTCCATAGCAAATAATCATAGCAAAAACACACTTCCACTCTTCAGAGAGCCTTTGTTAAGAAGGCTAGGAAAAAATGAGTACCTGACAAATTTTTCTCTATTAGTGTAGAAGTGATAAAGAAGTAACACACAGCTCTTAGAAATACATATGAAGTTTAAACTTCAGTCAGTTACTTGAATGAGGCTTATATCTTAAGATATATAAGCCATGTATATATATTATATCCTTAAAAAAACTTTCTTCAGATCCCAGTCAGTTAGTTCAGCTTTCTTATGTCCACACTCCATTATCTGCAAGGATAAAGTAGCTCATCTGCGGTCCTAGTCTCGGTTTCTTCTACCTGGGCTCGCTTTTTGATTTAGTATCTGCTTTCAGGTAGTATTACATCACTGGAGATGTATTTGTCAGTACTATTTTCCTATTCTTTTGACGCACCCCCACCCCTGAGCTATGATATCTTTCAAAGAGTGTACTGTTGAAGCTTTTAAGAACTAACCATAATTCTCTCCTACAGTGTCCCTTGAAGCACCAACAACCTTTAAAAGTGCACAGAACAGGAGCCCTGCAGAACTACTAATGTACACATGCCTTGGTGTGTAGTGCCATTAATCTGCTCTTCTTCAGCAAGAGCCAGCACATATTCCATTCTGCATCTCTCTTCAGTCTACACTTGCCTTTCCACAACCAGGAAGGCATGAATTCCCACTCAGACTACAATCTTTCCTCCTCTCATATCCTGGCTAATGCAATCTTATTTAGGAACTATTCTCAAACCATTTAATATTCATTAGTCTTTGGAGTTTTTCTAGTTGCTGAAGCCTTCACTCTGAATGGGAAATTAAGTGTTCTCATAAAAAACCCCAACACCCTAAATTCTAATTCCAGTCATCTCAGAATTCTAGTGAAATATTTACTACATCTTTTCATGATACCAGGAAACACTCTGGAACTTTTTTCTGTTTAATCCTACCTCGTAGGATTCAGCTCTGGAAGATTCATGAGTCATAGTATTTCTAACCTTGCAGGAAGCATTCTTGCAAGGAAATAAGATGGTCTTTTGCCCTGTCTGACTTTCAAACCAACATACTAGCTTCACTACTGAATTAACCTTAGGATATAAGGAAATACAGTATTGCAGGAGACAAGGAATGAAAAAAGCCTATATCAGATCAAGATCACTTACCTGTTGTACTACTTCTCTAACCCCCTTTTTTGACTTCCTTGATTTCCTTTAGCCTGTAAATTAGTAGTTGCTCCCCTGGACCATTAAGACTCAGGAAGTAGGAGGCTGGGAAATGCCACAGCTGAAGTAAAAGTAGCTCAGGTGAATTCAACAATTGCATGCATTGGCCAACAGCCTCCATTTAGAAGAGAGGCTAGAGTAAGTGGAATCTGTATCCTATGCAAGTATGCATACATTGAAGACCATCTTTAATGAATCATATAGTTTAATGAACTGGCTTCACACCCCACAGTGGTGAAACCTGATTTTAATAGGTTTTGGTTGGTTTAAGCCTCCTGATCTGGAGCCCAATGTGATTATTCAGGGATAGAGGAGCTGAATCATAACATCTGACCTCTGGAGCTCAGTGACTCCAGACATATTGTTCCTAGGCTTCTTTTATAATATTGATTACTAACAGAATTGAAACCATCTGACCTGCTTCATATTTCACCCTCAGATTTACTCTGATTTAATTACATTCACTTTCTTTGTTTGAACTCTGACAGTTGCTGATTGCTCTGATACAGATATAAAAAAAAGATTTATCCTTTTGTTTTCTTGATCATGTTGTCTGACTGCTCTAGCCCCAGGATTCCACATGTGCTTTACAGATCTTCCATCTCCTCTATTCATTGCTATTTGCTAATCTTGAACAGGTAGACTAAAGCCATTCATGATTAAAAAAACCCATTATATATCTGTCTGCAACTTCACTACTAGTTTTCATTGCTTAATCTTCTTCCCTTTTGGAAAATGAAAATATTATAAGAAAAAGCTGAGTTGTGGGGTTTTTTTACTGTAATCCATCTTTCCTTTGTATATTTCTGCTTCCCCTGCAGTTACCAGAAATTACTGTATCCCAGATGAAAATATTAATATCTTAATTACTCTGTAAAGAAAGCTGAACCTGTATTCTAGTGTCATCCCAAATTCCTACAGTCTACTTACAGGAAGCTAAGACTCTGTAGTTAAATGGTTACTATGCCAGTTCTTTACTAACACCCTGGTTTTGAAGCATACAGTTATATTTGGTGAACGTATTTTTTAATGTTTCAGAGACTGGTAGTTAAGCCAAGGTTCTTTTGTTCAGCTCCTTCACTTGTATACTTCTGATGCTCATCTGCTTCAAGTTGCTTTCTTTGTCTTTCCCTGAATCATGAATAGCATGGGGCCACCCTTCAGCTCTTCTCCCTGTCATTTCCCTTTTCCTTCAGTGTAGATGATGCTTTGTAAAGATAGTTAGTGGCATAGTATATAGAAAAGGATGTTCAGGTTGGACATTAGGAAACACTGATTTACTAGGAAGGCAGCACAGCACAGCAGTGAAGGTTATCCCATGTGATTGGGAAATCCCCATCCTTTTGAGGGCTGTCAAGACTTTACTACACAGAGCCATGGCTGACCAGAGGTCCCTTCCAGCTAACATTTCTGTGGTTCTGGAAAATTTAGTACAAACAGGTTAAGTGATAATATATGAATCCAGCAACCAGCCCAGCTTCTGCTAGAAGCCTGGGGACTGCGCCTGGTTGTATGGGTTGCAGAGAGCATTAACTTCAAGTGACATTTCCTTATTGTCTCTCAGACTTCAGTTAGATTTATCATAACAGCTTTACACATCCAGAATCTCCAGAAGGAAAGACAAGCTCCAGGGCTTCTCTTAGTCTCCCTAAAGCTTCAGTTCTGACTTTCCATCCCAATCTTGCAGAAATACAATTGTCTATAAATAAATTCCAGGAGGCTGTACTAAATTAGGTGTGTTAGCACATGTTTTGAATGGCACAATTCACATACATCAGAGACCCCAACAAGAACTAGGATTCTAGTGAAACTAAAGCTTCACTAGAACTGCTGGTGAAACTTTCCTAAGAGTAAGACCCTAATAAACTGGCCTAGACCTTTTATAGCTATTTTTGTTGTCTAATACAGCAGTTTCCTTTGTATATTCATCAACTTTGAACTCTGTTATAATCTTCTTCAGCTATGGATAATTAATTACCACTACATCAAATAGATTTAGCCAGGGGGGGCTCAGTTTGGCATTACAATTCTTATTTCCATTTGAGAAGCTCCAAATTGTAGCTCAGATGAGAGTCATTGCTAGATATTGTAATAGGAAACACAATTTTCTTTCTTCTGAACAAAAAGAGAGCAGTATTTCCTTCTCACAATCCAGTAGATGAATTTCTGAGCTTAGCAGTAAACACCTTCCCTAATTTTGTGAAAGGCATTTGCAGCAAGTCAGGGAAGGTGCTCTGCATGGCATTTTGTACTGGACTATTCCTTTCTCTTATTAATACTGTATGAAGACTGTTGACACCAGCACAGAGCTCTCAAAATGCTTTTGATGCTAGGAGCTGTAATGTGGCTTATGAAAACTTCCTGCAAAGATGAAGTAAAAGAATCTGCAAAGGGGGATGTCTTACAGCGATATTGTTCCAATCCAATAAGGTTTTGAATGGAAAAAGCATATCAGATTGCCAAGTGTCGAAAAAACAGGAAGAAGTATGCACTTCACCTTAACTCAATGACTGTGTCCTAGTGCAAATTAGAATTTAAATTTATATTAAAAATAATGTGACATGGTAGGCCATGTCCCTTAAAACAATACAGTAGAAATGCCCTGAATGTTTATAGTTCAACTGGAATTGGGAAATTGCAGGTTTTGGGTCCTGTCGGTAGTTTAAAAATGGGAGTCTGATGGAAAGTATACTCTGAGTCCTAATGCAGGTTAATAAACTCTCTTTAATTCAAACTTCTTTGGAACTTGTAACTCAGTATATCCATTCTCACCTTCCCCTGCTCTGATGTTCTCTATCAGTTATGACCGATTTTTTTATTTTTCCCTTGGAAATAGTTTAATACTCAAATAGAGCTGATATCTTCTAAGGAAAGGTACAAAGTTAATAGGGCAATAAAGAAGCAAGACTTCCCCCCTCCCCCAAAGAGGTTACATGTATTTGAAAAACCAGCATTTTCCCAGTTCCTGGCCCTCATTAAAAAACCCCTCCAGATTAAACTGGAGAATCTTCAACGCGTAAGAACAATAATCCCTCTCTGCGTGCCCAGCAGATCCCAAATGCTGCCCAGGATATATTGGAATTATTTCTAAATAACAATATGCTTCCTAAACTCCTGTGTCAGCATGGCAATCTTTAAGTGTCTGTGATCAGTACCCATCAAGTCAAGAAGATTAGATGTGGTCCTTATCAAATGTGCTTACATGCACTCATATAAGCCTTCACTCAGCAATACTCTTAAGTATGCACTTAACAACTGGTAACTTATTGGCACATAATCTATGCTGTGCTAAATCGGACCTGTGTTGAGAGAATGTTGTAGCCTCAGGAAGCTATACATTGTGGAAGCTGTAGTTTCCCTTCACTGATACTGGTACACAGATTAAAAACCTGTATTACAGCGTGCTTCTGTAACCTTAGCCAAGGTTAAGCAGTTGTTTTGCACCAGGTAGAGGTGGTGGTTCCTTAGGATCCCAGTAAGAAAGGGACTCACACTCTGTAAAGTATCACTTAAAATGCCATTTATCGGAGCTAACCCTATAAAGAGGTGAATTGTATAGGTAATCATAAGTCCCTTCAGAGCTGGAAATGTGGAGTTCTGCAGTATCAGATGTGTCCCCTACCAATCAGGGCAAAGCACACGATGCAGATCCGATCCTTTGAAGGGTTACATTGTTTTGGTCATTGAAGCTACTGTACGCTTTTCTTAAAAGTAAAAAAAATCTCATCATTCTTTCTACTGTCAAATTAAAAAGGATGCTTAGATGGGAACTTTTTGCTGCAGTTTAGATAGAGGCGAGCCCTTGCAGGTGGTGTAGTTGCTGGCATCAAGTGGGAGCTGCTTGAAGGCTCCTCTGTTACCATCAACCATCTCAGTCTATCCAGTGGCCAAGGGGTGTGCCCAACACAATGCAGGCTTGAAGGCTAAGCTGTATGTGCACCACAGTGCAGCATAGCATTGGCCTGCACCTACTCATGTTCACTGTTTTGTGGATCACTAGCTCCTCGATGTCCAAGGTCTTCTGTTCAGGATCACTATGCCAGTCTATTAGTTTCTATATCCAGATTCTTCTAGGAAGAACTGCTGTATTACAACTATTATTCTGCACATGTAGAAAAGAGAATTTTCCTGCTCTTCTGATAATGATCCAATTAATGATTTAAATAAATATAAAAAAACACTCAACGTTTAATTGCAGTCTTTCTAGAATAAAGGGGAGGATGTTATAGAAAAGAGTCTGAGAAGTTGTCAGGCAAGCTGTAGGAGGAGAAGCAAATCATACTATTATACAACGCATTGCATTACAAACATCTAATGTGACATTCTTGATAGGTAGCAGAAAGAAATCCCACACCCCTTACAGAAGCATATGCATTGGTGCAGAAAACCTCTTGGCACAGATGATAAGGCAGGAATATGACTGAATCCCATCTCTGCTAATCACTGGAAGGCACAAGGAGACCTAAGAAAGTTAAGAATAAGGTAATCAGGCAATTAAAAACTGGGTAAGATAGATTGAGAATGCAAGATTGGATTTCTCAGGAAAGAATGCTAAGGCATGGATCAGGCCTTAGCAGCAAACTCTCTTGCACAGGGCTCCATGCCTTTTTTTTTTTTTCTGAGTAGAAGCACACAGAGGAGAGCTGTCTTGCTTTTCAAAGAGATTGAAGGAATCATGTAAGCAAAACCCCTTTCTCGGAACACACAGTAGTATGTACATGGTGGCAGAACTAAATAACTACATTTCACAAAACATATAGAATGGAGTATTTTTGCTTTTTTTGGAGAAGTCTCAGACTTGCTGAGATTCTGGTTCAGAGAAAGGATATTTGCAGAGCTAGCTATCTGTGAAGTTCCGCTGAAAAGCCACAGTTATTTTCCTTCTTTACTTATTAGGACTTTTTGCTTGTTAAAGATCTAATATTTCAGTGCTCTTAAATGTCTCTTGAAAGTCCTCCTCATTTGTGATTGAATATATAATTGCTGTTAGTGCAACATGACTCTTACATTCATAAAACTGGCAGCAGACACTTGAATATTTATAGACTGCAATAGCTTCAGATAAATATAACATTCTATATTTACACAGTACTAGTCTAAAGGACCAACAATGCACTCAGAACAGGTGTGTAAGCACTGAGTCAAGACGTGGAGTAGAGGCACACAGCCCATGGTAAGACCCATGCCTTCCCTTGAACCTCATTCTTTCTCATGTAATCTAGTTTGCTAAATTGTTGGGTTTTGCTCTGGAAAACCGACAAGCCTTGCAGGTTATGCTGGGAATTAAAGGAAAGGTAGAAGTAATCTGCAGGCATAAAGCATTCTTCAGAAACTGTTTGAAATTTACCATAGCAAGGAAGAATTAGTTGCTTATTCATCATGTTTCCTTAGTTTCCCCCGCCGCCCAAAAAAAAAACACACCAAAAAAAAAAAAAAACACCACAAAAAAAACCCCACCATTTTCACACTTTTGGACAGCTTTGAATGTACTTACTGTATCTTTCCTTTTACTGGATTGTTTGTGTTGCACAGACCACAGAACATACTACATTGGGCACCTGAGCAACTCCAGTGAGAAAAGAAATTTCAATGATCAGGGCAAATGAACAAATTGCTCAGTGAGCAACGTGACTTTGTTAGTCACTCTAACCCTTGCAATTTTGCATTGAGCCTGCACAACTAAATTCCACCCCTGAAAAATGTCTGCATAAATAGTGCAACATTGACTCTTGTCCATATTTATGAGATGCAATAATACATTCTCCTATTTACTACCTAGAATGACTTCCTAATGTGAGGCTGTGAGGGTTCAGTTCTTCTTTGTATTGTATCAGTATTCAGATGAACTGCTTCATCGATAATATCATTTATGTTACTGTGACTGCTACAGCTAACCTTTACTACTTAGTAAGAACAGATAGTTCCAGTGAAGAAATACTGTGTTTACTGGAGGCAAATGGGAAAGAATGCAGTGTCTTGTTATAGAGCTTTCAGGAAGCCTCATTCATCTTTTCAGATACAATTGGAATACTCTCTGTTTTCATAGTATTGGGTATTTATCTATTACTCTTCTAAAAAAAAATCTTTGAAGCTTGAAACCATTTCTGTCCTTCATGGTTATTTTGAAAGCACGATTCTCACAGAGACTGAAGATGGTGAGACCAGCCTTTCCTTCCACTACATCTGTTTAAAAAAACAGTAATTTGCACATTTAACAAGTTTTATGTGCCAAGTAATGGCATTCAGTGTTAGGATCAAACACTTGAATTGTGTATGAGAAAGCATTTAAAGATAGGTGTGGGGTTTGGTTTTGTGGGGGTTTTTTTGTGTTCTGTTTTTTTTTTTAACATTATTCTTGGCTTGATAATATACTTGCATAATTTCAATAGGGTAGGTCAATTCTTGCTAAAATTTATATATATATGAAGAGCTCAGGGCTACAGGTTTTATTCAAACCACATTTCCTGGATTTGGATCACAGCTATTTATATTTGCAAGGTTTATTCTGCAGCTGTTTTTCTTCTAGCGTTAGCCATTTCTGTAATATGTTTCATCAGTGCAGATACTCGGTTGGAGTTGTTAGTACTCTGCAGAAAACCAGAGAAATCAGCTGAGTTAGTAGGTGACAAGAAGCCCAGGAAGATTTTAGCAATGGCTATCAGGACCCTGTGGGGAAAGATATTTACAATTGCCCAAGAGGAAATTTTATAAGTGTAGAAGGGTCACTGCCCATAGTGAAGTCAAGCTCCAAAGAAGACCTCCAATGTGTTCTTCCTTTTCTGGAGCCAAAACAATTAACAGGTTTGGAGTCTACCTTGAAGATTAAATTTGTTCTCGCCAGGCATTTTTCATCAAGAGGAAGAAAGTTCTGCTGTGTGATCAGGTGCAAAGTACATTCCCAAGGCAGGAAGAAATCTTCCCTGGCATTCATTCAGTTGCTCAGTGTTTCTGCACAACTTCTGGACCAAGAGAAACAGTCCATGGTTCAACTGATTTCTTTTCTCTTCTGCATTTCTGGGCACTACCAAGCAATTACCCGAGTTTTGTTTTTGTGGGACGACCCTGTAATGTACCTATGACTGGAATAGCTATCTTGTAAATAGCATTTAAATAGCCTGTTTTACCAAACCGTACAACTGGATACACAGAAATTTCATAATACTATATCATCTTAGACATTCATGTCTTAACAGTTAACTTTTTATCTTTCATTTACTTTATTGCCTTTCAATTGCCCCCCCTACCTCCACAAAGAAAAAAAAAAAAAAGGTGGTGAGAGAGAGGTTTCAGTTATCTAAGTGGTTACAAAGCACAAGCTGGCATTATGTTAATTTTTTTCACAACTAACTCATTTCCTGTATACGTAGACATAAAAATCTAGGAGATTTCTGGCTTGTCTTCCAGAGGAGCCAGAAAATGGATTTGGTTTCATAGTGTAGAAGGCTTGGGGTTTGAATTTCCATTCCTGATGACTTGGATTATAATTAATAGTAATACATCTCTTACACTAAAGACAGGTAAGATGAAATCTGCATTTTCTATATAGCTGCCACCCTTATGAACATGAATTTATCAAAGGAAGACACCTTAAACAATTAAATAGTTAGGTTGATGATGTAGCAAATCTTTTAAATTGCATTAATCTTTCAAGTAATGCAAACAGTTAAGGCTGTGTCATGGTTTTAGCTGGGATAGTTGATTTTCTTCACTGTAGCTAGTATAGTGCTGTGTTTTAGACTTGGTATGAAAATAATGTTGATAACACCCTGGTGTTTTAGTTGTTGCTGGGTAGTGTTTACACTAGTCAAGGACTTTCTAGCTTCCCATGCTCTGCCAGGTGCACAAGAAGCCGGGAGGGGAGGGGATACAACCAGGAGAGCTGATTCGAATTGGCCAAAGGGTATTCCATATCATGTGACGTCATGCCCAGTATATTAACTGGGGGGAATTGGCCGGGGGAGGCAGCGATCGCGGCTCGGGGACCGGCAGCGTCGGTCGGCGGGTGGTGAGCGGTTGCAGCACTTGTTGTTTAGTTTTGGTTTTGTTTTTTTTTTTCCCCTCTTCTTCCAGTGTTTCATCTCTCTCTCGCTCATTATTTTCCTTTTCATTATATTAGTATTATTGCTGTTTTATTCTAATTATTAAACTGTTCTTATCTCAACCCACGAGTTTTCTTACTTTGGCCCTTCCGATTCTCTCCCCCATCCCACAAGGGTGGGGGAGTGAGCGAGCGGCTGTGTGGGGCTTGGTTGCTGACTGGGGCTAAACCACAACAGGCTGCTGTTGGGAGACTGCAGACTTTGATAGGCAAATGTTGTCCACTTGAAAAAAGTCTGCTCATCTCTGAGCACTATATTATATTTTAGAAACAAATTAAATACAGTGTAGCATATGAAAAAATACTTGCGGGGGGGTTTTTTCATCATATTGAAGCAAGAAGGTCATACCCTCCTATTGCAACTGGAAGCATGTCTGATATTTGCAAGGATAGCATCTCAACATTTTAATTTTCTTTTCTGATAGCTTTATTGAGATTTGTGCTTTGAAAAGAAGGTATATGTTTTGTTTGGTTTTAATTCCACAATATGAGCATGACTACACAAGCTCCAGGTAGCTCAATAAAACATACTCAAAACTAAAATAAAGCAGTGGGAACAATGTCCTATAGCAAAGTCCACTCAAGGATCCAGTGCAGAGCTTTCAGCTCTGTTCTCGCTGTATGTATTCTCTACCCCTCTGCTTCCTAGGGAGGAGTTAGGCCAGGCACTGTATGAACCACTAGTAAAAAGAGTTTAGTATTTAAGCCTAAATTCCTGAACAATCCCCCTCTGAATCAGTGAGCTCTTAGTTTAACTATTTGAGCTACAAATATATTCTGTGGTGCGTTTGGCCCCTCCTTCTTCACCACACCAGCCAATTGAGCATTGAATGGTCTGCAGAAAAGGAGACATGCTGCCTGCACAGCACTGTCATGGTTGTGCCAGTATGTCTGTACACACGGAATGCACAGATAACCCACCTGAAAGCTTTTGCAATGCTAAGAATAGGGTTTCATGGCTACATTGCTTCTAGCAGGATGACATCTCTCTTGCCTTCTTACTGTTTCCCCATCTCGCACATCGCATACGTTGTCACATGTTCCCCATTGCTTCTCCTGTTTGTCTCAGGTTTCCAGTGGGTTTTTCAGTTTTGGGTGGCCAAAAGATAAATTAGTGTACCAAAAGCAGACTGAAATAGACTGTGCTGAGCTTCTTGCTACCATAACTGGGCTAATAGTCTAAAGTGTCCCTGAATGTCTGTATGCTATATTGCAGTCACTTAATAGTACACAACTTTACTAGACATAAAATGTAGTAAAACCAGGAAGAATTTGGCCTGGGATAATTATTAAGTGCCCCTTTGTTTCTTTCAGTGGAGCTCCACACAGAGTTGGGAGCAGTATCTGCCACATTGGTTTCACAGGTGCTTCGTGTTACTTGGAGGCAAGAGTCTCAACAGTATCCCTGTGTTTGTCTCATTGCTCTCCCCTGTTATCAAACTCACAGTTGGCACATATTCTCACACCTTGTTGTTGTATTTGAGTAACTAAGGATCCTCAAAGCTCTGCAAATATGTGCTGCACAATTGCAGGAAGGCCACTTTACAGTGGCCGTGCTGCGTTGAACAAACTTTAACAGCAGTGAAGGATTTTGAAAGCATAAAAACTAAACTGTATTTCCTGGGCTAGTGCAGTTACCTGCTGACTAGCAGTCAGCAGTTGCTAGTGGCTGGCTGTTCAGGTCTGAAAGGCTATGTTGGCAACCATGTGGATTATATCTTTGGTAACTATTTTGGTTCTGGATGGTATAACACTTCTTTACTAACCCCTTTAAAATTGTATCATTAACCAGGATTTATAAGAAATTTTGTACCTTTTTTGGGGAATTATAATTAAATTTGCTCACTACCAGTGTGCCAGTTGATACACTGCTGAACTTGGTTCTTCTTATAAAAAGCTGTTGGCTGTATCACTCCCCGCTCTCCCCTGCCCCGGTATAGCATAATGTAAATGACATGTTTTCCAGTGTGTGGCCCAATAGGATGCAGTTATTGAAAAACTATTTCTATCATACTAATAATGTGTTTATGTAATGTTGATGCTCAATGATAATAGTATGAAAATCAATACAATTTATTTAGAACTACTGTGAGATAATATGTAAGAGACATTTTGAAGACAAACAGGACTATGGACTATGAATTCCACTAAACATGGCAGGGGTGTAAGTATTGTAGTGCCTTTCATGTATCACACTGGCTCCCTCAAATCAAGGCGACCTGTTGCTTACTACTAAGAATATAATAAAAGAAGTGCAACCTTTCTCCCTCCTGACTCTCATGGTGAGAAATAGAAAAGATTTCAGAAAAGAGAAATTTTCTTTTCAGAGGCTCTTAATCTGAAGTTAGGGAATATTCATTGTAAAATGGTGCTTCAGTGTTAGAGTTCAGCAAAAGTATATTCAGCAAAGTTTAAAAAAAAAAAAGTAAAAAAACCCAACTGCAATATCTACTTCTAGTCTGTATTTCCATCTGTGGACCAGGAATGTTGATTTGTAAATAGCTCTCATCCTCAGTTTTCCTAATATCTAATGTTTTGATCAGCAGTAGAATAAAATACTTGATGTCTTAATAGCAAAAATAAGTAATTACAGAAAACATAAAATATACCTCCATACGAGGATGGCTGTACAATCTTGAAGGCTTTCTTGAAGCACCTTGCCTTGCCTCAGAGCACCTATACTCCACAGAATGACTACACATACTATGCATCTTATGTCAAACCCCTATGCTGGTACAATGCCTGCTGCCCCAACATATGGAACACTAAAGCAAACTAACCTTTCCCTAAACAATCAGTGCCAAGAATCAGGAAGAAGGAAATAAACCCAATATAGTAAATGCCCAGAGACTAATTACTGAACAACCAGTAAGTTTTCAAGATTGTGGCAAGAAGAGGTTTTCTGGGTCTTGCCTAAGAAGGTAGAAAGTTTAACAAAAAAAAAAAAAAAGGAAGAGAAGAGAAGAGAAGAGGAGGACTATTAGTAAAAGAGTTAGGATCAGTAAGTTATCCATGTAAACTGTCAGTAATCTGTTGAAGAAAAGTGAGAGAGTATCGTTCTTCCTAGAAACACATCAGAGCATGTTATCAAAAGGGCTGCTACCACCAGGAGGCTGTGCTGTCAGAAGAAAGCTAAGAAGCTGGCAGAGCAGCATTGCCTGGCCCTTGCACAGTCAGCTTGGGTACATGAACAATGGAAACAGGTTGCAACAGTAATCCTTGTCATCACAGGAGCCAGGTCACTGCTCAAAAGGCAAATATCCATGTTGAGTAATAGGATACAGCACACACTGATGGCAGTGGTCAACGTGGGTGTGTATCTGCACTGCAGGACTTAAGCTAATTTAT